>CM044110.1:4748355-5125906 GCA_024174645.1 Lemna minuta
AACAACTTCTATGATATTCCAATTACTTCGCCCAAGGATTTAACTGCATCTCATTCTTTGAATCCAACTCCAAAAATATCAAGGGCAAACAATCTCATTTAAACCACACAATCATCTTTAAGGACTTCATGTCGTATCTAATCTTTGAAGTTTTGAAAATCTTGTGGTTGGGGATTCAAAATTTATAGTCAAAGCATGATCACTCATTCATAAGATGTCTTTGGCATCTCACATTTAACGATCACTTATACAATTGTAATATAAATCGACCTTATTGATAGTTATGTATAATACAATTTAATGATACCTATATATCAATTTAATGAACTATTTCTCCAAAAAGTATCCACTTTCTATCCTTGGTGTCTTCCACAAAGATGGTCATAGGATCAACGATACTCATCATATGAGTCGAATCATAAAGTATTATTCTTTATAAATATTTAATATATTTCTTGAATATCCCTTAAATAGTAATATTTAGAATATATATTTAAAGACTGATAATCATTATATTTTAATCTCAACATAATTAACTTAGTCATTAAGTATACATATGGACATCATTACAAACATCATTAAAGAATGACTATAAATAAATTTTATTTTAATAAATATAAATGACTAACAATGAAGTGTGATTGGCCACATAATTTCTATCAAATTATTGTACTTACTTTTTGTAAAAAATGAACGGGGGAATTTTTATTTTCTCTTGATCTTTTTTTTAAGCAGAAAGCTAAAGTCCACGCGAATCAGATATCGCCGCAATAAGCACACGAAAGCTTAAGACAAAAAACCTTAAAGAGATGTCGGAAATCGCCGGGAGTGGCGGCGGATCAGCGGGAGACGACTTGCAGGAACTCTTCATCTGATTCTAGGAGTTCCATGACTTCGGGCAGAAGACAGACCTCAAGATCGATGCTCCCGCCGCCCTCCCTTCCAGGAAAAGCCGAAATCTTCCCATCGAACTTGTTCGCACTTCCGCTGCGCAACGCCTGCGCTTTTCCCCATCCAAAATCGCAGCCGTACATGTCGAACCTCGGCGAGCTACCCATGAAAGCGCAAAATACGACCATTTCCGAGAAGCGATAAACCATAGGCGACGTCATCCATTTATCCACCATCTCCCTGATAGCCTTATCGGTGTGGGACGCCACGGATTGGTTTAGCAACGCTGCCGCCCAGCCCAGATTATTGCCCAGGAGTTTCCCGGCTGTAGTTTCGGTGGGTATCGCGTAGATCGAGTTGCCGAAGTAAGCCTCCGGCAGTTGCGGTCTCAGCCGTCCCCGATTGTCGATGGCCATCCTGCATACCACATTCTGGTCTTCTGGCAAATTTCTCAGCCGCATTAAGCACCGCCATATGAACGCCGAGAGAGCTTGAAAAGAGGAGATATTTGCCAGATTCCGCCCTTCGTTAGCCTTTTTCTTGAGCTGGGCTATTGCGTCTCCGGTGAAGTGAAAAAACTTCTCCCTCAGAGGTGGCGGGGAGTATCTTTCGATAAATTCGGATTCCTCGTTTAAGGAAATCCTTATTGGAGGAGATGTGCCCTCGACGAACCATCTCTCGTGTACCGGCGGCTTGGTTATACGGGGGAATACTAAGCCACCTGACCCATTCAGAGAACGCGAGATCTCGGCCCACGAGTTGAAGAAACTCCAGAAGGCGGTTCCGTCGCCGACGGAGTGGTTGAAGGAGCAGCCGAGGAAGACGCCGTCGTCGAGCTTTCGTCAGCTGGACCGCGAGCAGCGGAATGGATAATCCATCGTAGTTGACGGCTCTGTCGTAGGGGAACAAATCCTTGACGAAGCCGGGCACGTCTTTCGATGGATTTAGTACGTCAGCAACCGAGATTCCTTCGGCGGCGGCGAGAATAAACTTGCTTCCGCGGTCGTCGCAGTCGATGTAAACGAATGTCCCGTTGCCATCAGGATCCATTTCAGTCGCTAGGCGGCCGGCAAGCGGGTAGAAGTGCCAGAGAGTGATTGATAGAGACGACGTGAGGCGATCGACGATTGCTTCCAACGGAGGATCGCCGGGGGCGAGAGAGAAGAGGTGACCCTTCTGGATCTGATGAACGGAGAACATGGATAAATCCCACAGAGACAGATCGCAGCGGCGAGGATGGTCCGCCGGCGCTTCATTACCGGTGATCCCGGCGGAGGAGGGCTTGACGGTGACTTCAGAGACGATGCGAACGACGCCTGTCGCGGAAGTCATGTTCCTGGCTGGCCCTCTTTCCACTTGCCTCTCGGCGTCTCTTTCTTTTGGACGTAGTCAATAACGGGTAGGGGTCAACTGTTCCAGTCCGGTCCGGTTTTTGCCGACTACTTGGTCCAAATTTTAATTCGGTCTCGGTTAACCTTGGTCACGGTTCGGTTCGGCATTAATTTCGGTCTCAAATTTTTAAATGTAAAAAATTTTCAAATATCAAAAACTATTTTCTAATGTCAAAAATTTTCTCACCTAGAAGTTTAATTAACTGGCGGAATGAACTCTCTATGAATATAAGAATTGGTGGCATGCTCGAAGAGTTCAAATGACATCTCTCGAAAGACGTATCCCTTGCAAATTTGAGCCTTTAAGGATCTGCCCATAAAAAAAAAGTGAAATTATTTAGTAGTTCAGAAAGTTAAATAGTTTACAATTATAGCAAACTTCCAGTATTATGTAATTAATAAATATAAGTGTGCCTATTGATAAAAATGCTAATTATAAATGGAGAAACAGACCTAACATTAAGAAATCGAGCTAGCGATAAGAAAATTTACTCTTTGTAATTAATAGAGGTCACTAAAAGAGTTTAAATCAAGCAAAATCAATCACTTCATAAAAAAAAATACCTCGAGAAGATCATAGGAGATCGATACCTTGATAGTGTTCTTTGAGGAAAAAGAAATATTACTCATTATCTTCACCAAGTTCTTCCACATCGTTATCTATTTCATCCTTATAACTCAAAGATTTTAAGGTCATTAAAATTGATATAGTTTTTTGGAGATAATCTTCCCCTTTTATATGTAACAATCCCTCGTCCTGATGACTCATGGAATTATGGTTAATACACAATCATTGTCTAAAAATGTCCTTTCAAGGTTAAAATGCAAATAATGACACTTTAAGATACTTTTAAGATGAAAATCTTGTTTATTACACTATTTATGGATAATCTGGATTTTGAGATTCAAGAAAATTGAATTTTGAAGAATAAAGAAAAAGGATGAGAAGATTTTGATTTAAATAAAATGTCAACGTTACAATCTTTATTTTAAGCGAGTCTGCTGCTATTTGAGGAAAAATACTTTAATTCTCCCTATAATTTGGAATTAAATGACAGAAAGAGAGAAGATTAAATTCATGATCCAATGAATAATTTTTTTTGGAAAAGGGATTTTTATTTTGAAAGATCTTATTTTCTAAGGTTTAGGGGCTTTATGTAATTTCAGGATATTTAAGATTTATTTTTAATAAAATAAATAAATAAATTGGGGCCTCATTACAAGGCTAACGTGGTGCAAAACCAACGAGTCATCCACTTGGCATTGATGCAACACTTATTCAAGAGTAACAAGGAAGTGTGATTGGCCACATAATTTCTATCAAATTATTGTACTAACTTTTTTGTAAAAAATGCATGTGGGCATTTTTATTTTCTCTTGAACTTTTTTTTAAGCAGAAAGTTAAAGTCCACGCGAATCAGATATCGCCGCATTAAGCACACGAAAGCTTAAGACAAAAAACCTTAAAGAGATGTCGGAAAACGCCGGGAGTGGCGGCGGATCAGCGGGAGACGACTTGCAGGAACTCCTCATCTGATTCTAGGAGTTCCATGACTTCGGGCAGAAGACAGACCTCAAGATCGATGCTCCCGCCGCCCTCCCTTCCAGGAAAAGCCGAAATCTTCCCATCGAACTTGTTCGCACTTCCGCTGCGCAACGCCTGCGCTTTTCCCCATCCAAAATCGCAGCCGTACATGTCGAACCTCGGCGAGCTACCCATGAAAGAGCAAAATACTTCCATGTCCGAGAAGCGATAAAGCATAGGCGACGTCATCCATTTATCCACCATCTCCCTGATAGCCTTATCGGTGTGGGACGCCACGGATTGGTTTAGCAACGCTGCCGCCCAGCCCAGATTATTGCCCAGGAGTTTCCCGGCTGTAGTTTCGGTGGGTATCGCGTAGATCGAGTTGCCGAAGTAAGCCTCCGGCAGTTGCGGTCTCAGCCGTCCCCGATTGTTGATGGACATCCTGCATACCACCTTCTGGTCTTCTGGCAAATTTCTCAGCCGCATTAAGCACCGCCATATGAACGCCGAGAGAGCTTGAAAAGAGGAGATATTTGCCAGATTCCGCCCTTCGTTAGCCTTTTTCTTGAGCTGGGCTATTGCGTCTCCGGTGAAGTGAAAAAACTTCTCCCTCAGAGGTGGCGGGGAGTATCTTTCGATAAATTCGGATTCCTCGTTGAAGGAAATCCTTATTGGAGGAGACGTGCCCTCGACGAACCATCTCTCGTGTACCGGCGGTTTGGTTATACGGGGGAATACTAAGCCACCTGACCCATTCAGAGAACGCGAGATCTCGGCCCACGAGTTGAAGAAACTCCAGAAGGCGGTTCCGTCGCCGACGGAGTGGTTGAAGGAGCAGCCGAGGAAGACGCCGTCGTCGAGCTTCGTCAGCTGGACCGCGAGCAGCGGAATCGATAATCCATCGTAGTTGACGGCTCTGTCGTAGGGGAACAAGTCCTTGACGAAGCCGGGCACGTCTTTCGATGGATCTAGTAAGTCAGCAACCGAGATTCCTTCGGCGGCGGCGAGAATAAACTTGCTTCCGCGGTCGTCGCAGTCGATGTAAACGAATGTCCCGTTGCCTTCGGGATCCATTTCAGTCGCTAGGCGGCCGGCAAGCGGGTAGAAGTGCCAGAGCGCGATTGATAGAGACGACGTGAGGCGATCGACGATTGCTTCCAACGGAGGATCGCCGGGGGCGAGAGAGAAGAGGTGACCCTTCTGGATCTGATGAAGGGAGAACATGGATAAATCCCACAGCGACAGATCGCAGCGGCGAGGATGGTCCGCCGGCGCTTCATTACCGGTGATCCCCGCGGAGGAGGGCTTGACGCTGACTTCAGAGACGATGCGAACGATGCCTGTCGCGGAAGTCATGTTCCTGGCGATGCTGGCCCTCTTTCCACTTGCCGCTTGGCGTCTCTTTCCTTTGGTATTTCAGGAAGTTCGGACGTAGTCGATAACGGGTAAAGGGGAGGCAGGCACTTCTCTTGAACTCTATCAGGCACTTCTCTTACATATACTTTTTTTAGTTTGATAATTTTGTGTTAATCCCACTTTTTCTCTCCTCCTGCATCACTTTCTCTTACTTCTATCTATGATTTCTCTTTCAACTTTTTTCCCCACGTTGCACAATAGGGCTCATTGGAAAGATCATGTTGTCGGATTGCTAAACCTCTATCCTTATCTTATTATCTATCATTTGACCACATTTCACCCTCTAAATTTTCAAAAAAAATTTGAGTATCAACAGTCATTGTGTTTTCAAACTCAATTCTTCATGGATTCAACCTCAACTCACCAGTTCAATACTTTTATTTCTATATTTTAGTGAGCTAACAATTTTCTAAGTGGGATGTTTATTTTTTTGAGAAGGTCATTTTTTTAGTGTCTAAGGCATCCGACAAAATCTAACAAGCGCATTGGGAAGAAATCAAATATCACAACTCATACAACTAGTGAGAAAACCAAAATGAATACACAAAATTAAAAGAAAAAATGATCATATTGTAGGGAATTAGATCTACAAACCCATTTGGTTCCTTGAATATGGTGTCATAAGTTGCATGTCCCCAGCCTCTAGCAGTGTCCATGAGTTTCTTATCTCAATAAATTTTTTCATTGCAAATTGTTAGATGCACTAACAAAATGACCGTGATTCACAGTATTCTTTCCACTATCACCATTACATGGATGTGAGGGAGAAATGAAAAGACAAGGATGGCTCTAGTGAGTGGAATTTCATGGATTCCCCGCACCCTATGCCGTGAGGTCTTTATATAGTCTATCATCATTGTTTTAAAAAAACCCTATAAAAATTATATATTTACCTCGTCATCCAAGAACCTTATGCTTGTGACCCTCTAGTCCAAGGTACACATCCAACTGATAAGTCTATGAGCCAAATAACTCTTTATTAGTCAACCTAATACTAAATTTAGTATCCATTATTAGTTAACTAATCACATATTGATTTTACCCAATCGATAAATGGAGTTTCCTCAACTACTGCCGTTGCATCTCTCCATCACGCTCGTCATTGCGTTGTTCTCTCTCCGTAGCCGCTGTCTGCATTGTGATGAATGTAGACCATATGGTCATTGAAAACACACGTTCAAGAGTCAAAATAATATCTAAACTCACCAATTTTAAGATTAAATCACGAATTGAGGGTATAATGGTAAATAAGGGTCGAATTCATAGGGAATTGAGATAATTACTGAAGATCTCTTTGAATTTGATCAAATTGGACAATGAAATTGTGATAGAAATTAGGAAATTTGATATTTTTAGAAAGACGACTCAAATAGGAATCCACAGAATCAAAAATCACTGCATTTGGACTTGATTTCACCGAGAAATCATCAGATGAACAGAGGTGAAATTTCTAAAAATAAAAATCACGAAAAACCAAAATTAAGAATGAAATTGACTCAAATTACAATTCTGAAATGAAATCTAAAGATATACGAAGATAGATTAGGATAAAATACGATCCCTAACCCAAGATTGCGCTCGAATTGATCTCGTTACTTGCCGGAATCAAGGCTATTCATAAAAATTTGGAAAAACACGATCGTGGAGTTTAAGCGTCGATTTCTTCCTTGTGGATCATTGAAATCTCACTCTCAAGCATTTTGTGGACGCATAAATGAGTCTAGAAGCGATTGAGAGTAAGAGATTCAAGAGATTTGGATTCTACACAGTTCGATTAGGTCGAATTGCCCTCGAATGCTTTATATCGTCGAAGAACATCTCAATTTATAGGCTAATTTAGGCGTAACCATCCGATCAGCCTTTAATTTGCGATCAACGGCTCTGATGAAATGCATCGGATGTGAATTGTTACGATTAAGTCATTGCTGTTGGATCTTCGATCGACCGTTGAGATGAAGCCACATCAAGAGCGTTATAAATAACGCATGTAACGTCCGCCATTAGATCTTGGTCGGACGCTCAGATGCGTTTTTCGTCGGTTTTAATCTCAGCCATTATAACTCCTATTGATCATCGATTAAGGTTAAAATGATTCGTCGACGAATCAGATCACGCCGCATACCCCACTCTTTAAGTGAAGATTGACGATCGCGATTTAATCGCACGATCGGAAGTCCCACGTTGCGCCACGTCACATCCCGCCTTTGATCGTCGATCACGATCGATCAGACGCTCTAGATTGCGCCACATCACCTGCGCGCTTAGAAAATTTTGAAAAATCAATTTTTAATTATAAAACTTGATTGTTAATTCTGAAAATTCCTGAAAAATAAATTAAAAATTCAGAAAAATTCAGAAAAAATTTAAAAAAATCCCTAATAATTAGAAAAATTTATAACTTTCAAAATATAACTCCAAATAATTCCAAATTTCTTTCATTTGATCAGTAATTAAATTATCTATCATTATAAAGAGTCAAATTTAATAAATAACCAGAAATTTAATTTCTATTTCAAAAATACGCTTATTTCTATACGATTTTAAAACTTAGAAAATTATATGAGTGTCTATAAAATGATTTCTCTCATTATTTAACATTAAAAACTAATTATAATCTCAGGAAAATATGGGTTATGAAATTATTTTTCTTCAATTCATCATAATTAACCCTAAGTTAATGTATTTTGAGATTATAATGATAGATAAACACTCATTAGTATGATAACATGCATAGGATTGGAATCTATTATGCCTTAATATGCATAAATAATCATATATTATCATGTCTAATTAGCATGTTATCACATTGCCGCCCCCTTGCTCTCCTATGCTCCTCGGCATTATCGTGCCCTCTTGCGCTCACCTACACTGTGTTCTCCTATGCCTTCAGCCTCCTCCCCCCTCTTCTAATTTTGTTTCTAGCCCCACGTCACCCTCACCAGTACCACTGCTTGACCTCTAGAACATGATTCAATTGGCCACTGACAACGTGTTATTGATGCATTCATTTTCATTATTATAAATGGGTTTTAACACATAATTCTTATTAATACAATGCACGTTATCATGTTTTTTATGATATTTTTGCATTCACCATTTCATTCCACTCAAATACTCAACTTGCATCTATTTAGTTCTAATTTTGTAAAAATATGCCCTATTATGCATCATTGTTTTCAATTAATATGAGACTAACCCCATTTGACTCTTTCAAAGTCAAGTGGTTGAATTCTCATTATTTATGTGAGTTATATAGATGTAGGGACATAGGTATGCAACTAAGAAGCATGGATATGAATGACGATAAGAGGGAAGAGGAAACAACTATCCACTAAATTTGAACACCAAGCCAACCATATTTTTATAAAATGTGGTAAATGAGGTTTGGATTTGGTAGAGGGATCATCATAAGCAATTTGAAATCTAAAATTGATATCTAGGATATCAGTAATTTTTGGATTTAAGAGATCCAAAATTGATTTAGAGTGAAAATTGGGTCAACCTCCTTATCTTTAAGGAGGTTAGAACAAACTTAATTTTTATTAAATGAGACCTTAAATTTTTCTCATGATTTTAGATATTTTTATATGAAAAGATAGAGGATTAAATTACTGATCCAATGGAGAAAATTTCATGGAAAAAGGAGTTGTATTTTGTGAGATATTCAATTTCTAAGTTCGGGGATTTTTCTAGAATGTTTCTAATTTTTTTAGGGACTTTTATGATTTTTATCATATTCACAAAAATGCTACTGTAATTTTTAAAGTGAAAATTTATTGAAATGCCCCTCCAATTTTTGAAGTAGAAATTTATAGAAATACTGATAACATGCTAAATTAACATGATAAAACATGATTATTAATGCATATTAAGGTATAAATGATTTCATTTCCGTGTATGTTATCATATTTATGTGTATTTTTCTATCATTCCATGAAAAAGTCATTATCATCTCAAAAATACTTTAAATTAGGGTTAAATATGATGATTTAAAGATAAATAATTAATAACTCATCTTTACTTGAAAAGATAGAGGTTTTTAAAGTAAAAATAATGAGAGAAAATGTTTTATAAACATTTATTTATATTTTTAAGTTAAAATCCTTAAAAAAAATAAATGTATTTTTGAAATGGAAATAAAAACTCTCATTATTTATTAATTTTTACTCTTTAGCATGATAGATAATTAAATTTCAGAGAAAATGAAAGAAATTTGGATTAATTTGGAGTTATATTTTGAAAGTTATGAATTTTCTAATTTTTAGGGATTTTTTTTGGATTTTTCTGAATTAATTTTATGAATTTTAATGATTAAAACAATAAAAATAAAAGCAAAAATGGGTTTTATTTTTGCTCGGGACCCACGTGGATATAACGTGTCACTTAGGGCCACCTGGCAGCGCCATGCGGACCCACACGGCGCCTACGCAGCGTGATGTGACATATTTATATTTATCGTAAGTATATGGGTTATAGTACATATAAGCCTTTCGATTATCGAAATTACGCTATCCTTATATATCCGTCACATCTTATAAACCCGTCTTCTTCTTTTAATTGTTTCCGTGTGGGACTAAGTTCCACGAAATTTTAATTACGCAGGGCACGTGGCTGAAGGATGAACGCTGGATCAAACGGAGAATGGGCGACGCGCGTCGATCGAGTGTACTCGCGGTCCACCGGATCGCATCAATGCACGTGTCAAAAATCAAAGAGTTATAACGGCTCGGATTTAATCGCGCGGGATGCATCCAGGGCGTTGGATTGCGATCCAACGGCGACGATCAAAAGCGTTTTTATAGCGCCTATCACATGACTTCATCTGAACCATCCATCAAGATCCGACGACTGCGACTTAACTGAAACGGTCCACGATGGAACGTTTCATCGTTCAATTTAGTTTAATTTATTTTTATCGCGCAAGTTCAATTTAGTTTAATTTTCCTCAAAATTGCGATTTACAAGTTCAGAAATTTCTCCCCACTTTGATCTTCAATTTCTCCGCGAAATTAAGATTAATTTTAATGATTTTTGATTCCGTGGAAATGATTTGAAGTTCTCTTTCATAAATTATCAATTTTCCCAATTTCATCGATTCATCGTTCGATTTGATCAATTTTGAAGGGATCATCATAAATTTCCTTATTTCCTTGTGGATTCGACGCTTATTTACCATTTTACCCCTCAATTCAAGATATTTTCATCAAATTGGTAAGTTTGGAATTATTTTTGACATTAGACCGTGTGAAATCGATGACCTCGCGGTTTCGTCTTGTCAAATGGCGCCGTTGCCGAGGATTTAAGGCAAATTTTTTATCAATTTAGTGAATTTTGACTTGGTCAACTCGGATTTTTCTCTTAATTTCTTGAAATTCATGCAATTCAATCATATTTTGAGTGATCCGAAGTAGAAATCAATCTTCGAGATCTTTAATTCGATACGATTAAGTAATTTCGCCACTTTTCCAAGGATCACGAGCAATCACTTCTTCAAAATCGCGTTGAGAACGCATAACTCTCACGGATACCGACATTCAGGTACGATTGACTTCAATTTTTAATATTTTATAAGTATTTATAAGTTATTATCCATCTAAGTATCCGATCCACTCTTCATGAGAAGATGAACAGCCTGGAGAGTACGGAATAATCCCCTAGAGATCCTCGCAATCTCTCGACACGACCGAGATCAACACTACTGAGACCAATTCAAACTTTGATCCATCCGAACTAGTAGAAATGGCCCGGAACGACAAGGGAAATGCCAGGAAATGTTTGAGTGACTATGCTAAACCCGTCCACCAGCGACCCGTCACTAGAATTTATGCACCCCTAGGAAGAGGGGCAAATTTTAGAATAGATTCCCATGTTATGAGTATGCTTCCTATCTTCCATGGTAAACCTTCTAAAGATCCATATAGACACATAGATGAGCTTTCCCAAGTGTGTGAAATTAATCATCTTCAAAATGTCCCCGCCGACACGATGAAGATGAAACTCTTTCTGCTACCCTTAGAGATCGAGCAAAAGATTGGTTTTTGAAATTGGGGAAATAATTCACTAGTTGGACCGAGATGGAGGAAGAATTCCTTAGAACATACTATTTCTTAGGGAAAACCACCCCCATCCGAAAAGCCATCTGCAAGTTTACCCAAGGCTCGAGTGAAACCTTCCACGAGGTCTGGGAGTGACTTAGAGACCTAACTAGGGAGTTTCCACACCATGGAGTGTCTAACCATGAACTAACACAAATATTTATGACGAGTTAGGCCCGCAAGATAGATATCTTTTGGATGCAGCTAGTGGCGGCACCTTTATGAGCAAATACGAAGACGACGCGATGGAACTCATCGAAACGGTGGCGGAAAATAGCCACCATAATGTGGAGAAACCATTTGGAAGAGGTGCAATGCCAAAGACAATCGACGCCAAATGAGCGAGACGGGGATGCTCTTTGAGAGAATCGACAAAATGGCAGAAGTCCAAAATCTATTACTGGACCGACTAAACATCTGCAATGGTTCCAAAGGACTCGCCCCCGTCTTACTCCAAGAAGCGTCACCATGTGCTACTTGCTGAAGATTCGACTATGTCGAATTAGATTTCCCCGTGATGGCAATCCAAGGGCAAAACATGTATAGACAAGGTCCATCGGGAGGACCAAGTCAACATGGACGACCTAATTATCTAGGTACATATCCTAATGATTATAATACCCCTGTTTTTAACAATTCTTCGCGGAATAATGAGGAACAATGATCAACCCTATCCTCCACAATACAACGGTCAGCAACAATAAACCTACCCTAATCAAAGACAATCGTTGTTGTCCCGCCGACTCAACCGCAAGCCTTCACGCAAGCTCCACACCAGACTGCGCCGGCATCCGATCCGATCATAGGTGCCATCTCACAATTAATGGAGAAAATGACGAGGATGAGCTCACGCATGGACGAGATTCGAGACTTCGTCAAGATGAACATCCAAAAGACGACTAATAAAAAGGGTAAGCAAGTAACATTTACTGACCAATTACCCTCGCAGGCTACGACAAACCCAAGGAATCAAGGGGCCTCGTCGAACCAGACACACAACATTAACCATGAACACGTCGACGAGGAAGCCGTGGAAACAACATTAGCAATATCAAGCCTTCGGAGTAGAAAAGCCCTACCGGATCCATACAAGGATCATCCGATCCACCAAGGCTCAAGTGAAGAAATAGAAACACCAATTATCATCGAGCAAGACAGTGATTTGGAGGACGAGGAAGAACAGGTTACGGTTGAACCAAACCCTGACAAATATAAGCCCCTATACCTTATCCTCAAGCCCTTAATAGACCCAAAGCTAAGAATAGTGAAACCGATGACAATCTACTAGACGCCTTTAAAAAGGTGACCATAACCATTCCTTTAATAGATGCCATCAAGCATATCCCTTCCTATGCCAAATTCCTCAAAGGTATATGTACTCCCCATAGAAATCCCAAAAGGATCCAACGTAGTGATACGGTGATCTCCATCATGATGAATTCCTTACTGATAAAAAAGAGAGATCTGGGAGCACCCATGGTCATGAGTGATATAGGAAGAATGTCCTTCACTAGATCCCTTCTAGATACAGGAGCTAGTATTAACATCCTCCCTAAAGCTGTATTTGATCGCCATCATGTAGGGGAGCTACAACCTTTCCCAGTAGAACTATGCTTAGCCGATGGATCAGTTAGCAAACCTCACGGATTAGTAGAGGATGTCATCGTGAGAATAGAGGAGTTTTATTTCCCGGTAGACTTCATAGTGTCGATATGAAAATGACTAAGGAGCTGAGCCAAACCCCAATCATCTTAGGACGACCCTTCCTAGCTACCGCGAAAGCCGTTACTGACTGGGGGAAAGGAAAAGTTATGTATAAAAAATATGAATAAAAAATTATGTTTTATTATGTTAATGTAGCATGTTATCAGTCGACATTAACAAGCTTATGAAATACCCTTTACGAGCTTCCGAAGACTTGGGCGCCATCGACTTCGCCGATGATCAGGACATAGACGCCTGCATAGAAGAAGTTATGATGATTGACGAGGAAGCAAGCTATGAGGAGCTTCCTATGGACGAGCCAACATTGGAGCTCAAAACTCTCCCGTCCACACTCAAATACGCCTTCCTTGATAAAGAAAAAGCAAAGCCGGTGATCATTTCGTCCACGCTGGATATTAAGTTGGAAGAAAGATTGCTGGAAATATTAAGAAAAAATGAAGAAGCAATTGGATGGACCCTGACGGACTTAAAAGGGTTGGACCCTTCACTATGCACTCATCGCATCTTCCTAGAGGATGAGTCAAGACCCATCAGGAAATCCCAAAGACAACTCAACTCGAGGGTATGGGAGGCCGTGAAAGAAGAAATTCTTAAATGGCTAAACGCAGAAATAATCTACCCCATATCCGATAGCCAATGGGCGAGTCCGGTACACGTTGTTCCGAAGAAAGCCGGAGTAACGGTCATGACAAACAAGAAGAGCGAAGAAATTTAGACACGCCTTCTGACAAAATGGAGAGTCTGCATCGACTACTAAAAGCTGAACTCCGCGACCAAGAAGGACCACTTCCCGCTATCATTCATCGACCAAATCCTGAACCGATTGGCAGGATCGAGTTACTTCTGCTTTCTTGATGGATATTTGGGCTACAATCACATTGCCATTCACCCCGATGATCAAGAGAAGACAATGTTCACATGTCCGTTTGGTAGCTTCACTTTCAAACGCATGCCATTAGGACTGTGCAACGCCCCCGCGACCTTCCAACGATGCATGATAGTTATCTTTTCCGACTTTCTTGGCGATAGTTTAGAGGTCTTCATGGATGATTTCTCCGTCTTTGGAAACGACTTCAAAAGTTGTCTTTCTCACCTGACAAAGATACTGGAGGTATGCATCAAGAAACGACTGGTATTAAGCTGGGAGAAATCCCACTTCATGGTACGAGAGGGAGTAGTGCTCGGGCATATCGTCTCGGGCAAAGGTTTAGAAGTGGACAAGGCCAAGATAGAGGTCATCCAAAACCTCTCTCTACCAAGTACCCTTAAAGACTTAAGGAGCTTCCTCGAGCATGTCGGCTTCTATAGAAGATTCATTCAAGACTTTGCGAAAGTCTCCAAGCCACTCACCACCCTTCTTTGCAAAGACAAAGACTTCATCATCGACGAAGAAGGGAAGCTCGCATTTACGATGCTGAAGCAAGCACTGATCGAGGCACCAATTTTACAAAGTCCTAATTGGGACTTACCCTTTGAGATCATGTGCGACGCTTTGGACTACGTGGTGGAGCGGTCTTGGGGCAACGACCTGATAAAAAGCCAACGGCCATATGCTACGCAAGTAAGACCCTCATCGAAGCTCAAATAAACTATACGACTACAAAGAAAGAGCTGCTGGCAGTGGTATATACTCTCCAGAAGTTCCGACCGTACATCTTGGGGAGCAAGATCATAATATACACTGATCATGCGGCCCTGAAATACTTGCAATCTAAGAAAGAGGCCAAACCACGACTCATACGATGGGTGCTGCTCCTTCATGAATTCGACTTGGAGATTAAAGACAAGAAGGGCAGCGAAAACTCAGTGGCAGACCACTTATCGCGTCTCCACATCTCGGGAGGGGGAGACATCAGTGATACATTTCCATATGAGCATCTCCTTGCCATATCAAGTCACGCCCCCTAGTACGCACACATAGTCAACTTTATTGTCACTGGATCGATCCCGGAGCACTGGAACTAGCATCAAAAAGATAAGTTCTTCCATGAGCTCAAGTAGTACTTTTGGGAAGAACCGCTTCTGGTCCACCTAGGATATAACCAGACCATCCAACGATGCGTACCAAAGGAGGAGCAAGGAGATGTCATGATGATGTGTCACTCATTGACGTGCGGATGACATTTCGTGGCCTGCAAGACCACAAACAAGATCCTACAAAGCGGCTTCTACTGGCCCTCCATCTTCAAGGACGCCCACCATGTCTACAAGGAATGCCTACAATGTCAAGCGGTGATAAACATCTCCAAACGAGATGAGATGTCGATGCGGCCAATCCTTGAAGTGGAGATCTTTGACCTTTGGGGGATAGACTTCATGGGACCTTTCCCACCTTCTGACGGGAAGGAGTACATATTGGTGGCAGTGGACTATGTGTCCAAGTGGGTCGAGGCAATCCCCACTAGGACAAATGATCATCGGGAGGTACTGAGATTCATCACACGATGCATCTTCGCCTGGTGTGGTTGTCTGAGGGCCATCATCAGCGATGACGGCTCACACTTCAACAACTCTCACTTCCAAGAATTGTTGAAGAAGTACACAGTACATCACCGCATCACCACGCCATACCACCCCCAGGAGAATGGGCAAGTAGAGGTCAACAATCGAGAAGTCAAAACTATACTTAAAAAGATAATTCATCCAGATGGGAAGGATTTGGCACACAAGCTTCCCGACGCACTATGGGCATACTGGACAACATACAAGACACCCATCGGGATGTCTCCCTTCCAGCTTATCTTTGGGAAAGCATGCCATCTTCCGGTTGAGCTAGAGCATCGAGACTATTGGGAAATCAAAAAGCTCAACCTATCACTGGACGAAGCAGGTAAAGAATGACTTCTCCAGCTTTAGGAGTTACAAGAGCTGAGGCACGACGCGTACGAGAATGCCAAGGCCTTCCATGGCTGACAAATCCGACGACGATCATTCCAGGTCAACGACAAGGTATGTCTCTACAATTTGGACCTCAAGCTCTTTTCTTGGGAAGCTGCGCTCTAGATGGGATGGTCCATACACTGGTTCTGGAGTTGTTAGACGGTGGATCGGTGACGTGTCGTTTTCGTGCGTCGTTAAAACACAAAGACGATGGTCAAACAAAATTTATAAAACCGAACTCACAAAGACAAGATATAATAATCAAGTATTGGGTAAGTATCGGGTCGATCCACTGAGAGCAGGGTTGACTTTAATCGTAGAGTTGACTTGGTCAAACTTAGGTTTAAAAGGAGTTTTAGATAAGATAAAATAAGATAAAAGATATGGAAATGATATAAATAGGGTAAAGAAGAAGTTTTAAGAATTGAAATCTCGGATTTGACAGAGAAAAGTCAAAAGTCAAAGTCAAAGCATTGACTTTGACCAACAGTAGGTGTTCTGCAAAATCAGAGAATCAAATAGAGTCAGAAGATTAAGAAAATTAGATATTTAGAAACTAAAGAGAAAATGGAATTTACTAATATATATTTCGTGATTTTTGCATAAGAAATGGATTTATTATGAATTATTGAAAATGAATGATGAGAAAATCCCCGAAATGAACACCTCAGAGGAAATCTTCAAATTGAATGCCCAAATGAAATCCAAATCTTGTAATTGATGTAAATAGAAAGCTAAGAACCAGAGGAATCCAACAAGACCGAATTTATCAAATTCTGATTTGTCAATAAAAAGTAATTGACCCCGAAAGTCAACGTTTGACTTCTGAGGAAAGATGAACAGTTCGTGGTCAAACGTTAAATTGAAGAGACAAATGAACTCGGAATTTGATGAATTTTGCTATCCACGGAAAGCTGATGAAAAGAGGAATCCAATGAAACCAAAATCAAGTGATTTGGAATTATAATCAGAGAGATATCCTATTTTCAAAATCAGCAAAATTTCACACCGAAATCTGGGGAAAATGAAGAACAATATGAACTAAATTGCAAAATTAAACTTCTAAATCTAATAAAAACTCAAATTACCTCTTGATAATCGATCGAATCTCACTACTAACCCAATTGCCACGAGAATTAAGCTCCAATTTGCGCGAATTGGAGTGAGTTTGCTCGGATCCTTTCTCACGGACTTTTGGAATTCAAGGGGAAAATTTGATGAAATCAAGGAGGAATTCGCGATCAATCCCGCTCCAATCCCGCTCCAATCCCTTCGGAATCTAGTCTAAACGCGGGTGGATCACGATGAACTAATGATCTTCCTCGAAATTCGCTTAATTCCTTCACAAATCGATCAAAAGTTGAAGAACAAAAAAGGGAAATACATGCTTTTAAAGAGGGAAATTGGCTCGCGGATCTTGGGCAATTGACGCGTTCGTGGGAGCGGTTTTCAAGCATCGTGGAGGCGGTTTCTAGTGCACGGCTTTGTGGCTTCAAATCCGCGGAGAAAGAGCTTCAATTTTGCTTCGAAAAGAGGCATGATTTTCGGCGCGATCGGGCCACGATTGGGCCACGATCGCGCCGCGATCGGGCCCTAATCTTCGTCGTGGTCGATCGTCCGGTCATCTGGATGCGAGTCCGCCGCTGAAGAAGTGTAATCGCCACTCGATCACGATGCGATCGTGGTGCGATCGAACCAGAAGCCTTCTGTGCCGTCAGATTAGAATCGACACTCCGGATATCTTCCAAAAAGAGGCAAAAATCCAACTTCTCGTGGCCGTTGGATCGCGATCGCGCGGTCTGAAGGTTGATGAAGATATGCCCTCCTCCTGTCGCCACGTGGCGATCTGTGAGCCTTCCGATCGACGTCACTTAAGTGAGTATTTGCGCACGTTTTGGATTGATGATCGCGTGGACTCGGGTCCACGCGATTGTAGCCGTCCGTGAGAAGATCGGACGCTCGCCGCACGTCCACGTCACCTGCAGAGTAAAACCGTGTGGGAACATAGTCCCACACGGAGAAAATAGGGGATTTTGGCGCGGTTAAATAGGGGAGCTTATCGTACATATTAGCCAGTTCTAAGAATAGGCTTATATGTACGATAACCCTACTATATTATATACGTGTATACGTCAAGCTTGCGTCACGCGCGGGCCACACCCGTCCTGCCACGTGGCCTCAGTGCCACGTCGTAACGGCGCGGTGGACCCGGGCGCCACGTGGGCTCGCTCGCCACGTCAGCCCCGCCTGGGCCCGCTCGCCACGTCATCTCCGCAGGTACGTTTTCCTTTTTCGCGATTTTTCTAACTAAAAAATACTTAAAAATTAAATTAAAAATTAAATTAAAAATTAAATAAAAATCAGAAAAAAAATCGTATAAAACTTTGGAAATTCATATTTCTCACAATACAACTCCATTTTAATCCAAATTTTCTCCATTGGATCACAAATTCTCTTCTTTTTCATATCATGTCAATTAAATATATTTAAAATGAAGAAATCAAGATGAATTAAAATTTACTTAAATCATTTTTCATTAAACACTTTAAATCATAAATTCATCTTGAAATTATCTTTCTAAACATTTACTAAAGTCAAAAATCATTTAATAATAGAGATTAACTTCTATTAATTTAAACAAAAGGTTAATAATCTATATAACATGAAATTATCCCTAATTTATGCATAAATATCAACTTTAGTGAAATGACATGCCAATGGAGAAAATTCCTAAAAAGTATGATAACATGCATCATATTCACATAAAATAAGTATGAATATGAGTTAATTAAAATAAGAATTTATGTTATAAATGCATGTTATCAATCGGTACTAAACTCCGACACTAAAACCAGTCGACAATTCAAGGTAAACGACCATCGTCTCAAGCCGTACCTGACCTCAGAGCCACCCGCACCAGCATATAAGGTTAATCTGTATCTTCCCGAGCACTCGAGGACATGACGGTATCACCTTCGACCCATCATTAGTCGTAGGTTTTATTTTTGTTTAGTCTGCCTAAAGACATTAAACTTAGCGCTCTTGGGAGGCACCCCAAGATTATCTTACCTCTTTTTAGTTTTGTGTTTTTCATCTTTTATAGATATCAGAGAACTACATTAGAAAGGGCACACCTGCACGGAAATCCCACGAGCATCATGGAAAAATGAGCCTTTCTAAAGCTCTCTCACCCCACATTTTCATATTGTTTTCATGCCATGATTTGATGAGTTTTTCACATGAGCATGTAGTTTTCATTGAGGGCAATGAAAGATTCCAGCTGGAGGGTGAGGATTTAGAAAAAGCTCTACCATTTTCAAAAAATTTAAAATTCTACCTTCTTAAAACTCCTATTTTTAAAAACTTTGATCTAATCTACCCCACCTTAGAAGTCTTTTCATCTAGAGATTTGACCTACTAGAGATGTATAAGTGAGGGCCTCATAGCCCATATGATTACATTTTGAGTAATAAAAGCCAAATGATCTAGAGAAACAATGGATTATACTTAGTGATTGACTTCTTTGGGGTTGGGTACCTAACAGGCACCAAGGAAAAAGAGTAATCAGAGGTTGAAATGCTATGAGATTAAAAAGGAGAGTATTTGAGAGAAAATAACATTCCATTCCCTACCTATCATCAGCCAAAACTGCTTAGTATGAGGAATTTCTCGATTCTAGACTTTCCCTTCAAAAGAGTGCAATAATCCATAATTCTTGTAGCACTTATCTTTCCTTATAGGCATGTAGTTTATCTCTTCCAAAGCAGTCAAGTAGTTACACCACTTTGTTTCAAAACTTCACTTTTGATAACGAACACTCCCAAGTGACTCACATATCCATCTCACATTCCATTTTCCTCCCCACATGTATTTATACCTTCACTACACTTCATTTTCTATATACTCTCTTCAAAAATCCTAAAACTCCTCCACATCATCATTCTAGTCTTCTGAAATACCTAAAAAAAAGGAAGAAGAAAAGAAAGAGGTGAAAAGTCAAAAGAAAGAGAGAAATAAGAAGTTACAAGAAGGAAAATAAGTGGGAATATTTTCTACCTTTATTTCTACCATCTCCACCATCTACCCTATTGATAACATGCATTTATAACTTAAATTCTTATCCTAATTCACTCATATTCATGCTTATTTTATATGAATATGATGCATGTTATCATACTTTTTAGGAATTTTCTCCATTGGTATGTCATTTCACTAAAGTCAATATTTATGCATAAATTAGGGATAATTTCATGCTTAATAGAAGATTAATCTTTTGTTAAGTTTAAATTAATAGAAGTTAATCTCTTTTATTGAATGATTTTGACTTTAGTGCATCTTTTGAAAGATAATTTCAAGATGAATTTATGATTTATAATAGTTATTAAGAAATGAGTTAAGTAATTTTTAATTCATCTTAATTTCTTCTTTGAAAATATATTTTAAATGACATGATGTTAAAAAGGAAGAAATTTGTAATCTAATGGAGAAAATTTGGATTAAAAAGGAGTTGTATATTTAAAGTTATGAAATTTTTGAAGTTTATGCCTTTTTCTAATTTTTATTTTATTTTTTAATTGATTTTTCCTTTTAAAAAATCGCGAAAAAGGGTTTACTCACCTGCAGGTGCTGACGTGGCGAGCAGGGCCAGGTGGCGTGCTGACTTGGCGCGTGGGACCACCGCGCGGGTGCGACGCGGCACTGAGGCCACGTGGCAGAGCTGTGGGTGGCCCACGCGAGGCACAGGTGGTGCATAGGGCGCGGACACGTGGCAGGAGGCCACGCCTGTCCACGCGGGTCCACGCGGATGCCCGTGTGGGGCGCCATGTGGCAAGAGAGGGTCCGCATATGGGCCCACGGGTTAGTGGGCCCTAGTAAGATGATTGGGGCGGTAACGCGAAAGCATTACACTGCCCCACAATTTAAGCTTGATTTTCTTTATATTTTCTTCCGTGTGGGACATAGTCCCACACGTTTCTTACCTGTGCAGGACACGTGGCGGCTCAACGGACGTCGGATGAACGCTCTTTGATTGAGATGCGGAGATGTGGTGGACACGGAGTCCACCCGATCTCCATCAAGAACACGTGCTAAAATAAGGAGTAAGTGAAACGCGAGTGTCGTGCGATCGAAATCGAACGGTCAAGATGGAGTACGATCTCCTCTCACTACGACGACACGTGGAGCTTTCTGGAGCGTTGGATCCTCATCGAATGGACGACGATCGTGGCGAAGCTTGATCGGGCGATCGGGACCGCCCAACCTACCTGATCTTCATCGGATGGCTGCAATCTTTCGCGATCAGAGGCAATGCGCGATCGCCCGATCTTCATCAGACGGTCAAGACGCACTCCGATTTTCTTCTCACTGTAGCGACGCGTGGAGCTTGCTGGGGCGTTGGATTCTCATCGGACGGGCGACGAAAAAGGCATCAAAATGTTACTGAAGTTTGAAATCGGGGCCGCCCAATCTATCCGATCGTCATCGGACGGCAGCGATGGAAGCTGAACCCCGATCGTGGTTGATGATAGTGGTTCGATCGTGGCCGGATCGCGACGCGATCATGGCCCGATCGCCCCACGATCGGGGCTAATTCACCAGTAAATCAGGGCTGATTCGTCGCGAGATTAAAGCCACGAAGCCGCCCAAGGGAATCGCTCCCACGACCCCTGCAATCCGCTCCCACAACCGCATCAATCGGCCACAATTTTTGGGCCAAATTTCCCTTTAAAAGCATGTATTCTCCCTTCTTGTTCTTCAACTTTTGATCGATTCGTGAAGTGAATTAAGCAAATTTTGAGGAAGATCTCTAGTTCTTCGTGACCCCGCATTTAGACTCGATTGCTATGCAATTGGAGCGGGATTGATCACGAATTTTCCCCATGATTTCATCGAATTTTCCCCTTCAATTCCGAACATCCACGAGGAAGAATCCGAGCAAATTTGCTTCAATCCACGAGAATTGAAGCCCCATTCTTGCGGCAATCAGGTTAGTAGTGAGATTTGATCGATTATCAAGAGGTAATATGAGTTTTTATTATATTTAGAAGTTTGATTCTGCAAATTAGTTCTTAGTATTCTTCATTTTCCTCAATTTTTTGTCCAAAAAATTGCTGATTTTGAAAATAGGATATCTCTCTAATTATAATTCCAAATCACTTTATTTTGGTTTCATTGGATTCCTATTTTCATCAGCTTTTTGTGATAGCAAATTCATCTAATTCCGAGTTCATTTGACTCTTCAATTTACCTTTTGACCAAGAACTATTAATCTTTCATCAAAAGTCAAATGTTGACTTTCAGGGTCAATTACTTTCAATTTACAAATCAGAATTTGATCATTTTGGTCTTTTTAGATTCCTCTGGTTCTTAGCTTTCTATTGACATATAATTTGTAAGATTTGGATTTCATTTGAAAATTCAATTTGAAGATTTCCTCTGAGGTGTTCATTTCGGGGATTTTCTGATATTTGATTTTCAATAATTCATAGTAAATCCATTTCTTCTCCAAAAATCACGAATTTTATATCAATAAATTTCATTTTCTCTCTAGTTTTCAAATATATAATTTTCGTAATCTTCTGAAACTTTTTGATAATCTGATTTTACAGAACACCTACTATTCGTCAAAGTCAGCCCTTTGACTTTGATTTTTGACTTTTCTCTGTCAAATCCGAGAATTAAATTGTTAAAAATTCTTATTTAGTCTATTTATATCACTTATATTCATTAAATATTATTTTTACTTCTTTAAAACCCCTTTTAAACATAAGTTTGACCAAGTTCTCTGCGATTAAAGTCTACGCTACTCTTTGTGGATCAACCCGATACTTACACATTACTTGATTTTATATCTTATCTTTGTGAGTTTGGTTTTATAAATTTTTTTTGACCTGCATTTTTATGATTTAACGACGCATAAAAATGCTTCGTCACCTATCCATCACCATCCACCTCACTTGGGAGTATAATTATCATAAGTGGTACCTTCTTTGTCTTTTATAATCCACTATGTTTTATCACCATATTTGCTTTTAGCCAAGTCATAACTTTAGAAATAGTATCTTTTATGTCCTTCAGCCTCCTCACACGATGCATCCAAAGATAGGAATCCTTTTTAATTGCACTCTTCTAAGGAGGAAAGCGAGTTGAGGGGAATTCTAAGTATTACGTAGCCTCCATTTTGAGGGAAGGAGTGATGTATTTATGGAGAGGGTAAGGAATTACATCCACTCATGAGAGAGTGAGTATATTTTCATCACCATAGCATCATACCTTAGATATGCTCACCTTGATTACAATCAAGAATTAAACTTGAGCATTAGGCGATGAACACTACCCTAACATGCACTAAAGAAGTCAACCTAGAGATGGAATCTATATCATTATGGCCTACACTATGAGGAAAAACGTGATCATACATTTAAACACTTCACCCTTTCTAGTAGTAGGATCAAAAGATGAAAAGACCTTCTAGGGAGATTATATAGTAAATTTCTAAGAGACTAGCAATAATTTAAGTTGGGGGGTGTGATAACATGCTAAATTCACATGATAAAACATGATTATTGATGTATATTAAGGTATAAATGATTTCATTTCCATGCATGTTATCATATTTATGTGTATTTTTCTATCATTCCATGAAAAAGTCATTATCATCTCAAAAAATACTTTAAATTAGGGTTAAATATGATGATTTAAAGATAAATAATTAATAACTAATCTTTACTTGAGATTATAAAGGTTTTTAAGGTAAAAATAATGAGAGAAAACGTTTTATAAACATTTATTTATATTTTTAAGTTAAAATCTTAAAAAAAATAAATGTATTTTTGAAATGGAAATAAAAACTCTCATTATTTGTTATTTTTGACTCTTTAGCATGATAGATAATTAAATTTTCAGAGAAAATGAAAGAAATTTGGATTAATTTGGAGTTATATTTTGAAAGTTATGAATTTTCTAATTTTTAGAGATCTTTTTGGATTTTTATGAATTAATTTTACGACTTTTAATGATTAAAAAAATAAAAATAAAACCAAAAATGGGTTTTATTTTCACTCGGGACCCACATCGATACAATGTGGCACACAGGGCCACCTGCCAGCACCACGCGGACCCACACGACGCCTACGCAGCGTGATGTGACATATTTATATTTATCGTAAGTATATGGGTTATAGTACATATAAGCCTTTCGATTATCGAAATTACGCTATCCTTATATATCCGTCACATCTTATAAACCCGTCTTCTTCTTTTAATTGTTTCCGTGTGGGACTAAGTTCCACGGAGTTTTAATTACGCAGGGCACGTGGCTGAAGGATGAACGCTGGATCAAACAGAGAATGGGCGACGCACGTTGATCGGGTGTACTCGCGGTCCACCGGATCGCATCAATGCACGTGTCAAAAATCAAAGAGTTATAACGGCTCGGATTTGATCGCGCGGGACGCATCTAGGGCGTCGGATTGCGATCCAACGGCGACGATCAAAAGCATTTTTATAACGCCTATCACATGACTTCATCTGGACCATCCATCAAGATCCGACGGCTGAGACTTAACCAAAACGGTCCACGTTGGACCATTTCATCGTAATCGTCAATCGTTTCGATCAGACGGTTACGCCCAAATACCCTATAAAAAGAGGTGTTCCTCTGATTTGTAAAGTATTCGAGTTAGAAATCAATTCAATTGATCTGTTTAGACACCTCCCTTCTCGAGACTCTTGATTCCATCCCCTTCTACACTCATTTCCGCATCCACGGAGGATTTAAAATCGAGATTTGGTTGAGAGATGAAGGAGAAATCGCAGCTTGAACTCCACGATCGCGTTCTTCACCTTTTCGACGATTGAGGTGATTAATCGTGTTAATTCGATCACAATCTTGGGTTAGTGGAGTCGGTTTTTGCTAATCTATCAACCATTCATGTTTAATTTTGATTTAGATTAGGATTTCAAGTTCAATTTATCTTAATTTTCCTCAAAATCGCGATTTACAAGTTCAGAAATTTCTCCCCACTTTGATCTTCAATTTCTCTGCGAAATCAAGATCAATTTCAATGATTTTTGATTTCGTGGAAATGATTTGAAGTTCTCTTTCATAAATTATCATTTTCCCCAATTTCTATCATTGATTCATCGTCCGATATGATCAATTTCGAAGGGATCATAAAAAATTTCCTTATTTTCCTGTGGATTCGACCCTTATTTACCATTATACCCATCAATTCGAGATATTTTCATCAAATTGGTAAGTTTGGAATTATTTTTGATATCAGACCGTGTGAAATCGACGACCTCGTGAATTCATCTCGTCAAATACCCCTATGCACTTATAAAGGCTACCACACCTTTTACTGGGTGCAATAAGAGGGTGCCACATGACACGCTCTTATTGCACTATCTCAATCAACAATTAGGATCTTTATAAATTAAAATCATGATACCTTTTAATGTAGAAAGAGTTTTGAGCTGAAATTTTATGGCTAGATTCTTTTTTTAACCCTCTATCCATCCATATCCTTGGTTTGAATAATCAAGCTGAAATTTTTCTTTAATAATTGGACTCTTTTACCCCTCTTTACACTCAAACCCTAAGAACCCACCTATAAAAGCTTCCATTTCACTCTCTTTATATTATTTTTGTTCTCTCTTAGCATCAGCCTACCAGAAGGAAAGGGAGAGGAGTTCAAGGCCCAAGGAGGAGCATTGTTTGATGCTCAATCTTATAGTGGAGAAGGGAGCAAGCAAGGATCGTGATCGGAGCGGATCGAGCATCACCCGGCCTAGGATGGGCACACCAACGGGGTTTGTGCAAAGATCTAGATTAGATTTTGGCTTGTAAACATCTCTACATACATTAAACATGTTCTTTCTTTTTCTTTTTGTTTTTCGTTTATTATAGTAGCTTTGACATCATATCCGTGCACATCTCTCACTCTCACCCTCGCCGTGCATTTATCTATTGCTAACACCATCTATTCTCCTCATCTTTCCATCATATTATCTTCATTTTCATCTCTGTGAATCTAATTATCTCATCTCTTTTCTAACTTCTATCTTAATTATAAGAGAAACTCAAAATTATCTCTCATACTCATCTTCATGTGCTCAATTTCAATTCACACATCTTCTTCTGCCCTCATCTTTCTTTTGAGCAGATAAGCTCATTACTTTTACTTCCTCTGGATTCGACCCTTGTTGACACTATACTACGTAAGGAACTATATTTGATTGCATGAAATTGACGCACAATAATGATGAAAAACACATGCGATCAAGGTCATCAGTGATAACATGCTAATTAGACATGATAATACATGATTATTCATGCATATTAAGGCATAAATGATTCCATTCCTATGCATGTTATCATATTTATGAGTACTTATCTATCATTCTATGAAAAATTCATTATAATCTCAAAATACTTTAAATTAGGGTTAAATATGATGAATTAAAGATAAATAATTTTACTACCCATCTTTACTTGAGATTATAAGTGCTTTTAAATTTAGAATAATGAGAGAACTCATTTTATAAATATTCACTTAATTTTCTAAAGTTAAAATCTTTAAGAAATAAATATATTTTTGAAATAGAAATTAAAACCTCTCATTATTTATTAAATTTGACTTTTTAGAATGATAGATAAGGAAATTTTGGATCAAATGAAAGAAATTTGGATTAATTTGGAGTTATATTTTAAAAGTTATGAATTCTCTAATTTTTAGGGAATTTTTTGGATTTTTGTGAATTTATTTTTGAATTTAAATCGTTTAAAACAATTTAAAAAAGGGTTTATATTTTGCGCGGGACCCACGTGGATGCAACATGGCATGCAAGGCCACATGGCAAAGCCACGCGGACCCAAGGGAGCGCCTAAGTGGCGTGGAGGTGACACGTGTGTGCATATTTATATTTATTCATAATATATGGTTATTGTACATATAAGCATCCGTTAGTCGGATTTAAGCTAACGCTTAAGTCCCTCGCACCTTTTAAACTCGACATCTTTCTTTTATTTTTACTGTGTGGGACTATGTTCCACTCTAATGTTTTTATTTCAAGCGACGTGGCATCATTAAACGCGTTGGATGCGATAAACTTGAATACCTCGCGTGGATTGCATGGACTCAAAGTCCACCAGATCACAGATCATGCACGTGCTTTAATTAGGAGTAAGTGAAAAGATCGCGACCGTTCATCAAAGAGTTATAAGGGTCGAGATCTTGTCGTGATGAAACGCATCAGGAGCATTCGATCGCGATCCAACGGCGGCAGTTTCACGCGTTTTATAACGTGTATACACGTGGCTTCATCGGAGCGTTCCATCGGAAATCGAACGATTACGACTTATTGTAACAGTTCGTTTCATCAGAACCATCGATTAAACTGACCAGACAAATACGCCCAAATACACTATAAATAGAGATGTTCTTCCAATTTGTAAACCATTCGATAGAAAATCAATACAATTGATCTGTTTAGACACTCACCCTCTTGAACCTCTTGATTCTATCCTCTTCTAGACTCAATTCTGCATTCACAGAGGGCTTAAGATTGAGATTTCATTGAAAGACGAGGAAATAATCGACGCTCGAACTCTACGATCATGATTTTACGGATTTTTTATGAACAGCCTTAATCCGGCGATTAATTGGGTTAATCTGATTGTAATCTTGGGTTAGTGGAAGTGGTTTTTACTAATCTTTCGTCTATTCATGTTTAATTTCAGTTCAGATTAGGAACTTCAAGTTAATTTCATTTCAATTTCGGTATTTTCGTGATTTAAAGTTTCGGAAAAATCACCTCACTTCGATCTTCAATTTCTCCGTGAAATCAAAGTCAAATTCAATGATTTTTGATTCTATGGAATTGCCTTGAAGTTCTCTTTCATGATATACCATTTTCCCCAATTTCTACCATCAATTCATTGTCCGATTTGAGCAAATTCGAAGAGATCATTATAAATTTCCTTATTTCTCCGTGGATTCAACCCTTATTTACCATTATACCCCTCAATTCGAGATATTTTCATCAAATTGGTAACTTTGGACTTTGTTTTGACACAAGACCGTGTGAAATTTCTTGATCTATAGCTTATGTCATTGTTGGCCTCCTCCCTCCTCCTTAAGGTTGCATTGTTGTTGGTCTCCTACCTCCTCTTCTAGGTTGCAGTGTCCCTTGGCTTGACGTATAGGTTGCCCTACTTCTAGTCTCTTCCTTAGTGCCACCCTTAATAATTCTTACCTTCGCCCTCGACCTCGCTTGACCTATTTTATAGGTCATGTCGCTGCAGCCTTCCCCTCCTCCAGTCTTGGCCCTCGTTCTCATCACCCTTACCTATGCTCTACCGTCAGCCTACTCCCTTGCCTTGCCCTTGCCCTGCACCGCAGACCTACTCCTCGAGGTCCTTATGCCGCCACTGTCCTCTTGTGTGCCACCTCCTCCACGACACCATCTCCTTCTCTTCGCATCGCAATTGCCACTTCCATTCAATGCATGTGCATCATTGGACATGTGTGTGCCCTAGAGGGAATGCTCACTCAACCAATTCTATTGTAGCTTTGACCTTCCCTCCACCACTTCAACTATGGTGCTTTCAACGTTTTGTATGGCTTTTTTGGGGGATTCTACATTGTCTCTATCCCCCTACTTGGATTGCAATTTTACCTTCCCCACCCACCACTATGCCTCTTGACCTTACCTCGATGATCTTATCAAACAACATCCTTCTGATAACATGCAATCTTAACATGATAAAACATGATTATTAATGCAAAATAAGGCATAAAACATTACATTTATGTGCATGTTATCATACTTTGAGTGCATTTCTATCATTCCATGCAATTTTATGTTATAATCTCGAAATGCGTTAATTTAGGGTTAATTATGATGAATTAAAGATTAAAGATTTTATAACCCATCTTTACTTGAGATTATAAGTGGTTTTTAAAGTTAAATAATAGGAGAAATCATTTTTATGAACATTCATTTAATTTTCTAAAGTTAAAATCTTAAAGAAATGAATGTATTTTTGAAATAAGAATTAAATCTCTTGTTATTTAAATAATTTGACTTTTAATAATGATAGATAATTAAATTTTAGATCAAATGAAAAAAATTTGGATTAATTTGGAGTTGCATTTTGAAAGTTATGATTTTTACAATTTTTAGGGTTTTTTTTGGATTTTTCTGATTTTATTTTCGATTTAAACATTTAAAATAATTAAAATAATTTTTCGCGCGGGTCCCACGTGGCAGAGCCACGCGGGCCCACGCGAGCGCGTGCGTGGCGCAAAGGTGACGTGGCCAATATTTACACATATATATTTTGTATAGTATATATTATATAATGGTAATTCAGCCTTCCGTATATCGGTAAGGTATTCAAACCTTCATAACAGACACACCTTATAAACCCGTCGAGTTTCCTAAATTTACTCCGTGTGGGACTAAAACCCCTTATTTCAGGTAAGATCGACCGTTGGATTGAAGCGTGTGACGCATCTCGCATTGATACGGTGAACCAGAAGTCCACCACAGCATCAATCACGCACGTGTCTTAAAGGCGTAATTATAATGATCAGATTTGATGCGACGTGGCGGCATCACACACTTTGATCGCGTGGACGCGCAGACCACCAGATCGGATCAACGCACGTGTCTTAAAAGCGGCGTTCTAACGGTCCAGATTTCACGTGATCAAAAGCATCCAAAGCGTTAGATCGCGATCCAACGGACGCGTTTTCACGCGTTTCATAACGCACACGCATCAAGCTTCATTGGAACGTCCATCCGCAATCCAACGATTGGGATTTAACCATAACGGTTCATTGAGATGCGTTTAATCCAGACCTTTGATGCGGATTAAACGCATCAATCGAACGGTTACACCCAATTTGCCTATAAATTGAGGCATTCTTCGAAATTGTAAGATATTCTTGAGGGATTTCGATTAATCGACCCATCTAAACCCTTCCTCTCTTGAATCTCTCACTTGTAATCGCTTCTAGACTCGATTTCGCATCCACGGAGTGTTTAAAAGTGAGATTTCGTCGATCGATCATGGAGAATTAGTCTCTTGAACACCGTTGTTCACATTTGAATTTCGCGGAATGAATAGCCGTCGATTCGGCGATCAATTGGATAAATTCGATCGGTATATCCGGTTAGAAAACTTATTTTCCCTCTAATTTATCATCATGTATCACCAATTTTTAGTTTAGGATCTTAATTTAGTGCAATTTCTTTTTTAATTTCAATTTGTGTTCTTCGCGATTCTGAAAATTTCATCCCACTTCACTCTTTGATTTCTCCGCGATTACTAATCCAAATGGAGTGATTTTTGATTCCGTGGATAGATCTTTGAGTTATCTTTCTAAATATACCATTTTCCCTAATTTCTCACCTCAATTCATCGTCCAATTTGATCAATTTCTAAAATATCTCTCAAAAATACCTTAATTCCCTATGGATTTCGACCCTTATTTACCATTATGCCACTCAATTCGTTATTAATTCCTTAAATTGGTAAATTAGGCTTTATTTTTGACACGAGACCGTGTGAAATTGACGACCTCGCGGTCTCTACGCGTCGCCTTCCACCTTGACGAGATGAATCCGCGCGATTGTTAAAAACACAGAGACTCATGTCAAAACAATTTTCCAAACTCACCAATTTAAGATTAAAGTCAAGAATTTAAGAAAATAGTGGTGAATAACAGTCGAATCCATAGAGAATTAAGGTATTTTCAATGTGTTATTCAAATTTGATCAAATCGGAGGAGGAAGTGAGGTGAGAAATTATGAATTCTAATAATTTTAGAAAGAGAACTCCAAGAAAAATCTACTTCAAATCTTAAACGTTATAACTCAGATGAATGGCTGAGATTAAAATGGTTTAAAACATGAATCGTTGCCCAATTAGAGTGTGCTGCATACCCCATCACTTAAGTGAAGATCAACGGCTTTGATTAAGTATGCGAATGAAACACTCCCCGTCGTGCGATGTCACCTGCACATAAAAAGAAAGAAAAATAGTCCCACATGGCAGAATTTAATCAAAAATTTTGGTATATAAAGAGTGTGCATTTAATGGTCTTAGCTTTTATCCTAAAAAGTATGCTTAACCAACTAATCACACAAGTGCGCACACACATGCGCACACGTCCACACGTGCGCAAACACATGCACACACATATGTCGCCACATGATGACACTTTATCGCCCTCACCACATCATCTGTCATGTTAGAGCGTGGTATAAAAAGCATTTTTTAATTTTAAAAATCCAAATAAATCTAAAATAAATTCATCAAAATTTGGAAAAACTCTAGAAAAATCCCTAAAAATTAGAAAATTCATAACTTTCAAAATACAACTCCAAATTAACCCAAATTTATTTTTTTGGATCAAAAATTAAATAATCTAGCATTTTAAAAAGTCAAATTTAATAAATAAAAAGAAAATAAAATTTCATTTAAAAAATACACTCATTTCTCTTAGAAATTAAAACTTAGAAAAATTAATAGGTATATGAAAAGTATTTTCTCTTATTATTCAACATTAAAACCCAATTATAATCTCAGATATAGATAGAAATAATCTACTCCAAAATATATTATTTAAAAATGTATAATTATCCCTAAAATAATGCATTTTGATATTATAACTTAAATTTGCATGAAATGATAGATATGTACTCAAAGTGTGATAACATGCATAAGTATGTAATGTTTAATGGCTTAATTTACATTAATAATCATATAATTTCATGTGTAACTTGCATGTTATCACACCTCCCATGGCTCCCTTGACACAACGCTCGATCATAGTACAACCCATTTTGCACGCCCACACTTTTCATGACCACAATTACATGTCATGGTCATCGAGGTTTGAGCTCATCCTTTAGTTGCATGACTTCCGTCATAACTTGATAGACAATCCTCTAGTCCTCACTAATGCTCTGTATGACTGTCATCACAAATGAACTCTATTGTGACAAGAATAATCATCCATCGACCAAATACAAGAAAAAATTAGCAAGCTAGCTTCTAAGCACCTAATGATCGCCACCGCTCCATCTACCTTCCTGTTACCATCTAGTGTTCTTTCTCCATTTGTACAAGTGACTCTGACATTCACTAAGTATGACACACTTTCATCGCTCTAGTGGTATTGGCACTGCCTCTTCAACTAGACTCTCATCTTCTACCTCTTCTTCATCACTATGGATCATCGACACAAGGGTCTCCACTCACATGACCAACACTGCCACCCTTTTATCATCCTTTGCTCTATTACCTTTTTTCCCCATTTCATTTTACCTTTGAAGATCTACATACCAAATAGAGGATTGGAGGGTGGGAAAATTTGTGATTGGATTTCTAATAAACCTTCCTTTTGTCTCTAGGCCCTTCCTGTAGCCTCTATAATCACCTCCTCTATTTTGCGACATCGTCATTTAGGGCATCCCTATTTTGAAAAAATACACACACACAAAACTTTACTTTGGCTTTATTGCAAAAATTTTTTATGCAAATCATGTCAATTAGGCATTGCTCCACCTACTCGAAACATGAAAATATTCCATCATCAACCCCATTTGATCTCATTCCTTGTGATGTTTGGGCCCCTCCTAATACTCAAGTCATTACATTTTATCTCATTCATTTCTTCTCAAGTCATTCCTACTACTATCTTCGTTGACGAATTTATTCGTGTGAGTTTGGGTTTACTGATGGATATTATGTGACCTATAAGCCAATCATACTTCTATGTATCTTTTTTATGTTCATTGAAATGAAATTTATTCATTATCATTTTTGTGTGATGTTTGTAATGAAGTCCATGAGCATATACAATGACTAAGTGAATTATGATGAGATCATAATACAATGATCACTCGTCTTTAAACATATGTTCCAAACATTCCTATTTGTGGGATATTTTGAAAGGGCATCGATTATCTAGAAAGAATAGGACTATTTGATCCGACTCATATGATGAGTATAGTTGATCCTGTAGCCATTAGCGTGGAGACACTAAGGATATATATTGGGTGCTCTTGAGAGAAAGAGTTCATTGAATTGATCTATATAAATCCCTTTATGATTATTATACCTAACTGTCAATTAGGTTGATTCATGTCACGATTGTGTTTGTAGTCCTTTTGACTTGAGACACCAAAGACATCTTGTGAATGGATGATCTTGTTTTGATTATGCCTTACAAATCCCTAGCCACAAAATATCTAAAATTTCGTATATCTAAAATATCTATTTTGATTATGGCATGAAGTCCTCCAAGATGATTGTGTGGTCAAGATAGGATCATCTGACCTTGGTATTTGAGGAGATTGACTTAAGGAATGAGATGCAATGAAATACTTGGCTAAGGCAGTGGAAATATCAGAGAAGGAGTTCTCAATGATTTCCTTGCGCATCAGTACTAACTTGAGTGACTGATTAAGGTTTGAGAATTGACCATACCCTAAGCCATTCATGAGTCTCGTGCACATGAAGGATTAATACACATATGGTAATTGATGTTAGAATGGTTCCATAAGAGAGGTCTTACATATTTCATATCTACTACAGTAGGTGGTGTAGCTTGACACCCAACGGGCTAGCAATTCAACCTATCGATTGAGTTAAATTGATCATTGACTAATTAATCTATTTAATGAAGTGGATAATTAATTAATGTTGACCAATAAGGTGTTATTAGGCCTATAGAGTTATTAACTATTGAGATATATGGACCTAGAGGGTCACACACATAAGGTCTTTGGATGTTGGTGGATATATACATAATTATAAGGGATTTTATGAAAAATTTACAAACCAAATTTGTATAAATAAGGGGAGAATGACCACAACTCAAGGTGCCCATGAAAGTCTTGAGGAAATTATCTCCTTTCTTCTCTTTCTTTCTTGGTAAAGAGCATTGAAAAGGAGATCCAACCATCCGAAGATCATGTGTATATCGCTAGAGGCTAGAGACTAGATCAGCTTCAAGAACTCTTTCAAGGAAACCCTATAAGTATGTTTTCTCATTATACTAGATGATATGATCATCTATTCTTGGTGCCTCAATGTTTTGAATATACGATTCAAAGTGTTTCATTGCATTCGACATTTTGATCAAAATTTAGGAAGGCTTATCGACCTCAAAACCCAACATCTCCCTCTTAGAAGACTACTCCCAATTCCTCACCACTATCATCTCCTTTATCACTGAGGTTGCCACCTAGTATTTGACTACGTCCTAGATCCTTTGAACCAACAATGCCCTCAAACTTGTCCAAAAATCACTTCCTCTCTTTTGCATTGTTTGTGGTGTTGTCCATCAGACCACTTGCCTCCATAAATCTCAACAAAATGGTGTAGCCAACAAAAACATCGTCAACTCCTTGACATCATTTGCATGCTTCTCATTAATATGGATGTCCCTTGCTACCTATGGTCCAATGCTCTCATGACATCCACATGTCTCAAAGACCAGCTTCACTTTGCTCCACTTGGTAGGACAATTCCTCTTCATTGCCTTTCACCCTATTCTCCTCTACTCTCTCTTCCTCCTCAAGTTTTTAATTGCAATACATTCATCCTTGACCATTCTATTGGGATTTGAGGGCGATAAGCCTTCCAAAGATTTCATCAAAATATCAAATGTAGTGGAATACATTCAATTGGATATTTGATGGACTCGATTACATGTGCTTTCCGTTGTTGTTTTATATCGATTTCATGCAATAAAATTTATAATTCCTTACTTACTATAGTTGAAACAAGGGTCACACCCACGAGGAGCTGAGGTTATGAGGTTAGACATTCAAATGAAAGGCGAGAGTATGAAAAGAAGTGCAAGCATAAATGAGGTGTGTAGAGATGAATGTGAGTGATAATTTTGAGGTTTATTTTTAAATCAAATCATAATTTAAATAGAAAAAAATAATATGAAAAATAAATGAAATGGGGGTGAGATGATGGCAAGGTGAGAAGAGTGGTCAGTGGTAGCAACAAATATCGTTGTGCAACAATAGAGAGAGAGTCGCGAGTGTGGATGATGTCAAAACTACCACATTAAAAGAAAATAAAAATAATAATAAAATACATATTTACTCTTTATGGAGATGATCAAGCAAGAATTCAATCTGAATTGTTGCACAAACCCCATCGCGATGCCCTTCTTAGGCAAAGTGATGCTTAATAATCTTTGATCGCGATCCTCGCTTGATTTCTTCTCCACAAAAAGAGTGAGCATCAAGAAATGCTCCCTTGGGCCTTGAACTCCTCTCCTCTTCCTTTTGGTAGCTTAATGCTAAGAGATAGCCAACAAACAAAGGAGGAGAGAGAAAATAGAGCCTTATATGGAGAGAGTTTTTTAGGGTTCTAGGAGACCAAGGGCGGAAATCTTTTACCCTTGTGATCAAGGGTGGATATGCACCACCCCAAGGACATCCAAGGGTGTCGTCACTTCCTTAAAGGGTTATTCTAACCCCCCCCCCCTTTAATGAGGTAGCCCGTCCCCTTTCTAACGAATGAGCCTCACTTCCTTTTAAATATAAAATAATCTGATTTAAAAGAATTTAAATATTGGTTGGTTGACGAAGTGTTATATGCCGTCGTTAAAACACACAACCCTCGGTCAAAAAAAATTATAATTCCGAATTCACAATAACAAAGATATAAAATCAAGTATAGTGTAAATATCGAGTCGATCCACAGAGAACACGATTGACTTTGATCGCAGAGTTGACTTGGTTAAACTAAGGTTTAATAATAGATTTTACGAAGTAGAAATGATATTTTATTAGTAGAAATGATATAAATATACTAGATAGGATATTTTAAGAATTTTAGAAACTAATTTGACGAAGAAATGTCAAAAGTCAATGTCAAAGTGTTGACTATGACCAATAGTTGACTTTCTGAAAATCAGAGAATAAAAAGAGCTTAAAATATTATGAAAATTATATATTCAGAAACTATAGAGAAAATGAAAATTATTGATATAAAATTCGTGATTTTTCTAGAAGAATTAGATTTATTATGAATTATTGAAAATTAAAGATCAGAAAAATCTTGAAATGAACACTTCGGCGTAAATCTTTAAATTGATAATCAAATGATATCCAAATCTTGCAATTCACATATGAATAGAAAGCTAAAAACCAGAGCATTCCAAAGAGACCAAAATTGTCAAATTTCAATTTGTATTTTAAGAGTAATGGATCTTGCAAGTCAACGCCCAAATTTGTATTGAAAATGAATAGTAGTTGGTCAAACGTTAAATTGAGGGGTCAAATGATCATTAAATTTTACAAAATTTCTATCCACAGAAATCTGATGAAATAAGAAATTCAATGTAACTAGAATCAAGTAATTGGGACTTAAGATCAGGGAAAAATCCTTGTTTCAAAATTAGCAAAAATCCGAACCAAATTTGGGCGAAAATGAAGAACAAAACAATTTAAAAACTAAAATTGACTACATAAATCTAATCTAAATACAAATTATCGCAAGATGAATGATTGATTCACACTACTAACCCGATTGACGTGAAGATTTGGCTTCAATTCACGCAGATTGAAGAGTAGTTGCTTGGTTTCTTCCTTGGCGTACGTTCGGCATTCAAGGGGAGAATTCAATCGAATCAAGCGAGGATTCATGATCAATCCCGCTCCGATTGGATTGCAATTGAGTCTAAACACGGGGGATCACAAAGAACTCAAGATCTTGCTCAAAAATGTCTTGATTCCTTCACGATTCAATCAAGAGTCCTTTAGAAGAAGAGAATACATCAGTTTTTATAAAGAAATCTCACACAAAAAGCACTGACTGTTCGATCTGATGAAAATTGGATGGATGGGCATGATTGTGCGCGTTGGATGAGCCACGATCCCATGACGCGGGTCCACGTTATCCTGCTTTTTCGCCCGTTCGATTTTGATTGGACCGTCGTGATGCATCCATGCGTCACCCACGATCCCCGAAATCGTGATAGAATCTCGAGCGTTCGATTTTTTGCACGAGCATTTGACGTCGATCAGGTGGACTCTGATGTACGCGATCGATGCATCTCCCTCACCGTGATCGCATCCGACGCCTATCACAATGCCACGTGTCCTGCATTTTAAAAATCTCATAGGAACATAGTCCCACATGGAAAGAATATAATAGAATGGTGAGTATATAAGGTGGGGTGCTCTAACGCATTTGCGTTACCACCCCAACTATCTAACCAGGGCCCACTAACCCGTGGGTCCTTCACCAGCCAGCCCCCTCACACTGCCACGTGGCACCACCCAGGCGTCCGCGTGGACTCGCGTGGCCCCTGCCACGCGTCCACGCCTCCTCTGCGCCACCTCCGCGCCACCTAGGCACTACGGGGCTCACGTGGCTCTGCCACGTGGCCTATGACGAAGCATTTTCGTGTGGTCGTTAAAACAAACAAACGTCGATCAAACAAAATTTATAATACCGAACTCACAATGACAAAGATATACAATCAAGTAAAATGTAAGTATCGGGTCGATCCACAAAGAACAAGGTTGACTTTTATTGCAGAGTTGACATGGTCAAACTTAGGTTTAAAAGAGGTTTTAAAGAAGTAGAAATGATATTTTATGAATATAAATGATATAAATATACTAAATCAAGAATTTTAAGATTTAAGATCTCAGATTTGACAGAGAAAAGTCAAAAGTCAAAGCGTTGACTTTGACCAATAGTCGAATTTCTATAAAATCATATAAACAAAACATGTCAGAAGATTACGAAAATTATATATTTGGAAACTAGAGAGAAATGAAATTTATTGATATAAATTTCGTGATTTTTTGATAAGAAATGGATTTACTATGAATTATTGAAAATCAAAGATAAAAAAAATCCCGAAATGAACACTTTGGAGAAAATCTTCAAATTGACTTACCAAATGATATCCAAATCTTAAAATTTATATATCAATAGAAAGCTAAGAACCAGAGGATTCTAAAGAGACCAAAATGATCAAATTCCGATTTGTATACCAAAAGTCAACGCTCAAATTCAGATTGAAAATGAATAGTGCTTGGTCAAACATTAAAATGAGGGACCAAATGATCTCGGAATTTGATGAATTTACTATCCACGGAAAGCTGATGAAACATGGAATCCAATGAAATCAGAATCAAGTGATTCGGAATTATAGTCAAAGAGATATCCTTGTTTGAAAATAAAAAAATCCATCACTAAAATTGGGCAAAATATGAATTTAACTACTTCTACAATCAAATTACCCACCTAATTCTAATCTAAATTACTTGAATTGCAAGAATGACGAACGAATCACGCTACTAACCTGATTGACACGATGATTTGGCTTCAATTCATGTGGATTGAAGAGTATTCCTCGGTTTCATCTTCGACGTACGTTCGGAATTCAAGGGGAGATTACGATCGTTTCTTGCAATCAATTTCGTGATTATCATGCTTCAATGGCTACAAAATTCAACTCTAGAAAGCATAGGATCATGAAGAACTAAAGACCTTCCTCGAAATTTGCTTAATTTCTTCACGAATTGATCAAAAGTTAAGTTTACAAAGGGAGAGAACATCTATTTATAGAAAAGTTTGTGCGAAATTGGTGGATCGTGGCCCACGATGTGGATTTCACTCCATGTGATTTCAGTCGTTGGATTGCGCGTAATCGGTGGGATCGTAGCCGATGACGTGGATTCCACTCCGTGTGATTTCAGCCATTTAATCACGCGATTTTATCCCGACCGTGCGATATCACTGTTCATGCCACGTAGGCACCACGTAGGCATCCATGTGGGCTTGCGTGGCCCTGCCATGTGTCCGCATCGTGCCACGTCACCTCCGTGGGTCCCGTGCGAGTAAATAAATCCTAAAAAATCAAAATAAAATCCATAAAATTCTAAAAAATTAAGAAATTCATTAATTCATTTATATAACTCCTTTTTAACTCAAATTTTCTCCATTAGATCACAAATTCCTTCATCTTTAATATTATGTCATCTAAAAATATAAATTAAAAGAATCATATACGATGAATTTCAAATAAACATAGATAATTTCTTAAGAAGTCTATTTTATACCATCCAACATTCTCTTCTTGAAATTAAATCTTCTAATCATCTACTAAAGTCAAAGTAAATAAAGGAAAATACTTAATTCCTATTAATTTAACCTTGTAAAAAGATTAATCGTCAAGAAAGCTCATAATTAACCCTAATGTATGCATAAATATGAACTTTAGTAGAATGGCATACCAATGGAAAAAATTCATAAAAACTATGATAACGTGCATCATATTCACATAAAATAAGCATGAATATGAGTTAAATAGGATAAGAATTTAAGTTATAAATGCATGTTATCAGCCTTTCATGCCATGTCGCATCCGCGTGGGTCTCGCGCCACATCAGCCCGCAGTTCTTGTAGAAAATACCCCCTTTTTGCCTTTTTAAATAAGGAAATGAAATCAATAAAAATCAAATAAAAATCTAGAAAAAATCTAGAAACTTCAGAAATTAATAACTTTAAAAATATAACTCCTTGTTAATTCAAATTTTCTCCATTGGATCACAAATTTATTTATTTTTAATATCATCCCATCTAAAATATAATTCCAAAGAAGAATATAAGATGAATTCATAATGAAATTAGATCATCTCTTAAGAAGTCTTCTTTATATCATCCAAATATTCTTTTCTTGAAATTTATTCTTGAAAACATCCACTAAAGTCAAAGTAATTTAAGGAAATTATGTAATTTCTATTTATTTAACCTTGCAAAATATGAAACATAAAGCACATAATTAACCCTAAATAATGCGTAAATATGGACTTTAGTAAAATGGCATATCAATGGAGAAAATTCATAAAAACTATGATAACATGCATCATAATCACATAAAATAAGCATGTATATTAGTTAAATAGGATAAGAATTTAAGTTAAATATGCATGTTATCACACCCCCGAACTTAAATCATTGCTAGTCCCTTAGCAATGGAAAGATAAAGAATGTGTATTAGGACTAAAAAGCTTTAGAAAACCTTAGGTTAAGCATTGATAGACTCTGAAATGAATTTTCTACCTTAAATGATGTCAAGAATAAAGTAATGTACTAGAAACTTAGGGTCACGGCATTCCTCCAGCAAACACTTTAATCCACCAAATGAACTAAGAATCCTCTTGCTCTACATACTAATAAGAATATAAATAACTTAAGAAAAAAATTCATCATTCCAAATCAATTGTCGATTCCTCCTTGCACTATGGACATGAATGATAAAGGCGCAAGAAGTAGAAACAAGCATCATCCTTTTCATACATAATGACTATAAGATAGAATCGGCTAAAACACATGAGAGGTAGCTTACCATTCTAATTCTACTTTCTTTTCTTTTTCTTTCATCCTATTTCTACCTTTTTTTTCTTTTTTTTCTTTCATCCTAATTCTACTTCTTTGATTTATTCATCATAATTCTACTTGCTGCAAGCCTTTTTAAGGAAAGAGATTAGATAGTGCAGAATTGAATTTATAAAGCTTTTTATGCAGCTTATTGAAAACAATATTAGCTCATTACATGGTGCTCCTCCTACCCATGTGTCATCCTTAGTAGACATTCAGCTTATTCCCCCGAAGAGGTTTTGTATCTCTATGGATCAGGGAGCTTCACTCTGTCAATAATAGTAGTGTCAATAAAAGGATGATACAATCTACGACTTGCTATGGAAAGCGGAAGGATGTGCGTGTAAGGATTCATTAACTCAAGATTTAGAAAGAAGAATGATTAGATAAAAAGTATAGAAAGTTTTGAAAAATCATACTATGAGCTTGACTAGATTCTTAGATTAGACTTTATAGTTCCCCAAAGAATACCTAGATCCGTAATTTCATCGACTCTACAACCTCCTCAACAAAACACTTAAGGTTGCTCTTCCCATGGCTTTCTAAACAAGTGAAGGTGTTAATATACTCTATGTTGTAATATTTCATGTGGTTTTAGAAAGATCATATTTCTGCTCACATGGTTAAAAAATCAGATCATGCGTAGAATACTAAATGAAGAAATACAAAAATTTTAAGTTTTCTAGAAAACTCCCCCCCACACTCATTCCTTTTATCGTCCTCAATAAAAATCAGTATGCTCATGGAAAAAAGATGGCAATCATGATGCATGGCATGTAAAACTTAATAAATAGGAAAAAAGACAAAGGGGCTAAAAGAAAAACTTAGCGGGAATTTGCATTAGTTGCATTCTTCTCTTCATTTGTGGAGTTCTTTTGGGGCTGAATTTCTTCCTTTGATGTTCTCTTTTCTTTAGCACCTAATGAACTTATAGAAAAACAACAGTAAACATCAAAGCAAACAGAAAATATTAAAGTAAAATTAAATGCAAAACAAAGGTAAAAAATAAATACAAAGACAAAAAGTGCGTAGACCACCGCCGAAGCCTCTTTCTCCGTAGTCGTATAATTAATTTGAGCTTTGACGAGGGTCTTACTTGTATAGAAGATGGCCATCGGCTTCTTGTCTAGACATTGCCCCAAGACCGCTCCCCACCGCGTAGTCCAAGCGTCACACATGATCTCGAATGGTAAGTCCCAATTAGGACTTTGATCTATATCAACATATAGATTAATTAATCAAGGATTGATTAACCCAATCTACAGGTTGAGTTGTCAACCCATTGGGTGCCAAGTTACATCACATGCTCTAGGAGATATGAAGTATATTAGAACTCTCTCATGAAAGTATATCATCATTGATTACCATATACATATAATCCTTCCTTCGTGTAAGACTCATGAGTGATTTAAGGTATGTTAAATTTTCAAACCCTAATCAGTTACTTAAGTTAGTACGGATGTGACTAGGAAATTATTAATACCAACTTCTATGATATTTCAATTACTTCGCCCAAGGATTTGATTGTATCTTATTCTTTGAATCCAACTCCACAAATATCAAGGGCAAACAATCTCATTTAAACCACACAATCATCTTTAAAGACTTCATGTCGTATCTAATCTTTGAAGTTTTGAAAATCTTGTGGTTGGGGATTCAACATTTATAGTCAAAGCATGATCACTCATTCATAAGATGTCTTTGGCATCATACATGTAAGGATCACTTATACAATTGTAATATGAATTGACCTTATTGATAGTTATGTATAATACAATTTAATGATACCCATATATCAATTCAATGAACTATTTCTCCAAAAAGTATCCACTTTCTATCCTTGGTGTCTTCCACAAAGATGGTTATAGGATCAACGATACTCATCATATGAGTCGAATCATATAGTATTATTCTTTATAAATATTTTAATATATTTCTTTAATATCCCTTAAATAGTAATATTTAGAATATATATATATTTAAAAACTGATAATCATTATATTTTAATCTCAAGATAATTAACTTAGTCATTAAATATACATATGGACTTTATTACAAACATTATAAAAGAACGACAATAAATAAATTTTATTTTAATAAATATAAGTGAGTAACAAGGAAGTGTGATTGGCCACATAATTTCTATCAAATTATTGTACTTACTTTTTGTAAAAAATGCATGGGGGCATTTTTATTTTCTATTGAACTTTTTTTTAAGCAGAAAGCTAAAGTCCACGCGAATCAGACATCGCCGCATTAAGCACACGAAAGCTTAAGATGAAAAACCTTAAAGAGATGTCGGAAATCGCCGGGAAAGACAGCGGATCAGCGGGAGACGACTTGCTGGAACTCTTCATCTGATTCTAGGAGTTCCATGACTTCGGGCAGAAGACCGACCTCAAGATCGATGCTCCCGCCGCCCTCCCTTCCAGGAAAAGCCGCAATCTGCCCATCGAACTTGTTCGCACTTCCGCTGCGCAACGCCTGCGCTTTTCCCCATCCAAAATCGCAGCCGTACATGTCGAACCTCGGCGAGCTACTCATCAAAGCGCTAAATACGACCATTTCCGAGATGCGATAAACCATAGGCGATGTCATCCATTTATCCACCATCTCCCTGATAGCCTTATCGGTGTGGGACGCCACGGATTGGTTTAGCAACGCTGCCGCCCAGCCCAGATTATTGCCCAGGAGTTTCCCGGCTGTAGTTTCGGTGGGTATCACGTAGATCGAGTTGCCGAAGTAAGCCTCCGGCAGTTGCGGTCTCAGCCGTCCCCGATTGTTGATGGCCATCCTGCATACCACCTTCTGGTCTTCTGGAAAATTTCTCAGCCGCATTAAGCACCGCCATATGAACGCCGAGAGAGCTTGAAAAGAGGAGATATTTGCCATATTCCGCCCTTCGTTAGCCTTTTTCTTGAGCTGGGCTATCGCGTCTCCAGTGAAGTGAAAAAACTTCTCCCTCAGAGGTGGCGGGGAGTATCTTTCGATAAATTCGGACTCCTCGTTTAAGGAAATCCTTATTGGAGGAGATGTGCCCTCGACGAACCATCTCTCGTGTACCGGCGGCTTGGTTATACGGGGGAATACTAAGCCACCTGACCCATTCAGAGAACGCGAGATCTCGGCCCACGAGTTGAAGAAACTCCAGAAGGCGGTTCCGTCGCCGACGGAGTGGTTGAAGGAGCAGCCGAGGAAGACGCCGTCGTCGAGCTTCGTCAGCTGGACCGCGAGCAGCGGAATGGATAATCCATCGTAGTTGACGGCTCTGTCGTAGGGGAATAAATCCTTGACGAAGCCGGGCACGTCTTTCGATGGATCTAGTACGTCAGCAACCGAGATTCCTTCGGCGGCGGCGAGAATAAACTTGCTTCCGCGGTCGTCGCAGTCGATGTAAACGAATGTCCCGTTGCCTTCGGGATCCATTTCAGTCGCTAGGCGGCCGGCAAGCGGGTAGAAGTGCCAGAGAGCGATTGATAGAGACGACGTGAGGCGATTGACGATTGCTTCCAACGGAGGATCGCCGGGGGCGAGAGAGAAGAGGTGACCCTTCTGGATCTGATGAAGGGATAACATGGATAAATCCCACAGCGACAGATCGCAGCGGCGAGGATGATCCGCCGGCGCTTCATTACCGGTGATCCCCGCGGAGGAGGGCTTGACGGTGACCTCAGAGACGATGCGCACGACGCCTGTCGCGGAAGTCATGTTCCTGGCGATGCTGGCCCTCTTTCCACTTGCCTCTTGGCGTCTCTTGCCTTTGGTATTTCAGGAAGGTCGGACGTTGTCGATAACGGGGAAAGGGGAGGCAGGCACTTCTCTTGAACTTTATCAGGATGATTTTGCAAACTGGGTCGATCTCTCATCTTATCTAGGAAGCCGATAATTAAACCATTTCATTTATGCTTACATATACTTTTTTTAGTTTGATAATTTTGTGTTAATCCCACTTTTTCTCTCCTCCTGCATCACTCTCTCTTACTTCTATCTATGATTTCTCTTTCAACTTTGTTCCCCACGTGCACAATAGGGCTCATTGGAAAGATCATGTGAGAACCTAAACCTATACCTAACTTCGGTTCGGTATCGGTGACGGTATTTTTCGGTGTCGGTGTCGGTTAAGTATATACTTTCGGTGATTTGTCATTTGAACTGAAAATAAATTTTATAATGTTATATGACTCCATAGTTCGTAAATATATAAATATATGTTTCACAAACAAATGATAATAGATTAACACTTCTCAACAACAAATATATAATACATCAAGAATTCAAAATAAAAATCCTAAATATATAAATTTCAACTTTTAAAATATTTAAAGAAATAATAAAAATAATATAGTTTTAGATAATCATCTCTTAAAAGTTTAAAGAGCAAAATTATCTCTCTCTCTCTCCCTCCATCTATCTCTCTCTGCCTCCATCTCTCACTCTCAAGTCACTCCCTCTCTCTCTCTCTCCCTCCCTCTCTCCCTCTCCCTCCATCTCTCTCTCTCTCCCTCCATCTCTCTCTCCCTCTCCCTCTCCCTCTCCCTCTCCCTCTCCCTCTCCCTCTCCCTCTCCCTCTCCCTCTCCCTCTCTCTCTCCCTCTCCCTCTCCCTCTCTCTCTCTCCACCCTCCCTCCCTCCCTCACTCCCTCTCTCTCTCTCTCCTGCCCGCCCTCCCTTCCTCCCTCCCTCCCTCTCTCTCTCTCTCTCCCGCCCTCCTGATAACATGTTATTTAATGTAATTAAATCATGCATTTTACATACTTATTTGCACTAAATCAAATGTATATGCTTGTTATCATCACAGAAAATGATTAATTCTGGCTTTAGAGAAAAATTCTTATTTTTCCTGATTTTCTAGTATTTTTTTTAATTTTTTTATTTCAGAATTATAGCGAAATAAATATTTAAAGTCGGAAAAATTTTTTTGGATTTATTTAAAGGCATTTATAATTTTTATAATGATTTATTAAAGCCTTTTGCAGATTTAATCAGATCGCGACACGTGTCACAATCTGAACCATCCAAAGTTCGGAAATTAAACGTGCTTGGGCACACTTTTTAATTCATTGGATTTTAATCGAGACACGTGAGTCGAGGAGGCGGCTACGCATTAAATGAGGGATTTTTCTCGCCTAATAAGACAAAACTATGGCAGAGGTCCTTTTACAAGCATTAAATGCACCGTAATTTAAAACCAATTGAAAACATTTTCCGCATTAAATGTGTCGCATTCAATGAAACCGTGTGCATTAAATGCAACGCGACTTACCTTTTTCTTTATATGTTGCCGGCTCCAGAATCGCTGAAAGCAAATTTGATGACGTGGCCCGCAAAATTGCGGCGCCACATCATTGATAACTTTAATACTTTGTTTTACAATTTTTTAGGGACAGTTTTGAATTTCAAGAAACGCGGGAATATTCCGCGATCATTGGAGCATCGATTTCTGTGCCCGCCAACTTGATGATTCGAGGGAGCTTTTTCCAGCCAATTAGGAAGCGGAGCACGCCGATCGAGGTTGATCAAACGACCAAAAATCATCCCGACTGAGGAGTCGATCCAAAAAGAGTTCTGGGCCCAAATTTCGAGGGCTGGCTTCTCTCTCTCTCTCCTCTACCTAGCCATCCTGTTAGATCTAAAATAGGCCTCATCTCTAATGTAAAAATCATCTTCTAGCTCAGCCTCCTTACAGAGGTTGGCCATTGAGATCAAGGCGGCTAGAGATTGGCCATCCGTTTATTTGGAAGGTCTTAAATAAAAATATTTTCCCCTTATATTCTCGTGTCTTGTCCTGGTCACTAAGAATGTGCGGCATGACAAACCGCGAGCATCTAGGGATCCGACTTGCTTCTTCGTCATCTCCTCCATGATCTCTTGCTCCATGTCAAGAGTGCTCCATGTCGAAGCGCCGAGGGGGGACCGGTGGATCAGGTATGTTCTTCTTTTATGTTTTAGAATTGTGTTTGATACCGCTTCATAATAGTGGGTTTCTTCCAGTTCATTGTGATTGTCACCTGTTAGGGGTGATAATCATGTGAATAGGAGCACCACTAGAAGAGGTATCAAGCACAATCAGTCGAATTGAGCTCGATGACAGTTAGGGCACTTTGTCACTAAGATCTCGCTCAAGGCTTCTTAGTCTAAGCCCCGTGAGGACTAAGGATAGGTGGTAGTGGACCGACTATGCGGGTTCTAGTTGATTATTCAGCTCATTAGACTACCGTGATAGACGCCACGCTTGGGCGCTAATTCAAGCTCCAGTAGAATGGTGATGGCTGCGTCACGACTAGATGGATTGACTGGTACTTAGGAATTATATGTGTTTATCTTAGGACTTTTTGTTTAGGTCATATCCAACCAACTATAAAAAATATCCTCCATCTATCTTCTCTCTCATACTATCTCATCTATTTCACTCATTGCTCTATCTTGTTTCTTCCCTCTTTTACTAGAATTTAAGCTCAATTTAATAACCTTACTCTTTGTGGTACGACCCCTTACTAAAAATGTTTAGTGTTTAAGGTGAATTATAAATGTTTTTGCATAAGTCTAAAAATCCCTAACCAGCGACTTATTTTTACACCATTTTTGGACTTATCACCTCCCTCCCTCCCGCCCTACCTCTCTCTCTCCCACCCTCCCTCCCTCTCTCCCTCTCCCTCCTGCCCTCCTTCCCTCCCTCCCTCTCTCTCTCCTGCCCTCCCCCTCTCTCTCTCTCTCTTCCGCTCTCCCTCCCTCCCGCCCTACCTCTCTCTCTCTCTCTCCCACCCTCCCTCTCTCTCTCTCCCTCCCTCCCTCCCTCCCTCTCTCTCTCTCTCCCGCCCTCCCTCCCTCGCTCTCTCTCTTCCGCCCTCCCTCCCTCTCTCTCTCTCCCTCCCTCCCTCCCTCCCTCCCTCTCTCCCGCCCTCCCTCCCTCTCTCTCTTTCCATCCCTCCCTCTCTCCCTCCCTCCCGCCCTACCTCTCTCTCTCTCTCCCTCCCTCTCTCTCTCCCTCCCTCCCTCCCTCCCTCCCTCCCTCTCTCTCCCGCCCTCCCTCCCTCGCTCTCTCTCTTCCGCCCTCCCTCCCTCTCTCTCCCTCCCTCCCTCCCTCCCTCCCTCCCTCTCTCCCGCCCCTCTCCCTCCTCTCTCTCTCTTTCCCTCCCTCCCTCTCTCCCTCCCTCCCCCCTCTCTCTCTCTTCCGCCCTCCCTCCCTCCCTCCCTCTCTCTCTCTCTCCTCCCTCTCTCCCGCCCCTCCCTCCCTCGCTCTCTCTCTTCCTCCCTCCCTCCCTCCCTCTCTCTCTCTCCCTCCCTCCCTCCCTCTTTCTCTCCCGCCCTCCATCCCTCTGTCCCTCCCTCTCGCGCCCTCCCCTACCTCCCCTCTCTCGCGCCCTCCCTCCCCTCTCTCTCTCCCTCTCCCTCCCTCTCTCCTTGCTGCGTTACCTTCCGCCATTAAATTCTGTCTCTCCCCCTCCCCCTCTCTCCCTCCCTCCCTCCCTCTCTCCCTCTCTATATCCCGCCTCCATCTCCTATCTCTCTCTGCCTCACGCGGGAAAAATAGTTCGGTGACATCGGAAGCGAAAAATCGAAACCGAACCGAAGCATTTGTTTGACTTTTTTTTTCCACCGCCAGTGTGGGTTCGGTTCGGTTTTGGAGATCCCTACTTATATATCATTTGACAACATTTCACCCTCGAAATTTTCAAAAAAAAATTGAGTATCAACAATCATTGTGTTTCAAACTCGATCCTTCATGGATTCAACCTCAACTCACCAGTTCAATACTTTTATTTCTATATTTTAGTGAGCTAACAATTTTCTAAGTTGGGTGTTTATTTTTGAGAAGGTCATTTTTTTAGTGTCTAAGGCATCCAACAAAATCTAGCAAGCGCATTGGGAAGAAATCAAATATCACAACTCATAAAACTAGTGAGAAAACCAAAATGAATACACAAAATTAAAAGAAAAAATGATCATATTGTAGGGAATTAGATCTACAAACCCATTTGGTTCCTTGAATATGGTGTCATAAGTTGCATGTGCCCAGCCTCTGCCAGTATCCATGAGTTTCTTGTCTCAATAAATTTTTTCCTTGCAAATTTTTAGATGCACTAACCAAATGAACCGTGATTTATAGTATCCTTTGCACTATCACCATTACATGGATGTGAGGGAGAAATGAAAAGACAAGGATGGCTCTAGTGAGGGGAATTTCATGGATTCCCCGCACCCTATGCCGTGAGGACTTTATATAGAGTCTATCATCATTGTTTTAAAAAAACCCTATAAAAATTATATATTTACCTCGTCATCCAAGAACCTAATGCTTGTGACCCTCTAGGCCCAAGTACACATCCAACTGATAAGTCTATGTGCCAAATAACTCTTTATTAGTCAACCTAATACTGAATTCAGTATCCATTATTAGTTAACTAATCACATATTGATTTTACCCAATCGATAAATGGAGTTGCCTCAACTACTGCCGTTGCATCTCTCCATCACACACGTCATTGCGTTGTCCTCTCTTTGTAGCCACTGTCTACATTGTGATGAATCAAGACCATATGGTCATTGAAAACACACGTTCAAGAGTCAAAATAATATCCAAACTCACCAATTTTAAGATTAAATCACGAATTGAGAGTATATTGGTAAGTAGGGGTCGAATTCTGAAGATCTCTTCAAATTTGATCAAATCGGACAATGAAATGGTGATAGAAATTAGAAAATTTGATATTTTTATAAAGAGTACTCAAAGAGGAATCCACATAATAAAAAATCACTGCATTTGGAGTTGATTTCGTGGAGAAATCATCAGATGAACAGAGGTGAAATTTCCGAAAATAAAAATCACGAAAAATTGAAATTAAGAATGAAATTGACTCAAATTACGATTCTAAAATGAAATATAAAGCTATACAAAGATAGATTAGGATAAAATACCATCCCTAACCCAAGATTGCGCTCGAATTGATCCAATTACTCGCCGAAATCAGGGCTATTCATAAAAATTTGGAAAAACATGATCGTGGAGTTCAAGCGTCGATTTCTTCCTCGTGGATCATCGAAATCTCACTCTCAAGCATTCCGTGGACGCGTAAATGAGTCGAGAAGCGATTGGGAGTAAGAGATTCAAGAGATTTGGTGTCTAAACAGTTCAATTAGGTCAAATTTCCATCGAATGCTTTACATCATCTAAGAACATCTCAATTTATATGATAATTTAGGCGTAACCGTCCGATCGGCCTTTAATTCACGGTCAACGGCTTTGATGAAACGCATCGGATGCGAATCGTTACGATTAAGTCATGGCCGTTGGATCTTCGATCAACCACTGAGATGAAGCCACGTCGCGAGCATTACAAATAATGAATTTATCGTCCGCCGTTGGATCTTGATCAGACGCTTAGATGCGTTTTTGGTTGGTTTTAATCTCACCTGCCATAACTCTTTTTGATCAACGATTGAGATTAAAAAAATTCGTCGATGAAATCAGATCACGTCACGTACCCCACGCTTTAAGTGAAGATCGACAATCGCGATTTAATCACGCAATCGAGCGTCCCACATTGCGTCACATAAAAAAGTCACATCCCGCCTTTAATTATCAATCTCGATCGATCGGACGCTCCAGATTGCACCACGTCACCTGCGCGCTTATAAAATTCCAAAAAACTAATTTTTAATTAGAAAATTTGATTTTAAATTCAGAAAAATTCAGAAAAAAATCTAGAAAAATCACTAAAAATAAGAAAATTCATAAATTTCAAAATATAACTCCAAATTAATCCAACTTTCTTTCATTTGATCAGAAATTAAATTAGCTATCATTATAAAGATTCAAATTTAATAAATAAGAAGATATTTAATTTCTATTTCAAAAATACATTCATTTCTGTACGATTTTAAAACTTAGAAAATTATATGAGTGTATATAAAATGATTTCTCTCATTACTTAACATTGAAAACTAATTATAATCTCAAGAACATATGGGTTATAAAATTATTTTTCTTCAATTCATCGTAATTAACCCTAAGTTAATGTATTTTGAGATTATAATGACTTTTTCATAGAATGGTAGATAAACACTCATAAATATGATAACATGCATAGGAATGGAATCTATTATGCCTTAATATGCATAAATAATCGTGTATTATCGTGTCTAATTAGCATGTTATCACATTGCCGCCCCCTCGCTCTCCTATGCTCCTCGGCATTGTCGTGCCCTCTTGCGCTCACCTACATTGTGTTCTCCTATGCCTTCAACCTCCTCCCCCCTCTTCTAATGTCATTTCTAGCCCTGCGTCACCCTCACCACTACCACCGCTTGACCTCTAGGACATGATTCAATTGGCCACTGATAACGTGTTATTGATGCATTCATTTTCATTGTTATAAATGGGTTTGAACACATAATTCGTATTAATATAATGTACGTTATCATGTTTTTTATGATATTTTTGCATTCACCATTTCATTCCACTCAAATACTCAAATAATTTAAGTGAGTTATATAGATGTAGGGACATAGGTATGCAAGTAAGAAGCATGGATATGAATGACGATAAGAGGGAAGAGGAAAAAACTATCCACTAAATTTGAACACCAAGCCAACCATATTTTTATAAAATGTGATAAATGAGGTTTGGATTTGGTAGAGGGATCATAATAAGCAATTTGAAATCTAAAATTGATATCTAAGATATCAATAAGTTTTGGATTTAAGAGATCCAAAATTGATTTAGAGTGAAAATTGGGTCAACCTCCTTATTTTTAAGGAGGTTGGACCAAACTTAATTTTTATTAAATGAGACCTTAAATCTTCCTCACGATTTTAGATATTTTTATATGAAAAGATAGAGGATTAAATTATTGGTCCAATGGAGAAAATTTCATGGAAAAAAGAGTTGTATTTTGTGAGATATTCAATTTCTAAGTTCATGGATTTTTCTAGAATTTTTCTAATTTTTTTAGGGACTTTTATGATTTTTATCATATTTACAAAAATGCCACTCTAATTTTTAAAGTGAAAATTTACTGAAATGCCCCTCCAATTTTTGAAGTAGAAATTTATAGAAATACCCCTACGCACTTATAAAGGCTGACACACCTTTTGCTGGGTGCAATAAGAGGGTGCCACATGACACCCTCTTATTGCACGATCTCAATCAATAGTTAGGATCTTTATAAATTAAAATCATGATACCTTATGATCTAGACAGAGTTTTGAGCTGAATTTTTATGGCTAGATTCATCTTTTAACCCTCTATCCATCCATATCCTTGGATTGAATAATCAAGCTGGAATTTTTTTTAATAATTGAACTCTTTTACCCCTCTTTACACTCAAACCCTAAGAACCCACCTATAAAAGCTTTCATTTGTTTCTCTTTATATTTTTTTGTTCTCTCTTAGCATCAGGCTACCATAAGGAAAGGTAGAGGAGGTCAAGGCCCAAGGAAGAGTATTGTTTGATGCTCAATCTTGTAGTGGAGATGGGAGCAAGCAAGGATCGTGATCGGAGCGGATCGAGCATCACCCAGCCTAGGATGGGCACACCAACGGGGTTTGTGCAAAGATCTAGATTAGATTTTGGCTTGTAAACATCTCCACATACAGTAAACATGTTCTTTCTTTTTCTTTTTGTTTTTCGTTTATTATAGTAGCTTTGACATCATATCCGTGCACATGTCTCACTCTCACTCTCGCCGTGCATTTATCCAATGCTAACACCATCTATTCTTCTCATCTTTCCATCATATTATCTTCATTTTCATCTCTATTAATCTAATTATCTCATCTCTTTTCTAATTTCTATCTTAATTATATGAGAAACTCAAAATTATCTCTCATACTCATCTTCATGTGCTCAATTTCAATTCACACATCTTCCTCTGCCCTCATCTTTCTTTTGAGCACATAACCTCATTACTTTTACTTCCTCTGGATTCGACCCTTGTTGACACTATACTAAGTAAGGAACTATATTTGATTGCATGAAATTGACGCACAATAACGATGAAAAACATATGCGATCAAGGTCATCAGCCACCCCCTCACCTCCATATTTGTCACCCCATTTCTTGATTTATAGTTTATGTCATCGTTGGCCTCCTCCCTCCTCCTTAAGGTCGTATTGTTGTTGGTCTCCTCCCTCCTCTTCTAGGTTTCAGTGTCCCTTGGCTTGACGTGTAGGTTGCCCTATGATAAAATGCATTTATAACTTAAATTCTTACCCTATTTAACTCATATTCATGCTTATTTTATGTGAATACGATGCATGTTATCATAGTTTTCAGGAATTTTCTCCATTGGTATGTCATTTCACTAAAGTCTATATTTATGCATAATTTAGGGTTAATTTTATACTTGATTGATGATTAATCTTTTGAAAAGTTAAAATTAATAGAAGTTAATCTCTTTTCTTGAATTACTTTGACTTTAGAGCATGTTTTTGAAAGATAAATTTTAAGATGAAAATGTGATGATGATATTAATAAGATTTCTTAATAAATGGTTTAAGTTAATGTTATAGTCTTCTTTGAAATGATATTTTAGAAGGCATGATATTAAAAAGAAGGAAATTTGTGATACAATGGAGAAAATTTGGATTAAAAAGGAGTTATATTTCTTAAGTTATGATTTTCTGAAGTTTTGGATATTTTTTGGATTTTTATCTGATTTTTAATTTGATTTTTATGATTTTTTATGTTATTTCTTAATTAACATCGCGAAAAGGGGGTTTATTTCCTGGAGGACCATGGAGCTGACGTGGTGCATGAGACTGACGTGGCGAGCAAGCTGACGTGGCGCGCAAGCTGACGTGGCGCGCGGGACCAGCACGGATGCCAAGTGGCATGGCCGCGCATGGCCCACTCGAGGCGTAGGTGGCGCGGACACGTGGTAGGAGGCCATGCGGGTCCACGTGGACGCCCGTGAGGGGCGCCACGTGGCAAGGGGGGGCTGGCGTGTGAAGGACCCACGGGTTAGTTGGCCCTTGGTTAGGAGTTTGGGGCGGTAACTGATAACATGCATTTATAACTTGAATTCTTATCCTGATTAACTCATATTCATGCTTATTTTATGAGAATATAATGCATGTTATCATACTTTTTAGGAATTTTCTCCATTGGCATGTCATTTCACTAAAGTTGATATTTATGCATAAATTAGGGATAATTTCATGCTTAATAGATGATTAATCTTTGATTTAAATTAATAGAAGTTAATCTCTGTTATTGAATGAGTTTTGACTTTAGTAAATGTTTGGAAGGATGATTTTAGGGTAAATTTATGATTTAGAATGTTTAATGAGAAATGATTTAATTAAATTATAAGTCATCTTGATTTCTTCTTTCTAAATATATTTTAAATGACGTGATATTACAAAGAAAAGAATTTGTGATCCAATGGAGAAAATTTGGATTAAAAAGGAGTTGTATATTTTAAAATATGATTTTTTGAAGTTTTAGCCTTTTTTCTGATTTTTATTTGACTTTTATGACTTTCTTTTATTTAAATCGCGAAATAATTTTATGATTTTCTGACGTGGCGAGCTGATGTGCCTAGGCGAGTGAGCTGACGTGGCGCATAGGACCATCGGCGGATGCGACATGGCACTAAGGCCACATGGCTGGGCCGCGGATGGCCCACGCGTGGCGCATGGATGACACGTGTACACGCATCACCTATATTTTATAACATATATATGTATATTAGACAGGTTATCGTACATATAAGCCTATCCACTATGGACTGGCTGACTGATAACATGCATTTATAACTTGAATTCTTACCCTAATTAACTCATATTCATGCTTATGTTATGTGAATATGACGCATGTTATCATACTTTTTAGGAATTTTCTCCATTGGCATGTCATTTCACTAAAATTGATTTTCATGCATAAATTAGGGATAATTTTATGTTAAATAGATGATTAATCTTTTGTTTAAATTAATAGAAGTTAATCTCTATTATTAAATGATTTTTCACTTTAGTAAATGTTTAGAAAGATAATTTCAAGATGAATTTATGATTTAAAGTGTTTAATGAAAAATGATTTAAGTAAATTTTAATTCATCTTGATTTCTTCATTCTAAATATATTTTAATTGACATGATATTAAAAAGGAGAGAGTTTATGATCCAATGGAAAAAATTTGGATTAAAAAGGAGTTGTACATTTTAATTTATGAATTTTTGAAGTTTTATACTCTTTTTCTGAATTTTATTTGATTTTTAAATGAATTTTAAGGCCTTTTTCTATTAAAAAATCAGCAAAAAGGGGGTAGACTTACGGCAGGTGATGACGTGGCGAGCGAGCCCAGGCGACCGGATGACATGGCGACGAGCTGACGTGGCAAGGCGGTGATTTGGTGCGTGGGACCACCGCGTCGTTACGACGTGGCACTGAGGCCACGTGGCAAGACGCGTGTGGCCCACGCGTGACACGTGGCTGACACGTGTGCGAATATATCATATAGTATATATCATAGGTTATCGTACATATAAGCCTATTCTTAGAACTAGCTATTTACATTGATTCGTCTCCCTATTTAACCGCATCATTCTCCTTGATTTTCTCCGTGTGGGACTATGTTCCCACATGGTTCTTACCTTGCAGGACGCGTGGCGGCACGATAGGCGTCGGATCCAGCTGGCTCTGATCGCAGGGCGTCGATCGCGTGGACCCAAGTCCACACGATCATCAAATGCATCACGTGCGGAAAATGGTGATTTAAGTGGGACGATTGGAGAGCTCACCGATCGCCACGTGGCAACAAGAGGAGAGCCCGTCTTCATCAAAAATCAGATCGCACGATCGCGATCTAACGGCCACGCGACGGCCGATGTTCTTCTCTTTTCGGAGGAGATCTGGAGCGTCAGATTTCAATCTGACGGCGAAAATGCACTGTGGAAGAACACCACGATCGCGGTCCGATCGAACCGCCATCGCGGCGCGATCAAGCCACGATCGTGATTCCTGGAGGGCGGAATCATCTCCGCGAGCTTCGGAAGGTTGCCTTGGAAGCTAGCGATCATGGATCGACCCACGATCGTGGCCCGATCACGGCGTGATCGTGGCCCGATCGTGGTGCAAACGTGTCGTTCATGGAGGCTAATTTTGAGGAAAATTCGCCACGAATTCGGGAGTTACGACGCCACGCAAGCAAACCGCTCCCTCGACGCTGCAAATCCGCGTCCACATCCGCACCAATTACCCACGATCTTTCGGCCTAATTCTCCCTTTAAAAAGCCATGTACTCTCTTCTTTGTTCTTAACTTTTGATTGACTCGTGAAGAAATTAAGCGAGTTTCGAGGAAGGTCTTAAGTTCTTGTGATCCTTTGCTTCAAAGAGTGTAGAGACGCAGCCATTGAAGCATGATAATCATGATTTCACCTCTTGATTTCATCAAATTTTCCCCTTGAATTCTGAACGTCCACGAGGAAGAATCCGAGCAAATTCCCTTTCAATCCACGAGAATTGAGGCCACATTCTTGCGGCAATCGGGTTAGTAGTGAGGTTTGATCGATTATCAAGAGGTAATTTGTATTTTTATTAGGTTTAGATCTTTTAATTTTTGCAAATTAGTTCATATTGTTCTTCATTTTCCCCAATTTTAGGTCCGAAAAGTCGCTGATCTTGAAAATATGATATCTATTTGATATCACTTGATTTTGGTTTCATTGGATTCCTCTTTTCATCAGCTTTCCGTGGATAGCAAATTCATCAAATTCTGACTTCATTTGACCCTCCAATTTAACATTTGACCAAGGACTATTCATCTTTCATCAGAAGTCAAACGTTGACTTTCAGGGTCAATTACTTTTGATTGACAAATCAGAATTTCATAATTTCGTTTTTTTAGATTCTTCTGGTTCTTAGCTTTCGATTGACATAGAAATTTCAAGATTTGGATTTCATTTGGTCATTCAATTTGAAGATTTCCTCTGAGGTGTTAATTTCGGGGATTTTTTGATAGTTGATTTTCAATAATTCATGATAAATCCATTTCTTATCCAAAAATTATGAAATATATATAAATAAATTCCACTTTCTCTCTAGTTTCCAAATATCTAAATTTCGTAATCTTCTGGCTCTATTTGGTTCTCTGATTTTGCAGAACACCTACTATTAGTCAAAGTTAACGCTTTGACTTTGACTTTTGACTTTTCTCTGTCAAATCTCAGATTTTAATGGTTAAAACTTCTTATTTAGTTATTTATATCATTTCCATTCGTTAAATCTTATTTTCTCTTATTTAAAACTCCTTGAAACCTAAGTTTGACCAAGTCAACTCTGCGATTAAAGTCAACCCTGCTCTTTGTGGATCAACCCGATACTTACCCAATACTTGATTATTATATCTTGTCTTTGTGAGTTCGGTTTTATAAATTTTGTTTGACCATCGTCTTTGTGATTTAACGACGCACTAAAAACGACACGTCGTAACGCAAATGCGTTACCGTGCCCAAGCTTTTATACGCACACTTTTTTCTTTTCTTCTTCCGTGTGGGACTATGTTCCCATGTGTTTCTTATGTGCAGGACACGTGGCGGCATCACGAGCTTTAGAGGTGATCGCAAGGCATCGATCACGTGGACCCGAGTCCACACAATCGAAATCAGGACACGTGCGCTAAATCTAGTTTAAGTGACGGCGATCCAAGACTCACCTACCGACACGTGGACACAATGGGAGTGTTCGATTCTCATCAAACGCACGATCATCAGCACCCGCACGATCTTCATCAGACGGTTGGAGGGAAAAAGATCACGAACCACGATCGACGCGTGGTCGTGGCCCGATCATCGCGCGATCCTGGCCTGATCATCGAGCAATCAAGGCTGAGTCGTCGCGGAATTAGGAGCCACGATTGCTTCAAATTTATGGCCCACGATCGTCGTGCGATCGTGGCCATCAACTCTACCTCTCCACCGGATCAAACGGCTCAACATTTCAGGCGAAATCTCCTTTAAAAACTGATGTTCTCCTTTTGTTTCTTCTTAACTTTTGATTGATTCGTGAAGCAATTAAGAAAATTTGGAGCAAAATCTTGAGTTCATCATGATTCCCTTGCGTTTAGACTCAATCGCGACCCGATTGGAGCAAGATTAATCGTGATTCATCATCGGATTTCATCGAAATTTTCCCCTTGAATTCGAACGTCCGCGAGAAAGAAATCAAGTAAAATCCGCTTCAATCCGCGTGAATCGAAGCCCCATCCTTGCGGCAATTGGGTTAGTAGTGAGATTCGATTGATTATCAGATGGTAATTTGAGTTATAATTAGTTTAAGATCGTTAATTTTGAGTTTTAGTTCTTAGTGTTCTTCAATTTTGCCTAATTTTAGTCCAAAATTTTGTTGATTCTGAAAAATGGATATCTCTCTGATTAATTCTGAATCACCTGATTCTGAGTTTCATTCGATTCCTTATTTCATTAGCTTTCCGTGGATAACAAATTCATCAAATTCAGAGATCATTTGAGCCCTCAATTTGACGTTTGACTTGGCTTTGTTCATTTTCAATCCGAATTTGGGTGTTGACTTTCGGGGTAAATTACTTTCAATATATAAATTGTAATTTAATAACTTTTGTCTTTTTCAAATCCTCTAGTTCTTAACTTTATATTGATATATAAATTGCAAGATTTAGATATCATTTGATAAATTCAATTTGAAGATTTTCTCGAAGTGATATTTCAGGATTTTTCTGATCTTTGATTTTCAATAATTCATAGTAAATCTTTAAATTCTTATCGAAAAATCACAAATCTTATATTAATAAATTCCATTTTCTCTATAAATTTTGGATATATAATTTTTGTAATCTTTTGACATCCTTTGATTCTCGGAATTTACAAAACTTCGACTGTTGGTCAAAGTCAATGCTTTGACTTTGACTTTTGACTTTTCTATGTCAAATCAGAGATCTTTAATCTTAAAATTCCGTATTTAGTATATTTATATCATTTTCTATTCATAAAATTTTATTTCTACTTCTTTAAAACCTCTTTTAAACCTAAGTTTGACCAAGTCAATTATGCAATAAAAGTCAACCTTGTTCTCTGTGGATCGACCCGATACTTACACTTTACTTGATTTTAGATCTTTTTTATTGTGAGTTCGGTATTATAAAAAAAATTTTGACTGACGTTTGTGTGTTTTAATGACCGCATAAAATGCTTTGTCATCCTACTTCTAGTCTCTTCCTCAGTGCTTCCCTTACTAGTTCTCACCTTCGCCCTCGACCTCGCTTGACCTATCTTATAGGTCATGCCGCTACAGCCTTCCCCTCCTCCAATCTTGGCCCTCGTTTTTCATCACCCTTACCTATGCTCTACTGTCAGCCTACTCCCTTGCCTTGCCCTTGCCCTGCACCGTAGACCTACTCCTCTAGGTCCTTATGCCGCCAGTGTTCTCTTGTGTGCCACCTCCTCCACGACACCATCTCCTTTTTCTTGACATCGCTATTGCCTCTTCCATTCAATGCATGTGCATCATTGGCCTGAACAGTGTGCCCTAGAGGGAACGCTCACTCAACCAATTCTATTGTAGCTTTGACCTTCCCTCCACCACTTCAACTATGGTGCTTTCAACGTTTTGTATGGCTTCTTTGGGGGATTCTACATTGTCTCTATCCCCCTACTTTGACTGCAATTTTACCTTCCCCACCCACCACTATGCCTCTTGACCTTACCTCGAGGATCTTATCAAATAACATCCTCCAAACTTGACGAGATGAATCCTTGCTATTGTTAAGAACGCACAGACTTATGTCAAAACAATTTCCAAACTCACCAATTTAAGATTCAAGTCAAGAATTTAAGAGCATAGTGATGAATAAGGGTCGAATCCATGGAGAATTAAGATATTTTCAAGGTGTTTATTCAAATTCGATCAAATTGGAGGAGGAATTGAGGTGAGAAATTATGAATTCTAATAATTTTAGAAAGAGAACTCCAAGACGAATCTACTTCAAATCTTAGCCGTTATAACTCAGATGAATGTCTGAGATTAAAATGTTTTAAAACATGAATCGTTGCCCAATCAGAGTGTGTTGTGTACCCTATCACTTAAGTGAAGATCAATGGCTTTGATTAAGTATGAGAATCGAACACTCCCCGTCGTGCGACGTCACGTGCACATAGAAAAGAAAGAAACATAGTCCCATGTGGAAGAATTTTAAGCAAAATGTTTGGTATATAAAGAGTGTGCATTTAATGGGCTTAGGTTTTATCCTAAAAAGGATGCTTAACCAACTGGTGGCGTACGACCCCCGTCGCCACCAAGGCATGACACTACGGCGCCGGAGGAGCCGACACCCACGCGCGTCCAGCCCCCTCGACAGGTGAAGACGAAGGATCCCGACTTTCACTACACTAAGTGAGGACTTCATCTCGCCACCACAGACTTCATCAGGCTCGCGCGCGTGGGGATTTATCGTTCTACTCTTTCCTTTATTTCGCACTTTTGTAGCCCGCACGTGTTTAAGCGGGCCTTTGCATATCTCCCTCTCTCTCTTTTAGGCCTTGGGGGTGGGTTCCCTTCGTTTCGGGACCCTAGCCTAAGGCCCTTTCCCTTTGTAAACCTTATTTCCTTTCTATGAGCATGGGTGTGGGTTGTGGGCATCAAGTGGGCCCTTTCCTCTCTTGGCCCACCATGGGCTCTATAAGAGGGGAAGGGACCCCCCCACAAACCCTAGCCGTCATTTGAGAAAAAAAGGAGTTTCCTCTCGAGTGGCTGCTCAAGGAAGGTGAGGGAAGGAGTCCAACCGCTGACGTCGCCGCCGCCGCCGCAGCACCACCAGTGCCGCCGCTCCCGCCGCCTCCTCCGCCGCCACCCCTTGCCCTGACCCCGCGCCAAACCACCGCCGCCCTTGCTGCGCTCTGCCGCCGCGGCGCTTCGCCGCTATCGCCGCCGCGCCAGCCGCCGCGCCACTCACCGCCGCCGCCTCGCGCCCGATCGCCGCCGCCCCTGCGCCCAGCAGCCCGCCGCCGTGCCCTGCTGCCGCCGCGTTCGACGCCACGGCGCCGCCGCGACCGCGCTCGCGCGCTCAGGGGCCGCGCCGCTGCAGCTCGCCGCCGCGCGTGCGCTGCCGCCGCCACCTCGCGTCGCCGCCCTCGCGCCCGATCGCGCGCGCCGTGCCCTCGCCGCCGCTACGCCTGCGGCCGCGTCGTGCCACGCCGCCGCCGCGTTCGAGCGCTACGGCCGCCGCCGCACCTCGCCGCCGCCACCCTCGCGCCCAATTGCCGCCGCCGCTGCGCCAGCACGCGCCGCGGCGCCGGATCCACCTCGCGACCCCGCCGCCTCCGCGCCTGCACCCGCGTCGCGTCCCGGCCGTTTCCTCCCCGTCACCACGCCCGTTCGTGACCCGTTTCGCCGCCGAGTCCCGTCGCATCAGGTCCGGTCACGCCGCCTCCATGCCACACTCCGCCACCCCTTCACCCGCCGTAGAGCTCGCCGCGACTTCCCCTGTCGTCGATCGCTGCCGAGTGTCCTCCCACTTCCCCACGCCGACTCGCCTCAGTGACTGCTGCTGCTGCCGCGCCCGAACAGCCTCCTCCGCCCCGACCGACCGGGCTCGCGCCCCGCAGGTTAGGCACGCATCCCCTCCCCTTTATTTTGAAGCGCAATATCTCTTTTAGTACTTTCCGCACTTGTCTCTACCGTCATCGGGCCTAGTTAGGTTGAGTGAGTTTCGGTTACGGGATTGGGGTCGTGGATCCGGCCGCCGGGTTGACGATCGAGCTCCCACCGACGACTCGAGGTCGCTCTCTCCCCTGCATCGACGAGCCCGGGAGGACTCCCGACCCATCCTACTCGGACCATCCCAGGAACTCAGTGACGACGTGCCGGGAAGGTTGATTGCTTGAGTAGGACGTCTAGCCATCATCACATCCTTTAGACATCGCAGGCCATCCCTTCCCTAGTTCCCACATTAGTAACCTTAGCGTCACGCCGAGCTCATCCCTCGGTCCGGCATCACCAACTAATCACACAAGTGCACACACACCCGCACACACATGCACACACATGGACACACATATGTCGCCACATGATGACACTTTATCGCCCTCACAACTTCATCTGCCATGTTAGAGCGCGGTATAAAAACCATTTTTTAATTTTAAAAATCCAAATAAATCTAAAATAAATTCATAAAAATTTGGAAAAACTCTAGAAAAATCCCTAAAAATTAGAAAATTCATAAATTTCAAAATACAACTCCAAATTAACCCAAATTTATTTTGTTGGATCATAAATTAAATAAATAGCATTTTAGAAAGTCAAATTTAATAAATAACAAGAAAATAAAATTTCATTTAAAAATACACTCATTTCTCTTAGAAATTAAAACTTAGAAAAATAAATGAGTATATGAAAAGTATTTTCTCTTATTATTTAACATTAAAACCCAATTATCATCTCGAGATATAGATAGAAATAATCTACTTCAAAATATATTATTTAAAAATGTATAATTATTCCTAAAATAATGCATTTTGATATTATAACTTAAAATTGCATGAAATGATAGATATGTACTCAAAGTGTGATAACATGCATAAGAATGTAATGTTTTATGTCTTAATTTACATTAATAATCATGTAATTTGCATGTGTAACTTGCATGTTATCACACCTCCCATGGCTCCCTTGACACTACACTCGATCATAGTACAACTCATTCTGCATGCCCACACTTTTCATGACCACAATTACATGTCATGGTCATCGAGGTTTGAGCTCATCCTTTAGTTTCATGACTTCTGTCATAACTTGATAGAAAATCCTCTAGTCCTCACTAATGCTCTGTATGACTGTCATCACAAATCAACTCTATTGTGACAAGAATAATCATCCATCGACCAAATACAAGAAACAATTAGCAAGCTAGCTTCTAAGCACCCAATGATCACCACCGCTCCATCTACCTTCCCGTTACCATCTAGTGTTCTTTCTCCGTTGGTACAAGTGACTCTGGCATTCACTAAGTATGACACACTTCATTGCTCTAGCGGTATTGGCACTGCCTCTTCAACTAGACTCTCATCTTGTACCTCTTCTTCATCATTATGGATCATCGACACAAGGGTCTCCACTCACATGACCAACACTCCCACCCTTTTATCATCCTACTAGCCTAACTCTACTCTTCCCCTTATTACCATTGTCGACGGCCAACCTTGTGCAATCAAAGGCCATGTCACTGATGAGATGAAACTGCGAGGTCATCGATTTCACACGGTCTTGTGTCAAAAATAATTCCAAACTTACCAATTTGATGAAAATTATTCGAATTGAGGGGTATAATGGTAAATAAGGGTCGAATCCATAGGGAAATAAGGAAATTCTTGATGTTTTCTTCGAAATTGATCAAATCGGATGATAAATTGATAGTAGAAATTGGGGAAAATGGTATTTTATGAAAGATAACATCAAATCGATTCCACGGAATCAAGAATCATCGAAATTGATCTTGATTTCGTGGAGAAATTGAAGATCGAAGTGGAGAGATATTTTCAAACTTGAAAAATTGCAAAATTGACTAAAATTAAACCAAATTAAACTTAAAATCCTAATCTAAACTGAAATTAAACATGATTGGATGATAGATTATGAAAAACCACTTCCACTCATCCCAAATAGCGATCAAATTGACGCGATTAAACCTCTTAATTGCTGAAAAGGTGAAGAACGCGATGTGGAGATTCAAGTGTCGATTTCTCCTTCACTACTCAACCAAATCTCGAGTTCTTGCCCTCCGTGGATGCGGAAATTGGTGTAGAAGAAGCTAAAATCGAGAGATTCGAGAAGAGAGTGTCTAAATAGATCGATTGGATTGATTTCTAACTCGAATGCTTACAAAATCAGAAGAACATGTCTTTTTATAGTGTATTTGGGTGTAACCGTCTGATCAAAACAATCGACGGTTACGATGGAACGGTTCATCGTTGACCGTTTTCATTTTATCGCAACTGTCGGATTGCGATGTACGGTTTGGATGAAGCCCCGCTTGAGATGCGTTATAAAACGCTTTTGATTGCAGTCGTTGGATCCTGATCTGACGCTTCATATGCATCATGCGTGATTAGATCACGACTAGGGTTGGGCAGTCCCGGTCCGGTCCGATTTTTGGCACACCATTCGGTCCAAGTCTCGGTCTCGGTCTCAGTCCTGTCTCGGTCCACCTCGGTCATGGTCCGGTTCGGTCTTAACTTCGGTCTTTTCAGCGTACCTGAAAAGAGATCCATTTCCCCATTTCCTTAATAAAAATAAATAAATATATCCTAAAAAATGTAAGTAAGAAAGATAGGATTCCTTGGGGGCCAGAACCTCATTTCTTAAACCTTACTTTTCTGAAACCTGATTTTTTCAACTCTTACTTTTCCCTCCTCTCCTCTCGGGGGCCCCATCCCTCTTATCAGCTCCATTTCTTCAACCTCACTTTTCCCTCCTCTTTTCTTCCTCTAGGGGGCCCCATCCCTCTTCTTCCTTATCTCTCTTCTTCAACTTCAAATCACTATTCTTTTTTCATCTACGAAATTAATCAAAACAAGGGTTTTTATAAAGAAAAACTCGATTCACGACTTCTTGATAATAAAACATTAAGAATTCAAGATGACTGTAATTATCAGGATTAACAAATCATTTGTTGATCATTCAATGAAAAACAAGGCGAGGACCAGATTACCTAACAGCCTTCACGCTATCCTTGAGAACTTGATCTTCGAGTATGTTTCTCGCGCTAATAGGAACGCCTGAGACGCCACCAAGGTAAAATTTTAAAGGGAATTTTGCCACCAAGGTATAATGATTTATGATCATCATTAACTGTGACAAGAATTAAAAAGGATTCCTGACTGTATTTGTTAAGAACTCTGATGGCCAGAGCACTGAATCCACATCTAGGTGCCTCAGGAATCCCCTTCATGTAAATCATCACATCGTTTTCCTTAATATCCTGTAGAAAAATCAATTACTACAACTAATATCCTGCAGATACATCAATTACTGCATCTAGTATCCTTCAGAGAAATCAATCACTGCATCTAATATCGTGTTAATGAGATGGTTTTTTTAAACAAATACCTTCTCAACAATATCTTTTACAGATATTGAGCCACCCTCGAATTTTCGAGTGGGTTGAAAATCTTCATGTGTGTCAGAATCACCGCTGCCTGTTGAATACTTGCCACGTTGCAAACTGAGGGACCCGAATCCTACCTGTTAAAAGTTATGATCCGAGCTGACTTCCAAGTGCCTTCAAAAAAAAATGATCAGTTGGAAATGCTTACCGATGACCTGAAATAATGGGAGGACTCGGAGATGCCCCTGAAGATGATTTTAGGTAAAGATCACGCCATCGCCAAACTAATAAAAATGCAGTGGTCTTGGTTCGGTCCAGTCGACCGACCTTCGGTCGTTCTTTGAACTTCCCTACTCTTGACCATGAATATGCGTACCTGAAAAGAGATAAATGTATCAACATCCATTACGAAAAAAAAATTTATAGTCAAAAACCTTACCGATGATACTTGCTGATTTGAAATAAAGAAGAAGAAAGTAGAATAACATGAAAATTAGTTCGTATATTCACCAAAATTCTTCTTCATCAATATCTGCTTCATCAGTTTTACCCCACGATTTTAAGGTCATCAAAATAGATATATTTCTTGCAGATAATTTTCCCCTTTTTTATGTTACGATCCCCCGTCCTGATGAGAAAAGACGCTTTGATGGAGAGCTTGAAGCACAAACTGAGAGAAATCCCTTTGCTAACATTGCAAGTCGTGGATATTTTTTAGACCCAATCTAACACCACCATTGTAGAGCATCGAGATGAGAACATTCAACTTGAGAGTCATGCAAATAATCATATATTTCATCAGATACTGGTTTTTCTAATAAGATGTTTATGTTCTTCTTCCTTTTACCCTTCATCAATTCAACCATCATTTTCGAACACGTTGCAGAAGTATTGGATAATAGCTCACTTTGTGAGCAAGCACTTGATATTGGTGAGGCAGACATCAATTGAAGCAAATGCTTCAAAGTCTTTGTGATATACTCTTGGTCATCAGTTGGAATATATTCAAATCTCAAAGATGGATCTAACATTGTAGCAATAGGAAAGATTGGCTTTCTCTTTACCTGTGGCTCGTATTTAAGTAACTTTGTTTTCATCACAGTATATGTTCCTTTCAGTGCCTCTGCTTGCTCTATGCTCATTGGTCTTCCCATCACACCTTCAGAAGGATTACCTAAGGCAATAATTGACGTGTTCAACTGATTTAACAATAGATCAAAAATAGAAGTAACATTAGGCGATGTAAGGGCCTTTGATTGAGAAAACATCTCGGTGGCTTCCTTAAAAGCTAGAAGTTCATCTGCAAAAATCTTAAGAAGATCCCACTCTTCTGATATAATTAAAGAAATTCCTTTACCACCTTTAAGACAAGTTGTTGCCATTGTATTCAACACCTTCCTCTTGTCCCATGCTGTCGTAATCATGCCATATGTCGAATTCCACCTAGTGGAAACATCTATGGTTAATAAGTTTTTATTTGACATGTTATACCTTTCACATAATTCCTTGTACTGATGAATTCTTTGTGGTGTGCTATTTGCTGCAAGAACAAGTTTTCGAAGTTGACGAAGAATTGCTCCAAATGGTCTTTGTGAAGTAACTTCTACTTCATCTTCTTCACACTCTTCATCACTCTCACTTTCTGAACATAATGAAGTCGATGATGAATTACCCAACTGCTTCAAGCCTCATTGAACAGCTAGGTTGAGAACATGGGCCATACATGGCACATGGAACTGCATGGTGAATGTCGATCCACTCTCGCGTAATAAGTTTTCCAATCTTGCAGCCATTGTCTTGTTATTGCTAGCATTATCTGCTGTGATAGCAAAAACCTAGCAAAAAAATTCATGTTTACAGATTTAAGATTGAAAATAAGGAAGGTTAAATTCATGTTTACTTACCTTTTGAGTGAGATCATACTCTTCTAACACACGATGTGCCACCTCTGCTAAAATTATCCCTCGATGTGATACACCCAACTCCTCAACAGCAAGCACTTGTTCATGAAGTCTCCACATATCATCAATCCAATGTATTGTAATCCCAAGTATTGCCACATTATTTGTAGTTGTCCAAGTGTCTGTTCTAAGGGACACCCTTTCAATTGGTCGAAGTAATTCTCTTACCTTATCCCTTTCATCTTCAAATAATTTCTCCATCCCTCGTCGTCCGGAATTGCGGCTAGGAATCCCTGCTTCACCTTGTACTAAGTAGTTGCAAAACTTTTTAAATTGAGGATGATCAAGTAGCGTAAAAGGCGCATCTGTCTTAACAATTAAATCTATGCACTCTTTTTTTGTCTGCTTTGAATTACTGCCTGAAAATTTTGAAGTCTTTGAGAAATATTCTATTAAAGTATTAGGAGCATTTGATGGCCTTAGTTGCTTATAAATCTCAACATGAAATCTTTCCAAGTGATTCCATAACTTGATTGTGCTACTACTTCTATCCCTCTTGACTTTTATCTCTTTCGATGGGGTAGCTACCTTGCAAATTTTGCAAAGATACTCATCATCCGTGATCTTCATGAAATGTACTAAGACTGGTGAGGCTTTTCTTCGTTGTGAAGAGCTTGTAGCTGTAGCACTTGTAGAAAAAAATGTTGATACAGTTTTTGATTCAATCTAAAAGAAAAAATATAGCATTAATAAGCTATCATCATATATTTTTAGAGATCAATGTAAAATAAAATGTACCTCATCTCCAATTGACTCCATCGATGATAGTCTAAAACACAAGATAAAAATTAGATAAAAATTAGAGTTAAAAATTAAAAGGCAAAAATATTTAGAGAAAGAAGAGATGAGAAATAATGGAGAAATAAGAGAGAAGAAAGATATAGAGAAAGAAAGAAGTAATAGAGAAGAGAGAGTGAGAAATAAGAGAGAAGAAAGATATAGAGAAAGAAAGAAGTAATAGAGAAGAGAGAGAGTGAGAAATAAGAGAGAAGAAAGATATAGAGAAAGAAAGAAGTAACGGAGAAGAGAGAGTGAGAAATAAGAGAGAAGAAAGAAATAGAGAAAGAAAAAAGTAACGGAGAAGAGAGAGAGTGAGAAATAAGAGAGAAGAAAGAAGAGAGAGAGTTATAATAAGAGAGAAATAAGATAGAGGGAGAAAAGAAAAGGAATAAGAGCGAAGATTTTTTTAGAGAAAAAGGAATAAGGAAAAGAAAATGAGATAGATTTTTTTAGAGAAAGAAGAAATGAGAAATAATTATTAATGGAGAAATAAGAGAGAAGAAAGATATAGAGAAATAAAGAAGTAATGGAGAAGAGAGACTGAAAAATAAGAGAGAGTAAGAAAGAATAAGAGAGAAATGAGATAGAGTAAGAAAAGGAATAAGAGAGAAGATATTTTTAGAGAAAAAGGAATAAGAAAAGAAAATGAGATAGATTTTTTTAGAGAATGAAGAGATGAGAAATAATGATTAATGGAGAATTAAGAGAGAAGAAAGATATTAGCAAGAAAGAAGTAACCGAGAAGAGAGAGAGTGAGAAATAAGAGAGAAGAAAGAAAGGAGAGTAAGAATAAGAGAGAAATGAGATAGAGTGAGAAAAGAAAAGGAATAAGAGAGAAGAAAGAAGAGAGAGTAAGAACAAGAGAGAAATGAGATAGAGTGAGAAAAGAAAAGGAATAAGAGAGAAGAAAAAAGAGAGAGTAAGAACAAGAGAGAAATGAGATAGAGTGAGAAAAGAAAAGGAATAAGAGAGAAGAAAGAAGAGAGAGTAAGAACAAGAGAGAAATGAGATAGAGTGAGAAAAGAAAAGGAATAAGATAAGATTTTTTTAGAGAAAAAGGAATAAGAGAAGAAAATGAGAGATTTTTTAGAGAAAGAAGAGATGAGAAATAATGATTAATGGAGAATTAAGAGAGAAGAAAGATATAGAGAAAGAAAGAAGTAACGGAGAAGAGAGAGAGTGAGAAATAAGAGAGAAGGAAAGAAGAGAGAAAGAAAGAAGAAACGTGAAATTAGAAAGAAGGAAGAGATTGTGTGATAAGAAGAGATTGAAAAAAAGGGAGGAAGAAGAGATAGAATGAGAAGAGAAGGAAATAAGAAGAAAAGAAAAAGATAAGACTGACTAAAATCCTGAATGAGAGGATCACTCACTGAGGATTATCCACAGAAAGAGGAAAGATCCTGGCTTAAATGTCCTGTCGAGAAGAGAGAGAACGGCTGATCTAAAACGTTTCTATCAGAATAATTGCATAGCTCGCAGTGGGGATAGAAGCACAGGGAGACACGAGAAGCAGTGGAAATATTTCTGTAAATCAGTAAATGTCTCCTCTCATGCAGTGGAAAGTCATTTTCGGATGCTGGAGATGCTGGAGATGCCGGATGGAAGAATGTTCGGGATGATACTTGGAGATGCCGGAAATGCTGGATGCGGATTTCAGATGCTGGACAGCTGTAGAGTGGAGATGCCGGATGGAAGAATGCCGGAAGAGCCTAGAGATGTTGGCAGAGTGAAAGATGCCAGAAGATGCCGGAAGAGCCTGGAGATGCCGGAAGATGCCTGGAGATGCCGAAAGAGCCTGGAGATGCCGGAAGAGCCTCGAGATGCCGGAAGATGCCGAAAGATGCCGGAAGATGCCTGGAGATGATGGAGATGCCGGAAGATGCCTAGAGATGCCGGAATAGCCCGAATGTTGCGATTGGGTAAGGCCGTAAGGAAATGAGATTTGGGAATTTTTGGAGTTACGGATTTACGGTCAACGGGTCAAAGTCGGATTTTGCCCTTCGGTCCAAGACCAAAGGCCTAAAGCAGACCGGATCGAATTTGGACTGAGACCAGTCCGGTCCATTTTGTGGGACAGACGGTCTTGGTTCGGTCTGGTTGACCGACCTTCGGTCGGTCTTTGGACTTCCCTAATCACGACCGTTATGACTCTCGATTAAAGTCATGTGCCTTTGATTGATCCGGTGGACCGCGAGTCTACGTGATCGACTCGCAATGATTCACGTCTCTTTTAATCCAACGCCTCAGCTTCTGCCATGTGCCCTGCAATCTTAAAAACCGTGTGGAACTTAGTCCCACACAGAGAAAATTAAATCAATCTTTCGGGTTTATAAGATATAAGAAATATGAGGGTTAGCGTAATCCGAATATCGGATGCTTATATGTAAGATAACACTATATTCCATGTAAATATGCATGCCACGTGTCATATCCGCGCCACGCAGGCGCTCGCATGGGCCTGCGTGGCTCTGCAACGTGGCCTTGCGTGCCACGTCGCATCCACGTGGGTCCCGCGCAAAAATAAACCCCTTTTTGCTTTTATTTTAATTATTTTAATCGATTAAAATCGAAAATAAATTCAGAAAAATCTGGAAAAATCCCTAAAAATTAGAAAATTCATAACTTTCAAAATATAATTCCAAATTAATCCAAATTTCTTTCATTTGATCCAAAATTTAATTATCTATCATTCTAAAAATTCAAAATTAATAAATAATGAGAGTTTTAAATTTTCATTTCAAAAATGCATTAATTCTTTAAAGATTTTGACTTAAGAAAATATAAATAAATGTCTATAAATGATTAAGAAAATATTTCTCTCATTATTTTAACTCTAAAAACATCTATAATCTCAAGTAAAGATGGGTTATTAAATTATTCATCTTTAAATCATCATATTTAACCCTAATTTAAAGTATTTTGAGATTATAATGACTTTTTCATAGAATGATAGAAAAATACATATAAATTTGATAACATGCATGGAAATGAATTCATTTATGCCTTAATATGCATCAATAATCATGTTATATCATGTTAATTTAGCATTTTATAATTCACCACCATCTCTAATCCTAGTCTTTCCCTTACTCAAGTCCTCTATGTTCGATAATTCCTTACAAACCTTTTTTTAGTGCTATTTCCCATGCCCTCCTTTGCTCTATTACCTTTTTTTCCCCATTTCATTTTACCTTTGAAGATCTACATACCAAATAGAGGATTAGAGGGTGGGAAAATTTGTGATTTGATTTCTAATAAACCCTCCTCTTGTCTCTAGGCCCTTTCTGTAGCCTCTACAATCACCTCCTCTATTTTGCGACATCGTCATTCAAGACATCCCTATTTTGAAAAACTACACACACAAAAAACTTTACTTTGGCTTTGTTGCAAAAATTTTGTATGCAAATCATGTCAATTAGGCATTGCTCCACCTACTCAAAACATGACAAGATTCCATCATCAACCCCATTTGATCTCATTCCTTGTGATGTTTGGGCCCCACCTAATACTCAAGTCATCCCTACTATTGTCTTCGTTGACGACTTTACTCATGTGAGTTGGGTTTACTTATGGGTATTATGTGGCCTATAAGCCAATCACACTTCTATGTATCTTTTTATGTTCATTGAACTGAAATTTATTCATTTTCATTTTTGTGTGATGTTTGTAATGAAGTCCATGAGCATATATACAATGACTAAGTGAATTCTGATGAGATCATAATTCAATGATCACTTGTCCTTAAACATATGTTCCAAACATTCCTATTCGTGGGATATTCGAAAAGGGCATCGATTATCTAGAATGAATAGGACTATTTGATCCGACTCATATGATGAGTATAGTTGATCCTGTAGCCATTAGCGTGGAGACACTAAGGATATATAGTGGGTTCTCTTGAGAGAAAGAGTTCATTGGATTGATCTATATAAATCCCTTAATGATAATTATACCTAACTGTCAATTAGATTGATTCATGTCACGGTTGTGTATGTGGTCCTTTGACTTGAGACACCAAAGACATCTTGTGGATGGATGATCTTGTTTTGATTATGACTTACGAATCCCTAGCCATGAAATCTCTAAAATGTCATATATTATATATGGCATGAAGTCCTCCAAGATGATTGTGTGGTCAAGATAGGATCATCTGACCTTGGTATTTGAGGAGATTGACTTAAGGAATGAGATGCAATGAAATCCTTGGCCAAGGTAGTGGAAATATCGGAGAAGGAGTTCTCAATGATTTCACTGTGCATCAGTACTAACTTGAGTGACTGATTAAGGTTAGACAATTGACCATACCCTAAGCAATTCATGAGTCTCATGCAGAGGATGGATTATACACACATGGTAACTGATGTTGGAAAGGTTCCATAAGAGAGTTCTTACATATTATATATCTACTACAGTAGGTGGTGTAGCTTGACACCCAACGGGCTAGCAATTCAACTTGTCGATTGGGTTAAATTGATCGTTGGCTAATTTATCTATATAATGAAGTGGATAAGTAATTAATGTTGACTAATAAGGTGTTATTGGGCCTATAGAGTTATTAACTATTGAGATATATAGACCTAGAGGGTCACACACATAAGGTCTTTGGATGTTAGTGGATATAGACATAATTATAAGGGATTTTATGAAAAATTTATATAAAAAATTTGTATAAATAAAGGGAGAATGACAACAACTCAAGGTGCCCATGAAAGTCTTGTGAAAATTCTCTCCTTTTTTTCTCTTTCTTTCTTGGTAAAGAGCATTGAAAAGGAGATCCAACCATCCGAAGATCATGTGGATACCGCTAGAGGCTAGAGACTTAAATAGCTTCAAGAACTCTTTCAAGGAAACCCTATAATTATGTTTTCTCATATATACTAGATGATGTGATCATCTATTCTTGGTACCTCAATGTTTTGAATATACGATTCAAAGTGTTTCACTGCATTCGACGTTTTGATCAAAATTTAGGAAGGCTTATCGACTTCAAAACCCAACATCTCCCTCTTAGAAGACTACTCCCAACTCCTCACCGCTATCATCTCCTTTATCACTGAGGTTGCCACCTAGTATTTGACTACGTCCTAGATCCTTTGAACCGACAATGGTCTCAAACTTGTCCAAAAATCACTTCCTCTCTTTTGCATTGTTTGTGGCATTGTCCATCAGACCACTTGCCTCCATAAATCTCAACAAAATGGTGTAGCCAAAAAAAAAATTCGTCAAATCCTTGACATCATTGTTATGCTTCTCATTAATATGGATGTCCCTTGCTACCTATGGTCCAATGCTCTCATGACATCCACATGTCTCAAAGACCAGCTTCACATTGCTCCACTTGGTAGGGCAATTCCTCTTAATTGCCTTTCACCCTCTTCTCCTTTAATCTCTCTCTTCCTCCTCGAGTTTTTAATTGCAATACATTCATCCTTGATCATTCTATTGGGATTTGAGGACGGTAAGCCTTCCAAAATTTTCATCAAAATATCGAACGTAGTGGAATACATTCAATTGGATATTTGATGAACTCGATTACATGTGCTTTCCGTTGTTGTTGTATATCGATTTCATGTAATGAAAATTCATAATTCCTTACTATAGTTGAAACAAGGGTCACACCCACGAGGAGATAAGGTTATGAGGTTAGACATTCAAATGAAAGGCGAGAGTACGAAAAGAAGTGCGAGCATAAATGAGGTGTGTAGAGATGAATGTGAGTGATAATTTTTAGGTTTCTTTTTAAATGAAGTCATAATTTAAATACAAAAAAATAAAATAAAAATAAATGAAATGGGGGTGAGATGATGACATAGTGAGAAGAGTGGTCAGTAGTAGCAACAAATATCGTTTTGCAACAATAGAGAGAGAGTCGCGAGTGTGGATGATGTCAAAAACTACCACATTAACAAAAATAATAATAATAAAAATACAAATTTATTGTTTATGTAGATGATCAAGAAAGAATTCAATTTGAATTGTTGCACAAACCCCATCACGATGCCCTTCTTAGGCCGAGGGATGCTTAATACTCTTTGATCATGATCCTGGCTTGATTTCTTCTCCACAAAAAGAGTGAGCATCAAGCAATTCTCTCCTTGGGCCTTGAACTCCTCTCCTCTTCCTTTTGGTAGCTTAATGCTAAGAGATAGCAAACAAACAAAGGAGGAGAGAGAAAATAGAGCCTTATATGGAGAGAGTTTTTTAGGGTTCTAGGAGACCAAGGGCGGAAATCTTCTACCCTTGTGATCAAGGGTGGAGATGCACCACCCCGAGGACATCCAAGAGTGTCGTCACTTCTTTAATGAGGTGGCTCGTCCCCTTTCTACAGAATGAGCCTCACCTCCTTTAAAGGAGATAATTACCCCCTTCTCAAGAACATGGGTCCTGCCTCCTAAAAATGTGACAGCCAACTACTTGATAAATAAGAAGGATATCCACTTTAGGAGGGTGACCTTCACTTCCTTTTAAATATAAAATAATATGATTTAAAAGAATTTAAATATAGGTTGGTTGACGAAGCATTTTATGTGGTCGTTAAAACACACAAAAGTCGATAAAAAAAATTTATAATTCCGAATTCACAATAATAAAGATATAAAATCAAGTATAGTGAAAAGATCGGGTCAATTCACAAAGAAGACGGTTGACTTTGATCATAGAGTTGACTTGGTCAAACTTTGGTTTAATAAAAGATTTTAAGAAATAGAAATGATATTTTATTAGTATAAATGATATAAATATACTAGATAGAATATTTTAAGGATTCTAAAAACTGATTTGATGAAGAAATGTCAAAAGTCAAGGTCAAAGCATTGACTTTGACCAAGAGTTGACTTCCTAAAAATTAGAGATAAAAAAGGGTTTAAAATATTAAGAAAATTATATATTTATAAACTATAGAGAAAATGGAAATTATTGATATAAAATTTGTATTTTTTTTTAGAAGAATTGGATTTATTATGAATAACTGAAAATCAAAGATTAGAAAAATCCCGCAATGAATACTTCAGTGTAAACCTTTAAATTGACTGACCAAATGATCCAATGACTTCGAAAGAATTGAACGAGGAGCCGTATGAGGTGAAAATCTCATGTACGGTTCTGTAGAGTGACAGTAAGGGTGACTTATCTGTCAACTTTTCCACTATCACCCCAAAAAAACCAAACTCTGCCTTACGTAAAGTTGCCAGAGTACGATTAACCTATGGATTTGAAATCACTGCTTATATACCTAGTATTGGCCATAATTTACAAGAACATTCTATAGTATTAGTAAGAGGAGGAAGGGTACAGAAAGCTGATGAAAGAAGGAATTCAATGAAACTAGAATCAAGTGATTCAGACTTAATATGAGGGAGAAATCCTTGTTTCAAAATCAGCAAAAATCCGAACCAAATTTGGGCAAAAATGAAGAACAAAACGATTTAAAAACTAAAATTGTCTACCTAAATCTAATCTAAATACAAATTATCGCAAGATGAACGATCGATTCACACTACTGACCCAATTGACGCAAAGATTTGGCTTCAATTCACGCGGATTGAAGAGTAGTTGGTCGGTTTCTTCCTCAGCCTACGTTCGGCGTTCAAGGGGAGAATTCGATCCAAATCAAGCAACGATTTATGATCAATCCCGCTCCGATTAGATCACAATCGAGTCTTAACACAGGGGGATCACGAAAGAACTCAAGATCTTGCTCAAAAATTTCTTAATTCCTTCACGATTCAATCAAGATTCCTTTAGAAGAAAGAGAATACATCGATTTTTATAAAGAAATCCCGCGCGAAAAGCGCTGACTGTTCGATCTGATGAAGATCGGATGGATAGCCACAAATCTTGCACGTAGGATGAGCCACTATCCCACGACGTGGGTCCACGTTCTCTTGCTTTTTTGCTCGTCATATTTTGATCAAACCATCGTGATGCATCCACGTGTCGCCCACGATTGCCGAAATCGTGATAGAATCTTGAGCGTCCGATTTTCACTTAATGCGATCGACCGTCTGATTTTTCGCACGTGCATTTGATGCCAATTGGGTGGACTCCGGTGGACGTGATCGATGCATCTCCCTCATCGCGATCGCATCTGACACCTATCACAATGCCACGTGTCCTGCATTTTAAAATCTCACAGGAACATAGTCCCACACAGAAGGAATAGAGAGGAATGGTGAGTATATAAGGTGGGGCGGTCTAACGCATTTGCATTACCGCCCCAACTATATAACCAAAGCCCACTAACTCGTGGGCCCTTTGACGAAGCGTTTCTGTGCGTCGTTAAAACACAAAAACGTAGGTAAAACAAAATCTGTAAAACCGAACTCACAAAGATAAGATATAAAATCAAGTAACGTGTAAGTATCGGGTCGATCCACAAAGGAGCGAATTGACTTTAATTGCAGAGTTGACTTGGTCAAACTTAGGTTTAAAAGGGGTTTTAAAGAAATTAAAATAAGATTTAATGAGTCTAAATGACATAAATAGTTTAAATAAGAATTTTTAAGAATTGAATCTCGGATTTGACACAGAAAAGTCAAAAGTCAAAGTCAAAGCATTGACTTTGACCAATAATCGGTATTCTGTAAAATCATAGAATAAAAAGGTGTCACAAGATCACTAAAATTATTTATTTGGAAACTAGAGAGAAAATGGAATTTATTGATATAAAATTCGTGATTTTTGGATAAGAATTGGATTTACTATGAATTATTGAAAATCAAATACCAGAAAATCCCTGAAATGAACACCTCAGAGGAAATCTTCAAATTGACCGGTCAAATGAAATTCAAATCTTGAAATTTATATGCCAATAGAAAGCTATGAACCAGAGGAATCTAAAGAGACCAAAATAATTTAATTCTGATTTATAAATTAAAAGTAATTGACCTCAAAAGTCAACATTTGACTTTTGATGAAAGATGAACAGTGCTTGATCAAATGTCAAATTAAAGGGCCAAACGAACTCGGAATTTGATGAATTTGCTATCCACGGAAATTTGACGAAAAGAGGAATCGACAGAAACAAGAATTAAGTGATTTGAAATTAGAATCAGAGAGATATCCTATTTTCAAAATCAGCAAGTTTTTGGACTGAAAATTGGGGAAAATGAAGAACACTAAGAACTAGTTTGCAAAATTAAACATCAAAATGCAATAAAAACTCAAATTACCTCCTTATAATTGATCAAATCTCACTACTAACCCGATTGCCGTAAGAATGGGGCTTCAATTCTCGTGGATTGAAGCGAATTTGCTCAGATTCTTCCTCATGGACGTTCGGAATTCAAGGGGAAAATTCGATGAAATCAAGGGGGAATTCGCGATCAATCCCGCTCCAATTTCTTTGGAATCGAGTCTAAACGCGGGGGGATCATGAAGAACTAGAGATCTTCCTTTAAATTCACTTAATTCACTTCACGAATCGATCAAAAGTTAAGAAAATAGGAAAGGATACATCGTCTTTTAAAGGGGAATTCCCGCCTGATTTTGAGGGCCATTTGATGCGAGTCGGGTAGTGAAATTGATGGCCACGATCGCTGCGATGATTGTGGCCTTGATTTCGCCTCAAAGGAAGTCACGATCGCTGATCATGCTTGTTGATGCACGATCGTCGTCCATGCGATGAGGATCCAACCATCCAGATGCGTTGCTAAGGTGAGAGAAAGATCGAGAGCATCATGGCCGTCTGATCGCGATCGCCTCATGGTCATATTGATGCTCTTTCGCCGCTCGTTCGATGAAGATCTGACCGTGCCGATGAGTCGTGACGCCAACCATTCAATGAAGATCACAATCGCGATCCACGCGGTGCTCCCCGATTGCCGGAATCGCGAAAAATCGCGACCGTCCGATGAAGCCACATCCAATGAAGCCTTGATCAAACCGCAATGAAGATCGGACGCTCCTGGCGGCTCCACGTGTCACCAGGTGAGCCCTCGATCGTTTCACTTACTCATCATTTCCTGCACGTGTCTATTTGATGATCGCGTGGACTCGGGTCCACGCGATCTCCGCCGTCTTGACCGCATCCAACGCTTGCCGTGCATCCACATCGCCTGCAAAAGGTAAGAAACGTGTGGGATATAGTCCCACACGTATGGAAAAATAGAGAAAATTTAACTTAAAAGTAGGGGCACGGTAACGCATTTGCGTTACTTCCCTAAACTTCTTACCAAGGCCCACTAACCCGTGGGCCCTCCAAATGCCGACCCTCTCTGCCACGTGGCGACCCACACGAGCGTCCACGTGGCCTCCTGCCATGTGTCCGCGCCCTATGCGCCACCTGCGCCTCGCGTGGGCCACCCGCGGCCCTGCCACGTGGCCTCAGTGCCGCGTCGCATCCGCGCGGTGGTCCCCCGCACCACGTCAGCGTGCCACCTGGCTTCGCTTGCCACTTCATCACCTGCGGGTAAGTTAAACCCCTTTATTTGCGATTTTAAATAAGAAAAACCTAATAAAAATAAATTTAAAAATGAAATAAAAATCAGAAAAAGGACATAAACTTCAAAAATTCATAACTTAAAATATACAACTCCTTTTTAATCCAAATTTTCTCCATTAGATCACAAATTCCTTCATTTTTAACATCATGTCATTTAAAATATATTTTCAAAGAAGAAATTAAGATGAATTAGAATTTACTTAATTCATTTCTCAATAAATATTCTAAATCATAAATTCATTATGAAATTATCCTTCAAAACATGCACTAAAGTCAAAATCATTCAATAAAAGAGATTAACTTCAATTAATATAAACTTAACAAAAGATTAATCATCTATTAAGCATGAAATTATCCTTAATTTATGCATAAATATCGACTTTAGTGAAATGACATACCAATGGAGAAAATTCCTAAAAAGTATAATAACATGCATCATATTCTCATAAAATAAGCATGAATATGAGTTAATTAGGATAAGAATTTAAGCTATAAATGCATGTTATCACCCTTCACCTGCCAGCCCCCTCACACTGCCACGTGGTGCCACCTAGGCATCCGCGTGGACTCGCGTGGCCCCTACCACGCATCCACACCTCCTCTGCGCCACCTCCGTGCCAACTAGGCGCTGTGTGGGCTCGCGTGGCTCTGCCACGTGGCCTTGCATACCATGTCACATCCACGCGGGTCCCACGCCACGTTAGCCCGCGGTTCCTATGGAAAATACCCTCTTTTTTCCTTTTTAAATAAGTAAATGAAATCAATAAAAATCAAATAAAATCCGGAAAAAATCTAGAAACTTCAGAAATTAATAACTTAAAAAATATAACTCCTTTTTAATTCAAATTTTCTCCATTGGATCATAAATTTATTTCTTTTTACTATCATCCCATCTAAAATATAATTTCAAAGAAGAATATAAGATGAATTCATAATGAACTTAGATCATCTCTTAAGAAGTCTTGGTGGCGTACGATCCCCGTCGCCACCAAGGCACGACACTACGGCGCCGGTGGAGCCGACACCTACGCGCGTCCAGCCCCCTCGACAGGCGAAGACGAAGGATCCCGAGTTTCACTACACCAAGTGAGACCCTCTTCTCGCCACGAGCTCGCGCGCGTAGATCTATCTTTCCCGTTTTCTCTTTATTATGTTTTATTTAGCCCGCACGTGTTTAAGCGGGCCTTTGCATGCCTTTCTCTCTCTCTTTAGGCCGCCGGGTGGGCTCCCCTCTCGGCCCGCCAAGGCGAAGACGAAGGATCCCGAGTTTCACTACACCAAGTGAGACCCTCTTCTCGCCACGAGCTCGCGCGCGTAGAGCTATCTTTCCCGTTTTCTCTTTATTATGTTTTTATTTAGCCCGCACGTGTTTTAGCGGGCCTTTGCATGTCTTTTCTCTCTCTCTTTAGGCCGCGGGTGGGCTTCCCTCTGTTTCGGGACCCTAGCCTAAGGCCCTTTCTCTTTGTGAACTCTTATTTTATTTCTATGAGTATGGGTGTGGGTTGTGGGCCTCAAGTGGGCCCCTTTCCTCTCTAGGCCCATCAAGGGCTCTATAAGAGGGGAAGGGACCCCCACAAACCCTAGCCGTCATTTGAGAAAAAAGAAGGAAGATCCTCTTCTCGAGTGGCTGCTCATGGAAAGCTAGAGAAGGAGTCCAACCGGCGACGCCGCCGCCGCTGCCGCCGCATCGTACGTGCCGCCGCCGCCGCCGCCGCATCCGCCGCCACTCCTTGCTCTACCTCCGGGTGTGCCGAACGCCGCCGCCTTGCCGCCGCTCCAGCCGCCATCGCAGCCGCCTCGGCTCAGCCACCGCCGCCGCCGCGCTCAGCGCCGCCGCCGCCAGTCGCCGACCTCGAGACGCCGCCGCCATCGCCGCCCAAAGCCGCCGCCAACGCCGCGCGCGCAGCCGCCAGCTCCCTATCCACGGGACGCGCCGCGATCCGCCGCCGCCGCGCTCAGCGCTGCCGCCCTGGCGAAGCCGCCGCCTCCATTCTCGCCCGCACTTCCCCGCCACCATCGCACACCAGCACGCCCCCTCCCGAACTCAGGGACGCCGCCCCGACTCGCCGTCCACCTTCGTGCGCCGCCCGCCGCCGATCGCCAGCCCTAACGAAAACAAAAAAAAAGAAGCAAGACTGAACGATTCCCGCTGAGCCGACTCAGCGGGAATCGCCCGCCTCACTCCTCACCGCGCCGAGCCGCCCGGACCACGCGCCACGCTCGGGTCCGCCCGTTCCTCTCAGGCCGACCGAGCCAACCGAGTCAGCTCGACTCGGCCGTGACCTGGTCAGGTCGCCCGGGCCCTCCCTCCAGTCCACCTGCTGGACCGGACCAGGTCACCCGGACCCAGACCGGTCCAGACCTAGCCGACGGCCCAGGCCGAGCCCGAGCCCGGCACCGGACCGCCCGCCCAGATCGGACCGCCGGCCCGAGCCCGGGCCAGCGCCGGACCGCCTAGAGCCTGACCTAGACCGGCGAGCCGGACCGCACCGGTCCAAACTGGTCCACACCGGTCCAGACCGGCCCCGAGACGCCCGGGACGGCCCAGATCGTTCCAACTCGCCCCGACTCGACCCCGGACGCCGCCTACCGTCTCCGTGTGTTCGCTGCGCTCGTTCTACTCGCCTCGTTTCATCACCGCAACGCCTCACGCCGACCGCCGTCCGCGTTCCGTCGCCGACTCGCCTGGTGTTCGACATACGTCTGCGCGCCCGACGACTTCCCACGCCCCGACCGGCCAGAGCTCGCGCCCGCAGGAGTTAGGCACTCATTCCCTCACTTTACTTTGAAGTCTATATTTCCTTAGTACTTTCCCGCATTTGTCTCCACCGCCCTCGGGCCTAGTTAGGTAGAGTGACGTCAGGGTTCGGGATTGGGATCGTGGATCCGGTCGCCGGGTTGACGATTGAGCTGCTCCGACGACCCGAGGCTGCTCTCTCCCCTGCATCGACGGATCTGGGAGGACTCCCGCTCCATCCTACTCGGCGTACCCCCAGGATCGCCGTGACGACGCCTTGGACGGTTGACTGCTTGTGGAGACCTTAGATATCATTGCATCACTTAGAGCACGTAGATCATCTCATCCTTAGTTTCCCCTTAGAGAACATCAGCGCCGGACCTAATCACCCCGTCGGTCCTGCATCAAGTCTTCTTTATATCATCCTAATATTCTCTTCTTGAAATTTATTGTTCAAAACATCCACTAAAGTCAAAGTAATTCAAGGAAAGTAATTAATTTCTATTTATTTAACCATGGAAAAGATGAAACATCTATAAAGCACATAATTAACCCTAAATCATGTGTAAATATAGACTTTAGTAAAATGGCATATCAATGGAGAAAATTCATAAAAACTATGAGAAGATGCATCATAATCACATGAAATAAGCATGAATATTATTTAAATAAGATAATAATTTAAGTTAAATATGCACGTTATCATTGGTCAATCTTCCGTAAAAAAGAGAAAGTTGACCAACTTTGACTTACCTTAACTTAACTTAGTGAAGTAGTTGTCCCCAAAAAGATAGGATGATTTATATAATCATTTAAATGATGAATTTGACCACCTTTGACCTCTCTTGATATAATTGAACTCCTTGACCCTCATTACACCCTTTGACTTTATGGAATTATAGTTGACTTGGCCCTTAAAATGATGAAGATGTCATTTCCTCCTCTTACATGACAATTTTCCTCCTGTAGTTCTACATGTTTTCTATGTTCTTACATCCACAAAACTTATAAAAATTTCATAATTCAAAGACTTAACTTCAAATAAGTCAAATGGGGTTGGTATTAAGATATATAAATAAAATGAACGATGCATGACTGACGAGACGAGATCGCGAGGTCGTCGATCTCACATGGTCTCGTGTCAAAAATTAATCCGAACTTACCAATTTGGGGAATTAAGAGTGAATTGAAGGGTATAATGGTAAATAAGGGTCGAATCCACAGTGAATTTAGGTATTTTCGAGATATCTTTTGGAATTTGGTCAAATTGGACGATGAATTGAGGTGAGAAATTAGGGAAACTGGTGTTTTTAGAAAGATAAATCAAAGATTTATCCGTGGAATAAAAAATCGCTTGATTTGGATTAGTAATCACGGAGAAATCAAAGATGGAAGTGGGATGAAATTTTCGGAACCGCGAAGAACACCAATTGAAATAAAAATGAAATTAAACTTAAATTGAAATCCTAAACCTAAAATTGATGATACATGACGATAGATAAGAGGATAAACTTGTTTTCTAACCTAAGATAATGATCAAATCGATCCAATTGATCGCCGGATCGACAGCTATTCATTCCGCAAATTCAATCGTGAACATCGATGTTCAAGAGACAAATTCTCCTCGCACGATCGTCGAAATCTCTCTTATAAACACTCCGTGGACACGATTTTGAGTCTAGAAGAGATTACAAGAGAGAGATTCAAGAGAGAATGGGTTTAGATGCGTCGATTAGATCAAATCCCTCAATAATGAGTACAAACGACGAAGAACTCGTCTATTTATAGGGCGAAATGGGGAGAGCCGTTCGATTGATGCGTTAAGGCTTCATCAACGGTCCAGATGCGTTTTGTAATGGTGAACCGTTACGATTGAAGATAGGCCTTCCGATCTTGAATGGACGCTCCCGATTTGATCTTGCGATATGCGTTATAAAACGCGTGAACTCTAGTCCGTTGGATCATGATCTAACGCTTTGGATGCATTTGATCGCGTGAGATCTGGGCTGTTATAACGCTGCATTGATGATCTCCAGTGGTCCTATCGTCCACGCGATCGAGGCTTGTGATGCTGCCACGTCGCATCTGATCCGACCGTTATAATAACGCCTTTAAGACACCTGTGTTGATTGATGGATCATGGTCCAGCGTTCACGCGATCGACGCATGAGACCAACTCGTCATCTCGATCGAACGATCCTCGTCGCGCCGTGTCCTGCACGTTAAATGGAGTGTGGGGGTAGTCCCACACGGGAAATAATATAGGAAACCGTCGGGTTTATAAGACTCGACGATTTAAGGGGTTAATAACCCTCCCCGTATAGGGCAGGCTAAAGACCCCTTTTAAATAGTATAAGTAAATAAATAAATATATGTATACAGCGCCACCTAGGCGCTGCGCGGGTCCGTGTGGCTCTGCCACGTCGCACCCGCGTGGGACCCTGCGCTTTTTTTATATTTTTTATATTTATTTTTCAAACGTTTTTAAATAGAAAATAAAATCGGAAAATTTAGAAAAAAATCCCTAAAAAAATTTTAAAAAAATCATATCTTTTAAAAATACAACTCCAAATTAATCCAAATTTCTTTCATTTGATCTGAAATTTAATTATCTATCATTCTAAAAATTCAAAATATTTAAATAAGAAGGGATTTAATTTATATTTCAAAAATACACTCATTTCCTTAAGATTTTAAGTTTAGAAATTTAAATGAATGTTTATAAAAATAATTTCTCTTATTTTTTAACTTTAAAAAACACTTATAATCTCAAGTAAAGATGGGTTATAAAATCTTTAATCTTTAATTCATCACAATTAACCCTAAATTAACACATTTTGAGATTATACCATAAAATTGCATAGAATGATAGAAATGCACCGCAAAATATGATAACATGCATATAAATGGAATGTTTTATGCCTTATTTTGCATTAATAATCATGTTTTATCATGTTAAGATTGCATGTTATCAATGACAAGGCATAATCATGTTTATACATAATTGATAATAATTAGATGCAAAATTGAGTACATTGACAAAGCGAGACTGTGAGGTCGTTAATTGCACATGGTCTGGAGTCAAAATAAAGTCCATACTTACCAATTTGATGAAAATATCTCCAATTGAGAGGTATAATGGTAAATATGGGTCGAATCCACATGGAATTAGGGAAATTTATGATGATCTCTTCGAACTTGATCAAATCAGATGATGAATCGAAGGTAGAGATTGGGGAAAATGGTATTTTATGAAAGAGAACTTCAAGACGATCCCACAGAATCAAAAATCATCAAAATTGACTTTGATTTTGCGGAGAAATTGAAGATCAAATTGGGATGAAATTTCCGAAACGTTAAATTGCAAAATCAACAAAAATAAACCTAAATTACTTAAATTAACGATTCTAAATGGAAATTAAACACTAATAGACGATAGATTAGGATAACCCGCGATCACTAACCCACAATTGTGATTGGATTAACCCAATTAATTGCCGGAATCAAGGCATTTTATCAAGAATCCGAAAATCGCGATCATGGAGTTCAAGCGTCGATTTCTTCCTCGTTTGTCATCCAAATCTTGATCTTAAGCACTTCGTGGACAAGCAAATGGGTCTAGAAGCGATTGGGATCAAGAAATTCAAGAGATTTGGTGTCTAAATAGTTCAATTAGATTGAATTGCTCTCAAATGCTTTACAAATAAGAAGAACATCTCAATTTATAGGATATTTGGGCGTAACTTTCCGATGAAACGCTCCCCCCTTCGATCAATGACTCTGATTGATCGCATTAATGCGAATCGTTACGGTTAAGTCTGATTCATTGGATCGCGATCGGACGCTCAAGATGAAGCCACGTCACCGCGCGTTATAAAATGCCTTGAAACGGTCGCCGTTGGATCGCGGTCGGACGCATAAGATGCGTTTCTCCGTGACTTAATCTCGACCGTTGTAACTCTCGCGATCAACGGTGGAGATTAGACGTGATCCAGTGAACCCCGATTAAGCGACGTATCCATTGATTTTAAGTGAAATCAAGGGTCACGATTCACCGCACGATCGGACGTCCCTTACGCTGCCACATCACCGCCAGCATCAACCGTTCAATCGTGACGCGATCGGACGGCTTTGATCACGCCATGTCACCTGCGCATTATAAAATATTCAAAAAAATTGATTTTTAATTAGAAATTTTGATTTTTAATTCCGGAAAATCTTTAGAAATTTATTAAAAATTCAGAAAAATTCTAGAAAATCCCTAAAAATTAGAAAATTCATAAGTATCAAATTTAACTCCAAATTAATTCAGATTTCTTTCATATAGTCAAAATTTAATTATCTATCATTCTAAAATGTCAAAATTATTAAATAACAAGAGATTTGATTTCTATTTCAAAAAATTCATTCATTTCTTTAAGATTTTAACTTTAGAAAATTAAATCAATGTTTATAGAAAATAGTTTCTCTCATAATTTAAATTTAAAAACCACTTATAATCTCAAGTAAAGATAGGTTATAAAATTATTTATCTTTAATTCATCATAATTAAACCTAATTTAAAGTATTTTGAGATTATAATGACTTTTTTATAGAATGATAAATAAATACTCATAAATGTGATAACATGCATAGGAATGAAATCTTTTATGCCTTAATATGCATTAATAATCATGTATTATCAGGTCTAATTATCATGTTATCACACCACCCAACTTAAATGATTGCTAGTCTCTTCGAAATTTACTATATGATATCCCTAGAAAGGTGAAGTGCATGAATGTATGATTACGTTTTCCTCATAGTGTAGGCCATAATGATCTAGATTCCATCTCTAGGTGGACTTCTTTAGTGCATATTAGGGTAGTGCTCATCATCTAATTCTCGAGTCCAATTCTCAATTGTAATGAAGGTGAGCATATCTAAGGTATGATGCTACGGTGGTGAAAAGATACTCACTCTCTCATGAGCGGATGTAATTCCTTACGTTCTCTATAGATACATCACTCCTTCCCTCAAAAATGGAAGCTACTTAATGTATTAGAATTCCCCTCAACTGGCTTTCCTCCTATAAAGAGTGCAATTCAAAAGGATTCCTATCTTTGGGATGCATCATGTGAGGTGGCTGAAGGAAAAAAGATACTATTTCTAAAGGTATGATATGGTTAAAAGCAAATATGCAGATAAACAAAGTGGATTTTTAAAGCAAAGAAGGTACCACTTATGATAATTATACTCCCAAATGATGTGGATGGTGATGGATAGGGTAGATGGTGGAGATGATGGTGGAGGTAGAGATGATGATAGGAGATATTTCCCACTTATTTTCCTTCTTGTAACTTCTTATTTATCTCTTTCTTTTGACTTTTCTCCTCTTTTTTTTCTTTTAACATTTTAGAAGAATGACATAAGGATATGGAGGAGTTTTTAGGATTTATGAAGAAAGTATGTAACAAAATGAAGTGTAGTGTGAAGGTGTAAGTGCATGTGGGGGAAATATGGAAGATGTGGTGGATTTGTGAATCACTTGGGAGTGTTATTATCATGAGTGAAGTTTAAAACAAAGTGGTGTAACTACATGACTGCTTTGGAAAAGATAAAACTACATGCCTAACAGGAAAGATAGGTGCCTTAAAAAATTATCGATCATTACACTTTTTAAAAGGGAAAGTCTAGAATCTAGGAATTCTCACACTAATCAATTTTGGTTGATGTTAGGTAGGGGATAGAATTTTATCTTCTCTCAAAAACTCTCCTTTTCAATCCCATAGAATTTCCACCTATAATTACTCTATTTCCTTGGTGCTTTGATAACATGCTATATTAACATAATAAAACATGATTTTTGATGCATATTAAGGTATAAATGGTTTCACTTACATGCATGTTATCATACTTATATGTATTTTTCTATCATTCCACAATAAAATCATTATAATCTCAAAAATACTTTAAACAAGGGTTTAATATGATGAATAAATTAATAATCCATCTTTACTTGAGATTATGAATGCTTTTTAGAGTGAAAATAATGAGAGAAAATGTTTTATAAACATTTATTTATATCTTCTTCAGTTAAAAATCCTTAAAAATAAATGTGTTTTTGAAATAAAATTTAAAATGATAGATAATTTAAAAATCCGTCTCATTATTTATCAATTGTTATCTTTTAGAATGATAGATAATTAAATTTTGGATCAAATGAAAGAAATTTGGATTAATTTGGAGTTATATTTTAAAATTTATGAATTTTCGATTTTTAGGAATTTTTTCTAGATTTTTTATGAATTATTTTGAATTTTTAAAACGATTAAAATAAATAAAATAAAGGCAAAAATCGGTTTTTATTTCACGAGTGTCCCACGTGGATGCGACGTGGCACTCAGGGCCACGTGGTAGGGCCACGCGGGCCCACGCGGCGCCTACGCGGCTATGTGACGCTATTTATATTTATATATATAAGAGTTAGATTACATATAGTCTTCCGATTATCGGAAGTGAATTATTAACCCCTCATTCCGTCACATAATATAAACTTGACTTCTTTCATTTATTTTTCCAGTGTGGGACTAAGTTCCACATGGTTTTAAAGATGCAAGTGACGTGGCTGACGGAGAAACGTTGGATCAAGATGAAGTGCGATCGTGACGCGTCGATCGGATGCACGCATGGTGATAACATGAAATCTTAACATGATAAAACATGATTATTAATGCAATTTAAGGCATAAAACATTACATTTATGTGCATGTTATGATACTTTGAGTGCATTTCTATCATTCTATGCATATTTATGTCATAATCTCAAAATGCACTACATTAGGGTTAATTATGATAAATTAATGATAAATGATTTTATAACCCATCTTGACTTGAGATTATGAATGGTTTTTAAAGTTAAATAATGAGAGAAATCATATTTATGAACATTCATTTAATTTTCTAAAGTTAAAATCTTAAAGAAATGAATGTATTTTTAAAATATAAATTAAATCTCTTGTTATTTAAATATTTTGAATTTTTAGAATGATAGATAATTAAATTTCAGATCCAATGAAAGAAATTTGGATTAATTTGGAGTTGTATTTTAAAAGATATGATTTTTATAATTTTTAGGATTTTTCTGGATTTTTTTCCTTATTTTTATGATTTAATTTCTATTTAAAAACATTAAAAATAAATATAAAAAATGTAAAAAGCACGCGGGGCCCGCGCGGGTGCGACGTGGAACGCAAGGCCACGTGGCAGAGCCACGCGGACCCGCGCAGCGCGCCTACGTGGCGCGATATATATATTATATTTATTTATTATATATATTATAAAAGTGTTCTTTGTCCTTCCCTATATGGGAAGGGTCATACCCTTATAGATCGTCGGGTCTTATAAACCCGACGATCTCTTCTCTTTTTTTCAGTGTGGGACTAACCCACACTCTATTTAACATGCAGGACGTGGCGCGCGGAGGGGCGTCGGATCGTGATCGGAGCGCGCCGATCAAGTGGACCCGTGGTCAACGGATTCAAATCAAAACCACGTGCGTTATAAACAAGATATAACTGTCGGATTAGATGCGACGTGGCAGCATCTCATGGCACGATCAAGTGAAGACGTGGTACACCAGAGATCAAAGAACACGTGCTCTTTTAAATGAGTTATAACGGTCAGGATTTATTCCGCCAAAACGCATCGCGAGCGTCGGATCGCGATCCAGTGATCAGAAGCTGATGCGTTTTATGACGCAAATCGCAAGGATTAATCTGGAGCGTTGATTTGAGATCAGACGATCTCAGTTTAATCGTAACGGTTCACCGTTACGAACGCATCTCGACCGTTGATGAAGCCTCAAATACACCGATCGGAAGGTTACGCTTTTTCACCCTTATAAATAGACGAGTTCTTCGTCATTCTATGTATTCGAGTTGGATTTCAATCAAATTGATTTGTATAGACACCGATCCTCTTGTTTCTCTCGAGTTCTTCCTCCTCCTCTCTTAATTCCGCATCCATGGAGGGGTAGAAGTCAAGATTTGGTGGAAAATTGAGGGAGAAATCGACGCTTGAAGCTCGACGTGACGATCTTGACATTCTTGGTGATTAATCGGCTTAATCACCTCGTTTTGATTGCTAAACGGGTTTAGTGGAAGCGCTTTTACCTTAATTATCCTCCTATTACCTTTAATTTTCGTTTAGATTAGGTTTTAGATGTCAATTTCATAAAAATTCATTCAAAATCGCGATTTCAATCGCCCGAAATTTCTCTCCACTTCAATTTGCGATTTCTCCGCGAAATCAAGTCCAAATTCGATGATTCTTGATTCCGTGGATTCGTTTGAAGTTATCTTTCTAAAAACACCATTTTCCCTAATTTCTCACCTCAATTCATTGTCCAATTTGACCAAATTCTAAAAGATATCTCGAAAATACCTAAATTCCCTGTGGATTCGACCCGTATTTACCATTATACCCCTCAATTTTCTCTTAATTCCTCAAATTGGTAAGTTTGGTAATATTTTTGACACGAGACCGTGTGAAATAGACGACCTCGCGGTTTCGTCTCGTCACGTGGACCACCGGATCACATCAAAACCACGTGCCTTTAATCGGGAGTTATAACAGTCGTGATTCAATTGCGCGGGGAGCATTTGAAGCGTCAGATCAAGATCCAATGGTGGGGATTAAATGCATTTTATAACGCATCTCTTAAGGGCTTCATCCAGACCGTCCATCATGATCCGACGGTTGCGATTTAATCGAAACCGTCCACGATGGACCGTTTCAACATAACCGTTGATCATTTTTTATCGGACGGTTAGGCCCAAATGCGTATAAATAGAGATGTTCTTTCGAATTGTAAGGCATTCGAGTTGGAAATCAAAGCAATTGATCTGTCTAGACAGCTCCCCTCTCAATTCTCTTTATCCCATTGTGTTCTACACTCATTTCCGCACTTCCAGAGCTGTTGAGATCGAGATTTGGTTGAGTAGTTTAGGAGAAATCGACGCTTGAATCTCTTCTTTGCGTTCTTCATGTTCCAAGCAATTAATCGGCTTAATCGCATCGTTTCGATCGCTAATTGGGATTAGTGGAAAGCGGTTTTTCATAATCTACCTTCCTATCATGTTTAATTTCAATTTAGATTAGGATTTCAAGTTCAATTTCGTTTAATTTCAGTCAATTTCGCGATTTCTTTGTCCAAAAATTTCTTCCCACTTCGATCTTCAATTTCTCTGCGAAATCAAGACCAAATTCAATGATTCTTGATTTCGTGAAATCGATTTGAAGTTCTCTTTCATAATTTACCATTTTCCCCAATTTCTATCATCAATTCATCGTCCGATTTGATCAATTTCAAAGAATACAACAAGAATTTCCTTAATTCCCTGTGGATTCGACCCTTATTTGCCATTATACCCCTCAATTTGAATCATTTTCATCAAATTGGTAAGTTTGGAAATATTTTTGATACGAGACCGTGTGAAATCGACGACCTCACGATTTTGTCTTGTCATGCTTGTTAGGTACCCAACCCTAAAGAAGTCAACCACTAAGTATTGTCCATGGTTTCTCTAGATCATTTAGCTTTATTACTCAAAATGTAATCATATGGGCTATAAGGCCCTCGCTTCTACATCTCTAGTAGGTCGGATCTGTAAATTTCAAGACTTCTAAGGTGAGGTAGAGTAGATCAAATTTTTTAAAAATAGGAGTTTTTAGAATATAAAATTTAAAAAATATTGAAAAATAGTAGAGATTTTTCTAAGTTCTCACCCCCCCCCCAACTATAACCTTTAATTGCCCTCAACGAAAACTACATGCTCATGCAAAAGATAGTAAAAATATTGAATCATGGCATGATAAAGATACGAAAATGTGGTAAGAGGATAAAAGGTTAGAAAAACTCATTAATCTATGATGCTCCGTCGCGGGATTTCGTGCAGGTGCTCCCTTTCCTACTGTAGTTCTTTGATATCTATAAAAGCTGAAAAGCTAAGAAAACTAAAAAGGTAAGATAATCTTGGGGTGCCTCCCAAGAGTGCTAAGTTTAAAGTCTTTAGCCAAACGAAACCAAAATAAAACCTACAACTACTGATGGGTCGAGGGTGATACCGTCACGTCCTCAAGTGCTCGGGGAGATGCAGATTTACCTTATCTGCCGATGCGGGTGGCTTTGAGGTCAAGTACGGCTTGAGATGATGGTCATTTACCTTGAATTTTCTACCGGATTTGATTTCAGAGATGACTACCGATCTGCCGTCGAACAACTCCAGAACCACGTAAGGTCCATCCCATCGAGAGCGCAGCTTCCCAGAAAAGAGCTTGAGGCACGAATTGTAGAGCCAGACCTTGTCATTGACCTGGAATGATCATCGTCGGATGTGTCACTCGTGAAAAGCCTTCGTCTTCTCTTTGTAGATCGCAGCGTTCTCATATGCTGTTGTTTCCTAAATGTAACTCCTAAATCTAGAGAAGTTGTTGTTTCCCTGCTTCGTCTAGTGACAGGTTGAGCTTTTTGATATCCCAGTAGGCTCGATGCTCTAGCTCAACCGGAAGATGACATGCTTTCCCGAAGATAAGCCAGAAAAGAGACATCTCAATGGGTGTCTTGTATGCCGTCTGGTATGCCCATAGTGCGTCGGGGAGCCTCTGTGCCCAATCTTTTTTATCTAGACGAATTATCTTCTTGAGAATGCTCTTGACTTCTGTATTACTTACCTCTACTTGCCCGTTTTCCTGGGGGTGGTATGGCGTGGTGACGCGGTGATGTACTCTGTATTTCTTCAACAATGTCCGGAAGTGAGCATTATTGAAGTGTGAGCTACCGCCGTTGATGATGGCTCGCGGACAACCATATCGGGAGAAGATGCATCGCGTAACGAATCTCAGCACCTCCCAATGATCATTTGTCCTAGTGAGGATCGCCTCGACCCACTTGGACTCATAATCCACTGTTACCAATATGTACTCTTTCCCATCAAAAGGTGGGAAAGGTCCCATGAAGTCTATCCCCCAAAGGTCAAAGATTTCCACTTCAAGGATCGGCCACATCGACATTTCATCTCTCTTGGAGATGTTCAATGCTGCTGGACATTGTAGGCACTTTGTGTAGAAACGGTGGGCGTCCTTGAAGATGGAGGGCCAGTAGAAGCCACTCTGTATGATCTTATTCGCGATCTTGGGTGCCGCGAAATGTCCTCCGCACGTCGATGAGTGACACATCGCTAGGATATCTCCTTGCTCCTCTTCTGGTATGCATCGTCGGATGATCTGGTCGTATCCTAGGTGGAATAGGAGTGGTTCTTCCCAAAAATAGTACTTGAGCTAATGGAAGAACTTATCTTTTTGATGCCGATTCCAGTGCTCCACGATCGATCTTGTCATGACAAAGGTTACAATGTGTGCATACTCGGAGGCGTGGCTCGAGATGGCAAAGAGATGCTCGTCGGGGAATGTGTCACCAATGTCTCCTCCTCCCCAGATGTGGAGACACGATAGATGGTCTGTCTCCGAGTTTTCGTTGCCCTTCTTGTCTTTTATCTCCAAGTCGAATTCTTGAACGAGCAGCACCCATCGTATAAGTCGTGGTTTGGCCTCTTTCTTGAAGAGCAAGTACTTTATGGCCGCATGATTAGTGTAGATGATGAACTTGCTCCCCAAGATGTAAGGCCAGAACTTCTCAAGTGTGTAGACCACCGCCAGAAGCTCTTTCTCCATAGTCGTATAATTAATTTGAGCTTCAAAGAGGGTCTTACTTGCATAGAAAATGGTCATTGACTTCTTTTCTAGATGTTGCCACAAGACCGCTCCCACCGCGTAGTCCGAAGCGTCGCACATGATCTCGAATGGTAAGTCCCAATTAGGACTTTGATCTATATCAACATATAGATTAATGAATCAAGGATTGATCTAACCCAATCTACAGGTTGAGTTGTCAACTCATTGGGTGCCAAGTTACATCACATGCTCGAGGAGATATGGAGTATATTGGAACTCTCTCATGAAAACATATCATCATTGGTTACCATATACATACAATCCTTCCTTCGTGCAAGACTCATGAGTGATTTAGGGTATCGTGAATTTTTAAACCCTAATCAGTTACTTAAGTTAGTACGGATGTGACTAGGAAATTATTAATAACAACTTCTATGATATTTTAATAACTTCCCCCAAGGATTTAACTGCATCTTATTCTTTGAATCCAACTCCACAAATATCAAGGGCAAACAATATCATTTAAATCGCACAATCATCTTTAAGGACTTCATGTCTTATCTAATCTTTGAAGTTTTGAAAATATTGTGGTTAGGGATTCAAAATTTATAGTCAAAGCATGATCACTCATTCATAAGATGTCTTTGGCATCTCACATGTAAGGATCACTTATACAATTGTAATATGAATCGACCTTATTGATAGTTATGTATAATACAATTTAATGATACCTATATATCAAGTCAATGAACTATTTCTTCAAAAAGTATCCACTTTCTATCATTGGTGTCTTCCACAAAGATGGTTTTAGGATCAACGATACTTATCATATGAGTCGAATCATATAGTATTATTCTCTAAAAATATTCTAATGTATTTCTTGAATATCCCTTAAATAGTAATATTTAGAATATATATATTTAAAGACTGATAATCATTATATTTTAATCTCAACATAATTAACTTAGTCATTAAGTATACATATGGACTTCATTACAAACATCATAAAATAATGACAATAAGTAAATTTTATTTTAATAAATATAAATGAGTAACAAGGAAGTGTGATTGGCCACATAATTTCTATCAAATTATTGTACTTACTTTTTGTAAAAAATGCATGGGGGCATTTTTATTTTCTTTGAAACTTTTTTTTTAAGGAGAGAGCTAAAGTCCACGCCAATCAGAAATTGCCGCATTAAGCACACGAAATCTTAAGACAAAAAACCTCAAAGAGATGTCGGAAATCGCCGGGATTGACGGCGGATCAGCGGGAGACGACTTGCTGGAACTCTTCATCTGATTCTAGGAGTTCCATGACTTCGGGCAGAAGACAGACCTCAAGATCCATGCTCCCGCCGCCCTCCCTTCCAGGAAAAGCCGAAATCTTCCCATCGAACTTGTTCGCACTTCCACTGCGCAACGCCTGCGCTTTTCCCCATCCAAAATCGCAGCCGTACATGTCGAACCTTGGCGAGCTACCCATGAAAGCGCAAAATACGTCCATGTCCGAGAAGCGATAAACCATAGGCGATGTCATCCATTTATCCATCATCTCCCTGATGTGGGAGTAATCTGAGCCTTCCGATCTACATGTCACGACCACAATGTAAACGGGATCGGACATAATCCTGAGCGTCCATCTTCAGGAATTATAACGGTGGGGATTGAACGTGAAGGAGCACGCGGGCCCCAGAAACCGTTAAATCTGTTGCAAGTTGTTTCTTTGTTTTTTCTTTAAATAAGAGTGTAAGCTCGGAAGAGCGTAACAGAGTGTGGAGTGTATGAATTTCAAATTGTTTCTCCTTCTTGTTCTGGGTGATTAAAGTAGTGGGAGAGGAATCAAGAGAGTCGCCACGTTGAGCACGAGTGGTTGTTCTGACAAGTGGTATCAGAGCTTCCGATCTTCGTGAGGCTTACGGGAAAATGCCGAGAAGAGGCGAGGCAGTGTCTCAGGGTGAAAGAACTTCGACCAGTGATTCGGTCAAGAAACTTGAAGTAGTTGCGCCAACGCCTTTAACTCAACTGTCCGCGACGAACTATCGTCACTGGGCAATGAGGATGGAAGTACATCTCGACGCCCAAGGATTGTGGGAAGCGAGTTCTTGGCACCCGACACGAAACAGAGCACGAAGGATCGGCTTGCTCTCTCGGCAATGCTAGCGGCAATCCGGAGATAGATCGGTGTTCAGTGGATATCAAGAAGTCTGCCAAGTTGAATTGGGAAATAATCAGATCATTCCATGTGGGAATTGATCGTCTCGCCCAATCGAGAGCTCAAGGACTCCGAAGAGAGTTTGAAAATCTCTCAATGAGGAAGTCTGATAAGGTGAGTGATTTCACGGATAAGTTTTCTCGGATTGTTTTTGAGTTGCGCCAGCTTGGAGAAAGGGTGGAGGATAAAGAAGCGGTCAAGAAGCTTCTTCGGTCAATGCCGCCGAGGTATGATTCTTTGACGTTATCCTTAGAGCAATTCGGCGATTTGGATTCAATGTCTTTGGTAGAGGCAATTGGATCACTGAAAGTACATGAGTTGAGACTGGCCGAGAGAGATGCAAGAGAAGAAGAACATGCTCTATTATCCCGCGCAATGAGCAAGTTCAAGAAATCAAAACCGGAGGAAGGACACTCGTCGCGCGGAAGAGGCAGAGGTAGAGAAAGAGGAAGAGGACGTGGAAGAGATCAAGGACGAGGAAAATCTAAATCAATTGAAGATCAAAATCAAGAAGGGACAAGAAAACCTTTTGACAAAACGAAGGTAAGGTGTTATAATTGTCAAGAGTTTGGACACTTCGCTGACGAATGCAAGAATGAGAAAAAACCAAGAGTGCGAGATGAAACGATGAATCTGACAACCGAGGAATCGAATCTCTTTATGACATATACAGAGGATGTTTTGCTACAAGGAGTTCAAGATATGAAAGTCCCAAAAAATCTATGGTATCTTGATACAGGAGCAAGCTCTCACATGACAGGTATTAAATCTTATTTTAATACTATTGACGAAAGTATAAGAGGAGTGATCAGATTTGGCGATGAATCGTCAGTTATATATGAAGGGAAAGGCTCAATATCCGTTTGTGATTCTAATGGAAGGAAATTGAATCTTGAGGGTGTTCTTTTCGTTCCAACCCTCAGAGTGAACATATTGAGCATTGGGAAGCTTGATGATGATGGGTACACTTCAACATTGGGAGGAGGAATCTTGTCTATTTTTGATAAGAGAGGTGAATTGTTTGCTAAAATTCGGAAGTCAAAAGGAAGTATGTACCTCATAGAATTATGTGTTCCTGATCAATGTCATGTCACCCGAGAAGAGCAAGAATCAGTTTGGTTATGGCATCTTCGGTTGTGTCATCAGAATTTCAGGAAAATTGATGACATGAGGAGGGTTGAAATGGTAAATGGTTTACCAAATGTTCGATTCTCTGACCGTTTATGCAGGAGCTGTGTGGCAGGAAAGCAAAAAAGAAGTCAATTCCCTGACAAATCGAATTTCAGAGCATCAAGGAAACTTCAACTAGTTCATGGTGATATATGTGGACCAATCAAGCCATCAACTGTAGGAGGAAGAAGGTATTTTTTCCTACTAATTGATGACTATTCTCGGTTAATGTGGGTAGCTTTTCTAAGGGATAAGTCAGATGCTTTCTATCATTTTAAGAAGTTTAAAAAATTAGCTGAATCGGAAAGTGAGGAGGATATTAAGTGCTTTAGAACCGACAGAGGAGGGGAGTTTAATTCAGAGGATTTTAATGCCTATTGTGAAGAAAATGGCATTAAAAGACAACTTACTGCACCTTATTCACCACAGCAAAATGGTGTGGCTGAGAGGAAGAATAGGACTATTATGTCCTGTGTAAGAAGCATGTTAAAGGAGAAGAAATTGCCTTTAGAACTATGGGCTGAAGCTGTGAATACATGTGTTTATGTTCTAAATCGCTCACATACCAAGAGTTTGGAAAACTCAACACCATATGAAAGGTGGAGTGGGAGGAAACCAAATATAGATCACCTACGGGTTTTTGGCTCTGTGGTTCATGTAAAAACCACAAAAAGAGTGAGTAAACTTGAAGACAGAAGTAGTTTGATGGTGTTTATCGGGTATGAATTAGGTACTAAAGCCTATAGATGCCTTGATCCACTGAGTTTTAAGGTAACTATAAGCAGAGATGTTGTTTTTGAGGAAAATCAAAATTGGGATTTCAGTCAACAGTGTAGTCAACGCTTTGATTTCACTTTATCTTCAGCCAATGAGCTGGTCATCTCACCAGAAAACCCAGTCATTCAAAATTCAAATTCAGCATCAGATTTTCAATCTCACGATCAAGGTATTCATGATCAAATTCAGGGTGAAGAGGAAGACCAAGAAGAATCCAATAGGTACAGATCGATTCAATCGATCTATGAGAATACCCAAGAGATGGATGAAGAAGTGTTGTGTATTTCAGGAGAAGAACCATCGTCTTATGAAGAAGCCGTCAAAGAAGATATATGGAGGAAGGCAATGGAAGAGGAAATGGGGTCGATAAATAAAAATTTGACTTGGGTTCTTGTCAAGCCTCCTGAAAATTGTAGGCCAATTGGAGTTAAATGGATTTACAAGATAAAAAGGAATTCAACTGGAGATATCACAAGACACAAGGCTCGGTTAGTAGCTAAAGGCTACAGTCAAGAAAAGGGAAAAGATTTTGATGAAGTGTTTTCTCCGGTTGCAAGATTAGAGTCTATTAGGATTTTGATAGCTATTGCAGCACAAATGGAATGGGATTTACATCACCTTGATGTAAAATCCGCTTTCTTGAATGGTGAGATTAAAGAGGAAGTGTATGTGCGTCAACCGGAAGGATTTATAAAAAAGGGAAAAGAGGATTGTGTCCTACAATTGAGAAAATCTCTGTACGGGCTTAAGCAAGCCCCAAGAGCGTGGAATTCGAAGTTAGATAATACACTGAGATCACTTGGTTTTATTAAGAGCATTAATGATCAAGCAGTTTATATATCTAACATTGAAGGTGATAGAACTCTGGTTGGAGTTTATGTGGACGATTTGATCATCACTGGATCAAATGCTCAGAAAATTGAGGATTTTAAATCATCTATGCAGACAAAATTTGAAATGACTGACCTTGGTTTGTTGAACACATATTTGGGTATTGAGGTGATTCAAGGGAAAACCGATATCAGGTTATGTCAAACAAATTATGCTGTGAGAATTCTTGAAGAATTTAAAATGAAAGAGTGTAATTCTGCCAAAACACCCATGGAGTGTCGACTGAGATTAAACAGGGAAGGCGAAGGAGAGGAAGTGGAATCCACTTATTTCAGGAAATTGATCGGTTGTTTGAGATACTTATCCTTAACTCGTCCTGATCTGATCTTTTCAGTGAGCTATTTGAGCCGGTTTATGAGCAAACCGTTTTCAAACCATTTGGCAGCAGCAAAACGAATACTAAGGTATAATAAAAGGGACTTCGGATTATGGTCTTGTGTTTGGTAAAGACAAGGAAAGCAAATTGGTGGGATTTTGTGACAGCGATTACGCAGGAGATTTAGATGATCGTAAGAGTACTTCGGGTAATGTTTTTTTCTATGGATCAAAACCTATTTCGTGGAATTGTTGCAAACAGAAGGTAATTGCATTATCATCATGTGAGGCCGAATACATTTCGGCTGCAGTATCAGTGTGCCAAGGTATTTGTATAAAGAGATTCCTGGTCGAATTGATTGGAGATTACATCGAAGATTTTGATTTATGCATTGACAACAAATCGGCCATTGAGGTTAGCCGAAATCCGGTTCATCATGGACGAACGAAACACATCGATGTGCGCTATCATTTCATTCGAAATTACGTGGAACAAGGCAAGGTAAAGCTGTTACATGTCCGTACGGAGGATCAATTAGCTGATTTCTTTACTAAGCCACTCGGGATTTCAAGATTTGTGGATCTTCGCAAGAGAATCGGCGTAGTCAAGGTGAAGTAATTCTCAGATTAGGGAGGTGATTGTGGGAGTAATCTGAGCCTTCCGATCTACATGTCACGACCACAATGTAAACGGGATCGGACATAATCCTGAGCGTCCATCTTCAGGAATTATAACGGTGGGGATTGAACGTGAAGGAGCACGCGGGCCCCAGAAACCGTTAAATCTGTTGCAAGTTGTTTCTTTGTTTTTTCTTTAAATAAGAGTGTAAGCTCGGAAGAGCGTAACAGAGTGTGGAGTGTATGAATTTCAAATTGTTTCTCCTTCTTGTTCTGGGTGATTAAAGTAGTGGGAGAGGAATCAAGAGAGTCGCCACGTTGAGCACGAGTGGTTGTTCTGACACCTGATAGCCTTATCGGTGTAGGACGCCACGGATTGGTTTAGCAACGCTGCCACCCAGCCCAGATTATTGCCCAGGAGTTTCCCGGATGTAGTTTCGGTGGGTATCACGTAGATCGAGTTGCCGAAGTAAGCCTCCAGCAGTTGCGGTCTCAGCCGTCCCCGATTGTTGATGGCCATCCTGCATACCACCTTCTGGTCTTCTGGCAAACTTCTCAGCCGCATTAAGCACCGCCATATGAACACCGAGAGAGCTTGAAAAGAGGAGATATTTGCCTTTTTCTTGAGCTGGGCTATCGCGTCTCCAGTGAAGTGAAAAAACTTCTCCCTCAGAGGTGGCGGGGAGTATCTTTCGATAAATTCGGACTCCTCGTTTAAGGAAATCCTTATTGGAGGAGATGTGTCCTCGACGAACCATCTCTCGTGTACTGGCGGCTTGGTTATACGGGGGAATACTAAGCCACCTGACCCATTCAGAGAACGCGAGATCTCGGCCCACGAGTTGAAGAAACTCCAGAAGGCGGTTCCCTCGCCGACGGAGTGGTTGAAGGAGCAGCCGAGGAAGACGCCGTCGTCGAGCTTTGTCAGCTGGACCGCGAGCAGCGGAATGGATAATCCATCATAGTTGACGGCTCTGTCGTAGGGGAACAAGTCCTTGACGAAGCCGGGCACGTCTTTCGATGGATCTAGTACGTCAGCAACCGAGATTCCTTCGGCGGCGGCGAGAATATGTTGGCTGGTGATCACCTCAAGAAGCACCCTCTCAAGATGATGAGCACACTCACAATTGCACTCAACCACTCAAAAGAAGAAGAATGAGAAGATCGAAATTCCACTAAAAACACTAAACCACTCACTAACACAAGAACAACTCTCTGGAGGAAGAAAGGAGGTATAGAGATACATTTAGGGATGCTAAGATCCCTATTTATAGGCTAGAAAGGAGAAAAAAAACAAAACAATAACCTCCTATTTTTCTGCCTCACTATTCTGCCGAATGCGCGCTATGGGGCATGAAAATCGGCGCGTGCACACTATTCACGCGGGACTCCCCCGATTTATGTGCTACCCGCGCGTGAAGTGGGGGGGGAAGAAATTCAACTCCCACATTCTCCTCCTTGAGTTTCTTCATGTCCCATGCCTTCTTCACTCCAATTTTGCACTTAGCTCCACAAACTTCACTCTCCCCAATGATTTTGTGAGAATGTCAACCAATTGATCTTCAGTCTTCACATGCTCGATGACGAATCTCCCGTCTTCGATGCAATCTCGAATAAAATGGTATCGTGTGTCGATGTGCTTGGTTCTATTGTGATGAGCTGAGGTCTTGCTTAACATAATAGCTGATTGATTATCAACCATAATCTTCACCGCTTCCAACTTTACTCCCATTACTTCCATCACTAACCTTGCAATCCACACTCCTTGACATACGGCTGACGTAATTGCTATATATTCAGCTTCAGACGAAGATAAGGCCACCACCTTTTGCTTCAAGCTGTTCCAAGTGATTGGTAGACCACCTAGAAAGAAAATTTGTCCCGAAGTGCTCTTTCTATCTTCCACATCACCGGCGAAGTCACTATCGCTATAGCCAATTACATTGAGATTCTTCACGCCTTTCACATACACAAGACCAAAATCAATGGTACCTTTGAGATACCTCAACACCCTCTTTGCTGCTATCCAATGGTCAGAGGTAGGATTCACCATATATCTACTTAATATGCTCACCGAGTAAGTCATGTCGGGTCGCGTATGAAGTAGATACCTTAGGCTTCCAATTAAGCTCCTATATAAAGTCGCATCCACGCTTCTTCCACCTCCTTCTTTCTTTAGCTTCAGCTGAGCTTCCATTGGAGTATTGGTTGGATTGCATTCAACCATTTGAAAACTCTCCAAGATATGTGCTGCATATGGTCTTTGAGACAAGGTTATTTGGGACTTACCTTGATGCACTTCAATGCCCAAATAAGAACTTAGCAATCCCAAATCTGTCATCTCAAAAATCTTCATCATATTTTTCTTGAACTCCTTCACTTTGGCTTCACTTGCCCCCGTGATAATCAAGTCATCTACATATACTCCGACAATCACTTTATCTTGATTTGAGTTCAAATAATACACACCTTGGTTATTTTTTCTTTTCACAAATCCAATGCTCTTCAAAGTATCATCAAGCTTTGCATTTCATGCTCTTGGTGCTTGCTTGAGGCCGTAGAGTGCTTTATTTAATTTGAGGACCCACTCCTCCTTTCCTTCTTTCACATAGCCCTCCGATTGACTCACATAGATCTCCTCCTTGATTTCACCATTCAAGAAGGCGGATTTCACATCTAGATGATGCAAACTCCAACACTCTTGGGCTGACAATGCAATCAAGATACGGATTGATTCAAAACGAGCAACAGGAGAAAATACCTCATCATAATCAATCATGTATCTTTGGCAATACCCTTTCACCACTAATCTCGCTTTGTGCTTCACAATTTCACCAAGCGGATTCTTCTTTAGCTTGTATACCCATTTCACACCAATGTGCTTGCATGACTTAGGAGCCTTCACTAGCTTCCATGTATCATTCTTCTCAATGGAGGTGATCTCCTCCTCCATAGCTTTCCTCCATGCTTCATCTTCAGATGCCTTGGAATAAGTGGTGGGTTCTTCAAATGAGATGAGGCACTCCTCCTCAATCGGATCAGTAGCTTCATAGAGATCTTGGATGGATCGAAATCTTGGCATCACTTCATTGCTCGTCGATATCGACCCTTCACTTTGACCTGCTTCTTCATTTGAAGGCATATCTCGAAGCACACCTTCAAGATTGTCTCCATCTTCCTCCATACTCATACTTGGATTGTCAAATCGAAGATTTACACCTGAAACACACAACTCCATACCTTCACTCGGTTGTCGTTCCATGAAGTTCCACTTGCGCCCTTCATCGAAGATGACATCTCGGCTCAAATGAACCTTGTCGGTGGTAGGATTAAAACACCGATAACCCTTGGTACCTCTCTCGTACCCCACAAACACCATCTCCTTACTCCTATCTTCAAGTTTCCCCAAAGCTCCAGGACTCTTCACATGCACAATTGAGCCGAAGATCCTAAGATGACTCAGTTTAGGCTTCTTCCCGCTCCACATCTTATAGGGCGTCTTCCCTTGCAAGCTTTTCGTAGAGGACCTATTCAACACATACACACAAGTATTGATAGCCTCACCCCATAACTCAAGAGGTAAACTCTTGTCTTTGAGCATGCTTCTTATAAGACCCACAATGGTCCTATTCTTCCTCTCAACTACTCCATTTTGTTGGGGCGTATATGGAGTAGTGAGCTGCCTTTGAATGCCTTTCTCTTCACACCACTTTGAGAATTCTTCAGAAGTGAATTCTCCACCACGATCAGTCCTCAAGCACTTGATCAATGCTCCATTGGCTTCACTCTCCGCTAGAGTCTTGAATTTTTGAAAGGCTCCAAACGCTTCCGATTTGTTCTTCAAAATCACCACCCACATCAATCTAGAAAAATCATCAACAATTAGCAAAAAATACTTCCCTCCACTAATTGTTGATGGTGTGATTGGTCCACAAATGTCGGCATAGACCAATTCCAGGGGCTTTGAAGCTCTATATTCAGTTGCTTTGGGAAATGGGGCTCTCGCATGCTTCCCGGCCACACAACAACTGCACTTTTGCTCAAATTTTGAAGAACTAGGTAATCCAATAACATGATTACCTTTCACCATACCATGGAGAGTGTGAGCACTTTGATGACACATCCTTCTATGCCACAGCCATACCTCTTTATCATTTTTCTCCACAAGAAGACAATGCTCGACAATGTTGAGCTTCAAAAGGTATATATTCCCCCTCGTCTTGGGAGTCTTGGTCAGCAACCTTCCTTGGCCATCATAAAGAGTGAGAAAACCATCCCTCAAACGTATGTCACAACCTTGTGAATCAAGTTTTCCCAAACTTAAGATGTTAGTCTTCAATTTAGGTATATAAAGAACATTTTCAAATATCATTCGTTCACCATTTGTACACTCCACATGTACTTCACCTTTAGCTTCATACCTAATTGAAGAACCATCACCAAATCTCACCACTCCTTGGTGAGACTCATCAAGGGACTGATAGAAGGTCTTCATACCAGTCATATGGCTGCTAGCTCCCGTATCTAGATACCACATATCATCTATAGGAGAGCTATTCATACCTTGAAGTAACACATCCGCATGTTCATCGGCTAGCACCATTAGCAACGATGATTCTTCCTCTTCATCTTCTTGGGCTATATGCATCTTTTCTTTTCCCTTTGACTTGTCCTTCTTAGGAAGTTCACACTCATCTGCAAAATGCCCAAGCTTTTGACAATTGTAGCATTTTACCTTGGATTTGTCAAACTGCTTCTTTTTCTTCTCTCCATTGGTATCATCACCATGATCTTTGCCTTTTTCTTTCTTTCCTCATCCCCTTCCGCTTGAAGATGACCCCTTTTGATCCTTCTTAGACATATTAAATGCCCTAGATAAGAGTGCTTGCTCCTCATCTCTTGAGTTCCTCTCTTGGAGTCTCAATTCATGAACTTTAAGTTGCCCAAAAGCTTCCTCAAGTCTCATGGTCTTTAAATCACTTGTCTGCTCAAGTAGAAGAATTAGAGAATCAGAATCTTTAGGGACTGACCTGAGAAGCCTTGAAATAGCGCCATACTCATCAAGACTTTCCCCCAAGTCTCTCAAATTAGTAACAATTCGGGCAAATAGATTTGAGTAGTCATCAATCTTCTCATTCCTCTTCATAGAAATTGTTTCAAATTCCCTCTTCAATGCTTGCACCTTTGCTTGCACCACTTTGTCCATTCCCACATGGAATGTGCGAAGAACTTCTCAATTCTCCTTTGCACTCTTCTTGATGTCAATTTGGTTGCTTTGTGACTCGGAGATGGAATTGAGGATCGTCGACAATGCAAGGCGATCCTTCTTCCGATTTACCTCACTTCCATCAATAACTCCCCACAAGTCATGAGCCTCCAAAGAAACTTCCATCCTCATAGCCCAAAGACGATAGTTTGTGCTTGTTAACATCAAAGTAGAAGTAGACTTACCGGTTTCACCCCTCGGTGGATGCAAGGTTGGTGTAGGTGCATGTACATCATCGGCCATGGTAGAAGTCCTTCCCTTCTTGGACATTCTCACAAGCCTAGGATAAAAAACGCTCTGATACCACTTTTTGGCTGCTGATCACCTCAAGAAGCACCCTCTCAAGATGATGAGCACACTCACAATTGCACTCAACCACTCAAAAGAAGAAGAAGAAGAATGAGAAGAGAGAAATTCCACTAAAAACACTAAACCACTCACTAACACAAGAACAACTCTCTAGAGGAAGAAAGGAAGTACAGAGATACATTTAGGGATGCTAAGATCCCTATTTATAGTCTATAAAGGAGAAAAAAACAAAACAATAACCTCCTATTTTTTCTGCCTCACTATTCTGTCGAATGCGCGCTATGGGGCATGAAAATCGGCGCGTGCACACTATTCACGCGCGACCCCCCCGATTTACGTGCTACCCGCGCGAGAAGTGGGCGGGGAAGAAATTCAACTCCCACAGAATAAACTTGCTTCCGCAGTTATCGCAGTCGATGTAAACGAAATGTCCTGTTGCCTTCGGGATCCATTTCAATCGCTAGGCGGCCGGCAAGCGGGTAGATGTGCCAGAGAGCGATTGATAGAGACAACGTGAGGCGATCGATGATTGCTTCCAACGGAGGATCGCCGGGGGCGAGAGAGAAGAGGTGACCCTTCTGGATCTGATGAAGGGATAACATGGATAAATCCCACAGCGACAGATCGCAGCGGCGAGGATGGTCCCCCGGCGCTTCCTTACCGGTGATCCCCGCAGAGGAGGGCTTGACGGTGACTTCAGAGACGATGCGAACGACGCCTGTCACGGAAGTCATGTTCCTGGCGATGCTGGCCCTCTTTCCACTTCCCGCTTGGCGTCTCTTTCCTTTGGTATTTCATGAAGGTCAGACGTAGTCAATAACGGGGAAAGGGGAGGCAGGCACTTCTCTTGAACTTTATCAGAATGATTTTGCAAACTGGGTCGATCTCTCATCTTATATAGGAAGTTGATAATTAAACCATTTCATTTATGCCTACATATACTTTTTTTAGTTTGATAAGTTTGTGTTATTCCCACGTTTTCTCTCCACTTTTTTCCCCACGTTGCACAATAGGGCTCATTGGAAAGATCATGTCCTCGCATTTCTAAACCTCTATCCTTATCTATAGGGTTCTCCGGTTCCGGTGTCGGTATCGGTCTTTTGTGAGAACCTAAACATATATCTAACTTCGATTCGGTATCAGTGATGGTATTTTTCGGTGTTGGTGTCGGTTAAGCCTATACTTTCGGTGATTTATCATTTGAATTGAAAATAAATTTTACAATGTTATTATGACTCTATAGTTCGTAAATATATAAATATATGTTTCACAAACAAATGATAATAGATGAACACTTCTCAATAACAAAATATACAATACATCAAGAATTTAAAATAAAAATCCTAAATATATAAATTTCAACTTTTAAAAATAGTTAAAGAAATAATAAAAACAATATAGTTTTAGATAATCATCTCTCAAAAGTTTAAAGAGCAAAATTATCTCTCTCTCTCTCCCTCCATCCATCTATCTCTCTCTGCCTCCATCTCTCACTCTCAGTCACTCCCTCTCTCTCTCTCTCCCTCTCTCCCTCTCCCTCCATCTCTCTCTCTCTCCTTCCATCTCTCTCTCCCTCTCCCTCTCCCTCTCTCTCTCCGCCCTCCCTCCCTCCCTCACTCCCTCTCTCTCTCTCTCCTGCTCGCCCTCCCTTCCTCCCTCCCTCTCTCTCTCTCTCTCCCGCCCTCCTGATAACATGTTATTTAATGTATTTAAATCATGCATTTTACATACTTATTTGCACTAAATCAAATGTATATGCATGTTATCATCACAGAAAATGATTAATTCTGGCCTTACAAAAAAATTCTTATTTTTCTTGATTTTCTGGTAGTTTTTGTTAATTTTTTGACTTCAGAATTATAGAGAAATAAATATTTAAAGTTGGAAAATATTTTTGGATTTATTTAAAGGCATTTATAATTTTTATAATGATTTATTAAAGCCTTTTTCAGATTTAATCAGATCACGACACGTGTCACAATTTGAACCATCCAAAGTCCAGAAATTAAAACGTGCTTGGGCAGACTTTTTTAATTCACGGATTTTAATCGAGACACGTGAGTCGAGGAGGTGGCTATGCATTAAATGAGGGATTTTTCTCGCCTAATAAGACAAAACTATGGCAGAGGTCCTTTTGCGAGCATTAAATGCACCGCAATTTAAAACCAATTGAAAACATTTTCCGCATTAAATGCGTCGCATTCAATGAAACCGTGTGCATTAAATGCAACGCGACTTACCTTTTTCTTTATACGTTGCCGCTTCGGAATCGCTGAAAGCAAATTTGATGATGTGGCCCGCAAAGTTGCGGCCCCACGTCATTGATAACTTTAATACTTTGTTTTACATTTTTTTAAGGGACAGTTTCGAATTTCAAGAAACGCACGAATATTCTGCGATCATTGGAGCATCGATTTCTGTGCCCGCCACCTTGATGATTCGAGGGAGCTTTTTCTACCAATTAGGAAGCGGAGCACGCCGATCGAGGTTGATGAAACAGCCAAAAATCATCCCGATTGAGGAGTCGACGATCCAAAAAGAGTTATGGGCCCAAATTTCGAGGGTTGGCTTCTCTCTCTCCTCTACCTAGCCATCCTGTTAGATCTATAAATAGGCCTCATCTCTAATGTAAAAATCATCTTCTAGCTCAGCCTCCTTACAGAGGTTGGCCATTGAGATCAAGGCGGCTAGAGATCGGCCATCCATTTATTTGGAAGGTCTTAAATAAAAATATTTTCCCCTTATATTCTCGTGTCTTGGCCTGGTCACTAGGAATGTGCGGCATGACAAACCACGAGCATCTAGGGATCCAACTTGCTTCTTCGTCATCTCCTCCATGATCGCTTGCTCCATGTCAATAGTGCTCCGTGTCGAAGCACTGAGGGGGCACCGGTGGATCAGGTATGTTCTTCTTTTATGTTTTAGAATTGTGTTTGATACCGCTTCATATTAGTGGGTTTCTTCCATATCATTGTGATTGTCACCTGTTAGGGGTGATAATCATGTGAATAGGAGCACCACTAGAAGAGGTATCAAGCACAATCAGTCGAATCGAGCTCGATGACAGTTAGGGCACATTGTCACTAAGATCTCGCTCAAGGCTTCTTAGTCTAAGCCCCGTGAGGACTGAGGATAGGTGGTAGTTGACGTGTCGTTTTCGTGCGTCGTTAAACACAAAGACGATGGTCAAAAAAAATTTATAAAACCGAACTCACAAAGACAAGATAAAATAATCAAGTACTGGGTAAGTATCGGGTCGATCCACAGAGAGCAGGGTTGACTTTAATCGCAGAGTTGACTTGGTCAAACTTAGGTTTAAAAGGAGTTTTAAATAGAAGAATATAAGATTTAAGATATGGAAATGATATAAGTAAGGTAAATAATAAGTTTTAAGCATTGAAATCTCGGATTTGACAGAGAAAAGTCAAAAGTCAAAGTCAAAGCATTGACTTTGACCAGCAGTAGGTGTTCTGCAAAATCAGAGAATCAAACAGAGTCAGACGATTACGAAAATTATATATTTGGAAACTAGAGAGAAAATGGAATTTATTGATATAATTTTTGTAATTTTTGGATAAGAAATGGATTTATTATCAATTATTGAAAATCAATGATCAGAAAATCCCCGAAATGAACACCTCAGAGGAAATCTTCAAATTGAATGCCCAAATCAAATCCAAATCTTGCAATTTATATGTCAATAGAAAGCTAAGAACCAGAGGAATCCAACAAGACCAAAATTATCAAATTCTTATTTGCCAATAAAAAGTAATTGACCCCGAAAGTCAACGTTTGACTTCTGATGAAAGATGAACAGTCCTTGGTCAAACATCAAATTGAAGGGTCAAATGAACTCGGAATTTGATGAATTTGCTATCCACGGAAAGCTGATGAAAAATTACAAATACAATGAAATCAAAATAAAGTGATTTGGAATTATAATCAGAGAGATATCGTATTTTCAAAATCAGCGACTTTTTGGACTGAAATTTGGGGAAAATGAAGAACACTATGAACTAATTTGCAAAATTAAACTTCTAAATCTAATAAAAACTCAAATTACCTCTTGATAATCGATCGAATCTCACTACTAACCCGATTTGCCATGAGAATTAAGCTCCAATTTGCACGAATTGGAGTGAATTTGCTCGGATCCTTTCTCACGGACTTTCGGAATTCAAGGGGAAAATTCGATGAAATCAAGGAGGAATTCGCGATCAATCCCGCTCCAATCCCTTCGGAATCGAGTCTAAACGTGGGGGATCACGATGAACTTAAGATCTTCCTCGAAATTCGCTTAATTCCTTCACGAATCAATCAAAAGTTGAAGAACAAAGAGAGGGAAATACATGCTTTTAAAGAAGAAATTAGGCCCGATTTTTAGGGCAATAAAGGCAGTCGTGGGAGCGGTTTTGCAGGGTCGTGGAGGCAATTCTCCGGCACGACGTCAATGCTCCCGAATTTGAGGTTAAATCTTCCTCGAATTTGCTTCAAATTAAGCCACGATCGGGCCACGATCGCGCCGCAATCGGACCACGATCGCGCCGCGATCGGACCACGATCGCGCCGCGATCAGGCCACGATTGTGGCTCGATCGTGATCTGGATCCTACAAAGATGCCTTCTGAAGATCGTGGAAGTGGTTCCGCCCTGAAGGAATCACGATCGCGGCTCGATCGCTCCGCGATCGCGGTTCGATCGGGCCGCGATCGTGGTGTTCCTCCACGTATATTCTGCGCCGTCCGATCGTGGTTAACCGCTGGCTGGACGATCCTGATTATCCGATGCCGTGCGCCGCTATTGCGATGTAGATCAGCGGTCCGATCTTTGTCGCTTTCGATCAACTTGCAGCGGCCGTCCGATGAGGATCTATCGCCCGATGGAGCGTTCACCGTTCGATGGCGATCAGGAGCTTCTTGTGCTGCCACGTGTCTAAAGGTGAGCCGCTCATCAAGTTCACTTATTCCTCAAATTCAGCACGTGTCTGATTGTTGATCGCGTGGACTTAGGTCCACGCGATCTCCGCCGTTCCGCCCGCATCCGACGCTCGTCGCGTCGCCACGTCGCCTGCAAGGTAAGAACCGTGTGGGAACATAGTCCCACACGGGATAAGTAGAAAGATAGGACGCGCTTAAATAGGGGAGAAAATTCCCCTATTAACTGTCCTATATCTCCTCTCGCTCCGCACCACGTGGCGCCCCATACGGCGCCCACGTGGCCTCCCTGCCACTTGGCGCGCCCTGTGCGGCTTCTGCGCGGGCCACCCGTGCGCTGCCTGTGCGTATTAAACCGTGTGGAACATAGTCCCACACGGAAGAAATAAAGGAGCAAAACGCGGTTAAATAGGGGAGCGAAATAAAGGGGTAGCTAGTTCTAAGAATAGGCTTATATGTACGATAACCTATGATATGAGTATAATATATGATATAAATGCCACGTGTCAGCCACGCGTCACGCGCGGGCCACACACGTCTTGCCACGTGGCCTCAGCGCCACGTCGTAACGGCGCGGTGGACCCGCGCGCCATGTGGGCTCGCTCGCCACGTCAGCCGAGCCTGGGCCCGCTCACCACGTCAGCTCCGCGATAAGCCTACCCCCTTTTTTCGCGTTTTTTAACTAAAAAATACTTAAAATTTCAATTAAAACATCAAATAAAAATCAGAAAAATAGTATAAAAATTCAGAAATTCATATTTCTCAAAATACAACTCCTTTTTAATCCAAATTTTATCCATTGGGTCACAAATTCTTTTCTTTTTAATATCATGACATTTAAAATATGTTTTCAAGAAGGAAAATAAAGATGAATTAAAATTTCATTAAATAAGTTCTACTTAAACATTCTAAATCATAAATTCATCCTAAAATCATCCTTCCAAACATTTACTAAAGTCAAAACTCATTTAATAACAGAGATTAACTCCTATTAATCTAAACAAAAGATTAATCATCTCTTAAGCATGAAATTATCTCTAATTTATGCATAAATATCAACTTTAGTGAAATGACATGCCAATGGAGAAAATTCCTAAAAAGTATGATAACATGCATCATATTCACATAAAGTAAGCATGAATATGAGTTAATTAGGGTAAGAATTCAGGTTATAAATGCATGTTATCAGTAGTGGAGCGACTATGTGGGTTCTAGTTGATTATTTACCTCATTAGACTACCGTGATAGACACCAGGCTTGGGCGCTAATTCAAGCTCCGGTAGAATGGTGATGGCTGCGTCACGACTACATGGATTGACTGGTACTTAGGAATTATATGTGTTTATCTTAGGACTTTTTGTTTAGGTCATATCCAACCAACTATAAAAAATATCCTCCATCTATCTTCTCTCTCATACTATCTCATCAATTTCACTCATTGCTCTATCTTGTTTCTTCCCTCTTTTACTAGAATTTAAGCTCAAGTTAATAACCTTACTCTCTATGGTACGACCCCTTACTCTATACGTTGTGCTTAGTGTTTAAGGTGAATTATAAATGTTTTTGCACAAGTCTAAAAATCCCTAATCAACGACTTATTTTTACACCGTTTTTCGACTTATCACCTCCCTCCCTCCCGCCCTACCTCTCTCTCTCTCCCACCCTCCCTCGCTCTCTCCCTCTCCCTCCCGCCCTCCTTCCCTCCCTCTCTCTCTCTCTCTTCTGCTCTCTGACGTATCGTTTTCGTGCGTCGTTAAATCACAAAAACGCCGATCAAACAAAATTTATTAAAACCAAACTCATAGAGATAACATATAAAATCAAGTAATGTGTAAGTATCGGGTCGATCCACAGAGAGCAAGGGTTGACTTTAATTGTAGAGTTGACTTGGTCAAACTTAGGTTTAAAAGGGGTTTTAAAGAAGTAAAAATAAGAATTAATGAGTGGAAATGATATAAATAGACTAAATAAGAAGTTTTAAGAATTTAATTCTCGAGTTTGATAAAGAAAAGTCAAAAGTCAAAGTCAAAGCATTTACTTTGACCAACAGTAGGTGTTCTGTAAAATCAGAGAATCAAACACAGTCAAAAGATTACGAAAATTATATATTAAGAAACTACAAAGAAAATGGAATTTATTGATATATAATTCGTGATTTTTTTAATAAGAATCATTGAAAATCAAGTATCAGAAAATCCCCGAAATGAACACCTCAGAGGAAATCTTCAAATTGACCAGTCAAATGAAATCCAAATCTTGCAATTTATATGTCAATGGAAAGCTAAGAACGAGAGGAATCTAAATAGACTAAAATAATCAAATTCTGATTGGTAAATTGAAAGTAATTGACCCCAAAAGTCAACATTTGACTTTTGATAAAGGATGAACAGTCCTCGAGTCAAACGTCAAATTGAAGGGTCAAATGAACTCAAAATTCGATGAATTTGCTATCCATGGAAAGCTGATGAAAATAGGAATCCAAAGGAAACCAAAATCAAGTGATTTGGAATTATAATCAGAGAGATATCCTATTTTCAAAATCAGAGATTTTTCAAACTAAAAATTAGGAAAAATAAAGAACACTATGAACTACTTTGCGAAATTAAAGATCTAAACCTAATAAAAATACAAATTACCTCTTGATAGTCGATCGAACCTCACTACTGACCCGATTGCCGCAAGAATGGGGCCTCAATTCTCGTGGATTGAAGTGAATTTGCTCGGATTCTTCCTCGTGGACGTTCGGAATTCAAGGGGAAAATTCGCTGAAATCAAGAGATGAAATCGTGATTATCATGCTTCAATGGATGCGTCTCTACACACTTGGACGCAAAGGATCACGAGAAATTAAGACCTTCCTCAAAACTCGCTTAATTTCTTCACGAGTCGATCAAAAATTGAGTTTCAAAGGGAGAATACATCGCTTTTTAAAGAGGAAATTAACCCGATTTCGTGGGCAATTGAAGCAGTCGTGGGGGACGAATTTGAAGCATCGTGGGAGTGGTTTCCGTTGGGCTGTGTCGTGGCATCAAATCCGCGTTGATTCCGCCCCGATTTGGAGGTGAATCAGCCTCAAAAATTGCTTCAAAATAGGCCACGATCTTCACCGCGATCGACCATGATCGGGCGTCGATCGTGCTCCAGATTCTCCAGAACTGCCGCGGAAGGATCCATGATCGCAGCTCGATCGCGCCGCGATCGCGGTTCGATCGGACTGCGATCGTGGTGTTCTTCCACGAATCGTCTACGCCGTCGGATTGGAATCCGATGCTCCAGAGATCTTCGCGAAGAGAGAGAAAAATCGGACTTAACCGTGGCCGTCAGATGGCGATCGAGAGGTGTGTCCACCGCCAGCCGTCCATCTCGACGAAGATCGGATGCTCTCGGCTCTTCCACGTGGCGAAAGGTAAGTCCGTTGATCGTGTCACTTATGCGATATTTTTAAGCACGTGTTTTGATCGGTGATCGCGTGGACTTGGGTCCACGCGATCGTAGCCGTCCGCGGTGAGATCCGACGTCGCACCTCGAGGCGGTCCCGCGCGCCACGTCAGCCTGCAGGTTAGTGAACTCCTTTTTTCGATTTTTAAATAGGAAAAATTCGTAAAAAATGAATTTAAAAATCAAATAAAAATCAGAAAAAGGCATAAAACTTCATAAAATCATATCTTAAAATATACAACTCCTTTTTAATCCAAATTTTCTCCATTGGATCACAAATTCTTTTCTTTTTAATATCATGTCATTTAAAATATATTTAGAGAATGAGTTAATTAAGATAAGAATTCAAGTTATAAATGCATGTTATCACTCTCCCTCCCTCCCGCCCTACCCCTCTCTCTCTCTCCCACCTTCCCTCTCTCTCTCTCCCTCCCTCCCTCCCTCCCTCTCTCTCTCTCACCCTCCCTCCCTCGCCCTCCCTCCCTCGCTCTCTCTCTTCCGCCCTCCCTCCCTCCCTCTCTCTCTCTCCCTCCCTCTCTCCCGCCCTCCCTCTTTTGGTTTTGGAGATCCCTACTTATGTATCATTTGACAACATTTCACCCTCGAAATTTTCAAAAAAAATTTGAGTATCAACAATCATTGTGTTTCAAACTCGATTCTTCATGGATTCAACCTCAACTCACCATTTCAATACTTTTATTTCTATATTTTAGTGAGCTAACAATTTTCTAAGTGGGATGTTTATTTTTGAGAACGTCATTTTTTTAGTGTCTAAGGCATCCAACAAAAATCTAGCAAGCGCATTGGGAAGAAATCAAATATCACAACTCATAAAAATAGTGAGAAAACCAAAAAGAATACACAAAATTAAAAGAAAAAATGATCATATTGTAGGGAATTAGATCTACAAACCCATTTGGTTCCTTGAATATGGTGTCATAAGTTGCATGTGCCCAGCCTAGTGGCATACGATCCCCGTCGCCACCAAGGCATGACACTACGGCGCAAGAGGAGCCGACACCGCGCGCGTTCCAGTGACGTGTCGTTTTTGTGCGTCGTTAAAACACAAAGATGATGGTCAAACAAAATTTATAAAACCGAACTCACAAAGACAAGATAAAATAATCAAGTACTGGGTAAGTATCGGGTCGATCCACAGAGAGCAGGGTTGACTTTAATCGCAGAGTTGACTTGGTCAAACTTAGGTTTAAAAGGAGTTTTAAATAGAAGAATATAAGATTTAAGATATGGAAATGATATAAGTAAGGTAAATAATAAGTTTATAAGCATTGAAATCTCGGATTTGACAGAGAAAAGTCAAAAAGTCAAAGTCAAAGCATTGACTTTGACCAGCGATAGGTGTTCTGCAAAAATCAGAGAATCAAACAGAGTCAGAACGATTACGAAAATTATATATTTGGACACTAGAGAGAAAATGGAATTTATTGATATAACTTTTTGTAATTTTTTTGGATAAGAAATGGATTTATTATGAATTATTGAAAATCAATGATCAGAAAATCCCCGAAATGAACACCTCAGAGGAAATCTTCAAATTGAATGCCCAAATGAAATCCAAATCTTGCAATTTATATGTCAATAGAAAGCTAAGAACCAGAGGAATCCAACAAGACCAAAATTATCAAATTCTTATTTGCCAATAAAAAGTAATTGACCCCGAAAGTCAACGTTTGACTTCTGATGAAAGATGAACAGTCTGTGGTCAAACGTTAAATTGAAGGGTCAAATGAACTCGGAATTTGATGAATTTGTATCCACCGAAAGCTGATGAAAAGAGGAATCCAATGAAACCAAAATCAAGTGATTTGGGATTATAATCAAATAGATATCCTATTTTCAAAATCAGCAAAATTTCACACCAAAATTTGGGGAAAATGAAGAACACTATGAACTAATTTGCAAAATTAAACTTCTAAATCTAATAAAAACTCAAATTACCTCTTGATAATTGATCAAATCTCACTACTAACACGATTGCCACGAGAATTAAGCTCCAATTTGCACGAATTGGAGTGAATTTGCTCGGATCCTTTCTCACGGACTTTCGGAATTCAAGGGGAAAATTCAATGAAATCAAGGAGGAATTCGCGATCAATCCCGCTCCAATCCCTTCGGAAACGAGTCTAAACGCGGGGGGATCACGATGAACTAAAGATCTTCCTCGAAATTCGCTTAATTCCTTCACAAATCGATCAAAAGTTAAGAACAAAGAGAGGGAAATACATAATTTTAAAGAGAGAAATTGGCCCAATGATCATGGGCAATTGGAGCGGTCGTGGAGGCGATTTGCACGGGTGATGAGAGCGGTTCCACTTGGCGAGGACGCGGCTCCACTTTCACGACGATTTTGACCGAATTCAGTGGTGGATTTAGCCCCCATTTCAACAATTTTAGCACCACGATCGGACCACGATCAGGCCACGATCGGGCCACGATCAGGCCACGATCGGGCCACGATCAGGCTTCGATTGTGGTCCTAGGTCTCCGTCGATCTTCGTCGGATCATGTAGAGGCGATTCCGCGTCACAAGGCGTGCGATCGCGGCTCGATCGCGAAGTTCTTCCACAGAATCTCTGTATCGTCCAATTTCTATCGATTTTGATCAAATTGCAGCAGCCGTTTGATGGAGATCTATTGCCCTTCGATTTGATGCCGATCGGGAGGTCCTCGGGTTGCCACGTGGCACGAGGTAAGTCGTCCGATCCTCGTCACTTAAGCTTTCTTTTTTAGCACGTGTTTGATGGATGATCGCGTGGACTTGGGTCCACGCGATCACTGCCGTTCCTCCCGCATCTAACGCTCGCTAAGCCGCCACGCGTCCTACAAAACAAAATCATGTGGGAACATAGTCCCACACGGAATAAGTAGAAGGCTATGACGCGATTAAATAAGGGACAAGATTCCCCTATTAACTGTCATATTATCTCCTCTCTGCTCCGCGACACGTGGCGCCCCACACGGGCGCCCACGTGGACCTGCGTGGTCGCGTGGCCTCCTGCCACGTGGCCGCGCCACTGTACGCCTTCTGCGTCCCGTGCGGGCCACCCGGGCTCTGCCACGTGGCCTAAGTGCCGCGTCGCACCTCGAGGCGGTCCCGCGCATCACGTCAGCCGCTCGCCTGGGCCTGCTTGCCACGTCATCACTTGCGGTAAGCTTACCCCCGTTTTTGCGATTTTTAAATAAATAAAATTCATAGAAATCAAATAAAAATCAAATAAAATAAGGAAAAAGGGCATAAAACTTCAGAAATTTATAATTTAAAATATACAACTCCTTTTTCATCGAAATTTTCTCCATTGGATCACAAATTCTCTTCTTTTTAATATCATGTCATTTAAAAGATATTTAGAAAGAAGAAATCAAGATGACTTATAATTTACTTAAATCATTTCTCCTAAAACATTTTAAATCATAAATTCATCATAAAATCATCCTTCCAAACATTTACTAAAGTGAAAACTCATTCAATAACAGAGATTCACTTCTATTAATTTAAACAAAAGATTAATCATCTATTAAACATGAAATTATCCCTAATTTATGCATAAATATCAACTTTAGTGAAATGACATGCCAATGGAGAAAATTCCTAAAAAGTATGATAACATGCATCATATTCACATAAAATAAGCATGAATATGAGTTAATTGAGATAAGAATTCAAGTTATAAATGCATCTTATCATCCAGCCCCCTCGACAGGCGAAGACGAAGGATGTCGAGTTTCACTACACCAAGTGAGGACCTCATCTCGTCACGACACATTTTCACAGGGCTTGCGCGCGCGTGGAGTTATCTTTTTCGTCTTTTCTTTTATTATGAACTTTATTAGCCCACACGTGTTTAAGCGGGCCTTTGCATCTCTTCTTCCTTCTCTTCTAGGCCTTTAAGTGGGTTCTCTCCTTTTCGGGATCCCATTTGTGAGGCCAATTTCCTTTGTGAACCTTTAAATTTCTTTGAGTATGTTTAGGTGTGGGTTGTGGGCCTCAAGTGGGCCCTTTCCTCTCTCGGCCCACTATAGGGCTCTATAAGAGGGGAAGGGACCCCCCACAAACCCTAGCCGTCATTTGAAGAAAAAAGGAGCAATCTCCCTCTCAAGTGGCTGCTCAAGGAAGATCAAGGAAGGAGACCAACCGCCGCCTCGCCGGCCGCCCCCACCACTGCACCACCACGTGCCGCCGCCGTGCCCGCCGCTGAGACCCCCGCCTCCCCTTGCCTTGTTCACTGGTATTATCGTGCAGTCGTCCAGCCGCCGCCTTAGGCCGCCGCTGCTGCTGCCGCTGCCAGATCGCCGCACCACGACCTCCATCTCATCCACCCCCCCCCCCTCCATTTCCGTCATTCCAGCCCCTCTCCTCCCTGCCCCTCACCCTCCACTCCTCGTCCGATCAGATTCTACACCGTCTTCCTCTCCACCTACCTGATTTTCCCCTTCCCCTGCATTCCAACGCATTCCCCCTTGGAAGATTTCTACTCCATCACCAACTCCCGCCTTGCCTTCTTCCCCACCATCCACGTCCCTGACCGTCGCCTCTCCCTGGTAACCCTGCCATTTCTTTCCCCCCTCTTACCTTTCCGTCGTCTCATTTTTTCCGCTACTATCCTGCTCCACCCCGAAATTACATCCGGCCGATTCATCTCCTTCTCACCTTCGACATCCTTCCGATCGATTCTGAAATTCCGCAGTCTTGTCAATCCCTTCCCACCGTCGCCCTCACTCACTCCGTCCAGCCTCCCCAAGCCAGAAGAAATCGACGGGATCTCCCGTCTCGATTCCTGACCCTCCTCCCTCGTGAATCCCCTGAATTTTGGATCAGCCATCTTCTGACAGTTATTCTCTTTTTTTTTCTTTCTTAGCCCCTCCACGTCGGTATGCCTTCCACGTTTCCACAAACGAAGGGCTCGTACCTGCCACTCTCATACGCCGCCGAATACATCCGCCGAAATTGTATCTCGAAGCTTAACCTGCAAACAAATAAAACCACTACCCTGCCGCCGACCTTCAAGCTCCACCCTCCTCCCTGTCGCTTCCCGATCTGACGTGACACCAACACCCGTCTGGCAGGTACTCGGCTTCAATCACACGACGAACACTTTCCCCCCTCCTGACGCACTTCACTCACACGCCGCTAGCGCCGGGTTCACTCATACTCTGCTTGCGCATATCTGAAGTGCTTCCATCCGAAGGACTTCTGATCGCCGCTAGTCCGCCCAGGTCCGCTCCATCCAGTCACGTTCCTCAAACGCACGCCCACAGCTCGTCCTAGTGCGCCCGTGCTCATCGACACTCTCGTCGTCCCCGAACTCTGCTCACTCACTCGCGCGACCAACCGGATACACTACCCCTTTTCTGTGCTGACGCTGCCGACCACCTCAACGTCGATCCAACCCGCCGACAGTTTGACCGTGCCACGTTCAAGCTGCCTCCCTCGTCTCGACCGACCGGGCTCGCGCCCCGCAGGTTAGGCACTCATTCCCCTCCTCCTTTACTTCGAAGTTTATATCTTCTTCAGTGTTTCCCGCACTTGTCTCCACCGCCATCGGAGCTTAGACTAGGAAGAGTTCTTAGACGATTTGATAGGGTTCTTACCGTGGACCAACCCATCGGGTTGACGATCGAGCTCCCCTTGATGACTCACGGCCCATCGTCCCTGAGGACGTGGATCGGAAGGACTCACGAGACGAACTCTACTCGGCGCACCCCAGGGTCTACGGAGGCGACGCCCAAGACGGTACTCTCCTTGATTGCATCATTAGTTTATTTCATCATATTAGAGTCCCCCTAGTCCACCCCTAGTATCGCGGTGTTAGACCGGTTTCGCACCCGGTCCTGCATCACAGCCTCTACCAGTATCCATGAGTTTCTTGTCTCAATAAATTTTTTCCTTGCAAATTGTTAGATGCACTAACCAAATGAACCGTGATTTATAGTATCCTTTGCACTATCACCATTACATGGATGTGAGGGAGAAATGAAAAGACAAGGATGGCTCTAGTGAGGGGAATTTCATGGATTCCCCGCACCCTATGCTCGTGAGGTCTTTATATAGAGTCTATCATCATTGTTTAAAAAAAACCCTAAAAAATTATATATTTACCTTGGCATCCAAGAACCTAATGCTTGTGACCCTCTAGGCCCAAGTACACATCCAATTGATAAGTCTATGTGCCAAATAACTCTTTATTAGTCAACGTAATACTGAATTTAGTATCCATTATTAGTTAACTAATCACATATTGACTTTACCCAATCGATAAATCGAGTTGCCTCAACTATTGCCGTTGCATCTCTCTATCACGCTCGTCATTGCGTTGTCCTCTCTCCGTAGCCACTGTCTGCATTGTGATGAATGAAGACCATATATTCATTGAAAACACACGTTAAAGAGTCAAAATAATATCCAAACTCACCAATTTTAAGATTAAATCACAAATTGAGGGCATATTGGTAAATAAGGGTCAAATTCATAATGAATTGAGGTAATTTCTGAAGATCTCTTCAAATTTGATCAAATCAAACAATGAAATGGTGATAGAAATCAGGCACTTTGATATTTTTAGAAAGAGGACTCGAAGAGGAATCCACAGAATCAATTTAAGACATCCAAAATTGATTTAGAGTGAAAATTGGGTCAAACCTCCTTATTTTTAAGGAGGTAAGACCAAACTTAATTTTTATTAAATGAGACCTTAAATTTTTCTCATGATTTTATATATTTTTATATGAAAAGATAGAGGATTAAATTATTAATCCAATGGAGAAAATTTCATGGAAAAAAAGAGTTGTATTTTGTGAGATATTCAATTTCTAAGTTCATGAATTTTTCTAGAATTTTTCTAATTTTTTTAGGGACTTTTATGATTTTTATCATATTTACAAAAATGCTACTCTAATTTTTAAGTGAAAATTTACTAAAATGCCCCTCTAATTTTTTAAGTAGAAATTTATAGAAATACCCCGACGCACTTATAAAGGCTAACACACCTTTTACTGGGTTAAATAAGAGGGTGCCACATGACACGCTCTTATTGCACGATCTCAATCAACAGTTAGGATCTTTATAAATTAAAATCATGATACCTTATGATCTAGAAAGAGTTTTGAGCTGAAATTTTATGGCTAGATTCATCTTTTAACCCTCTATCCATCTATATACTTGGATTGAATAATCAAGCAGGAATTTTTTTAATAATTGGACTCTTTTACCCCTCTTTACACTCAAACCCTGAGAACCCACCTATAAAAACTTTCATTTCTCTCTCTTTATATTTTTTTTTGTTCTCTCTTAGAATAAGGCTACCAGAAGGAAAGGGAGAGGACGTCAAGGCCCTAGGAGAAGCATTGTTTGATGCTCAATCTTGTAGTGGAGAAGGGAGCAAGCAAGGATCATGATCGGAGCGGATCGAGCATCACCCAGCCTAGGATGGGCACACCAACGGGGTTTGTGCAAAGATCTAGATTAGATTTTGCCTTGCAAAACATCTCCATATACAGTAAACATGTTCTTTCTTTTTCATTTTCTTTTTCTTTTATTATAGTAGCTTTGACATCATATCCGTGCACATCTCTCACTCTCACCCTCGCCGTGCATTTATCCATTGCTAACACCATCTATTCTTCTCATCTTTCCATCATATTATCTTCATTTTCATCTCTATCAATCTAATTATCTCATATATTTTCTAATTTCTATCTTAATTATAAGAGAAACTCAAAATTATCTCTCATACTCATCTTCATGTGCTCAATTTCAATTCACACATCTTCCTCTGCCCTCATCTTTCTTTTGAGCACATAACCTCATTACTTCAACTTCCTCTGGATTCGACCCTTGCTGACACTATACTACGTAAGGAACTATATTTGATTGCATGAAATTGAAACACAATAACGATGAAAAACACATGAGATCAAGGTCATCAGCCACCCCCTCACCTCCACCTTTGTCATGTCATTTCTTGATCTATAGTTTGTGTCATCATTGGCCTCCTCCCTCCTCCTTAAGGTTGCATTGTTGTTGTTCTCCTCCCTCCTCTTCTAGGTTGCAGTGTCCCTTGGCTTGACATGTAGGTCTCTTCCTCAGTGCCACCCTCACTAGTTCTCACCTTTGCCCTCGACCTCGCTTGACCTATCTTATAGGTCATGCCACTGCAGCCTTCCCCTCCTCTAGCCTTGGCCCTCGTTCTCATCACCCTTACCTATGCTCTACCGTCAGCCTACTCCCTTGCCTTGCCCTTGCCCTGCACCGCAGACCTACTCCTCTAGGTCCTTATGCCGCCACTGTTCTCTTGTGTGCCACCTCCTCCACGAAACCATCTCCTTCTCTTCCACATCGCTATTGCCTCTTCCATTCAATGCATGTGCATCATTGGCCTGAATATGTGTGTGCCCTAGAGGGAACGCTCACTCAACCAATTCTATTGTAGCTTTGACCTTCCCTCCACCACTTCAACTATGGTGCTTTCAACGTTTTGTATGGCTTCTTTTGGGGATTCTACATTGTCTCTATCCCCCTACTTTGACTGAAATTTTACCTTCCCCACCCACCACTATGCCTCTTGACCTTACCTTGATGATCTTATCAAACAACATCCTTCCACCTTGACAAGATGAATCTGCGCGATTGTTAAAAACACACGGACTCATGTCAAAACAATTTCCAAACTCACCTATTTAAGATTAAAGTCAAGAATTTAAGAGTATAGTGGTGAATAAGGGTCGAATCTATGGAGAATTAAGGTATTTTCAAGGTAATATTCAAATTCGATCAAATCGGAGGAGGAATTGAGGTGAGAAATTATGAATTCTAATAATTTTAGAAAGAGAACTCCAAGACGAATCTACTTCAAATCTTAGCCGTTATAACTCAGATGAATGGCTGAGATTAGAACGTTTTAAAACATGAATCGTTGCCGAATTAGAGTGTGCTGCGTACCCCATCACTTAAGTGAAGATCAACGGCTTTGATTAAGTATGCAAATCAAGCCCTCCCCGTTGATAACATGTTATTTATGCATGTAATTACATAGTTATTAATGCAAATTAATGCATTAATCATTATAAATGTATGCATGTTATCATCTTTTAAGCATATTTCTATCATTTTGTGTAAATTCATGTTATGATCTAAAAATACACTAAATTATAGATTATATGAGTAATTAAACATTTCAATCTTTAATCCTAATTATATTTATGATCATATTCATGTTTTAAGAGTAAAAATATGAGAGAAAAGACATTTACTAACATTTGTGTATTTATATGAATTTATTTTATATAATACATAAATGTATTAAATTAATATAAATTAATTATCTTATTATTTTAATAATTTGACTTTTTCAAATGATAGATTATTTAATTCTGAATCCAACAAAATAAATTTCACTTAATTTGGAGTTATATTTTGAAAGTTATGAATTTTACAATTTTTAGGAATTTTCTGGAATTTTTCTGAATTTAATTTGATTTATTTTCGATTTTAATTGTTTTAAAATAATAAAAATATTAATAATAAAAAAAGAAAAAAATGGTGTTGGCGCGCGGGCCCACGTGGACGCGACGTGGCACGCAAGACCACGTAGCAGAGCCACGTGGACACACGCGCGCCTGCGTGGCATGGATGACGTGTCACGCATCATCATATATATACTATATAAATATTATGATTATTTTTATAAAGTTTAGGGGTCCCCCGTGTCTAAGGGGACAGTACATTAATTTCCTCTAACCGTCGTATGTTATATCGGCGTCGTCTTCTCTTTGTTTTCCCCGTGTGGGACTAAAAATCATTCATTTAACATATGCAGGGCGACGTGGCGAGCTATCGTGCGTCGGATCAGCATCGCGATTGATCGCGCTGCGTGGATTCAATGGACGCGAGGTCCACGGCATCATCAATTCACCACGTGGTTTTAAACTCACTTAAGTGAGATTATTCCCGATCGTTTATCGCGATGAGATCACCGATCGATCATGACCACTGGATCAAAATCCAACGATCAAATCAAGACGACGATTCATTTTAAACGGCACGTAATCCAAGCCATTCATCGCGATCAACTGCAGCAGATCGACGGTCCATGATCGTTTCGTTTTTATTTAAGACGTTCTTCGCGCCGAGAGGACGGGTTCGCGATCATTTCTTAATTACTCTTTGTAGAAAACTCCAAATCGCGTCCCGTTTGTTTGAGAGCGTTCTTGACCCATTTCCGCTTCCAATGAATGCTTAAGATCAAGATTTGATTGAAAGAGAAGGGAGAATTTACATCTTGAACTCCATCTTCGTCTTCAAAAATTTCGTAATGAATAGCCTTGCATCCGGCGATTAATTGGATCATTTCGAAGGCTACTTTGGGTTAGGTTGCGTAATTTCTTCATTATCTTTTGTCATTTAGCATTAATTTTAGTTTTAGAATCATAGATTTAGTTTAATTTAGATTTAATTTCGGTTTTAAATCGTTTTTCGAAACAAATTTTTCTCCTCTCTTCAATTTTTGATTTCTCTTCGAATTCTCCACCAAATCACCTGATTTTTGATTCCGTGGATTCGATTTTGAGTTATCTTTCTTAGAATATCAAAACGCCCAATTTCTAACCTCGATTCATCGTCCGATTTGACCAAATTTTGAAGATATCTCTCAAATTTCCCTAATTCTCCATTGATTCGACCCTTAATTACCATTATACTAATTAATTGCTTTGATTAATCATAAATTGGTAAGTTTGGAACTTTATTTTGACACTAAATTGTGTGTAATCAACGACCATACGATTTAGTCTCGTCACCCGTCGTGCGACGTCACCTGCACATAAAAAGAAAGAAAAATAGTCCCACATGGCAGAATGTAATCATAATGTTAGGTATATAAAGAGTGTGCATTTAATGGGCTTAGCTTTTATCCTAAAAAGGATGCTTAACCAACTAATCACACAAGTGCGCACACACCCACACACACGCGCACACGTGCACACACACATGCACACACATATGTCGCCACGTGACGACACTTTATTGCCCTCACCACATCATCTGCCATGTTAGAGCGCGATATAAAACCATTTTTAATTTTAATTTTAAAAATCCAAATAAATCTAAAATAAATTCATCAAAATTTGGAAAAATTCTAGAAAAATTCCTAAAAATTCAAAAATTCATAACTTTCAAAATACAACTCCAAATTAACCCAAATTTCTTTTGTTGGATCAAAAATTAAACAAGAAAATTTTAAAAATTTTGTTGGATCAAAAATTTTAAAAAGTCAAATTTAATAAATAACAAGAAAATAAAATTTCACTTAAAAAATATACTCATTTCTCTTAGAAATTAAAACTTAGAAAAATAAATGAGTATATGAAAAGTATTTTCTCTTATTATTGACGAGACGAGACGAGACCGTAAGGTTGTCAATTTCACACGGTCTCATGTCAAAAATAAAACCGACTTTACCAAATTTTATAAAATTATCTCGAATTGAGGGGTATAATGGTAAATAAGGGTCGAAATCCACTAGGAAATAAGAGTATTTTTGAGAGATCTTTTAGAAATTGATCAAATCGGACGACGAATTGGTGATAGAAAATAGGGAAAATGATAGATTTAGAAAGATAACTCAAAGACGTATCCACAGAATCAAAAATCACTCGATTTGGATTAGTAATCGCAGAGAAATCAAAGAGCAAAGTGGGATGAAATTTCTGAAAATTGGAAGAACTAAAACCGAAATTGAAAATGAAATTAAACTAAATTACGATCCTAAATTAGAAATTGATGATACATGGCGATAGATTAGAGGGAAAACAAGTATTCAACGCTTTGACTTTGACTTTTTACTTTTCTCTGTCAAACCCGAGAATTAAATTCTTAAAACTTCTTATTTAGCTTATTTATATCATTTTCCACTCACTACATCTTATTTTTAGTTCTTTAAAACCCCTTTTAAACCTAATTTTGACTAAGTCAACTCTGCGATTAAAGTCAACCCTGCTCTCTGTGGATCGACCCGATACTTACACATTACTTGATTTTATATCTTATCTTTGTGAGTTTGGTTTTATAAATTTTGTTTGACCAACGTTTTTGTGATTTGATGACGCACGAAAACGCATCATCAATAATCTGTGCTCTATTTAATCTGACGCCTCGCCTTTAGCCACGTGTCATGCATACTTAAATTTCGTGTGGAACTTAGTCCCACACAGGAAAAATTAAAGAACATCGGCGGGTATATAAGGTGCAACCCTTAGAAGGGTTAGCTTAAATTAAGAATACGGAATGCTTATATGTACTATAACTCTAATATTATGAGTATATATAAATATGCATACCACGTGTCACATCCGCGTCACGCAGGCACTCGCGTGGGTTCGCGTGGCTCTGCCACGTGGCCTTGCGTGCCACGTCGCATCCACGTGGGTCCTGCACAAAAATAAACCCCCTTTTTGCCATTTTTTTAATCGTTTTAAATTCTTAAAAATCAAAAATAAATTCCAAAAAATCCATAAAAAAATGCCCTAAAAATTAGAAAATTCATAACTTTCAAAAAAACAACTCCAAATTAATCCATATTTTTTTCATTGGATCTGAAATTCAATTATCTATCATTATAAAAAGTTAAAATATTTAAATAACAAGAGATTTAATATCTATTTCAAAAATGCATTCATTTCTTTAAGATTTTAACTTTAGAAAATTAAATATTCATTTCTTTAAGATCCTGTAGCCATTGGCGTGGAGAAACTAAGGATATATAGTGGGTGCTCTTGAGAGAAAGAGTTCATTGAATTGATCTATATAAATCCCTTAATGATAATTATACCTAACTATCAATTAGGTTGATTCATGTCACGGTTGTGTATGTGGTCCTTTGACTTGAAACACCAAAGACATCTTGTTGATGGATGATCTTGTTTTGATTATGACTTGCGAATCCCTAGCCACGAAATCTCTAAAATGTTATATATTATATATGGCATGAAGTCCTCCAAGATGATTGTGTGGTCAAGATAGGATCATCCGACCTTGGTATTTGAGGAGATTGACTTAAGGAATGAGATGCAATGAAATCCTTGGCTAAGGTAGTGGAAATATTGGAGAAGGAGTTCTCAATAATTTCCTTGCGCATCAGTACTAACTTGAGTGACTGATTAAGGTTTGACAAGTGACTATACCCTAAGCCATTCATGAGTCTCGTGCGAATGAAGGATTAATACACACATGATAACTGATGTTGCAAAAGGTTCCATAAGAGAGTTCTTACATATTACATATCTACTACAGTAGGTGGTGTAGCTTGACACCCAACGGGCTAGCAATTCAACTTTTCGATTGGGTTAAATTGATCCTTAACTAATTAATCTATATAATGAAGTGGGTAAGTAATTAATGTTGACTAATAAGGTGTTATTGGGCCTATAGAGTTATTAACTATTGAGATATATGGACCTAGAGGGTCACACACATAAGGTCTTTGGATGTTGGTGGATATAGACATAATTATAAGGGATTTTATGAAAAATTTACATACCAAATTTGTATAAATAAGGGGAGAATGACCACAACTCAAGGTGCCCATGAAAATTCTTGTGGAAATTCTCTCCTTTCTTCTCTTTCTTTGTTGGTAAAGAGCATTGGAAAGGAGATCCAACCATCCGAAGATCATGTGGATACCGCTAGAGGCTAGAGACTTGAATAGCTGCAAGAACTCTTTCAAGGAAACCCTATAAGTATGTTTTCTCATATATACTAGATGATATAATCATCTATTCTTGGTGCCTCAATGTTTTGAATATACGATTCAAAGTGTTTCACTGCATTTGATGTTTTGATAAAAATTTAGGAAGGTTTATAGACTTCAAAACCTAACATCTCCCTCATAGAAGACTACTCCCAATTCCTCACCACTATCATCTCCTTTATCACTGAGGTTGCCACCTAGTATTTGACTACGTCCTAGATCCTTTGAACCAACAATGCCCTCAAACTTGTCCAAAAATCACTTCCTCTCTTTTGCATTGTTTGTGGCATTGTCCATCAGACCACTTGCCTCCATAAATCTCAACAAAATGGTGTAGCCAAACAAAAACATCGTCAAATCCTTGACATCATTGTCATGCTTCTCATTAATATGGATGTCCCTTGCTACCTATGGTCCAATGCTCTCATGACATCCACATGTCTCAAAGACCAGCTTCACTTTGCTCCACTTGGTAGGGCAATTCCTCTTAATTGCCTTTCACCCTATTCTCCTCTACTCTCTCTTCCTCCTTGAGTTTTTAATTGCAATACATTCATCCTTGAACATTCTATTGGGATTTGAGGGCGATAAGCCTTCCAAAATTTTCATCAAAAATCGAATGTAGTGGAATACATTCAATTGGATATTTGATGAACTTGATTACATGTGCTTTTCGTTGTTGTTGTATATCAATTTCATGAAATAAAATTTAGAAATTCCTTACTTACTATAGTTGAAACAAGGGTCACACCTACGAGGAGATGAGGTTATTAGGTTAGACATTCAAATGAAAGGCGAAAGTACAAAAAGAAGTGCGAGCATAAATGAGGTGTGTAGAGATGAATGTGAGTGATAATTTTTAGGTTTCTTTTTAAATGAAGTCATAATTTAAATACAAAAAAATAATATAAAAATAAATGAAATGGGGGTGAGATGATGGCACGGTGAGAAGAGTGGTCAGTGGTAGCAACAAATATCGTTGTACAACAATAGAGAGAGAGTCGCGAGTGTGGATGATGTCAAAACTACCACATTAAAAGAAAATAAAAATAATAATAAAATACAAATTTATTGTTTATGGAGATGACCAAGCAAGAATTCAATCTGAATTGTTGCACAAACCCCATCGCGATGCCCTTCTTAGGCTGAAGGATGCTCAATACTCTTTGATCGCGATCCTGGCTTGATTTCTTCTCCACAAAAAGAGTGAGCATCAAGAAATGCTCTCCTTGGGCCTTGAACTCCTCTCCTCTTCCTTTTGGTAGCTTAATGCTAAGAGATATCCAACAAACAAAGGAGGAGAGAGAAAATAGAGCCTTATATGGAGAAAGTTTTTTAGGGTTCTAGGAGACCAAGGGCGAAAATCTTCTACCCTTGTGATCAAGGGTGGAGATGCACCACCCTGAGGACATCCAAGAGTGTCGTCACTTCTTTAATGAGGTGGCCCGTCCCCTTTCTAAAGAATGAGCCTCACCTCCTTTAAAGGAGATAATTACCCCCTTCTTAAGAACATGGGTGATAACATGCAATTTCATGCATTAATATCATGCATTTTATGCATTTAATCTTTGAAATATAATCATAAATGCATGTTATCATGATTTAAAATGATTAAATTGATAATTTCAATGTTTTAAAGGATATTCTTGATTTTTCATAATTAATAGCATTTTATGAGCATTTTAATGACATTGATTCATCAAGATTATATATATTTTTATATCTAATGAATTAACATTTTATCTGGATTTTTTAGTATCTTTCGAGAATTTGAGAAATTGAAATCCAAAAAAAAAAAACTTTATAAAAATAGAGAAAAGGGGAATAGAGAAAAAGAAGAGGAGAGAGAATCTCTCTCTCTCTCGCGACAGAATTTCCCGTCGCGAGGGGAGGCGAGAGGGAGAGAAAATCTCTCTCCCTCTCTTCTCATTTCTCTCCCTCGTCTCTCCTTCTCTTCCTCACGCACGCGTGCGTGAGGAAGGGAGGGAGGAAGATTTTCCCTCTCTCCCCGTTTTCTCTCTCTCTCTCTCTCTCTCTTTCTCTCTTCTCTCTTTCCTTCCCCCTCTTTCTCCCTCTTCCGCGCAAGAAAGGGAGAAATAATGGCGACGGAAAATAATTCCGTCGCCTCTCTCCTTCTCGCGACGGAGAGGGGAGCTTCTCCCTCTCTTTCTTCTTTCCTTCTCTCTCCCGCTCTCTCCCTCTTCATCTCTTCCTCTCCCCGTTCTCTCTCTCCTTCTCTCCTTGCTTCTTCCTATTTCTCGCGCGACGGAAAATTTCCGCGCGTAAGCTTTCTTCGTCCTCCCCCTCTTCCGCGCGCGAAAGGGAGAAATAATGGCGACGGAAAATAATTCCGTCGCCTCTCTCCTTCTCGCGACGGAGAGGGGAACTTCTCCCTCTCTTTCTTCTCTTCCTTCCCTTCTTTCTTCTCCCGCTCTTTCTCTTTCTCTATCTCTCTCTCTCTCGCGACGGGAATTCCGTCGCGAGCCTCTCCTTTCCTTTCTCCACTTCTTCTATTCTTCTTATTTTCCTCTTCTCCCATTTTCTCCTCTTTTCTTCCTCCCTAACTCTTCTTCTCTCCTTCTCACCCTCGCGCGTGCGCACGTAAGAGGGAGATTTCTTCTCCCCTTCTCTCTCTCTCGCGACGGAGAATTTCCGTCGCGAGGAGAACTTCTCACCTTCTCTCCCTCCGGATTTCTTCTCTCTTTCCTCTCATCTCTCTTTCTTTTTCTCTCCCCTCTTCCTCCGCGATTGTCTCTCTCTCGCGACGGAAAATAATTCCGTCGCGAGGAGAATGGGGAGGAGAGGCGCGTGCGATCCCATTCTCCTCTTCCTCTTCCTCCATTTCTTCTTCTTTCTTTCCTTCTTCCGCGCTCTCCCTCTTTCTTTCTTTTCTCTCTCTCCTTCTTCCTTCTTTTCTTCTATCTTCCTCCTCTCCTCTCTCGCGACGGAAAGATGTTCCGTCGCGAGAAGATCTCCCTCTCTTCTTTTCTCTTTTCCTCTCTCACCCTCTCTCTCTCTATTTCTTTCCCTCTCCCTCTCCTTCTTTCTTCTCTCACGCACTCTCCTCTCTCCCTACTTCCCTCTCTCCTCGCGTCTCTCTCCTCTTCTGCCCTTTCTCTCTCTTTGCAGGTTTGCAGGTCTGACCCGCGCGTTTGACCGGACCGATTTTGACGGGAGCGGTTTGACTGGGATACTTAAAGATAGAGGACATCAGATCAACGGCTAGAAATGATCCACACTAAAATCGCGATATCTCACGATCCTGATGGAGTTACGGGCTGAAATTTCGTGGGCATTATCGTCATTTCAAGCTCCACGAATCTGCTGGGGCTGATTTAAGTTCTGAGACGAAAAAGTTAGGGTCATCAGTGTTTTTGTTGTTTGCTTCTAGCATTGGCTAGCCAGAAGGAAAGAAAGCAGCGATGGATCATTGTTCATGTGTTGAACTTCATTTTCAGTGAGTTTCTTCCCTCTTCTATTCATTCTTCGTGTTGGATGCAAGACGCCGAGTCCGGGCGAAATATACGGCTCTCGAAGGTATGTTTTTGATTAGGAGCATCACTAGATCGTATTTTTCATCACAAAGCCTTTAGATTAGGATCGTTTTCTATCCATTTCTTCTGATTTCATCATCTGTTCATCCATATTTCCACATTTACAAACCCTAAAAACGACATTTCCACCATCGATCAAGGGTTTCCAATCTTTGAAAGGAGTTTGGAAGCGTTTGATCAGTTCATTTCATCTTCACGCACATTTTCTTCCTTTCATCGTCCATTTCCGCTTTCTAAATATAAAAATACCAAAACAATAGCTTCTGATTTCAATCTCTTAACCTTCCTCCCTGTGGATTCGACCTCGACTTGCCACTGTTCTAATTTAAAAATCAGTTTTGAAGAGTTGAGTTATAAATTTTGTTTGATACGTAAAAGCATGTATTCGACGACCGCGTTTTTACGCATATCAATGGGTCCTGCCTCCTAAAAATGTGACAGCCAACTACTTCATAAATAAGAAGGATGTCCACTTTAGGAGGGTGACCTTCACTTCCTTTTAAATATAAAATACTCTGATTTAAAAGAATTTAAATATAGGTTGGTTGACAAAGCGTTTTATGCCGTCGTTAAAACACACAAACGTCGGTCAAAAAAATTATAATTCCGAAATCACAATAAAAAAGATACAAAATCAAGTATAGTGTAAAGATCGGGTTGATCCACAGAGAACATGGTTGACTTTGATCGCAGAGTTGACTTAGTCAAACTTAGGTTTAATAAAAGATTTTAAGAAGTAGAAATGATATTTTATTAGTAGAAATAATACAAAAATACTACATAGGATATTAAGGATTTTAGAAACTTATTTGACGAAGAAATGTCAAAAGTCAAGCTCAAAGCGTTGACTTTGACCAACAGTTGACTTTCTAAAAATAGAGAATAAAAAGAGCTTAAAATATTACGAAAATTATATATTCAGAAACAATAGAGAAAATAGAAATTATTGATATAAAATTTGTGATTTTTTTGGAAGAATTGGATTTATTATGAATTATTGAAAATCAAAGATCAGAAAAATCCTGAAATGAACACTTCGGTGCAAATCTGTAAATTGACTAACAAATTATATCCAAATCTTACAATTTACACCTGAATGGAAAGCTAACAACCAAAGGATTCCAAATAGACAAAAATTGTCAAATTTCAATTTGTATTTTAAGAGTAATTAATCATGCAAGTCAATGCCAAAATTCGGATTGAAAATGAATAGTCGTTGGTCAAACATTAAATTAAGGGGTCAAATGATCATTCAATTTTATTAAATTGATATCCAAGGAAAGCTAATGAAACAAGAAATCCAATGAATCTGAAATCAAGTGATTTGAACTTAAGATCAGGGAGAAATCCTTGTTTCAAAATCAGCAAAAATCCAAACCAAATTTGAGAGAAAATGAAGAACAAAACGATTTAAAAACTAAAATTGACTACATAAATCTAATCTAAATACAAATTATCGCAAGATAAATGATTAATTCATACTACTAACATGATTGAAGTGAATATTTGCTTCAATTCATGCGGATTGAAGAGTATTTGCTCGGTTTCTTCCTCGGCGTACGTTCGGTGTTCAAGGGGACAATTCGTTCTAATCAAGCGACGATTCGTGATCAATCCCACTCCGATTGGATCGCAATTGAGTCTAAACGTGGAGGGATCATGAAGAACTCAAGATCTTTCTCAAAAATCACTTAATTCCGTCACGATTCAATCAAGTGTCCTTTAGAAGAAGAGAATACATCAGTTTTTATAAAGATATCCTGCGCGAAAAGTGTTGACCGTTTGATCTGATGAAGATCGGATGGATGCCCACAATCGTGCGCGTAGGATGAGCCACAATCCCACGATGCGGGTCCACATTCTCCTGCTTTTTCACCCGTTCGATTTTGATCGGACCGTCGTGATGCATCCACGCGTCGCCCACGATCGCCGAAATTGCGATAGAATCTAGAGCGTCTGATTTCCACTTAACGCAATCGACCGTCTGATTTTTCGCACGTGCATTTGATGCCGATCGGGTGGACTCCGATGTACGCGATCGATGCATCTCCCTCATCGCGATCACATCCAACGCCTATCATAATGCCACGTGTCCTGCATTTTAAAATCTCACGGGAACATAGTCCCACACGGAAAAGAATAGAGAGGAATGTTGAGGATATAAGGTGGGGCGGTCCAACACATTTGCGTTACCACCCCAACTATCTAACCAGGGCCCACTAACACGTGGGCCCTTCACCTGCCAGCCCCCTCACACTGCCACGTGGCACCACCCGGGCGTTCGCATGGACTCGCGTGGCCCCTGCCACGCGTCCGCGCCACCTAGGCACTGCATGGGCTCACGTGGCTCTGCCACGTGGCCTTGTGTGCCATGTCCGCATCCGCACGGGTCTCGCGCCACGTCAGCCCGCGGTTCCTGCGAAAAATACCCCATTTTTGCCTTTTTAAATAAGGAAATGAAATCAATAAAAATCAAATAAAATCTGGAAAAAATCCAGAAACTTCAAAAATTAATAATTTAAAAAATATAAATTCTTTTTAATTCAAATTTTCTCTATTCGATCACAAATTTATTTCTTTTTAATATCATCTCATCTAAAATATAATTTCATAGAAGAATATAAGATGAATTCATAATGAACTTAGATCATATCTTAAGAAGTCTTCTTTATATCATCCTAATATTCTCTTCTTGAAATTTATTATTCAAAACATCCACTAAAGTCAAAGCAATTCAAGGAAAGTAATTAATTTCTATTTATTTAACCTTACAAAAGATGAAACATAAAGCACATAATTAACCCTAAATCATGCGTAAATATGGACTTTATTAAAATGACATATCAATGGAGAAAATTCATAAAAACTATGATAACATGCATCATAATCACATAAAATAAGCATGAATATTAGTTAAATAGGATAAGAATTTAAGTTAAATATGCATGTTATCACACCCCCCAACTTAAATCATTTCTAGTCCCTTAGCAATGAAAAGATAAAGAATGTGTACTAGGACTAACAAGCTTTAGAAAACCCTAGGTTAAGCATTGATAGACTCTGAAATGAATTTTCTACCTTAAATGATGTCAAGAAAAAAGTAATGTACTAGAAACTCAGGGTCACGAAATTCCTCCGGCAAACACTTTAATCCACCAAATGAACTAAGAATCCTCTTTCTCTACATAATAATTAGAATATAAATAACTTAAGAAAAAAATTCATCATTCCAAATCAATTGTTGATTCCTCCTTTCACTATGGACATGAATGATAAAGATGCAAGAAGCAGAAACAAGCATCATCCTTTTCATACATAATAGCTATATGATAGAATCGGCTAAAACACATGGGAGGCAGCTTACCATTCGAATTCTACTTTCTTTTCTTTTTCTTTCATCCTAATTCTACCTTTTTTTTCCTTTCTTTTTTTCTTTCATCCTAATTCTACTTCTTTGATTTATTCATCCTAATTCTACTTGCTGCAAGCCTTTTTAAAGATAGAGATTAGATCGTGTAGAATTGAAATTTATAAGACTTTTTATGCAACTTATTGAAAACAAAATTAGCTCATTTCATGGTGCTCATCCTACCCATGTGTCATCCTTAGTAGAGATGCAGCTTATTCCCCCGAAGAGGTTTTGTATCTCTATGGATCAGGGAGCTTCACTCTATCAATAATAGTAGTGCCAATAAAAGGATGATAGAAGCTACGACTTGTTATGGAAAGCGGAAGGATGTGCATGAAAGTATTCATTTACTCAAGATTGAGAAAGAATAATGAGTAGATGAGAAGTATAGAAAGTTTTGAAAAATCATACTATGAGCTTGAGTTGATTTTTCGATTAGACTTTATGGTTCCCCAAAGGAATACCTAGATCCATAATTTTATCGACTCGACAACCTCCTCAACATAACACTTAAGGTTGCTCTTCCCATGGCTTTCTAAACAAGTGAAGGTGTTAATGTAATCTATGTTTTAATATTTCATGTGGTTTTGGAAAGATCATGTTGCTGCTCACATGGTTAAAAAATCAGATCATGCATAGAATACTAAATGAAGGAATACAAAAATTTTAAAAATTTTAAGTTTTCTAGAAAACTCCCCCCGACACTCATTCCTTTCATTTTCCTCAATAAAAATCAGTATGCTAATAGAAAAGAGATGTCAATCATGATGCATGGCCTGCAAAACTTAATAAATAGGAAAAAAGACAAAGGGGCTAAAAGAAAAACTTAGTGGGAATTTGCATTGGTTGCATTCTTCTCTTCATTTGTGGAGTTCTTTTGGGGCTGAATTTCTTCCTTTGATGTTCTCTTTTCCTTAGCACCTAATGAACTTATAGAAAAACAACAGTAAACATCAAAGCAAAAGGTAAATATAAAAGTAAAAGTAAATGCAAAACAAAGGTAGAAAATAAATGCGAAGACAAAAAGTGCGTAGACCACTGACAAGACGAAACCGCGAGGTCGTCAATTTCAAGCGGTATCGCGTCAAAAATAATACCAAATTTACCAATTTGATGAAAATGTATTGAATTCAAGGGTATAATGGTAAATACGGCTCGAATCCACAGGGAATTAAGGAATTTCTTGACGTAGTCTTCAAATTTGATCAAATCGGACGAGAAATTGATGGTAGAAAGTGGGGGAAATGGTATTTTTAGAAAGAAGACTTGAAATTGATTTCACGGAATCAAAAATCGTCCAATTTGGACTTGATTTCGCGGAGAAATCAAATTTCGAAGTGGAGAGAAATTTTCGAGCGTAAAAACCGTGATTTTAGATGAAAATTGATGAAATTGACTTCTAAATACTAATCTAAACGAAAATTAAACATGATAGGAAGAGAAATGATGAAAAACCGCTCCCACTAAACCCGTTTTGCGATCAAATCTTTGTGATTAACCCGATCAATCGCGAAGAACCTCAAGAACGCCTCGACGAGTTTCAAGCTGCGATTTCTCCCTCAATTCTCCACCAAATCTCGATTTCTGATGCTCCGTGCGTGCGGAATTGAGTGAGGAACACTTTGAGATCGAGAGAAGCGAGAAGAATGGTGTCTAGACAGCTCAATTAGATTGAAATTCAACTCGGATGCTTAAGAACGTGAAGAACATGCCCTTTTATAGGGCGAAAATTCGTAACCGTCCGATCGAAACGATCGACGGTTACGATAACGGTCCATGAGGCACCGTTTTCGGAAAATATCGCAATCGTTGGATCGCGGATGGAGGGCCCAGATCATCTCTCTAATAAGCGTTATAAAAACGCTTGATTTTCGCCCCTTCGATCGCGATCGGACGGCTGAGATGCGATCCGCGCGATCGAATCATAGCCGTTATAACGCCCCAATTTATGCACGTGCTTGATCTTCGATCCGATGGTCCGCGCTCCACGCGATCGACGTCCGTCGATCAATCGGCCGCGAGATCCAACGCCCGTTGTCGCGCCACGTCGCCTGCAAGGTAAGTAAGTGTTAAATTTAGTCCCACACGGACTTTAATTAAAGAAACTGTCGGGTATATAATACCCGACCGTTTCTATAGGTATGACCCTCCCCATATAGGGGAGGACAAAGAACATTTTATATACTTAGTACGTAAATAAATATATGTATACGTGTCGCGCCACGTAGGCGCTGCGCGGGTCCACGTGGCGCTGCGCGGGTCCACGTGGCGCTGCCACGTGGCCTTGCGTGCCACGTCGCATCCACGCGAGCCCCGCGCCCCCTTTTTTAATTGTTTTATTTATTTTTATTATTTAAAAATCGAAAATAAAATAAGAAAAAACTGTTTTAAAAAAATCCGGAAAAAAATCCTTTAAAAAAAATAGAAAATTCATAACTTTTTAATATATAACTCCAAATTAATCCAAATTTCTTTCATTTGATCCAAAAATTTAATTATCTATTATTCTAAAAGGTCAAATTAATTAAATAATAAGAGTTAAAATTATTATTTCAAAAAAATACATTCATTTATTAAGATTTTTAATCTTTAGAAAATAGAATGAATGTTTATAAAAGTTGTTTCTCTCATTATTTTTATCTTTTAAAAAAACAGTTATAATCTCAAGAAAAATATGGGTTATCAAATTATGAAACTCTAATTTATAAAAAAATTAACCCTAATTTAAAGTATTTTTGAGATTATAATTACTTTTTTTAAGAGAATAATAGAAAAAAATACATAGAAATATGATAACATGCATGTAAATGAAATCACTTTATGCTTTAATATGCATGAAAAATTCATGTTTTATGATGTAAATATAGCATGTTATCACACCCCCAACTTAAATTATTGCTAGTCTCTTAGCAATTTACTACATGATCTCCCTAGAAAGTCTTTTTCATCCTTTGATCCTACCACTAAAAAAAGGTGAAGTGTATAAATGTATGATCACGTTTTTCCTCATAGTGTAGGCCCTAATGATCTAGATTCCATTTCTAGGTTGACTTCTTTAGTGCATGTTAGGGTAATGCTCATCGGCTAATGCTCAAGTCTAATTCTTGATTGTAATCAAGGTGAGCCTATCTAAGGTATGATGCTATGGTGCTGAAAATAAACTCACTCTCTCATGAGTGGATGTAATTCCTTACCCTCTCCATAAACACATCACTCCTTCCCTCAAATTGGAGGCTACCTAGTACTTAGAAATCCCCTCAACTTGCTTTCCTCCTTAAAAGAGTGCAATTCAAATGGATTCCTATCTTTGGATTCATCGTGTGAGGAGGCTAAAGGAAATAAAAGATGCTATTTCTAAGGGTGTAACTTGGCTAAAAGCAAATATGCTGATAAAACAAAGTGGATGATAAAATCAAAGAAGGTACCACTTATGATGATTATACTCCCAAGTGAGGTGGATGATGATGGATAGGGTAGATGATGGAGATGATAGTGAGGTAGAGATAAAGGTAGAAGATGTTCCCACTTATTTTCCTTCTTGTAACTTCTTATTTCTCTCTTTCTTTTGACATTGCTCCTCTTTCTTTTCTTCTTCAATAAGCATTTGAGAAGACTAGAATGATGATGTGGAGGAGTTTTAGGATTTCTGAAGAGAGTGTGTAGCAAATGAAGTATAGTGAGGGTATAAGCACATGTGGGAGAAAAAAAGTGGAAGGTGAAATGGATGTGTGGATTCACTTGGGAGTGTTCATCATCAAAAGCGAAGTTTAAAACAAATATGGTGTTACTACTTGACTGCTTTGGAAGAGAGAACTACATGCCTATAAGGAAAAGATAGGTGCTACAAGGATTATGGATCATTGCACTCTTTAAAGGGAAAAGTCTAGCCTCGGAAAATTCCTCATACTAAGCAGTTTGGGCTAATAATAGGTAGAGGATGGAATTTTATTTTCTCTCAAATACTCTCCTTTTCAATCCTATAGCATTTCAACCTCTTGATTACTCTTTTTCCTTGGTGCCTGTTAGGTACCCAACCCCAAAGAAGTCAACCACTACTCTAATCCATTTGTCTCTCTAGATCATTTAGCTTTATTACTCAAAATGTAATCATATGGACTATAAGGTCCGCACTTCTACATCTCTAGTAGGTCAGATCTCTAGATGAAAAAGACTTCTAAGGTGGGGTAGATTAGATCAAAGATTTTTGAAAAAAATAGGAGTTTTTTTAGAAGATAGAATTTTTTTAAAAAAATTTTTGAAAAGGATAGAGCTTTTTTTCTAAATCCTCACCCCCCAACTAGAATCATTCATTGCCCTCAATGAATACTACATGCTCATATGAAAAAAGTGCAGTGAGATGGGTTTAGAAAAGCTCATTTAGTCCGTGATGCTCGTGGGATTTTCCGGTGCAGGTGCGCCCTTTCCTAATGTAGTTCTTCAACGTCTAAAAGCAAACTGAAATTAAAAACACAAAACTAAAAGGTAAGATAATCTTGGGGTGCCTCCCAAGAGCGCTAAGTTTAACGTCTTCAGCCAGACTAAACAAAATGAAACCTAGACTACTGATGGGTCGAGGGTGATACTGTCACGTCCTCGAATGCTCGGGAAGATGCAGATTTACCTTATCTGCTGGTGCAGGTGGCTCTGAAGTCAGGTACGCCTTAAGACGATGGTCGTTTACCTTGAATTGTCGACCGGTCTTAGGATCGGAGATGAGTACTGCTCCGCCGTCGGACAATTCCAGAACCACGTAAGGACCATCCCATCTGGAGCGCAGCTTTCCAGGGAAGAGTTTGAGGCGGGAATTGTAGAGCCAGACCTTGTCGCCGATCTGGAATGATCGTCGTCGGATGTGTCGATCGTGGAAGGCCTTGGTCTTCTCCTTGTAGATCGCCGCGTTCTCGTACGCGTCGTGCCTCAACTCTTGTAGTTCCTGGAGCTGGAGAAGTCGTTCCTTGCCTGCTTCGTCCAGTGCTAGGTTGAGCTTCTTGATGGCCCAGTAGGCTCGATGCTCTAGCTCAACCGGAAGGTGGCAGGCTTTCCCGTAGATGAGCCGGAAGGGAGACATCCCGATGGGTGTCTTGTATGCCGTCCGGTATGCCCATAGTGCGTCTGGGAGCTTGTGTGCCCAATCCTTCCCATCTGGACGAATTATTTTCTTAAGTATAGATTTGACTTCTCTATTACTTACCTCTACTTGCCCATTTGCCTGGGGGTGGTATGGCGTGGTGATGCGGTGGTGAACTCCGTATTTCTTCAACAGCGCCCGGAAGTGCGAGTTGTTGAAGTGTGAGCCGCCGTCGCTGATGATAGCTCTCGGACAACCGTATCGGGCGAAGATGCATCGTGTGATGAAGCGTAGTACCTCCCGATGATCGTTTGTCCTGGTGGGGATTGCTTCGACCCACTTGGACACATAGTCCACCGCCACCAAGATGTACTCTTTCCCATCAGAAGGTGGGAAAGGTCCCATGAAATCTATCCCCCAAAGGTCGAATATTTCCACCTCAAGGATCGGCCGCATCGGCATCTCGTCTCGCTTGGAGATGTTGATTGCCGCTTGACATTGTAAGCACTCTGTGTAGAAACGGTGGGCGTCCTTGAAGATGGAGGGCCAGTAGAAGCCGCTCTGTAGGATCTTGTCCGCGGTCTTTCGTGCCGCGAAGTGTCCTCCGCATGTCGATGAGTGACACATCGCCAGTATGTCTCCCTGCTCCTCCTCTGGTACGCATCGTCGGATGATCTGGTCATATCCTAGGTGGAACAAAAGTGGTTCTTCCCAGAAATAATACTTGAGCTCATGGAAGAACTTATCTTTTTGGTGTCGGTTCCAGTGCTCCGGGATCGATCCAGTTACGATGAGGTTGACGATGTGCGCTTACCAGGGGGCATGACTCGAGATGGCGAGGAGATGCTCGTCTGGAAATGTCTCTCCAATATCCTTTCCTCCCGAGATGTGGAGACGCGATAAGTGGTCCGCCACCGAGTTTTCGCTGCCCTTCTTGTCTTTTATCTCTAAGTCGAATTCTTGAAGGAGCAGCACCCATCGTATGAGTCTTGGTTTGGCCTCTTTCTTGGAGAGCAAGTATTTCAAGGCCGCATGATCAGTGTAGATGATAATCTTGCTCCCCAAGATGTAAGGCCGGAACTTCTCGAGAGCGTAGACCACCGCCAGAAGCTCTTTCTCCGTCGTCGTATAATTAATTTGAGCTTCGATGAGGGTATTACTTGCGTAGCAGATGGCTGTCGGCTTCTTGTCCAGTCGCTGCCCCAAGGCTGCTCCCACCGCGTAGTCCGAAGCGTCGCACATAATCTCGAAGGGTAAGTCCCAATTAGGACTTTGTAGAATCGGTGCTTCAATTAGTGCTTGCTTCAATGTCTTGAATGCGCGCTTTCCTTCTTCGTCGATGATGAAGTCCTTGTCTTTGCAAAGAAGGGTGGTGAGAGGTTTGGAAACTTTCGCGAAGTCTTGGATGAATCGTCGATAGAAGCCGACGTGCCCGAGAAAGCTCCTTAAGTCCTTCACGGTATTTGGGAGAGTGAGGTTTTGGATGACCTCTATCTTGGCCTTATCCACTTCTAAGCCTTTGCCCGAGACGATGTGCCCGAGCACTACTCCCTCTCGTACCATGAAGTGGGATTTCTCCCAGCTTAGTACTAGTCGTTTCCTGACGCATACCTCCAGTATCTTCGTCAGGTGAGCAAGACAAGTCTCAAAATCGTTTCCAAAGACGGAGAAATCGTCCATGAAGACTTCTAAACTGTCGCCAAGAAAGTCGGAGAAGATCGCCATCATACATCGTTGGAAGGTTGCGGGGGCGTTGCACAGTCCGAATGGCATGCGTCTGAAAGCGAAGGTGCCAAAAGGACAAGTGAACGTGGTCTTCTCTTGATCGTCGGGGTGGATAGCAATCTGATTGTAGCCCGAATATCCGTCGAGGAAGCAGAAGTAGTTGGATCCTGCCAGTCGGTCCAGGATCTGGTCGATGAACGGTAGCGGGAAGTGGTCCTTCTTGGTTGCGGAGTTCAGCTTCCGGTAGTCGATGCAGACCCTCCACTTCGTTGGTAGGCGCGTCTGGATTTCCTCGCCCTTCTCGTTCATCGTAACCGTTACTCCGGCTTTCTTCGGGACGACGTGTACCGGACTCACCCATTGGCTATCGGAGATGGGGTAGATAATTTCTGCATTTAGCCATTTAAGAATTTCTTCTTTTACGGCCTCCCATACCCTTGGGTTGAGTCGTCTCTGGGCCTCCCTGACGGGTCTTGACTCATCCTCTAGGAAGATGCGATGAGTACATAGTGAAGGGTCTAGCCCTTTTAAGTCCGTCAGGGTCCATCCGATTGCTTCTTTATTTTTCCTTAGCACTTCCAGTAATCTCTCTTCTTGCTTGAAGTCCAGCTTGGACGAAATAATTACCGGCTTTGCTTTCTCGTCGTCAAGGAAGGCATACTTGAGTGTAGACGGGAGAGTTTTGAGCTCTAAAGTTGGCTCGTCCATCGGAAGCTCTTCATATCTTGCTTCCTCGTCGATCATCATTACTTCTTCTACGCATTCGTCTATGTCTTGATCATCGGCGAAGTCGATGGCTCCCAAGTCTTCAGATGCTCGTGAAGGGTATTTCATTAGCTTGTTGATGTCGACCTTCACGGTGTGCTCTCCCACTTTGAGAATAACTTCTCCTTTCCCCTAGTCAGTTACGGCTTTCGCGGTAGCTAGGAAGGGTCGTCCGAATATGATCGGGGCTTGGCTCAGCTCCTTAGTCATTTTCATATCGACCACTAGGAAATCTACCGGGAAATAACAATCTTCTATTCTAACTATGACATCTTCTACTAGTCCATGGGGTTTCCTAATAGATCCATCGGCCAAGCATAACTCTACTAGGAATGGTTGTAACTCCCCTACATGATGACGGTCGAATACAGCTTTAGGGAGGATGTTTATACTAGCTCTTGTATCTAGTAGGGACCTAGTAAAGGACATTCCTCCGATTTCACTCGTGATCATGGGTGCTCCCAGATCTCTCTTTTTTACGGGTAAGGAATTCATCATTATGGAGCTTACCGTCTCACTAAGTTGGATCCGTTTAGGGTTTCTATGAGGAGTACATATACCTTTTAGGTATTTTGCATAGGTAGGGATATGCTTGATGGCTTCTGTTAAGGGAATAGTTATGGTTACCTTCTTAAAGGCTTCTAGTAGGTTTTCGTCGGTTTCGTTATTCTTGGCTTTTGGTCGGTTTAAGGCTTGAGGATAAGGCACAGGGGGCTTATATTTGTCAGGGTTAGGTTCAGCCGTAACCTGTTCTTCCTCGTCCTCCGAATCTGTGTCTTGCTCGACGATAATTGGCGTTTCCTCTTCTTCTTTTTGGCCTTGGTGGAAAGGATGATCCTTGTATGGATCCGGCAGAGTTTTCCCACTCCGAAGGCTTGATACGGCCAGGGCTGATTCTACGGCTTCTTCGTCGACGTGTATATGGTTGATATTATGAGTCTGGGTCGACGAAGCTCCTTGATTTCTTGGATTTGCCGTGGCCTGCGAGGGTAACTGGTCAGTAAAAGTTACTTGCTTACCCTTTTTGTCTGTCGTCGGTTGGACGTTTGTCTTGACGAAGTCCTGAATTTCGTCCACGCGTGAGTTCATCCTCGTCATTTGCTCCATTAATTGCGAGATCGCGCCGAGGATCGGGTCGGATGACGGCGTGGTTTGGCGTGGAGCTTGCGTGTATGCTTGTGGTTGAGTCGGCGGGACGAACGACGACGGTCTTTGATTAGGGTAATTTTTCTGACCGTTATATTGTGGAGGATAAGGTTGATCGTTGTTCCTCCTATAGCCATTATTCTGCAAGGAATTGTTAAAAATAGGGGTATTATATTGGTTAGAATAATTACCTGGATAATTTGGTCGTCCCTGTTGACTTGGTCCTCCTGGTGGACCTTGTCTATAAATTCCTTGCCCTTGGATTGCCATCACGGGGCAATCTAATTCGACGTGGTCGAATCTTGAGCACGTCGCGCATGGTGACGCTTCTTGAAGTGAGACAGGGGCGAGTCCTTCGGAACCGTTGCGGATGTTGAGTCGGTCCAAGAGTAAGTTCTGGACTTCCGCCATTTTGTCGATTCTTTCGAGGAGCATCCCTGTTTCCGCTGACTTGGCGTCTAGAGCTTTCGGCATTGCACCTCTTCCAAATGGTTTCGCCGCATTATGGTGACTATTTTCCGCCACCGTTTCGATGAGATCCATCGCGTCGTCTTCATATTTGCTCATAAAGGTGCCGCCGCTAGCTGCATCCAAAAGGTATCTATCTTGCGGGCCTAACCCGTCATAAAAAATTTGAGTTAATTCGTGGTTAGATACGCCATGGTGTGGGCATTCCCTCGTAAGATCTCTTAATCGTTCCCAGGCTTCGTGGAAGGTTTCGGACGAGCCTTGGGTGAACTCTCGGATGGCTTTTCAGACGTAGGTGGTCTTTCCTACTGAATAATATTTTCTTAAGAATTCTTCCTCCATTTCGGTTCAACTTGTGAATTCTTTCCCTAATTTTAAAAACCAGTCCTTGGCTCTATCTCTAAGGGTAGCGGGAAAGAGTTTCATCTTCATCGTGTCGGCGGGGACATTTTGAAGGTGGTTAATCTCACAAACTTGGGAAAGCTCATCTACATGTCTATAGGGATCTTAGGAAGGCTTACCATGAAAGATAGGCAGCATGCTCATTACATGGGAGTCTATTCTAAAATTGGCCCCTCTTCCTAGGGGTGCGTGAATTCTAGTGACGGGTCGCTGGAGGACGGGCCTAGCATAGTCACTAAGGCGTTTCCTAGCATTTCCTTCATCATTCCGGGCCATTTCTACTGGTTCGGTAGGATCAAAAGTTGAGTCGGTCTCGGTAGTGTCGGTCTCGGTAGCTTCGGGAGTCTGCGAGGATTGTTCAAAGAGGTCTATTTCTAGGGGATTATTCCGTACTCTCCAGGCCGTTCGTCTTCTCATGAAGAGTGGATCGAGTAGGTAGATGGATAATAACTTATAAATACTTAAAATATATTAAAAATTGAAATCAGTCGTACCTGAGTGTCAGTATCCGTGAGAGTTACGCGTTCTTAACGCGATTTGAAGAAGCAATTGCCCGTAATCCTTAGAAAAGGGACGAAAATCACTTAATCTTATCGAATTAAGGATCTCGAAGATGGATTTCTACTTCGGATCACTCAAAATACGATTGAATTTCTTGAATTTCAAGAAATTAAGAAAAAAATCCGTGTTGACCAAGTCAAAATTGACTTAATTTGATCGAAAATTGCCTTAATTCCCCGGCAGCGGCGCCATTTGACGAGACGAAACCGCGAGGTCGTCAATTTAAGCGGTATCGCGTCAAAAATAATACCAAATTTACCAATTTGATGAAAATGTATCGAATTCAAGGGTATAATGGTAAATACGGCTCGAATCCACAGGGAATTAAGGAATTTCTTGACGTAGTCTTCAAATTTGATCAAATCGGACGAGAAATTGATGGTAGAAAGTGGGGGAAATGGTATTTTTAGAAAGAAGACTTGAAATTGATTTCACGGAATCAAAAATCGTCCAATTTGGACTTGATTTCGCGGAGAAATCAAATTTCGAAGTGGAGAGAAATTTTAGAGCGTAAAAACCGTGATTTTAGATGAAAATTGATGAAATTGACTTCTAAATACTAATCTAAACGAAAATTAAACATGATAGGAAGAGAAATGATGAAAAACCGCTCCCACTAAACCCGTTTTGCGATCAAATCTTCGTGATTAACCCGATCAATCGCGAAGAACCTCAAGAACGCCTCGACGAGTTTCAAGCTGCGATTTCTCCCTCAATTCTCCACCAAATCTCGATTTCTGATGCTCCGTGCGTGCGGAATTGAGTGAGGAACACTTTGAGATCGAGAGAAGCGAGAAGAATGGTGTCTAGACAGCTCAATTAGATTGAAATTCAACTCGGATGCTTAAGAACGTGAAGAACATGCCCTTTTATAGGGCGAAAATTCGTAACCGTCCGATCGAAACGATCGACGGTTACGATAACGGTCCATGAGGCACCGTTTTCGGAAAATATCGCGATCGTTGGATCGCGGATGGAGGGCTCAGATCATCTCTCTAATAAGCGTTATAAAAACGCTTGATTTTCGCCCCTTGGATCGCGATCGGACGGTTGAGATGCGATCCGCACGATCAAATTGTAGCCATTATAACGCCCCAATTTACGCACGTGCTTGATCTTCGATCCGATGGTCCGCGCTCCACGCGATCGACGTCCGTCGATCAATCGGTCGCGAGATCCAACGCCCGTTGTCGCGCCACGTCGCCTGCAAGGTAAGTAAGTGTTAAATTTAGTCCCACACGGACTTTAATTAAAGAAACTGTCGGGTATATAATACCCGACCGTTTCTATAGGTATGACCCTCCCCATATGGGGAGGACAAAGAACATTTTATATACTTAGTACGTAAATAAATATATGTATACGTGTCGCGCCACGTAGGCGCTGCGCGGGTCCACGTGGCGCTGCGCGGGGTCTGCGTGGCGCTGCCACGTGGCCCTGCGTGCCACGTCGCATCCACGCGGGCCACGCGCCCCCTTTTTAAATTTTTTTATTTATTTTTATTATTTGAAAATCGAAAAATAAAATAAGAAAAACTGTTTTAAAAATCCGGAAAAAATCCCTAAAAGTAGAAAATTCATAACTTTTAATATATAACTCCAAATTAATCCAAATTTCTTTCATTTGATCCAAAATTTAATCATCTATTATTCTAAAAGATCAAATTAATTAAATAATAAGAGTTAAAATTATTATTTCAAAAATACATTCATTTATTAAGATTTTAATCTTTAGAAAATAGAATGAATGTTTATAAAAGTTGTTTCTCTCATTATTTTATCTTTAAAAAAACAGTTATAATCTCAAGAAAATATGGGTTATCAAATTATGAAACTCTAATTTATAAAAATTAACCCTAATTTAAAGTATTTTGAGATTATAATTACTTTTTAAGAGAATAATAGAAAAATACATAGAAATATGATAACATGCATGTAAATGAAATCACTTATGCTTTAATATGCATGAAAATTCATGTTTTATGATGTAAATATAGCATGTTATCAACCACCGCTAGAAGCTCTTTCTCCATAGTCGTATAATTAATTTGAACTTCGAGGAGGGCCTTACTTGCATAGCAGATAGCCATCGTTTTCTAGTCTAGATGTTGCCCCAAGACCACTCCCACCGCGTAGTCCGAAGGGTCGTACATGATCTCAAATGGTAAGTCACAAATTAGGACTTTGATCTATATCAACATATAGATTAATTAATCAAGGATTGATTTAACCCAATCTATAGGTTGAGTTGTCAACTCATTGGGTGCCAAGTTACATCACATGCTCTAGAAGATATGAAGTATATTAGTTACCATCATTGGTTATCATATATATATAATCCTTCCTTCGTGCAAGACTCATGATTGATTTAGGGTATGGTGAATTTTTAAACCCTAATCAGTTACTTAAGTTAGTACGGATGTGACTAGGAAATTATTAATAACAACTTCTATGATATTTCAATTACTTCGCCCAAGGATTTAACTGCATCTCATTCTTTGAATCCAACTCCACAAATATCAAGGGCAAACAATCTCATTTAAACCACACAATCATCTTTAAGGACTTCATGTCGTATCTAATCTTTGAAGTTTTGAAAATCTTGTGGTTAGGGATTCAAAATTTATAGTCAAAGCATGATCACTCATTCATAAGATATCTTTGGCATCTCACACGTAAGGATCACTTATACAATTGTAATATGAATCGACCTTATTGATAGTTATGTATAATACAATTTAATGATACCTATATATCAATTTAATGAACTATTTCTCCAAAAAGTATCCACTTTCTATCCTTGGTGTCTTCCACAAAGATGGTCATAGGATCAACGATACTCATCATATGAGTCGAATCATATAGCATTATTCTTTATAAATATTTTAATGTATTTCTGCAATATCTCTTAAATAATAATATTTATAATATATATTTAAAGACAGATAATCATTATTTGTTAATCTCAACATAATTAACTTAGTCATTAAGTATACATATGGACTTCATTACAAACATCATAAAAGAATGACAATAAGTAAATTTTATTTTAATAAATATAAATGAGTAACAAGGAAGTGTGATTGGTCACATAATTTCTATCAAATTATTGTACTTACTTTTTGTAAAAAATGCATGGGGGCATTTTTATTTTCTCTGAAACTTTTTTTTTAAGGAGAAAGCTAAAGTCCACGCGAATCAGAAATCGCCACATTAAGCACACAAAATCTTAAGACAAAAAACCTTAAAGAGATGTTAGAAATCGCCGGGAGTGACGGCGGATCAGTGGGAGACGACTTGCAGGAACTCTTCATCTGATTTTAGGAGTTCCATGACTTCGGGCAGAAGACAGACCTCAAGATCCATGCTCCCGCTGCCCTCCCTTCTAGGAAATGCCGAAATCTTCCCATCGAAACTTGTTCGCACTTCCGTTGCGCAACGCGTGCGCTTTTCCCCATCCAAAATCGCAGCCGTACATGTCGAACCTCGGCGAGCTACCCATGAAAGCGCAAAATATGACCATTTCCGAGAAGCGATAAACCATAGACGACGTCATCCATTTATCCACCATCTCCCTGATAGCCTTATCGGTGTGGGATGCCACGGATTGGTTTAGCAACGCTGCCGCCCAACCCAGATTATTGCCCAGGAGTTTCCCGGATGTAGTTTCGGTGGGTATCGCGTAGATCAAGTTGCCGAAGTAAGCCTCCGACAGTTGCGGTCTCAGCTGTGAAGATTTGCTCCTAGTTCTCCGTCGGTTAATCCATAGAGGTCGACCAAAACTAACTTGGATGCTTTATTCCTTTATTTGGTAGTCTTCCTTCCTTTTGCAGGAAATATCGAGGTCGTCCATCGCATGTTAGTTATAACCGCAATACGACAGACGCGACGCTCAATGAAGTTAGTTAGGATATTTCCTTTTTCCATTTGAAGCGCGATAGTCCTATTTAAACGGGACTTTGCGTTCGTAAATGTGTGCGGTCGAACTCTCTTAATTCCACTGGTTATTTTCTTATCGGCGGGTTCACTCAGTGAAGCGCAACTGAGTGTCGTTAGTTAAGTCTGGAAGTCTTCAAGTGGTATCAGAGCGGAATCGTTCCCTTGGCAAGCAACGGAAATGGCTAAGAAAACATCCGATGGAGAAATGGCAGCTCCGACACCGACTCTCAAGCTCTCAAAGATGAACTATCGTGTATGGTCAATGACCATGGAGGTCTACCTGGAGTCACACGACCTGTGGATGGCAATCACAGGTGAGAACATTCCGAAGAAGAAGGATCGGTTGGCCCTCTCCGCAATCATCAGTGTTGTCCCAGAAGACATAATGATGACCCTCGACGCTAAGAAAATGGCGAAGGAAAACTAGGGAAACTCTGCGGCAGCGGAACCTTGGAGTAGATAGAGTAATTCAATCACGTATTCAAGGCATGAAGCGTGACTTTGAATTACTTTCGATGGGCAAGACTGATTCGATCGTGGATTTTGCTACGAAATTCACACAGATTGTCTCGGATTTGCGGAATTTAGGCGAGACAATGGACGAAAGAGACGTCGTCAGGAATTTCCTAAGGGTGATGCCCTCCAAGTTTGACACGCTCACGCTTTCTTTGGAGCAGTATGGTGACTTAGACAAGGTAAGTCTAGATGAGGTAATTGGATCCCTTACCGTTAATGAAATACGACTCCGAGAAAGAGAATCTCGTGAAGAAGAGCAAGCTCTGCTGACCAAGGCATTGAGCAAGGTCAAATTATCGACAGAAGATGAGCCTTCATCGTGAGGTAAAGGGCGTCATCGAGGCCGCGGCAGAGGGAGAGGCAGAGGTCGTGGCCGCGGGCGAAACTCTTCTCCGGATGAAGACAAGGAGAAGAAGTTTAATAATTCCACAATTCAATGTTACAACTGCCACAAATATGGGCATTTCGCCTATGAATGCAGAGGCAAGAAGAAGGAGCGTGATGAGCATTCATATGTGTCTGAAGCCACACCTTCTGCGAGCGGCAGCACAGTCGTCGTCTCCTGCAGTGATTGCATCATCGACTCTTCTTATGGCGGTGGTTGAAGAGGCAAGTGACTTGCTTCTCCATGGATCGGATGGTGCGCCCTCTGATCCAACGCTCTGGTATTTAGATACGGGAGCTACTAACCACATGACAGGACGGCGGGAATTCTTTCACAGTATCGACAAATCCACGACGGGATTTTTTAAATTCGGGGATAATTCGAAGATCCGAATTGAAGGGCGAGGAGATATCGAGATTACTCAGAAAGATGGGAAGGTATTGCGGCTTTCAAGTGTTCTCTATGTGCCTAAACTATCAGCAAACATCCTTAGTCTTGAGCGACTGGATGAGGAAGGATGCCGCATGACAATGGCACGCGGCAAGCTGACCATATTCGATTATGAGGATCGACTACTCGCACAGGTACAAAGATCCGAGGGACGTCTCTATCTGTTGAAGCTCAGCGTCATGGATCAATGCCTGATCACAACGAAGGACAATTCTGAAGATCGATTATGGCATTCAAGATATGGTCATTTAAACTTCCACACGCTAAAGGAAATGTCGAGGCTGAAAATGGTGGAGGGCCTTCCTCAAATTGATATACCCGATCAACTCTGTCAAAGTTGTGTGGCGGGAAAACAACATCGGAGTTCCTTTCCAAAAGGCTCTCTATTTCGCGCCTTCAAACCTCTTGAGCTTGTGTATATTGATATATGCGGACCGATCTCACCATCCACAATAGGGGGAAGCAGGTATTTCTTATTAATTGTGGATGATTTCTCCTGATTGATGTGGGTTTCGATGCTGAAATCAAAGTCCGATGCATTGACTGAGTTCAAGCGGTATAAAGTGTTGGCCGAGGCAGAGCAGGACACGCACATCAAGTGCCTTTGTTCTGACAGAGGTGGAGAATTTACCTCAGAAGCTTTCACGGACTTCTGCATCGCGCATGGGATCAAATGCCAGCTCACTGCTCCCTACTCGCCTCAACAGAATGGCGTTGTAGAGAGGAAGAATAGGACTATTCTGTCCTTAGTCCGTAGCATGCTTAAGGAGAAGTCCTTACCTCAAGAATTATGGGGAGAAGCCGTCAACACCGCCGTCTATCTTCTCAATCGCTCCTCAACCCGAAGTCTTCAAGGCAGCACACCGTATGAAGCTTGGACCGGTCAGAAACCATCCATATCCCATATCCAAGTGTTCGGCTCGATTGTGCATGTGAAATGCACCAAAAAAACCTCGAAGAAGCTTGAGGATCGGAGTACACTGACGTGTCATTCTCGTGCGTCGTTATAACACAAAGACGATGGTCAAACAAAATTTATAAAACCGAACTCACAAAGACAAGATATAATAATCAAGTATTGGGTAAGTATCGGGTCGATCCACGAAGAGCAGGGTTGACTTTAATCGCAGAGTTGACTTGGTCAAACTTCGGTTTAAAAGGAGTCTTAAACAAGAGAAAATAAAATGTAAGATATGGAAATGATATAAATAAGGTAAATAAGAAGTTTTAAGAATTGAAATCTCGGATTTGACAGAGAAAAGTCAAAAGTCACAGTCAAAGCGTTGACTTTGACCAACAGTAGGTGTTCTGAAAAATCAGAGAACCAAATAGAGTCAGAAGATTACGAAAATTAAATATTTGGAAACTAGAGAAAAAATGGAATTTATTGATATATATTTCGTAATTTTTGGATAAGAAATGGATTTATTATGAATTATTGAAAATCAATGATCAGAAAGTCCCCGAAATTAACACCTCAGAGGAAATCTTCAAATTGAATGCCCAAATGAAATCCAAATCTTGAAATTTCTATGTAAATAAAAAGCTAAGAACCAGAGGAATCCAACAAGACCAAAATTATCAAATTCTGATTTGTAAATCAAAAGTAATTGACCCTGAAAGTCAACGCTTTGACTTCGATGAAAGATGAACAGTCCTTGGTCAAGCGTTAAATTAGAGGGTCAAATGAAGTCAGAATTTGATGAATTTGCTATCCACGGAAAGCTGATGAAAAGAGGAATCCAATGAAATCAAAATCAACTGATTTGGAATTATAATCAAAGAGATATCCTATTTTCAAAATCAGCGACTTTTTGGACCTAAATTTGGGGAAAATGAAGAACACTATGAACTAATTTGCAAAATTAAAGATCTAAACCTAATAAAAATACAAATTACCTATTGATAATCGATCGAACCTCACTACTAACCCGATTGCCGCAAGAATGGGGCCTCAATTCTCGTGGATTGAAGCGAATTTGTTCGGATTCTTCCTCGTGGACGTCCGGAATTCAAGGGGAAAATTCGATGAAATCAAGAGGTGAAATCGTGATTATCATGGTTCAATGGCTGCGTCTCTACACTCTTGGAAGCAGAGGATCACGAGAACTTAAGACCTTCCTTGAAACTCGCTTCATTTCTTCACGAGTCGATCAAAAGTTGAAGAACAAAGAAGGGAAATACATGCTTTTTAAAGAGGGAAATTGGCTCGAAAACGTGGGCAATGGAGGCGATCGTGGAGGTGGTTTGATGGCATCGAGGGGGCGATTCCGTGGGCATAAATCGTGGCTTCAATTCCGCGACAAATCGGTGTGAATTTGGCTTCAATTTGGCTTCCAAATAGCCACGATTTCCGCCACGATCGCGCCATGATCGGGCCGCGATCGGGCCACGATCGTGGTCCTGATCCTTCATCGATCGCCTGCCGATCGATTGGAGACGATTCCCCAAGGAAAGAAACTGCGATCCCGGCTCGATCGCACCGCGATCATGGCTCGATCGGACCGCGATCGTGGGTTCTTCCACGTCTTGTCTGCGTCGTCCGATGGCGCTTCAGGTGAGCAGATGGCCATGATCGCGCGATCCCGTGGACTCGGGTTTCGAGGAGCGTCCGCCGTCCGATGGAAGAGGATCGCGATCGCGACACTGTTCGTTCGATGAGGATCAGGCGCACCGGAAGGCTCCACGCGTCGCCAAGCTTGCCAGCGATCACGGCCGTCCGATGAAAAAAATACATGCCTCCTCGCTTTGCCACGTGTCGCCACCTGTCTAAAACAATAAATTAATCAAATTTAAATTCGCTTTCAGCGAATCTGGAGCGGCCACGTGGAACGGCAGGATTGAAACCGCTTTGCATTTAATGCACGCGGTTTTCGTGCATTTAATGCAGCAGTCACCGATTGGGGCGCAATCAATGCGTCACAAGCAGCGACCGTCGGTTTTGTCCTATTAGGCGGGGGAAAAAGGCTTTCTTTTTATCCATTGGTCCACGTTGCCTCGACCGTTATTCCTGAAAAAGAGAGCATTAAATGCATTTGTCTTATTAGGCGGGAAATAAGGCCGTCTTTTTATCCATTGGTCCACGTCGTCTCGACCGATGGTCCTGAAAAAGAGAGCATTAAATGTCTTTTGTCCTATTATGCGGGAAAAAATCAGTCTTTTTTTTTCATTGGCCGCCACCCTTCCTGACTGACATGTCTCGGTTAGAGACATGTCAGTCACAAGAAAACGCGTGCAATCATTGGGCTGACGTCGTTATTGATTGACACGTGTCTCGATTTAACGCTGCGATCTCCGCCGTTCTTACCGAATCCAACGCCCATCGTGCGTCCACGTCACCTGCAAAGGTAAGACTCCGCGAGACTTTAGTCCCACACAGAGAAAAAACAAGAGGAGGGTGTGCTTAAATATCGGGATGCGGTAACGCATTTGCGTTACCGCCCCCAAATACTCACCAAGGCCCACTATACCCGTGGGCCCTTCACTTACCATCCTCGCCATGTGGCGCCCCACTTGGGCGCCCACGTGGTCCCGTCCGCGTGGCCTCCTGCCACACGTCAGCGCCGCCTGCGCCCCGCGTGAGCCACTCGGGCGCTGCCACGTGGCCTCAGTGCCGCATCGCAACCCGAGGCGTTCCCGCGCGCCACGTCAGCGTCCGCGGGCCACGTCAGCTACTGCTCGCCACGTCAGCCTGCAAGTTAGTAAAACCCCCTTTTTTGCGATTTTAAATAGGAAAATTCAATTTAAAAATCAAATAAAATTCAGAAAAAATGCATAAAACTTCAGAAATTCATAATTTAAAATATACAACTCCTTTTTAATCCAAATTTTCTCCATTAGATCACAAATTCTTTTCTTTTTAATACCATGTCATTTAAAATATATTTCAAAAGAAGAAATCAAGATGATTTATAATTTACGTAAATCATTTCTCATTAAACATTTGAAATCATAAATTCATCATAAAATCATCCTTCCAAACATTTACTAAAGTCAAAACTCATTCAATAACAGATATTAACTTCTATTAATTTAAAAAAAATATTAATCATCTATTAAGCATGAAATTATCCCTAATTTATGCATAAATATCAACTTTAGTGAAATGACATGCCAATGGAGAAAATTCCTAAAAAGTATGATAACATGCATCATATTCACATAAAATAAGCATGAATATGAGTTAATTAGTATAAGAATTCAAGTTATAAATGCATGTTATCATAAACCTATGGTCTTCATCGAATACAAAGTTGGGACAAAATCTTACCGCTGTTTTGATCTAGTGAAGGCCACAGTCCACATCAGCAAGGATACTCTATTTGAAGAGGATGCTAAGTGGGACTGGTCAAACCACCCTGAAGGTATCTCCACGCTTACCTTCAATCTTGGTTTGAGTGTTGAATCCATCGCTGAAGGAAGTTCACACAAGGAAGAAGATCTTGATGAAGATCATGAGGAGAATTCGGTTGAAGCAGCCACCCCTCAGTCCGAAACCTGAACCACGCAGGTATAAGTCACTTACTCAGCTCTATTCCGAGACTGATCCAGTGCAGGCCGAAGAAGAAGAATGCCTACTCATATCAGAAGAGCCATCTTCTTATACTGAGGCAGCTCGAGAAGAGGTATGGAAGAGAGCCATGAAAGAAGAAATGGAGGCTATCGATCGAAACCACACATGGGAGCTTGTAGTACCCCCACCAAACTGCAAGCCGATTGGACTTAAGTGGCTATTCAAGGTCAAGAAATCAGCGAAAGGAGAGATCCTAAGGTACAAAGCTAGACTCGTTGTGAAAGGCTACTCACAACGACAGGGCATTGACTTTGATGAAGTCTTTGCCCTTGTCGTAAGGTTTGAATCCATCCGAGTGCTTATCGCCATTGCTGCTCAAGAAGGGTGGATTCTACATCATCTTGATGTTAAATCCGCTTTTCTCAATGGGGAAGTTGAAGAAGAACTCTACGTCGACAACTAGGAGGTTTTTTGATAGAAGGCAAAGAGCAATGGGTTCTTAGATTGAAGAAGGCTCTCTATGGGCTCAAGCAAGCACCACGTGCTTGGTATTTCAAGCTCCACTGATACTTGTTATCACTTGGATTTACCAAGAGCCGACATGAGCAAGCTGTCTATTTAAAGTCTTTAAGCGTCCACAAGCTGATTGTCGGGGTTTATGTCGATGATCTGATTGTCACTGGCACAAGAGCTGAAGATGTGAAGCTCTTCAAAGCAAGAATGAAGGAGAAATTCGAGATGAGTGATCTCGGATCACTGAGCATGTACTTGGGTATTGAAATTGATCAAAGACCCGACTGTATCTACCTATGAAAAGCAGGGTATGCTCGGCGCATCCTTGAAATTTAAGGACTGCAAGATTGTCACTCCGCGCAGACCCCTCTCGAAGGCCGAAGCAAGCTTAGTAAAGCTGGAGGAGACGCACTCATCAATTCCACTAAATTTCGGAGCATAGTTGGTAGCCTCTGCTACTTGACACACACGAGGCCAGATTTGCTCTATTCAGTAGGATTACTGAGTAGCTACATGGAAAATCCCACCTCGGATCATCTCTCAGCAGAAAAAAGGGTACTGAGGTACGTGAAAGGGACACTCGATTTCGGTCTGAGATATTCAAAGCATAAATCGCATGATGCTCTATTTGGATATAGCGACAGCGACTTTGCGGGCGATATGGATGATTGGAAAAGCACCTCTGGGTACGTCTTTTTCATGGGTTCATCCATCATATGTTGGGGTTCTATGAAATAGAAGACGGTCGCATTGTCTTCGTGCGAGGCAGAATACATAGCAGCAACCACTGCCACCTGTCAAGGCATTTGGCTAAACCGCCTCGTCAGTGAATTAAAGGGAGTGGAGGAAAAACCATGGAAATTACTCGTTGACAATCAATCTGCGATCACCTTGAGCAAGAACCCGGTGCATCACAATCGTACCAAACACATTGATACACGTTACCATTTCATTCGACAATGCATTGAGGAGAAAAAGATAGTTGTTGCATATGTTAAGTCCGAAGATCAGTTGGCCGATATCCTCAACAAGTCGCTCAGAAGACTTAAATTCCTAGAGATGCGAGAGAGGCTAGGAGTCCAAAACACTAAAGCAGAGAAGCTGGAGCAAGGAGGAGAATGAAGATTTGCTCCTAGTTCTCCGTCGGTTAATCCGCAGAGGTCGACGGTGTCCTCTCGCACGATGGCCAAAACTAACTTGGATGCTTTATTCCTTTATTTGGTAGTCTTCCTTCCTTTTGTAGGAAATATCAAAGTGGTACATCGCCTGTTAGTTATAACCGCAATGCGACAGACACGACGCTCAATGAAGTTAGTTAGGATATTTCCTTTTTCCGTTTGAAGCGCGATAGTCCTATTTAAACGGGACTTTGCGTTCGTAAATGTGTGCGGTCGAACTCTCTTAATTCCACTGGTTATTTTCTTATCGGCGGGTTCACTCAGTGAAGCGCAACTAAGTGTCGTTAGTTAAGTCCGGAAGTCTTCAAGCCGTCCCCGATTGTTGATGGCCATCCTACGTACCACCTTCTGGTCAACATAGCCTTAGCTCTTGCTTATTCTTGCGCTCCTAACCCCCAAGAAGGATGGGAAGTGGCGTATGTGCATTGATAATGGGACTATCAATTACCAACCTGCGCGTAGATGATATTCTTGATATGATGGCTAGGTCTACTTTATTTTGAAGATTGATCTTAGGAGTGGGTATAATCCAATTAGAATCTACCCAAGAGGTGAATGGAAAACCACTTTTAAAACTAAATATGGCTTGTATGAGTGGAAAATGATGTCTTTTGGGTTATTGAATGCACTTAGTACCTTCCAAAAGGCTCATGAATCATATGCTTAGATCTTTCATCCGTCATTTTATTTTCTTTACTTTTACGATCATCTTAATCTGTAGCAACTCATGAGAATATCATTCCTCCACCTTAGGCAAGTGTGTGAAGTTGACAATGTATCCTTCTTAGGTTTCATCATTTCCTCACATGGCGTCACCACAAAGCCATCTAAGGTAGAAGCCATCATGTGTTAGCATATTCCTAGTAGTATCCATGATGTTTGGAGTTTCCATGGGTTGGCCATGCTATATTGAAGCGGGTTATTATCCAAATCTAGCACTAACTTTTGAATTTTATCCAAATCTAGCACGAACTCTTATTTTCTCCAAATCTAGCACCAACTCTCAGGTTTTTTATCCAAATCTAGCATAGCCGCAATTCTTGACTCTTCCCGATCCAGTTGGCAGCCAGTGAGCCACGCGAGATCCATGTGGCAGCCACGTCATAGAAAGATAAATCGAGAGAGAGAGAGAGAGATAAATAGAAAGAGAGAAATAGAGAGAGAGAGGCAGGCGGGAGAGAAAGAGAGGGAGGGCGATAGAGAGAGAGAGGAAGGTCGGGAGAGGGAGAGGAGAGGGAGGGTGAGGGAGGGCGAGGGAGGGCGGGAGAGGGAGGGAGAGAGGGAGGGAGAGTGGGAGAGAGAGGGAGTGAGGGAGGGCGGGCGGGAGAGAGAGAGGAGGGACTGCGGGAGAGAGAGAGAGGGAGGGAGGGAGAGCGGGAGAGAGAGAGAGAGAGCGAGGGAGGTCGGGAGAGGGAGGGCGAGGGAGGGCGGGAGAGAGGGAGGGAGGCCGGGAGAGGGAGGGAGGGAGGGAGGGCAGATGAGAGAGGGAGAGGAGGGACTGCGGGAGAGAGAGAGAGGGAGGGAGAGCGGGAGAGAGAGAGAGAGGGAGGGAGGGAGGGAGAGCGGGAGAGAGAGAGAGAGGGAGGGAGGGAGGGAGAGCGGGAGAGAGAGGGAGAGCGGGAGAGAGAGAGAGCGAGGGAGGCCGGGAGAGGGAGGGCGGGCGGGAGAGAGAGAGAGAGAGAGAGAGAGATTTTCTGACTCCTCTCCTCTCCATGACGTCTTCTCTCCCTCTCACGTTCTCTTGGGCTCTTCTCATCCTGGCGACTCAATAAATTCTTAAATCCCAAAGATCGGCGTGACTGGGATGCTCGATTCTGGAGGGCCTCAAACCTAGTCTAACCGTAACAAATCTCAGGACAAATAGGAACCATGGCGGCAGCGGAGGATTTTGGGGAAGAGATCGGGCCGATGAGTATCTACAAGGCGTCGAGGAATATAAAGCGACGAGAAAGCTGCCTCCTATACAATGCTCTCCGCTCTATCTACGAGGACTCCATCTTCGTCGCGGAGATTGCGCAGCTATGGCCGGAACTTCCTCTCCTCGCCAACCTCCGTTGCGGTCTCTGGTACTCCTCCCGCATAGAAGGGACTTGTTATTTCTGTTGGGATTTCCTCTTGAAATTGAGATAGCGAATGTGATGCAAGACCGAAAAACTGCGTTCTCATTTGTTCTTCCTCTTCTACAATTTATAGAAACGGAAATATGCTTATGCTAACTGTCTAACGAGAGCTTCCCGCGTCGTGCGTTGACATGTGTCCATCCCACGCTGCACGATATGCATCGCCTCCGCTTAATCTGGCGAGTGGAAGTGAATCCCGCCATGTTCACCACGTACGCAAGCCATCCACCGAAGACGGAGTTCGTGAGTATGCATGAACCTACCTCATGCGTGATTGTGCATGATCTAACTAACTTGCCAAGGCTTAAGCCTGACAATTTCAAGTCCACAGACGGGCACAATAATAACTGGTCTTTCAGCACGACTCGTCTCAATCTTCATGTCGTCTCCCTCACCGGTAACCAAAATTGATTGATATTGTCTCTCTCGTTTAAAAAACTCATCTTGACTCATCTCGCTTGTACCTCCTCTATCCAATTCATGAGTAGGGCAGAGAGGGCGGCGCTTGATCGTGGATTCCACTCGCAAGGGGAAGCGCTTTCCCGACAGCATGTCCAAGACGACACCGATCTGGATTTGTGTTCTAAATCGCGCTATTGCAAACCGTCTGCGCAGAAGAAACCGGAGAGATGATGCAGTGGTGATGCGCAAGTCTCATCTTCCATGTTTTTGTTTCTTCGCTCACGATTCTAACACAACGATAGAGTTCCCCTAGGACCTCCCTCTCTCTCCCGCGTTCCCTCCCTCCCTCTCTCTCCCGCGCTCCCTCCCTCCCTCTCTCTCCTGCTCTCCCTCCCTCTCTCCCTCTCCCTCTACTGCCCTCCCTCCCTCCCTCTCTCTCCCGCGCTCCCTCCCTCCCTCTCTCTCCTGCTCTCCCTCCCTCTCTCCCTCTCCCTCTACCGCCCTCCCTCCCTCCCTCTCTCTCCCGCGCTCCCTCCCTCTCTCCCTCTCCCTCTACTGCCCTCCCTCCCTCCCTCTCTCTCTCTCCCTCTCCCTCTACCGCCCTCCCTCCCTCCCTCCCTCTCTCTCCCACGCTCCCTCCCTCCCTCTCTCTCCCGCTCTCCCTCCCCCCTCTCTCTCTACTGCTCTCCCTCCCTCCCTCTCTTCCGCCCCTCCCTCCCCCCTCTCTCTCTACCGCTCTCCCTCCCTCCCTCCCTCTCTTCCGCCCTCCCTCCCTCTCTCTCTCGCCTCCCTCTCTTTCTCTCCCGCCCTCCCTCCCTCCCTCCCTCCCTCTCTCTCTCGCCGCGGCGGACTGCTCTCTCTATTTCTCTCTCTATCCCTCCCTCTCTCCCTCTCTCTCCCGGCCTCCCTCGCGCTCTCCCTCTCTCTCCCGCTCTCCCTCCCTCTCTCTCCCGCTCTCCCTCCCTCTCTCTCTCTCCCTCAGTCCCTCCTCTCTCTCTCCCACAGTCCCTCCTCTCCCTCTCCCGTGCGCCCTCCCTCCCTCCCTCTCCCGGCCTCCCTCCCTCTCTCCCACCCTCCCTCGCCCTCCCTCTCGCTCTCCCGACCTCCCTCGCTCTCTCCCTCTCTCTCCCGCTCTCCCTCCCTCCCTCTCTCTCTCGCGCTCTCCCTCCCTCTCTCTCTCTCCCGCCTGCCCTCCCTCCCTCCCTCCCTCTCTCCCGCCCTCCCCTCTCTCCCTCTCTCTCCCGCTCTCCCTCCCTCTCCCGGCCTCCCTCTCTCTCCCTCGCCCTCTCGCCCTCCCTCGCCCTCCCTCTCTTTCTCTCCCGCCTGCCTCTCTCTCTCTCTCTCTCTATTTCTCTCTTTCTATTTCTCTCTCTCTCTCGATTTATCTTTCTATGACGTGGCTGCCACATGGATCTTGTGTGGCTCACTTGGCTGCCAACTGGATCGGGAAGAGTCAAGAATTGCGGTCGTGCTAGATTTGGATAAAAAACCGAGAGTTGGTGCTAGATTCGGAGAAATAAGAGTTCGTGCTAGATTTAGATAAAATTCAAGAGTTGGTGCTAAATTTGGATAATAACCCTATTGAAGCTTAATTTCCAATTTCAGCACTATCATGGCCCCTTTGACCAACTATTTAAAGGGTAAATCCTTTGACTCGTTTGATGTGACTGTTGAGGCTATTATCACTATTAAAGAAAAGATGAGTCACACTCTTATTTTATGATTACCTAACTCTCAAAAGCTTTGTGTAGTGGTGCCATGTCTTCTCTCCCATCATCCACTCCGTTGAAAACTAGCCTGCATTTCGTACGAAAGATGATCTCTTATATATGGTTGCCTTTTCTATGATCAAGGGGTATGAATTCCCTGAACTTCACTTAGAGACTTTCTAGTTACGAAGATTCGTGCAAGATGTTTGAGCGAACATTTTGGCTGCAATAAGACTATAGCCATGGTTGAGCACCAATTCCATTGAGGTCCCTCAGAAAGGGATGTAGCCAAAATAATATCCACGTATGTGCCCTAGTTAAGCACTTTAAGCCAAACATTGGACCTTAGACCCGTCTCCCTATCCCTTTAGGTCCTTGGGAAGATGCAAGCATCAACTTCATCCTCGCCATCCCATGTACTCTCAAGCACCATGATTCCAATATGATTTCTAATTGGTTTTCAAAAAATGGCACACTTTATAGCTTTTTCCAAAACTTTTGATGCTTCTCTAGGTGCCTACCTTTACTTGAATAATCTTGTAGGTCTGCATGGCCTTTCAAATAGCATCATGTCTAATAGGGATATTTTCTACAATAGCTTCTTCAGGAAAATACTTCAGCATCTTTTAGGGACTAAACTTAAGTTCTCTATTGCCTTTTTGTAACATGCAATTTCATGCATTAATATCATGCATTTTATGTAATTTTTCTTTAAAATATAATCATAAATGCATGTTATCATGATTTAAAATGATTAAAGTAATATTTTTTATGTTTAAGAGAATATTCTTGATTTTTCATAAATTAATAACATTTTATGAGCATTTAACAACATTGATTTTATTTATTTTTTGGATATTTTGGAAATTTTTAGAAAATAAAATTATTTTTGTTCTCTTTCTTTCTCTCCCCCGATCTCTCTCTTTCTCTCTCTCTCTCTGGAATTTCTATCTCTTACTCTCTCTTTCTCCTTCTCTCTGCCTCTGAAATTTCTCTCTCTCTCTCTCCCCACACACGCATCTTCCTCCTCTCTCCACTCGCGCGTGTGCGTGTAAGGGGGGAGGAGAAGAGCTTCTCCATCCCCTCTCTCTCGCACTATGGAAACCAATTCTATCGTGCATGCCTTGTCTTCTCCTCTTTCTCTCTCTTCCTTTCATTTTTCACTTCTCCTTCTCTTCAATTGCGTGTGCATGTAAGGGAAAGGAGGAGACTTTTTCATTCTCCTCACCTCGTCGCGCTTCTCTCTTCCTCTCTCTCGCCTCTCTCACAACGGAAATTTTCTATCATGAGGAGAGGCCCGACACTCTCTCTCATGATTAAAAATCTCCATTGTGAGGAGAGAAGCACTTCCTTTGCTCTCGCATGCACTTGTGCGCATGTAGGGGGGAGGAATAGATCCCCCCCACCTCTCTTTCCACTCTCCTCTTCCTTCTCTCCTTCTCTCCCCTACACGTGTGTGCGCATGTAAGGGGAAGAAGGGGATTTCTCTTCCTCCTTATCATCCACTTCCTCTCACACACCTCTCTTTGCGCCCTCTTTTGCATGCACATACGGGAGAGGGAGAAATCTTTTCTTCCTGTGCTTCCTCACTCTCACGCACACGTGAGAATTGTTTCTCGCTATTCTCCTCTCGACCCCACCAATCTTGTGCATGTAGTGGAGAGAAGTGCTCTCTCTCTCTCTCTCCCCACTCCCTCTCTCTTCTATCATTGTCTACATTGCCTCGGCTTCCTCGTCTACGCTTCCCACTGTCGAATGAGAGAAAAGAGAGAAGAGAGAGAAAGGAGATAGGAGAGGGGCATTTAATGTAAATCTTTTGTGTTTTGGCAAAGTTTGGCCCGGCCGGAGTGGGTTGACTGGCAGGTTTTGAGGAGCAGAAATTTCGATCAACGGACCAGATTGCTCTCAATAAAAAGCTTGATATATGATGATCCCAATCGAGTTAGGGGTTGAAATTTCATGGGTATGATCATCATTTCAAGATCTACCAATCTCTTGATGTTGATTCAAGCTCTAAGCTGAAAAATAGGGTTCTTAATGTTTCTTTGTGTGCCTCTAACATTGCCTAGCTAGAAGGAAAGAAGGTAGTGATTGATCATTATTAATTTAGGGAACATCATTTTTAGTGAGTTTCTTTACTTTTCTTTTCATTCCTCGTGTTGGATGCGAGATGCCAAGTCCAGGCAAAATATATGAGCTCTCGATGGTATGTTTTGATTAGAGAGGATCACTAGGTGTGTTTTCATCGTGAATCCTTATTTATAAACATTTTCTATCCATATTTTCTATTTTCTCATCTTTTTATCCACATTTTCATATTTATATACCCTAAAAATCACGTTTCCACCATCGATAAAGGGTTTTTAATCTTTAAAAAGAGTTTGGAAGCATTTGATCGGATCATTTTATTCTCATGGATATCTTCTTCCTTTCATCGATCATTTTTGTTTTCTTAATCTAAAAATACCAAAAAATTATCTCTTGATTTTATCTTTTAAACTTCCTCCTTGTAGATTCGACCTCGACTAGTCATTGTTCGAAATTTAAATCCTAATTTGATGACTTGAGTATAAATTTTTGATATGTGAATTTACGCATTCAATTGCCGTAGTTTTACAATAAACCACATATTTTTAAAGTACACACACACATGCATATATAATGATTATTTATCTATAGAATATTTTTGTTTGAGATCAATTGAACTTGAAGAACTTTTTTTCAACAAATCTTATGCATAAGTCCCCAAGACCCTAATGTGACATGTATATATATATATTTCTCAATCTTCTTTGTAGTTACTCTATCTGCCTCTTCATGGAATATCTTTTTCAACTAGAAGAGATACATGCTTGAGTTTTCTTGTTAGAAATAAAATTATTAGTTACTAAGATAACTAACTTTATTAAAGTTTATATCTTTTTCTTCTGACTTCATAATAGATGGAAGATGGAATAGGGAAAACCAAAATTTTAAATTATTTTCAAGGTTGAGGGAAAAACATCAATAATTAAAGTCTTTGCGTTTATTTTTTATAGAACTAATGAGCTCATGAGCGACTCTCACAGACTCATTGGCTAATACCTTTTTATTTTCATTGGGGTTCTACAAAAATAAGAAAATATTAAATTTGGCTATCATAGTAAGAATTCGAGAGCGAAAATGGTTTTTGGCGGTCTTCTAAAAAATAATTCAATTGCCCTGTCTACCCAATAATAATAGGCGCCCATATTCCTTATTTGAAGGTATCGGGCCGGCTCGCTTAGATACTGAGCTCTTTGTTTGCTTGTCTACCCAGCGTACTGAATCGGGCTTTTCAGATGTAAAGCCCGAAACCAAAATAAAAGCTCGAGACTAGCTCATATAGCGAACTATAAATACGTAGAAGGGAAGATAGGGTTTCCTCAGTAACCGTGGCGGCCGCTTCTCCTTGCTGAAAGCTCGTAGCAGTAGCCGCGGCAGGAGCAGCCATGGCGGTCGGGTATGACCGCGCTCTTGTTCTCTCCCTTGCCAATTAGTCGATTCATCCATGTTCTTGTGTGTTTAATCCCTCCGTCTCCAATGTTCTTTTTGAATTTTGCAGGAAGAACAAGAGAATCTCCAAGGGGAAGAAGGGAGGGAAGAAAAAGGCGTATGTTATTATCTATGAAATCTAAATCAAATATTTGATTTTAATGTTGCCTTAGATCTGCAATCTTAGTTCCGTGTTTGACGTGTGCCTCTTGTTATTGGTTATCGCCGCAGTGCCGATCCTTTCGCTAAGAAAGACTGGTACGATATTAAGGCGCCTTCAATATTCAGTGTCAGGAATGTGGGGAAAACGCTTGTTACCAGGACTCAGGGTACCAGGGTGAGCATCTTATCCCTTTTCATTTTTACGCTTGTTAATATCCATTTCACGAGCCCTTTAAAAATTTTTGTATCTTTTTCTCTTCATCTACTATTTTGCTGCGTCTTTTTTCTGATCCAATCTTCATTCAGTGTGGTGACATCACTTACAAAAATTTTGAATGATTGAAAATTACATCGGCATCTTCTTATTTGTTTTCTCAAGGTGGAAACAACCCGTTTTAGAATCGGCTGGATCCATTCTCTCTGCTGTTCCTAAGATCCCTGGATTTCTTCCGATTTCATTTATTATGAGCGCTGACTTACAGCACTTATGAACCGCAGATAATAAACCACTCCTTCTAATCAACGCTACCGAATTCGAGCTTGCCGCTTGTAATTGTGTATTTCCTAACTGTAGCTCCAATTCATTACCAGTACTCTCTCAATATAAATAGTTCGGTGACAATATTAACGTCACTAATTTTATTGAGCCCTTTTATAGACAGCTAGCGAGGGACTGAAGCACAGGGTCTTCGAGGTCTGTCTTGCCGACCTTCAGAATGATGAGGATCAGCACTACAGGAAGATCAGGCTTCGTGCTGAAGATATCCAGGGGAAGAATGTCCTCACCAACTTCTGGGTATTGAAGCGCTTCCCGCATTTTATTTGAGTTTACTGCATTTTCCTTATCTCAGCGCATTTCTTATTCATAATGTTGACCGTGCATTCAGGGTATGAATTTCACCACGGACAAGCTCCGATCTCTTGTCCGCAAGTGGCAAACATTGATCGAAGCCCATGTTGATGTCAAAACCACTGACAGCTACACTCTACGACTGTTCTGCATTGGTTTCACTAAGAGGCGCCCTAATCAGGTCAAGCGCACGTGCTATGCCCAATCGAGCCAGATCAGACAGGTATCGCTCATTCACTGATCTCGTTAATAACCTACACGTAAATCTCAATCTTTCTGCTGTTGACTTAAGATCCGCCGGAAGATGACTGAAATCATGGTCAACCAATCCACTTCATGCGACCTGAAAGAGCTCGTTCAGAAGTTCATCCCTGAAGTCATTGGAAAGGAAATTGAAAAGGCAACGTCGAGTATCTACCCTCTACAGAATGTGTTCATCCGTAAAGTAAAGATCTTGAAGGCACCCAAGTTTGATCTTGGCAAGCTCATGGAGGTTAACTCTCTGTCTCGCTCATCATTTCTATCTGTCTCATGAATGATCTTTGTGGGGTTTTCTCAATTTGTGCAGGTTCATGGGGATTACTCCGAAGATCTTGGAGTGAAGGTTGACCGGTCAGCAGAAGAAGCTGTAGTCGAGGAGACTGAGGTTGTGGGGGCTTAAATTGGTACGAAGATCATGATACTCTAGAGAGATGCTCATCTTCTTTTGATTGTCTTTTTATTTGCAATTTTGGATGAAGTTTTTTATGGATGCCTTCTTTAAACCTTGGTTCAATATGGTGGATGTTCATTTTATAGGCTTTGTTTGGGTATCGTTACCATGAGCTCACATGAACACAAGAATCCAGATAAGAGTCTCCGTGGATTGACCCTTCCTCTACTGAGAGTCAGTAAACTCAATTCTGGGTTTTCCTGGACCCTAATTTTCAGGATGTTTGATTCTCTTTCCCGACTTTACTGGGGAATTTTCGCGGGCTGCTGATTATTTTATAAGGCTAAGCCTTTGAAGGTAAAAATTAAGGAAGCAATTATCGCAATCAAGAATTGTGAAGGTTTTTGAGAAACGCCCTCGATGTAGTATAACACATTTGGGACGACATACATTCAAACTCATGTTCATCTAAGAAAAAATTGATAACTTCAAGGAGAATTCTGAAGTGTCATATTTGACTTTGAGTGTTTGATATTTCTGCAGGAGATTATCGCGTTGAAAACTTTCCTGACATTATAAGATATAACTTAAAAAAAATGACATTATTTGAAAGGACATAGTTATAACTTTGAAAAGACCAATATTACATACTAAACAGGCTAGTTATACTAGGATTACAAATTTTTCCAAAACTCAAGGTGCCAATATAAACCTTGTAGAAACTCTCTCGTTTCTTCTTATTCTCTTTTAATGGAGAGTGTTGAAGAAGAGATCTAATTGTCCGCCCATCATGTGGATAATGTTTGAAACTCTTTGCTTCTATGCCTAAGGTGATGTGACGAACGATGAAACGTGCGGTCTTTAAAACACACGATCGTCGATAAAAAAATATTTCTAATTTTAAACTCACGATGATTTAAAAATTAGAAATCAAGTGCAACGATGAGATCAGGTCAAATTTATAGATAACATCGTCGACTTTTTATTAAAAGTGTTGACTTGGCCAAACTTAAGCCTAATTAGGGGTTTTAATATATGAATACACTATATAATCAATAGAAATAATACTAATATATACGGGAAGATGTCTTTAGAATTTTGAAAAATATTTGTAGAAGAAAAATCAAAAGCCAAAGTCAAAGTGTTGACTTTAACCCGACTTTGATATTCTAAAAAAATTAGAGAAGAAAAAAGTGAGATAATACTCATGAAAATTATAATTTTTAGATACTAGAGAGATAAAAGGATCAATTTTGATATAAAGGTCGTGATTTATAGAGATCAATTGAATTTACTTTGATTTTTTAAAAATTAATAGATAGAAAATCACCGAAATTAAGGGTTCAGCTAAAATCCTTAAATTGATCAATCAAATGATATCCAAATTTAGAAAATCACCTATGTATAGAAAGCTTATGATCAGAGGATTACAAAAACACCAAAATTGACAAATTATATATTCTATATTTGCAGTAATAGCCCTTGATAACTTGCTATTTATGCATGTAATTACATAGTTATTAATGCAAATTAATGCATTAATCATTACAAATATATGCATGTTATCATCTTTTAAGCATATTTCTATCATTTTGTGTAAATTCATGATTAGATCTTAAAATACATCGATTTTGGGTTATTATGCATAAGTAAACATTATAATCTTTAACCCTAATTATATTTATGAATATAATCAGGTTTTAAGAGTGAAAATATAAGGGAAAAGACTTTTAATTACATTTATGTGTTTATATGAATTTATTTCATATAATACATAAATGTATAAAATTAAAATAAATTAATTCTCTTATTAGTTTAATAAATTGACCTTTTAAAATGATAGATTATTCAATTCTGAATCCAACAAAACAAATTTGAATTAATTTGGAGTTATATTTTGAAAGTTATGAATTTTACAATTTTAAGGAATTTTTATGGAATTTTTCTGAATTTAATTTGATTTTTATTTTGATTTTTAATATTTAATTTAATTAAAGAAAATGCAAAAATGTGGTTTTAATCGCGCGTGTACACGTGGCATCGCCACGTGGACAGGCTCGAGCGCCTACGTGGCGCAAAGGCGACGTGGAGCTGACGTGGACGCGATAATATTTACTATATATATATATATATCATTAATAAGTATATAGGTCTCCCGTGTATAGGGAGACAAATGATTAATAGCCTCTAACCCTCATATTTTTTATAGTCAAACTTTTCTTTCATTTTTCTCTGTGTGGGACTAAAGTCCCGTGAAATTCTCTATTTTCAGGACACGTGGCACGTTAAGGAGCATCGCATTTATACGCGATTAACGGATTGCGTTGATGCGGTGGACACACGGTCCACGCGATCATCAAAGCACGCACGTGATTAAATATTCATTTAAGTGAAATGATCAGCGTCGTCCATCAAGATTATTATAACGGTTGAGATTGCATCTTTCGGTGGAACTTTCGACATCTCACAATCGTTGGATCTAAATCCGACGATCAAATCAAGATGGCGATTCATTTTAAAGAACGCGCGATCGTGATCGTCCATCGCGATCAACCGCATCTGATCCAACGGCTGACGATCATCTTCGTTTTTATTAAAATCGTTCTTCGCGACGGAGAACATGTTCGCGATTTATCTTCAAATTCTCTCTGTATACTCCACCAAATCGCGTGTCGTTTGTTTCCCTGTGTTCGTAACTCATTTGCGCTTCCATTGAACACTTGAATTCAAACTTTGATTGAGAGAGAAGGAAGAAATCACATCTTGAACTCCACTTTCGTTTTCGAAAATTTGGAATGAAAAGCCTTGCATCCGGCGATTAATTGGATCATTTCGAAGGCTACTTTGGGTTAGGTTGCGTGATTTCATCTTACTCTTTCATTATTTAGTGTTAATTTTAGTTTTAGCATTGTAGATTAATTTAATTTTAGATTAAATTTCGGTTTTTAATCGTTTTTCGAAACGAAAATTTCACCTAACTTCAAACTTTGATTTCTCTTCGAATTCTTATCCAAATCACTTGATTTTTTATTTTGAGTTATCTTTTTTAATATTCTAAAATCTTCAATTTCTAAACTCATTTCATCATCCGATTTGACCGAATTTCAAAGATATCTCTCAAATTTCCCTAATTCTCTGTGGATTCGACCCTTAATTACCATTATACTAATTAATCACTTTGATTAATCATAAATTGGTAAGTTTAGGACTTTATTTTGACACTAAATTGTGTGTAATTAACGACCATACGATTTAGTCTCGTCAGCCCTCATAAGTCAACACCCAAATTTGGATTGATTTTGAGTAGTAGTTGGTCAATAGACAAATCGAAGTTTCAAACCTTGATGAAAATTTGTGAATCATCCAAGGAAAGCTGACGGAACCAGAAATCAAATGAAACTAAATTTGTTAGAAGTGGACTTAAGATCAGGGAGAAATCCTTGTTCGGAAATTAGTAAAAATCCGCACGATAAGTTGGAGGAAAATGAGAATTTTTTTATTCCTAAACTCTAATTACCCATGTAAATCTAATCTAAAAGACTTCAATCGTGAGGATTACGAAGGTATCACACTACTAACCCGATTGACGCGAAGATTGAGCCTCAAATTGCTTTAATTGCTGTAAATTTCTCAGATGCCTTCTTTGACGTGACTTCGGTGTTCAAGGGGTGATTACCAAACTTTTCCTCACAATGTTTGTGAATTTATTGCCTCAATCTATGCGCGATTGAGTCTAGGACGCAAGAGATTCACGAAGAACTCGAGATCTTCCTCCAAAAATGCTTAATTCTACATTTAATCAAGAGCTACATTTCTGTAAGAGAGAACACTAATTTATAGAAGAATTTCTCGATTTCAATCTGGGTTGTCCGTTTCATTTTAAGGGCTTGAACGGCTTAGATGAAGCCACGTCGCGAGGGAGAAGTGGGCCACGATCCCCACGATGTGGGCTCCACCTCTCTTTATTTTTTTCCGTTTGATCTTCATCGGAGCGTTAATAAATTTCCACCTGTCGCTCTATCATTTGCCGAGTACGAGATCAAGTTGCAGTCGTTAGATCTCACTAATGAGATCGACGGCTAGAAAATTTTCACGTGCATCTAATTATGATCTAGGGGACCAAAATCTACCAGATCAACATGCGCTTTAATACAACGCTCCATGATTTGTCACGTCTCCTGCGAACATGAATACACATTTAGTCCCACATGGAAGAAAAAGAAGGGATTTATTGCCTTTATAAGGGGTAACGACTTATAGCCTTCGCGTCGTCTTATGGGCCCACTATGCTTGTGGGCCCAATAAGCTTAGCCGCTCAGTCTTCACGCCACATAGGCGCCTACGTGGGTCCGTGTAGGCCCAACTGGCTTGCTAGTGTGCTGCCATGTGGCAGGGCCCACCATGTCAACGCCACGTGGGTCCCACAATAAATCAACCCCCTTTTACATTTTTTATTTCTAAAAAATGCCAAAAATCCTGAAAAATCAAGAAAAATAGTTAATCTTAAAAAATTCATAACTTCATTTCTAGAACTCTTTTTTGCATAAAATTTTCTTCATTGGATCAAGAATTTGATTCTCTTCAAATCTATGCCTTGAAATAAAATATTAAAAATAAAATAAAATTATGAGTTAATTAATTCCTAGTTGACTTTCTAAAAGTCAACTAGGTTGATTCCCTGTGTTACTCTTAACCCCTTTTTTCTTATTTTCTTCCTCTTCTTAAACCTTCATGCAATCACTTAAATCCTGAAATATTTAAAACAAAATATTTTGAGATCAAATACAAGTGGTTTGACCCATGAAAGGGTCAAACACACTTAAAACACATAAGAATGCTCAAATTGATGAAAACTATGGAATTAAGTGATTTGGCATTAAATTGAAGAAAATTCCATTTTCAAGATGATAACATGCATCATAAAGACTGAAATTAAGAATTTATATCAGTTAGTTATGATGAAAATACAAGGTAAATATGCATGTTATCATGATGCAATGACGATCCTATATTTGCTTGATTGAAGGTTGACATTTAAAAATTGCTCAATGATGTCCATCAAAATTCAAGAAAATAAATCCCCACGATGTAAATCTTGGATAACACGTAACTAACTAATGAACTTGATTACATCTATTTTCCATTTTTGTTGTATATCAATTTCACACAATAACATTTATAATTCCTTAGTATAGTGCAAGCAAGGGTTGAATCCATAAGGAACTCAGATGATGAGATTAGATATTCAAATGTAAGGTAGGAGCGTGGAAAGAAGTGTGAGCATAAATGGGGTGTGTAAGCTGAATGTAAGGGATAATTTTTAGGTTTCTTTTTTAATTAAGAGAGGAATAATAATTTAAATTAAAAATAAATATAAAAATAAATGAAATGAGGGTGAGATGATGGCAAGGTGAGAAGAGTGGTCAGCGGTAGCGTCACATTGATGCACAACGATAGAGAGTGAGAGTGTTTCAAGTGTCGATGATGTAAAAGGTACTACATTAGAAGTTAAAAGGAAAAATAACATTAAAACACAAATTTACTATTTTTGACGATGACCACAAGCATGATGCCCGTCTTAGGCCAAGAAATGCTCAATCCGCTTTGATTGCGATCTCGGCTTGATTTCTTCTCCATGACAGAGTGAGAATCAAGAAACGCTCTTCGTGGGCCTTGACCTCCTCTCCATTTCCTTCTAGTAGCCTGACGAATTGAGATCGTATGGTCATTGAAAACACACGGTCAAGAGTCAAAATAATATCCAAACTTACCAATTTTAAGATTAAATCACGAATTAAGGGGTATAATGGTAAATAAGGGTTAAATCTATAGGAAATTAGGGGAAATTTGAAAAATCTCTTTGAATTTGATCAAATCGGACGATTACATGGTGATAGAAATTAGACAATTTGATATTTTAAAAAGAGAACTCGAAGACAAATCCACGGAATCAAAAATCACTGAATATGGATTTGATTTCGTGGAGAAATCATCGAATGAATAGAGGTAAAATTTCTGAAAATAAAAATCGTGAAATATCGAAAATAAGAACAAAATTAACTCAAATTACGATTCTAAAATCAAATCTAAAGCTATATGAAGATATATTAGGATAAAACACGATTCCTAACCCTTAATTGTGCTCAAATTGATCCTACTAATAGCCGGAATCAAGGCTATTCATAAAAATTTGGAAAAACACGATCGTAGAGTTCAAGTGTCGATTTCTTCCTCGTCGATCATTGAAATCTCACTCTCAAGCACTATGTGGATGCGGAAATGAATCTAGAAGCAATTGGGAGAAAGATATTCAAGGGATTTGGTGTCTAAAGAGTTCGATTAAATCGAATTGCCCTCGAATGCTTAACATCGTCGAAGAACATCTCAATTTACAGGCAAATTTGGGCATAATCGTTTGATCGTCGATTCATCTTCGATCAACGGCTCTGATGAAACGCATCGGATGCAAATTGTTACAATTAAGTCGTGCCCGTTGGCTCATAGATGGACCCCCGAGATGATGCCATGTCGCGTGCGTTATAAAAACGCATCAAACGCTCATCGCTGGATCGCGATCAGACATTTCAAATGCGTTTCCGTCGATTTAATCTCAACCGTTATAACTCCTTTGATCAACAGCTGAGATTAAATCATTTAGAAAACGATTCGGCGCCAAATCAGGATGCGCCATGCATCCCCCGCCTTAAGTGACCATCAACGGTCACAATTCTTCGCACGATCGGACGCTCTGCATGCTGCCACGTCACCTCCCGCTTTGACCATTGATCGCGACGCTCCAGATCACGCCACATCACCTGTGCATTGACGAGACGAAACTGCGAGGTCGTCGATTTCAAGCGGTATCGCGTCAAAAATTATTCCAAACTTACCAATTTTAGGAAATTCACTCGAATTGAGGGGTATAATGGTAAATATGGGTCGAATCCACAGGGAATTAAGGATTTTCTTGACGTGTTCTTCAAATTTGATCAAATCGGATGAGAAATTGATGGAAGAAATTGGGGAAAATGGTATTTTAATAAAGTAGACTTCAAATCGATTCCACGGCATAAAAAATCGTCAAAATCGGACTTGATTTCGCGAAGAAATCATGAATTGAAGTGGAGAGAAATTTTGCAGCGGCGAAATCGCGATTTTAGAGGAAATTTAACAAAATTGAAATTGAAATCCTATTCTAAACAAAAATTAAACTTGATTGGGAGGTAAATCATGCAAAACCGCTTCCACTAAACTCGTTTTGAGATCAAATCGCCGTGATTAAGCCGATTAATCGCGGGGAAAATCAAGAACGCCTCGACGAACTTCAAGCTGCGATTTCTCACTCAATACTCCACCAAATCTCGACTTCTACACCTCCTTGGACGCGGAAATTGAAGAGGAAGAGGAAAAACTTGAGAGAAACGAGTAAGGAAGGTGTCTAGACAGTCAATTTGATTGATTCTTACTCGGATGCTTAAGAACGACGAAGAACACTTAGTTTTATAGGGCGAAAATTCGTAACCGTCCGATCGTTTCGATCGACGGTTACGATGAAACGGTCCATCGTGGACCGTTTCAAAAATATCGTAGCCGTTCGATTTTGATCAACGGCTTAGATGGCATCTGATGAAACGCTTATAAAAACGCCTTGAATCGCGTCCGTTGAATCTTCATTCGACGCTCCAGATGCTTTCTCCAAGATCTAATCTGGACCGTTATAACGCTTTCGATTAAGCACGTGCGTTGATGCGTTTTGATGATCCGCGTTCCACGCGATCAACGCGCGTGATGTCGCCACGTTGCAGCCAATCGGATCGTTATAACTCGACGTAAATAAGCACGTGTTTGATTGATCTCCCGTGGTCCGCGCTCCACGCGATCGACGCCTGTTGATCGCCCGTCCGCGAGATCCAACGCCCGTCGTCGCGCCACGTCGCCTGCAAGGTAAGTAAGACATAAATTTAGTCCCACACGGACTTAATTAAGTGAAACTGTCGGGTATATAATACCCGACGGTTTCTAAGGGTATGACCCTCCCCATATAGGGGAGGACAAAGAACACTTTATATTTATATAGTAAATAAATATAGTTGTATATGTCGCGCCACGTAGGCGCTGCGCGGGGTCTGCGTGGCGCTGCCACGTGGCCCTGCGTGCCACGTCGCATCCACGCGGGCCACGCGCCCCCTTTTTTAAAATTTTTTATTTATTTTTATTATTTAAAATCGAAAATAAAATAAGAAAAACTGTTTTAAAAATCCGGAAAAAATCCCTAAAAGTAGAAAATTCATAACTTTTAATATATAACTCCAAATTAATCCAAATTTCTTTCATTTGATCCAAAATTTAATTATCTATTATCCTAAAAGGTCAAATTAATTAAATAATAAGAGTTAAAATTATTATTTCAAATACATTCATTTATTAAGATTTTAATCTTTAGAAAATAAAATGAATGTTTATAAAAGTTGTTTCTCTTATTATTTTATCTTAAAAAACTGTTATAATCTCAAGAAAAATATGGGTTATCAAATTATGAAACTCTAATTTATAAAAATTAACCCTAATTTAAAGTATTTTGAGATTATAATGACTTTTTAAGAGAATAATGGAAAAATACATAGAAATATGATAACATGCATGTAAATGAAATCATTTATGCTTTAATATGCATGAAAAATCATGTTTTATGATGTAAATATAGCATGTTATCATGCACTTTAAAACATCTAAAAAATCGATTTTTAATTAGAAAAATTGATTTTTAATTCTGGAAATTCCTTAAAAATTCATTAAAAATTCAGAAAAATTCAAAAAAATGGAGAAATCCCTAAAAATTAGAAAATTCATAAATTTCAAAATATATCTCCAAATTAATCAAAATTTCTTTCATTTGATCAGAAATTTAATTATCTATCATTATAAAATGTCAAATTTAATAAATAACAAGAGGATTAGTTTCTATTTTGAAAATACATTCATTTCTTTAAGATTTAAAAACTTAGAAAATTAAATGAATGTGTATAAAATGATTTCTCTTATTATTTAACATTGAAAACTAACTATAATCTCAAGTAAAGATGGGTTATGAAATTATTTGTCTTTAATTTATCATAATTGACCCTATATTATAGTATTTTGAGATGATAATAAATTTTTTATAGAATGATAGATAAATACACATAAATATGATAACATGCATAAGAATGAAATCTTTTATGCCTCAATATGCATTAATAATCATGTATTATCATGTCTAATTAGCATGCTATCATAGACTAATGCTAAGAGAGAGCCAAAAAATAAGAGAAGAGAGAGGAAATAGAGCCTTACATGGAGAGGGATTTTTAAGGTTCTAGGAGACAAAGGATGGAGATCTTTCACTCTTGTGATCAAGGGTGGAGATGCACCACTGACAAGTCGTTTTCGTGCGTCGTTAAAACACAAAGACGATGGTCAAACAAAATTTATAAAACCGAACTCACAAAGACAAGATATAATAATCAAGTATTGGGTAAGTATCAGGTCGATCCACAGAGAGCAGGGTTGACTTTAATCGCAGAGTTGACTTGGTCAAACTTCGGTTTAAAAGGAGTCTTAAACAAGAGAAAATAAAATGTAAGATATGGAAATGATATAAATAAGGTAAATAAGAAGTTTTAAGAATTGAAATCTCGGATTTGACAGAGAAAAGTCAAAAGTCACAGTCAAAGCGTTGACTTTGACCAACAGTAGGTGTTCTGAAAAATCAGAGAATCAAATAGAGTCAGCAAGATTACAAAAATTAGATATTTGAAAACTAGAGAGAAAATGGAATTCATTGATATATATTTCGTAATTTTTGGATAAGAAATGGATTTATTATGAATTATTGAAAATCAATGATCAGAAAGTCCCCGAAATTAACACCTACGAGGGAAATCTCCAAATTGAATGACCAAATGAAATCCAAATCTAACAATTTATATTTCATTGGAAAGCTAAGAACCCGAGGAATCTAAAAAGACCAAAATTATCAAATTCTGATTTGTAAATCAAAAGTAATTGACCCTGAAAGTCAACGTTTGACTTCTGATGAAAGATGAACAGTCCTTGGTCAAACGTTAAATTAGAGGGTCAAATGAACTCGGAATTTGATGAATTTGCTATCCACGGAAAGCTGATGAAAAGAGGAATCTAATAAAACCAAAATCATGTGATTTGGAATTATAATCAAAGAGATATATTATTTTCAAAATCAGCGTCTTTTCGGACTAAAATTTGGGGAAAATGAAGAACACTATGAACCAATTTGAAAAATTAAACTTCTAAATCCAATTAAAACTCAAATTACCTCCTGATAATCGATCGAATCTCACTAGTAACCCGATTGCCGCAAGGATGGGGCTCTAATTCTCGTGGATTGAAGCGAATTTGCTCGGATTCTTCCTCGTGGACGTTTGGAATTCAAGGGGAAAATTTGATAAAATCAAGGAGAAATTCGCGATCAATCCCGCTCCAATTGCGTCGCAATTGAGTCTAAACGCTGGGGGATCACGATGAACTAGAGATCTTCCTCGAAATTTGCTTAATTCCTTCACGAATCGATCAAAAGTTCAAGAAAAGAAGGGAGAGTACACCGGTTTTGAAAGAAGAAATTGGCCTGAAGATCGTGGCTGATTGATGCGGTCGTGGGGGCGGAATTAATGCGTCGTGGAGGCGGCTTCACTTGGCGAGGACGTAGCTTCCGGATTGACTTGGAATCTGCCACGATTTTTGCCTCAAAAAGAGCCCCGATCGCGCCGCGATCGGGATACGATCGAGTGTCGATCGTGGCGTCGACTCTTGATCAAATGTCATCTGATGAAGTTGAAGATAGACGCCTTCGATTCCGCGATTCCAGAGCTCCACTTTGGCGATGAATGTGCCACAATCGCGCGACGATCGGGCCACGATCGCGCGTCGATTGTGGTTCTTCGTGAGGCGCGATCCACCGTCTAATCTTTAGAAGCTGAGTTGGACCGTCCAGATGTGTCCGCGTGATGCTCCGAGATCGCAGAAGATCACGATCGTCCGATGAAATCGCGACGACGATCGAACGGTTGTGGCGCATCCACATGTCATCAGGTGAGCTGCCACTTATGCGTATTTTTAGCACGTGGCCTAATTGCTGATTGCGTGGACTCCGGTCCACGTGATCGAGGGTTTCCGCCTTGATCCGACGCTTGTCGCGTAGCCACGTGTCTTGCAAAAGAAAAATTGTGTGGGAACATAGTCCCACACGGAAGAAATAACGGGCGGTGTAGCAGTTAAATAGGGGAGCGGTTAGAGACATTAGCCAGGTCTAAGAATAGGCTTATATGTACGATAACCTATGATATAATCTATATGATATATACGCCCACACGTGTCAGCCACGCGTGGGCCATCGGCGGCCCTGCCACGTGGCCTCAGAGCCACGTCGCATCTGCCGGTGGTCCCGCGTGCCACGTCCGCTCACCGCCCTATCAACTCGCTGCGCCAGCTCATCGCCACGTCAGGTACGCATGCCACGTTAGCATTCGGGGGCCTGTGGACCAAAATAACCCCCCCTTTTTCGTGATGTTACTATAAAAATTCATAAAAAATCAATTTAAAAATCAAATAAAAATCAGAAAAGGCATAAAACTTTAGAAATTCCTAATTTCAAATATACAACTCCTTTTTAATTGAAATTTTCTCCATTGGATCATAAATTCTTTCCTTTTTAATATTATGCCATTTAAAATATATTTAGAAAGAAGAAATCAAGATGACTTATAATTTACTTAAATCATTTCTCATTAAACATTTTAAATCATAAATTCATCCTAAAATCATCCTTCCAAACATTTACTAAAGTCAAAACTCATTCCATAATAGAGATTAACTTCTATTAATTTAAACAAAAGATTAATCATCTATTAAGCATGAAATTATCCCTAATTTATGCATAAATATCAACTTTAGTGAAATGACATGCCAATGGAGAAAATTCCTAAAAAGTATGATAACATGCATCATATTCACATAAAATAAGCATGAATATGAGTTGATTAGGATAAGAATTGAAGTTATAAATGTATGTTATCAACCACCCTAAGAGCGGCCAAGGGTTACTCAAAGGGGTAATCTTAACCCTTAATGATGTGGTGGAATTTGATAGTGTACGACCCCCGTCGCCAACAAGGCACGACACCACGACGTTGGAGGAGCCGTCACCCACGCACGTCCAGCCCCCACACCAGGCAAAGACAAAGGATCCCGAGTTCCGCTACACCGCTTGAGGACTTCGTCTCACCCATTCCAAGCTCGCGCACGTGGATCTACCTCCTTTCCCCATTTGAACTTTATCGGCACGTTTGTGTTTTACGCGGGCCCTCTTTATTCTCCATCTTCCCTCTTTTTTGGATCTTTTATCATTTTATGATTATGTTGGGCTTCCGAGTCGTGGGCCTTAAGTAGGCTCTTTCCCCTCTCAGCCCGTTTTGGGCTTTATAAGAGGGGAAGGGACCCCCCCTCCCAAAACCTAGCCGTCATTTGAGAAAAGAAAGGATTCTCCTCCCTCTTGAGTTGGTGCTCACGGAGGGTCGAGGAAGGAGTCCAACTGCTATTGCCGCCACTGCACGCATCCGTCCCATCGCCGTCACTGCCGCCGCTACCGCCACCAAGTCCTCGCCCGACCATACAGCCGTCGCCGTTGTCGCCGCTGCTTCCGCCGCCGCCGCCGCCGCCGCATGCAATCATGTTGCCGCCGTAACCACCGCTCCTCGCCGCCGATCCCCTTCGTGACACTGCCACCGCCTCAGGACTGCCGCACCATCCTCCCTCCACCATCCCTCCATATCCTCTCCGTCACCCAACCACCCTCTCTCCCATCGTCCCCGCCATCCCCTTGATAACATGCTAAATTAACATGATAAAATATGATTTTTAATACATATTAAGGCATAAACGATTTCATTTACATGCATGTTATCATACTTATATGTATTTTTCTATTATTATATGAAAAGTCGCTATATTCTCAAAAATACTTGAAATTAGGGTTAAAAATAATGATTTGAAGATGAATAATTTAATAACCCATCTTTATTTTGAGATTATAGATGTTTTTAGAGTTAAAATAATGAGAAAAAGCATTTATAGACATTTATTTATATTTTCCTAAGTTAAAATCTCTTAAAAATAAATATATTTTTGAAATAAAATTTAAAACTCTCATTATTTATTAATTTTGACTTTTTAGAATAATAGATAATTAAATTTGGATCAAATGAAAGAAATTTGGATTAATTCGGAGTTATCTATTAAAAGTTATGAATTTTCTATTTTTAGGGATGTTTTCCGGAATTTTCAGATTTATTTTCGATTTAAAATGATTTAAATTTATTTAAATAAATGCAAAAAAATGTTTTATTGCGCGCAGGCCCCGCGTGGATGCGACGTGGCACGCAAGGCCACGTGGACCCGCGCAGTGCCTACGTGGCGCATTATATCTATAATGTATTTATTTAATCTATATAAAAGGGGTATTTAGCCTGCCCTATATGGGGAGGGTTATTAACCCTATAAACCGTCGGGTGTTATAAACCCGACGGTTTCCTAAATTATTTCCCGTGTGGGACTAACCCACACTCTACTTACCATGCAGGTGACGTGGACGCGTGTTGAACGTTGGATCGGGCGGACCGCAGGATCTCGCGCGTCGATCGTGTGCGCTCGGGTCTATCAGATCACATCATCGACACGTGAGTTAAAAGCGGTGTTATAACGGCTATGATCTAATCAAGCCGCGACGCATCTCGACCGCCAGATCAAGATCTAAGGGGCGAAATTAGAAGCGTTTTGTAACGATTCTCTACGGATCAAATCGTGGCCGTCCATCATGATCCGACGGCCACGACTTAATCGAAACAGTCCACGATGGACCATTTCATCGTAACCGTTGATCGAAACGATCGGACGGTTACGAAATGATGCCCTATAAAAAGACATGTTCTTCACTATTCTAAGCATCCGAGTTGAGATTTCAATTAAATTGACTGTCTAGACACCCCTCTCTCTCTCGTTTCTCTCGAGTTCTTCCTCTTCCTCTTTCATTTCCGCACCCACGGAGGGGTAGAAGTTGACATTTGTTGGAAAATTGAGGGAGAAATCAACGCTTGAAGCTCGTCGTGACGTTCTTAGTGTTCATCGCGATTAATCAGTTTAATCGCGACATTTCGATTGCTAAATGGGTTTAGTGGAAGCAGTTTTACCTTAATTATCTTCCTATTATGTTTAATTTTTGTTTAGATTAGGATTTTAAGATCAATTTCATAAGATTTAGCTCGAAATCACGATTTCTTCGGTCCGAAATTTCTCTCCACTTCGAATCTTGATTTCTCCGCAAAATCAAGTCCAAATTTGACGATTTTTGATTCCGTGGAATCAATTTGAAGTCTACTTTCTTAAAATACTATTTTCCCCAATTTCTACAACCAATTTCTTGTCTGATTTGATCAAATTTGAAGATTACGTCAAGAAATTCCTTAATTACCTGTGGATTCGACCCATATTTACCATTATACCCCTCAATTCGAGTGAATTTCCTAAAATTGCTAAGTTTGGAATAATTTTTGACGCGATACCACGTGAAATCGACGACCTCGTGGTTTCGTCTCGTCATCCCTCTCGTCAATTTTGATAAACCAAAACTTGCGTGAATTTCTATCGTTGTTGTATTTTAATTCATGCAATACATTTATTATACCTCACTTAGGACAGTAGTAAGCAAGGGTAGATCCTCTGGGAATCTAGGAAATGAGGCTTGTGACTAAGGTAGAAGAAGAGAGGGATTCCTATAGTAGGGAATATTAGGAGTTAGAAGAGAAATTTATAGGGATAGTGAATGTAATTGGATCGATTAGAGGAGTTTTAATTAGAGGAGACGGAGAATGTTTTAAGAGTTTTCTAGAGAGTCTAAAGGGGAATTTCCCTATAGGAGCATTCTATCGAACACCTTTTGGGTGAGTAAAGATTATGGAAACAAGAAGAAGAAAAGATAAGAGGATGTATAAGAAGTAATATGAAATTAAAGAAACTACTACTTTAGGTAGGAGTGAAGATTGGATGGAATAGAGATTGAATGATGATGGAAAGAAGAGATGAGAGGAAGAGAGTAAAGGTATAAGAGTATAGAGAAGGATGGGAGATTTAGGTAGAACTTATGAAGGCAAATGAATTATCCTATGATTTAAGCAAACTAAAATGAACTACATTAACCATGGAAAGTTCTACAAGCAAATATATCATCAGAACCTTCACACAAACCCCGTTTTTCGGTGCCAATCCTAGGCTGCGTGGTGCTTGATCCACGACAATGTCGAGCTCCACTTGCTTCCCTTCTCCAAAGCAAACTCGGGCAATCCACGACACCCAGCTTGGGAAGCTTCTCCCCTCTTCATGCTGGTGACCTGGTGTCAAGAGAGAGCCAAAAGACAAGGAAATTCGGAATGGAAGGAGGAGGGCTTTTAGGAGTTAGGGTTTCCAACAAAACCGATGGACGAGATCAATTTTTGGGGTTTACAGAAATCCGACAGAAAATCCAATTGTGCGGATGGAAAGAGCACGACGGGGTTAGTATCCCAACAAAAATTCAGCCCAATCAGACGGCTAGATCAAACGATATCAGCCTTCCAAGTTGGAGCATTTTTTGGCCGTCAATCTGATGGTCTGATGTAATTAATGATCTCTTTGACTGTAAAGTCCACGTGATCGTGCCACGTTGCCTAAAAGCGAACCGTCAGAGGCTCGCCACGTCACCTGCACAACTAAGTGACAAAACGACAAAAAACAACGAACTAAATTAAATCTACGATCTGCGGTGATTAATTTTGCCGCAGATTCGTTCCAAAATGTGAATAAGAGAGCACCACGTCGCTCTCTTATTCCACATCAAGGTCAAACTAAACGGCACGAGTAGGAAGGCACCACGTCACCTGCACGGGGTAAGAAAACAAAGCGACAAAGCGTACGATGAAAGAAATGACAAAAGAGACGATCAAACAAAACGACAAAAGGAGAAATAAATCAGCACGACGAAAGAAGAATTAAAAAAAAACGACTAAAAGGGACAGAAAGCAAAATGAAAAAAATATGAATAAAGCAAAACGACTTGCGGCGATTACTTTCGCCGCAAACTCCCCTCGTTGAGCGAATGAGAGAGCCCATGTCGTTCTCTAATTCCACAGCCAGTAAAAAATGACGGCGCTCGAAGGGGAAGCTCCACGTCAACTTTGCAATTCTAAAATTATGTTTATACCCCTATTGTTGATAAAGATGCAAAAAATCATTAGAATACTTAGAGATATATCCAGAAAATCATTACAAAATGCTCTAATATTCATTGAAATCATTTATAAATTCTAGCAAAAATGTATTTTGCTTTAAAAAAGGCATCTCCTTCTGACTTAATAATCTAAAAGAATTATTCAAATATTACCAAAAATTAGGAATTATCTCATAATCATAATGAAGTCAAAATTAGGCAACTTTAATCATGATAACATGCAAATAAATTCATTTTAGGCCACGTATGCATGTAATAAGCCTAGTTTACGGTCATAAATTTGTGTGTTATCAGATTTCGCGTGAAGCAAATCCCCGCGACGTCCCTCTCCCCTTCCCTGATTTCTAGCCTCCTCTCTCCTCCCCCACGTCGTCCTAATCCTCCCCTTCCTTGCGACCTCCACGCTTCTCCTCCAGTTGCCCCGCAATTCCTCCCCACGACACTGCCATTCCCTTGTCCAACTCCCGTCCTTCCCAATCCCGTGACTCCAAAGCCATCCCGTCCCAACGCCCCTCTGCAATTCCCTACCCGAGACCTTACCCTCTCTCCTCCGTTCGCCCACCTTCCCCTTTCCCATGAGTTTGTCATCTCCCGCCTCGTCGCCCCATTTTCCCGTCGCCGACAAAATTCTGTTGCCTGCGAATTCCGTCGCCCAATTCTCTTTGCACGTGAATCTCGTCCCCTCATTGTGCGACTCGACCAGCCCCCACGCCTCCCACGGGATTCACGAATTCCATCCAGAATTCTTGTCAGAGCTCGCTGTGAAGATCCATTGGAACCTCTCTCTCTCTCTCTCTCCCCTCTCTCCCTCTACCGATTTATCCCGTTCGCCCTCCCAAATTCCCTACCGGATCCCAGCCGATTCCCCACCGAATTCTCCCTACCGTTCACCGATTCCCTCCACGAGAATTCGCCAAGCATTTCCCCACCTCTCGACCGGCGAACGACGTCGTTGAGGCCGACAAGTCCATCCGGTCTGGACGCATGATGAATCGAGTCCATATGGTCATTAAAAATACACGGTCAAGAGTCAAAATAAAGTCCAAACTTACCAATTTCAAGATTAATTCATGAATTGAGGGTATAATGGTAAATATGGGTTGAATCCACAGGGAATTAGGGAAAATTATTGATGATCTCTTCGAATTTGATCAAATCAGACAATGAATCGATGATATAAATTAGGCAATTTGATATTTTCAGAAAGAGGACTCGAAGACGAATCCGCAGAAAAAAAATCACTGAATTTGACTTTGATTCCGCATAGAAATCAAAGATTGAACATAGGTGAAATTTCCAAAAAATTAAAATCATGAAAACTAAATTTAAGATTGAAATTAAATCAAATTACGATTCTAAAATGAAATTAAAATCTATACGAAGATAGATTAGAATAAAACACAATCCCTAACCCACAATTGCGATTGAATTGATCCAATTAATCGCCAGAATCAAGGCTATTCATCAAAATTCGGAAAATCGCGATCATGGAGTTCAAACGTCGATTTCTTCCTCATTGATCGTCGAAAATCTTGATCTCAAGCACTCCGTGGACGCGGAAATGAATCTAGAAGTGGATGGGAGCAAGATATTCAAGAGATTTGGCATCTAAACAGTTTGATTTACTCGAATTGCGCTCGAATGCTGTATAATCTTGAAGAACATCTCAATTTATAGAAGCGATATGGGCGTAATTGTCCAATCGACCTTTGAATTCACGATCAACGGCTTTGATGAAACACATCGGATGGGAATAGTTATCGTTAAGTCGCAGCCGTTAGATCGCCGATCAACCACAGAGATGAATCCACGTCGTGTGCATTATAAAAATGCATCAAACGGTCGCCGTCGGATCGCGATCGAATGTTTCAAATGTGTTTCCATCGGTTTAATCTCAGCCGTTATAACTCCTTTGATCAACGCCTGAGATTAAGTCATTTATAAGACTATTCGTTGACAAATCATGATGGGCCACGTACCCCCCTCACTTAAGTGAAGATCAACGGTCTTGATTCCTCGTGTGATCGGACGCTCCTTACGCTGCCTCGTCACCGCCCGCTTTAACTGTTTGATTGCGATGCAATCGGAAGCTCCAGATCGCGCCACATCACTTAAGCGCCATGAATAATCTGAAAAATTGCTTTTAAATTAGAAAATTTTGATTTTTTTATTCCAAAAAATCCTTAAAATTTTATTAAAAATTAAGAAAAATTTAGAAAAATCCGAAAAAATCCCTAAAATTAGAAAATTTATAACTTTAAAAATATAACTCCAAATTAATCAAAATTTCTTTCATTTGATCAGAAATTTAATTATCTATAATTCTTAAAAGTTAAATTTAATAAATAACAAGAGATTTAATTTCTATTTCAAAAATACATTCATTTCTTTAAGGTTTAAAACTTAGAAAATAAAAATGAATGTATATAAAATGATTTCTCTTATTATTAAACTTTTAAAACTACTAATAATCTCAAGTAAAGATGGGTTATAAAATTATTAATCTTCAATTCATCATAATTAACCCTAAATTAATGTATTTTGAGATTATAATGACTTTTTCATAGAATGATAGATAAATTCTTGTAAATATGATCACATGCATAGGAATGAAATTTTTATTCCTGAATATGCATTAATAATCATGTCTAATTAGCATGTTATCAACGTGCCTCTTCCCGGCTCTAATCGGTGCAGACAATAGTGACGAAGCGTTTTATGCGGTCGTTAAAACACACAAACGTCGGTCAAAAAAAATTTATAATTCCGAACTCACAATGACAAAGATTTAAAATCAAGTAAAGTGTAAGTATCGGATCGATCCACAAAGAACAAGCTTGACTTTTATTGCAGAGTTGACTTGGTCAAACTTAGGTTTAATTGAAGATTTAAAGAAGTGAAAATGATATTTTATGAATAAAAATGATATAAATATACTAGATAGGATATTTTAAGATTTCAGACATCTGATTTGACAGAGAAAAGTCAAAATTCAAAGTCAAAGCATTGACTTTGACCAATAGTCGACTTTCTGTAAAATGACAGAAGCCAAAGATGTCAGAAGATTACGAAAATTATATATTCAAAATCTATAGAGAAAAATTTAATTTATTGATATAAAATTCATGATTTTTTACGAATTGGATTTATTATGAATTAATGAAAATCAAAGTTCACAAAAATCCCGAAATGAACACTTCGGTGAAAATCTTCAAATTGACTAACAAAATGATATTCAAATATTGCAATTGATATATCAATAGAAATCTAAAAACTAGAGGATTCCAAAGAGACTAAAATTGTCAAATTCCAATTTATATTTTAAGAGTAATTGATCCTGCAAGTCAACGCCCAAATTCTAATTGAAAATGAATAGTGGTTGGTCAAACGTTAAATTGAGGGGCCAAATGATCATGGAGTTTTACGAATTTACTATCCACGGAAATCTGATGAAACAAGGAATTTAATTAAACCAGAATCAAGTGATTCAGAATTAAAATCAGAGAGATATCCTTATTTCAAAATCATCAAAAAAATTCGGACTAAATTTGGGCAAAAATGAAGAACAAATCAACTTAAAATGCAAAATTAACTATCTAAATCTAATCAAAACTCAAATTACCCCAAGATGATTGATCAAATCTCACTGCTAACCCAATTGCCACTGAAGATGAGGCTTCAATTCACATGGATTGAAGTGAATTTACGCGGTTTCTTCCTCGGCGAACGTTCGGCGTTCAAGTGGAAAATTCGATCAAATCTGACGATTAATCACAACGAATCTTGTCTTAATCGGATCGCGATCAAGTCTAAACGTAGGAGAATTCTGATTAACTCAAGATCTTCCTTCAAAATTGCTTAATTTCTTTACGATTCGATCAAAGGTTAAGAGAAGAAGAGAGATTACGTCGGTTTTTTAAAGAGGAATTTTCGCGAGAAATCATGGCCATTTAATCCGATGAGGGTCGATTAGTGGCCACGATCACGCGATGATCATAGACCACGATCGCATGAGGATCGCGAACCATGATCGCACGACGATCGTGGACCACAATCTCACAATCTCAGCAATCGAGTGTCGTCCGATCTCCATCATCGCGTCGAGGTGAGTTCACGTGTTGCCCCATGATCGCGCAATTGCGCGATTAAATGTTGAGCGTCCGATTTCACTTAAGTCACGATTTACACACGTGTCTGATTTGTGATCTGATAGATCGGGGTCCACGTGATCGACACCCCGCGATTGTATCCGACACGCCACACATCGCCACATCACTTGCATTTAAAACATTAAACGGGACATAGTCCCACACAGAGAAAACGCGGGATTTCGCAAGTATATAAGCTGAGGCGGTTTAACGCTATTGAGTTACCGCCCCAACTATCTTACCAGGGCCCACTAACCAGTGGGCCCTTCACACGCCAGCCCCCACTCGCCATGTGGCGCCCCCTCGGGCGTCCGCGTGGAATCGCGTGGGCTCGCGCGGCTCTGCCACGTGGCCTTGCATGCCGCGTCGCATCCGTGCGGGTCCCGCACGCCACGTCAGCTTCGTGTGCCACGCCAGCTCTGCAGGTTCTTTGGAAAATAAAACCCCTTTTTGTGATTTTAATCAAGGAATAAAATCGATTAAAAAATCAAAATAAATTCTAAAAAATCCATAAAAATCCAAAATATTCAGAAATCCATATCTTGAAAATTATAATTCCTTTCTATCTCCAATTTTCTCCATTGGTTCACAAATTTCTTCTTTTTTAATATCATGCCATCTAAAATTAAAACAAGAAAATGGGATGTATAATATCAAGTCTTTCATTAAAAATTCCTTCTTTTAATCATCCTCTAAAGTCAAAGTAAATTAGGGAAAGTAATCAATTTCTATTAATTTAACCTTGCAAAAGATTAATCATCAAGAAAGCACATAATTAACCCTAAATTATGCATGAATATGAACTTTAGTAGAATGGCATACCAATGGAGAAAATTTATAAAAAGTAGGATAACATGCATTATAATTATATAAAATAAGCATGAATATTATTTAAATAACGTAAGAATTTAAGTTAAATATGCATGTTATCAGATAGCTCCTGCCAGACATCCTTGCGTCCGCCGTGGTGGGGAAGAATTTTTGTTTAAGACGAAAACAATGAAGAAGATGAGTCGGGAACGCGAAGAGCTTTAGCGGGGAGGGACGAATTACCGTCTTCAACCTTCGCACAAGACCCCGTCCGGATTCGTCCTATGAAGGCCTTCCCACACGCGCCACGGGAACCCTCCGTGCTCCCCACCTGCACATCGTGACTTGAATTCAGGCCCGTCATGACCTGACCTCCCAGATCGTGCCGTGCCCGCCCTAGTTGCACCCGTGCTCTTGCCGGGATCGTGTTCGCACCTGATCCCTGCCCAAGCAGGGCCCGCCCCAGTCTCAACCGGCACCCACATCCTCCACTGCCGCATCCGCGCCCATCCCGACCATGCCCACGTCTTACTACAATCTGCGACCACGCTCTACCCCAGGCTATTTTCGCATCCAACTCCTGTCTGCACTCGTACTATCTCGTCGCCCCACACCGTCCCGCCATTCTTCCCGATGTTGCCTAATCCTGACCCTCTTCTGCCGACCGTCCGTGCTGCGTACGAATGGCCACCCCCATCACGACCGACCGGGATTGTGCCTCGCAAGTTAGGCACACATCCCCTTCCTCTTTAGTTTGAAGTTGTTTATTGTTTTCAATACTTCCTGCACCTGCCTCTACCGTTTTCGGGACATAGTTTAGGTCGAGTGATTAGATGACTCGAGTGGATTGAGACCATGGTTCAATCCGTCAGGTTGGCCGTCGAGCTCCCCCTCGACGACCCGAGGCTCCCCGCCTACGTGGATGTGGACCGGGAGGTCTCCCGGATTGACACTACTCGGCGTACTCTAGGAATTCTGGAGACAATGTGCGGGAAGGGAGTTGCTTGTTGACATTAGTAGGTCATTACATCATAGTAGTTCACCCTAGGGTATCCATCCCCTAGTTCCACCTTTAGTATCTTGTGTACGACTGGGTTCACCAGCCTGGTCTTGCATCAGAATTCCTTTCTAAAGAGTGAGCCTCGCCTCCTCTAAAGGACATAATAAACCCCTTCATAAGGAAATGGGCCCCACCTCTTAAAAAGGTGACACCCAGCTCCTTCCTAAATAAGGAGAATATTCACCTTAATAGGGTGACCGCCACTTCATTTTAAATATTAAATAAGTTTTGAAGGATTTTAATATAGGTTGGTCAACCTTCCATAAAATAGATAAATTTGACCAACTTTGGCTTACCTTGACTTTGCTTAGTGAAGTGGTTGCCCCCAAAAAGATAGGGTGATCTCTATAATCATTTAAAAGATGGATTTGACCACCTTTGTCCTTTTTTGACACCATTGAACACCTTGATCCTAAATTACACCCTTTGACTTCATGGAATTACATATGACTTGGCCACTAGAATTGTGAAGAGATCATTTTCTCCTCTCATTCATTGCAATTTGTCTCTACATATTTCCATATATTTTTATATGTCATTGTATCCACAAAAATCATAAAAATGTGAGAATTTCAACTACTTAACTTCAAAAGAAGTCAAATGGGTTTAGTCTTAAGATATATAAATCAAAGAAATGATGCATGACAAGGTATATTCATGTTTACACATAAGCAACATTAATTAGATGCAAATTGGGTTCATGAGTTGAATAACATGATGAATGCAAAAATATCACAAAAACATGATAATGTGCATTATATTAAAATGAATTATACAATAAAATATGTTTATAATGACAGAAATGAAAGCATCAATGACACTTTATCACTAACCCATAGGGATGAGACGATGTCCCCATTTTACCTTATCAAAGTCAAAATTTGAGAACTCTTGTAGGGAAATGTTTAGAATTCAAGTGAAAAAAATCTCCATGAATGTCAAGGTCAATCAATGATAATTCAGCATAAATTCAATGAAAATATTCAAAAAATTCAAAACCATCATTAGTCAAGTGAAAGAAATGAATTTGGCCAATGACAAGAAACTAGAGAAAAAGATAGAAAGTATCCTCTTTATAGAGTTTTTGGGCTTTGAACTAGCCTTATGATGTCGTTTCTCATGAAACCTATCTGATTAGATGTTTAAGAGGCATGTGCATTGCATTTGTGCCACATGTCCCCTAAAAAAATAACAAAAATAGTTATAATCATTAAGAGCATTCTCAACCATGAGATAAAAAATTTGTGTTGTGTGGCCCTCTAGTCAGGCATTGATAAAGATCAAGTGTTGGGTGCAATATGGACAATTGGATTGAGAATTTGAAGGGATAAAATGGCTAAGATCGTGCAAATTTTCACACCATTTTTTGAAGAAGAAATGCCACCTTTGAAGGTACTTTGAAGGGAGACAACATTGGAATATATATAAATCATCAAATCGATGGTCTGATGTCAAGAGCCTCAAATTTACACCACATGTCCACCATCTCGAAGATAAACCACCATCTTTGACAATGCCCATTTGATCAAGATCTCACATTCCATATGCAACCATGTCACGCACCATGGTGGCATATTGAATAGAAAATGGCGGCTTAATTTCCTAAGCTAAAAATGATGCAAGCATCGTATTTGGATTGGTTCATCTACACACATAAGTTGAGTCCATTGAACATTAGTTACTCATATAAAAAATCATGTCTAAATTTCATGTTACTGAGGACTTGTGTCCATTGCTTTGATGCATTCAATTCATCATCCACATTCTAAGTGCTCCCATCATGTCATGTCATTCGTGATGAAAAAAGTTACATATTGGAACATTGAGTTATATAAGTTAGCTGGTTTTAGTCGGTTCAGAAAGTCTTATGAGCAAACTAGTTTCTATCATTAACCTTTAAACTTCAGCTCCGTGTAGGCACTAAATGAACATTGCATTGGCACCACTTGGAGTGATGCATAGGCACTGAACAAAGTAGTATGTCAATGTCACTTGGACACTGCATGCCACACCTGCTCACTTGTTGTGTGCCTCATGGTGTGCATGCCATGTTAGTTGCCACAATGGGTCCACCATTAGTTTGCCCTTTTCCTTAAAAATCCCTAAAAATCCCCAAAATTTCCATAAAATCCATAAGGCTTAGAAAATTCATTTATTATAAAATCTTTTCCCTCAAATTTTCTTCATTTGATCGGGAATTTAATCTTATAATTTTCTATCCCATATAATTTTGAAAATATAAAGATAATCAAAAGGTTTATCTATAAATATCACAAGTTTGGCTAAGAAGGTTGATAACATGTATTTTTACACATTTAATTCATTATTCTTTGATGATTTTAGAACATAATTCACATTATTATTATATAAGTTATCATGTTTTGATAATTTTTTTGTATTTTTCATATCATATCATGCATATGCTAAACTCACATTAAATTACCTCTAATTTTATGCAGATTTGATATTTGGCATTTTCTAAGGTTACATGAAGACGATTTAGTTGTGTGTGCATGAGTTTTATGATTGTATGCATGAACGAGGAATGACAAGGAATGAAGAGGACAAATGATTTCTAATACAAAATTATCCTTTTTATCATTTTTTATATTGTATGACAAAGAAGACAAAAGGGTCAAAATGGAAAAAATTTCATCTAAAAAGGGGTTTTCCATGAACAGATATTTCAATCCAAATCATAAGTGAAAATTTTGATTAAGACTGAGGGTCAAGTGATCCTCACTCACCTAATTGATAGATACTATCAATTTCTCGTAAGTGAGCAATGTGAATGAGTTAGACGGTCAAATACATGTGATGATACTTTGAGATATATGATAACATGCATTTATAACCTGAATTCTTACCCTAATTAACTCATATTCATGCTTATTTTATGTGAATATGATGCATGTTATCATACTTTTTAGGAATTTTCTCCATTGGCATGTCATTTCACTAAAGTTGATATTTATGCATAAATTAGAGATAATTTCATGCTTAAGAGATGATTAATCTTTTGTTTAGATTAATAGGAGTTAATCTCTATTATTAAATGAGTTTTGACTTTAGTAAATGTTTGGAAGGATGATTTTAGGATGAATTTATGATTTGGAATGTTTAATTAGAACTTATTTAATGAAATTTTAATTCATCCTTATTTCCTTCTTGAAAACATATTTTAAATGACATGATGTTAAAAAGAAAAGAATTTGTGATCCAATGGAGAAAATTTGGATTAAAAAGGAGTTGTATTTTGATAAATATGAATTTCTAAAGTTTTATACGATTTTTTCGATTTTTATTTGATTTTTAATTGAATTTTTAAGTATTTTTTAATTAGAAAAATCGCGAAAAAGGAAAATGTACCTGCGGAGCTGATGTGGCGCGCGCCGGCTGACGTGGCGAGCGGGCCCAGGCGGGGCTGACGTGGAGAGCGGGCCCAGGCGGGGCTGACGTGGAGAGCGGGCCCAGGCGGGGCTGACGTGGCGAGCGGGCCCAGGCGGGGCTGACGTGGAGAGCGGGCCCAGGCGGGGCTGACGTGGCGAGCGAGCCCACGTGGCGCGCGGGTCCACCGCGCCGTTACGACGTGGCGCTGAGGCCACGTGGCAGGACACGTGTGGCCCGCGCGTGACACGTGGCTGACACGTATACATATATATCATATAATATGGTTATCGTACATATAAGCCTATTCTTAGAACTGGCTAATATGTACGATACGCCCCACTATTTAAGCGCGTCGATTTCATGTATTTCTTCCGTGTGGGACTATGTTCCCACACGGTCTTACCTCTGCAGGACACGTGGCAGCTTGGCGGGCGTCGGATCGGATCAGAGCAGCAGAAATCAAGACACGTGGCAGGCACGGCGGCGACCAATTAAAAGGGCGCCTAACAAGACAAAACCGTCTTTCTTCCATGGAATTCAAGGCACGCCAGTCGAGGAGGCGGCGGCCAATGAAAAAAAAGAGGGAGTTTCCCTCCGCCTAATAAGACAAATGCCATTTAATGCTCTTGTTTTCAGGACCGTCAGTCAAAGCGACGTGGACCAATGGGAAAAAAGATAGCCTTTTTTCCCCGCCTAATAGGACAAAAGCATTTAATTTTTTCTTCTTTTTAGGAGTAACGGTCGAGGCGACGGTCGCTGCTTCTGACGCATTCATTGCGCCGCACTGCTGCATTAAACGCAGGAAACCGCGTGCATTAAATGCAACGCGGTTTCTGCCGTCTACGTGGCGACTCGAGATTCATTGAAACTGAATGGGATGACGTGGCCACCTACAGTTAACCGATTAATTTCTTTTCTTTAGACAGGTGGCAGCGCGTCTCATCAGAACGGTTGGATCGCCATCGAACGGACGAGGAGAGTGGATCGCGATCGCGCGATCGTGACCCTCCAGTCGCCTGATGATCGATCGGACGGCGAGGAGGGGATTTGGAAGAACTCCAAAATGGTGGCTCGATCGAGCCGCGATCGCGGCGCGATCGAGCCGCGATCGGGGAGTTTCAGCGGCGGAATCGCCTCCAGACGACCGGACGACGATCGACCAGGACTAAGATTATGGCCCGATCGCGGCGCGATCGTGGCCCGATCGCGGCCCGATCGTGCCGAAAATCGTGCCTTTTTCGAAGAAAAATTGAAGCTCATTCCCCGCGGAATTGAAGCCACGATCCATGCCCAAGGAAGCGCCTCCATGACGCTTGAAAACCGCCCCCACGAACGCGTCCATTGCCCACAATTCCAAGCCAATTTCCTTCTTTAAAAGCATGTATTTCCCTCTCTTGTTCTTGAAATTTTGATCGATTCGTGAAGGACTTAAGCAAATTTCGAGGAAGATCTTAAGTTCATCATGATTCCCCCGCGTTTAGACTCGATTCCGAAGGGATCGGAGCGGGATTGATCGCGAATTCCTGCTTGATTTCATCGAATTTTCCCCTTGAATTCCGAAAGTCCGTGAGAAAGGATCCGAGCAAATTCACTCCAATTCGCGCAAATTGAAGCTTAATTCTCGTGGAAATCGGGTTAGTAGTGAGATTCGATCGATTATCAAGAGGTAATTTGAGTTTTTATTAGATTTAGAAGTTTAATTTTGCAAATTAGTTCATAGTGTTCTTCATTTTCCCCAAATTTCGATATGAAAAGTTGCTGATTTTGAAAATAGTATATCTCTCTGATTATAATTCCAAATCACTTGATTTTGGTTTCATTGGATTCCTCTTTTCATCAGCTTTCCGTGGATAGCAATTTCATCAAATTCCGAGTTCATTTGACCCTTCAATTTAACGTTTGACCACGGACTGTTCATCTTTCATCAGAAGTCAAACGTTGACTTTCGGGGTCAATTACTTTTTATTGACAAATCAGAATTTGATAATTTCGGTATTTTTGGATTCCTCTAGTTCTTAGATTTCTATTGACATATAAATTTCAAGATTTGGATTTCATTTGGGCATTCAATTTGAAGATCTCCTCTGAGGTGTTCATTTCGGGGATTTTCTGATCATTGATTTTTAATAATTCATAATAAATCCATTTCTTATCCAAAAATTACAAAACTTATATCAATAAATTCCATTTTCTCTCTAGTTTCCAAATATCTACGTTTCGTAATCTTCTTACTCTGTTTGATTATCTGATTTTGCAGAACACCTACTGTTGGTCAAAGTCAACGCTTTGACTTTTGACTTTTCTCTGTCAAATCCGAGATTTCAAATCTTAAAACTTCTTATTTACCTTATTTATATCATTTCCATATCTTAAATCTTATATTCTCTTATTTAAAACTCCTTTTAAACCTAAGTTTGACCAAGTCAACTCTGCGATTAAAGTCAACACTGCTCTCTGTGGATGGACCCGATACTTACCCAGTACTTGATTATTCTATCTTGTCTTTGTGAGTTCAGATTTATAAATTTTTTTTGACCATCGTCTTTGTGTTTAACGACGCACGAAAACGACACGTCAATATATCAATTCTGGTGGCGTACGACCCCCGTCGCCACCAAGGCATGACACTACGGCGCCGGTGGAGCCGACACCTACGCGCGTCCAGCCCCCTCGACAGGCGAAGACGAAGGATCCCGAGTTTCACTACACCAAGTGAGGCCCTCTTCTCGCCACGACACATTTCGTAGAGCTCGCGCGCGTGGAGCTATCTTTTCCGTTTTCTATTTTATTATGACTTTATTAGCCCGCACGTGTTTAAGCGGGCCTTTGCATGTCTCTCTCTCTCTCTTTAGGCCTTTGGGTGGGTTTCCCTTTGTTTCGGGACCCTAGCCTAAGGCCCTTTCCCTTTTGTGAACCTTTATTTTATTTCTATGAGTATGGGTGTGGGTTGTGGGCCTCAAGTGGGCCCTTTCCTCTCTTGGCCCACCAAGGGCTCTATAAGAGGGGAAGGGACCCCCCCCACAAACCCTAGCCGTCATTTGAGAAAAGAAGAGTCTTCCTCTCGAGTGGCTGCTCAAGGAAAGTTAGAGAAGAAGTCCTACCGCCGACGCCGCCGCCGCTGCCGCCGCACCAGTTCGTGCCGCCGCTGCCGCCGCCGCCTCCGCCGCCACTTCTTGCCCTAGCTCCGGATCAACCCCACGCCGCCGCCATCGCCGCTGCTCCAAGCCGCCGTCGTAGCCGCCGCAGAGATCCGCGCTGCCGCCGAGCCCAGCTGCCGCCGCCGCCGCCGATCCAAGCCGCCGCCACCACCGCCGCCCAAGGCCGCCGCCATCGCCGCCGCGTCAAACCGCCTCTTCCGTCGAGCACCAAGGCCACGAACGCCGCCGCCGCACCCCGCCGCCGCCGCCTTCGCGTCCTGCTGCCGCCGACGTCACGCCCGGCTGCACACGCCGCCGCCATTCCGCTCGCCTCACGCAACCCCGCAAGACTCCGCGCCCCATTCCACCACGAGACCGCCGCCCCCTGCTTCCCTCCCCGAACTGCGCGCCCCGGCGCCCTCCTCCGCTCCCGGAATCGCGCTCCGCTTTCCCTCGCGCGCGCGCCCGCCATCCGAAAGGAAGCCCTAGCCGTGGGCCGAGAGGACTGGCCGATTCCTCGCCGAGCCGACTCAGCGGGAATCGTCCCCCCTTCCCCTCACTCAGCCAGACCGGCCCGGGCCGCCTGACTCGCCCCGGACCGCCCCAGACCGGCCCGAGCCAGCCCGAACCGGTCCGACCACCTCCCGACCGAGTCAGGGCCGCCTGCATCGACCCCGGCCCGAGCCGGTCCAGATCGGCCCCAGGCCGGTTTCGGTCCAAACCGGTCCAAACCGGCCCCGATCCAGACCGGTCCAGATCGCCAGGGCCGCCCCAACCAGTCCAGAGCCGGTCTAGACCGCCCGAACCGGCCCAGAACGGCCCTGGACCGCCCCGAGCAGCCCCGGACCGCCCGAAACCGACCCTGGACCGCACCGAGCCGCCTGACCGCCTCGAACCGGCCCGGGACGCCGCCTCCCGCCTTCACTCGTGTTCGCTGCGACCCGACCCGGCTCGTCGCGACTCGTCATCGCCCCGCCCGCGCCGACCGCTCCTCCGCGCTCCCTCGCCGACTCGCCCGGCGTCCCGACATCGTTGCCGCGCCCGACGACCTCCCTCGCCCCGACCGACTGGGCTCGCGCCCGCAGGGTTAGGTATTCATCCCCTCTCTTACTTTGAAGTTCTATATTTCCTTCATTACTTCCCGCACTTGTCTCCACCGCCCTCGGGCCTAGTTAGGCTAAGTGACGTCTGGGTACGGGATTGGGATCGTGGATCCGGCCGCCGGGTTGACGATCGAGCTTCCCCGACGACCCGAGGCTGCTCTCTCTCCTGCCGCGACTGATCTGGGAGGACTCCCGCTCCATCCTACTCGATGTACCCCAGGAGCGCTGTGACGACGCGCTGGAAGGTTGGCTGCTTGAGGAGATCTTAGACATCCTTACATCATCTAGAGCACGTAGATCATCCCACCTATAGTTCCCCCTTAGAGGATATTAGCGCCGGACCGATTCACCCCGTCGGTCCTGCATCAAATTCTATTTTGAATTTGGAGATAAGAATAGAATAAATCATAAGTAAAATTTCATGTTGGTTTACATGCGTACAAACGAGCACTGGACACAACATCATGGTCCCTTCTTCGTTATGTGATTTATTAGAAAGGGATGAATCTATTTATGTGTGTGAGTATTTATATCTCTATTTTTAAGTGATAAATGTTGTGATTTGTAATATTATATCTGTAATGAAGAGGGTGATCTATAAATATAAAAAAGATTGGTTTCCTAATCAAGAAGGTGCTAGAATCTCAATGAATGGAGAATAAATTGGAGCTTGAGTGAAGAAAGTCCTCAATGCATGAAAGTTTACAAGTATTTCTCGATATGGACAAACCTAAAGATGTATTTACAATGCCATTAGATAATATGCTCTTCTAGTCAAGAAAAAATATGCCACATAGCTATGAATATCATGGAGCGAGACTTAATACTTGAAGAACATGAGAGATTCAGGTAAACGACGTGATTATCTATGCTTACATGAAAACATTGTAGAATACATGAATAACATAGATAGAATCTCATGGATATCACAAGAAAACCTCTCAAAGGTTATAACTCACAATTATAACTCAAAAACATTTGGTTTTATGTCATGAAATGATAGAAACAAGGACAGATCATTAATGAAAATTGACAAAAGGCACTCCAAAAAATTCTCACAACAACATAGGTTTATTAAGATTTCATTTATAATGAAGAAAAGCCAAAGGGGATGAAATCAAGGAGGGAGGAAATAAAAATGAAGAGAGAAAATTGGGAGAGGAAATCATGGAGAGAGGAGAGGCAAATGAAAGAAAAAAATGGAAATAAAACTAAATAGATGAATGAAAAGAGAAATGTGGTAAAATCGGGGAAGAGAGTTCAAGCCACTAGAAAATTCCCTTTTCTCTCTCATATATATAGGGAGAGAGAGAGAGTCTCCTTTGACCCAATAGATTGAATGACCCGAAAGGTGTCATTCACTAAGAATCTATTTCACGGTAGATAATGTAGTTTGAGCGTATTAAGCTTGATACCGAGATCTTGCACGCCAAAAAAGTATGTTTGAAAGTTTCTCTAACAATAGAAAAAAATCATGATGAGCCCTTTGAAGACTATGTGAATAGAGTGGCAGTCTACCTCAATGTGTTTGATGTGCCCGTGGAATGTAGGATTATCAACAACTAGTGTATCACTAAAGTATTGTGCACATAATTGAGTTCTAGTAGTAATTTATCTTTTTCCACTAGAATTTCCTCTCATGGATGAAGGTCTCTTTTGGGAGAGAGAATACGCGGAAAAATGTCATGAACCTTTAACCATGAACCTTTCCATGTCATGAACCTTTAACCATGAACCTTTCCATGACATGAACCTTTAACCATGAACATTTCCATGTCATGAACCTTTAACCATGAACCTTTCCATGACATGAACCTTTAACCATGAACCTTTCCATGTCATGAACCTTTAACCATGAACCTTTCCATGTCATGAACCTTTAACCATGAACCTTTCCATGACATGAACCTTTAACCATGAACCTTTCCATGTCATGAACCTTTAACCATGAACCTTTCCATGTCATGAACCTTTAACCATGAACCTTTCCATGTCATGAACCTTTAACCATGAACCTTTCCATGACATGAACCTTTAACCATGAACCTTTCCATGACATGAACCTTTCCATGTCATGAACCTTTAACCATGAAACTTAAACCCTAATCAAATCTGAGATTCGATTAGGGTTTAAGCTCAACTGATAAATTCCCACTACCATAGATCCTAAACCCTTAACCATGAACCTTTCCATGTCCCAAGACCGTCCCATCCTCTTATCGGGCCCAATCTACGATAGCCCAATGGGTTCTTACATCGCCCCGGCCCGATTTCCTTCCTCCGCCGAGAGAACAGAGCAGTCAAATGCTTCAATAGTCAGTTTAGTGCTCGAGAGTCGTGATTCCTTGATGTGCGATTCCCAGAGGAATTGATGGCGATGGATGAGAGGAAAGGCAGAGTGGCCGTGGTCGTCCTCGGCGACATCGGGAGAAGCCCCCGGATGCAGTACCACGCGATCTCCCTAGCCGATCAGGTTCGCTCCCTCAGGGATTCCTGTGGGTCGAATAAACACTTTTTGCCGTGAATTTCGCTTGCACGTGCACTGTTCTGTGTGCTCGAATTTTGCTGTTTTGCGTCTGATGTATGCACGATTGCATTCCACATCTTTCACCGGCATATTTAACATCTGAAGTAAAAAAATACGCATTCTCAAGATTTGCCCACCTGTAAAGATTTCGATTGAACAGACCGGGGCCTACGCATTTCTTCCATTTTCTTCATGATGGACCTTAAATGAGTGGCTTTTATCACTCATTCAGAATCCTTCATTTGATAAATGATGTACGATCTCTCGATTAAACCAAAAATGAAACAGTCAATGTTTATGAAGTAAAGGGTTTTTCTCATTGAAGCTTGCTCTATTCTTGTATCCTGCAGGCTCATTTGGAAGTGGATATTGTTGCAAATGGGGGTAAGCCATATTTCTTCTACTTCCATTTGAAGTGTACATACTATGGTTAAATTTTTATTTAATGACTACGTTTTCAATCTCAGTCATTAAAAAACATATATGTATTTATTGATGGGCTGATTGATCTCAAGTGACTATGTGTAAGTATGTTGGATTTTGTGAATCCGTGTCAGTAGTATGATAGATCTTGAGTGATGTTCTGTTATTATGAAAGGCTTTTTAAATGCTCAAATCGGGAGAACTCTAATGCAACAACCGTTGACCACATGGTGGAAGGAATTTTACATGATAAGTGAAATATATTTTTGTAATGAAAATATCAATCCTAAAAAAGATAGAGAGCCACCCGAAAACGGTGGCCCCCCGTATGAAAATATCTATACTCTAATCTATAAACACACACAGATAGAAATAGAGATAGAGAGAGCTAGAGAGAGAGAGATTCAACAGTAAATCTGGATTACATCCAGGTCTCGATCTGTTTAGAAGGCATAACTGTAAAACAAGTACTCTGATCCTTCACTTTTTTTATTTCGATTTTTATAATTATTTTACGTAGTTATCGTTTTTGAGAAACCAACCTCTAAGAACTTTAATTTTTTCAAAATATCTGAATTCTCTTATTTCCTCATGTAGGCACTGATCCGCATATTGCTGTGAAGGAAAATAACTATATTCATATTCACTTAATGGTACTGATGCAAAAGCTATTTGTTTCATTTTATTCCTCAACTTATTAAATTGTTCATCTGTATTTGATGTGTCTTTCAGAAATCCATACAACTCCGTGGTTTATCTTCTATTTCAAAGTCATTGGCACTATTTGTGAAGGCAGCTATCCAGTTTTTCATACTTCTGTGGTATCTCTGTTTTAAGATTCCCCGTCCAGATTCATATATTGTACAGGTGAATCCTATGATTCCATGCTGTTACCACTTGGAAGTTTGTTTTATAATGATTTTGAGATTTTTTATCCCAAATGCATCCGAAAACCGTAGCTTGCAGGTTCAAAAACTCTGAATGAGAGAAAAGGAGTGCGCCATCTTAGTTCTATTTGGTCTTGATATACTACATTAGAATAGACGTATAAGCTGATTTTGAGACGGGGAAAACTATAAAAGAACATAATTCCTCACAAGTAATATATATAGGACTTAGTTTGACTGATTAATTGAGATCAAGGTCTCGATCAATCAGTTAATCACCCCAAGGCCTGCTGATCAACCCCTAATTGCTAGAGACAAAATTTTGTAAAGATGAAATAAGATTGAGTTAGATTCAATCAGGGCCGTCAGATTGTTTTCAGATGAATGTGACAGTCAGATTGAAAAAGGAAAGCATTGGAGGGAGGGAGGGAGGAAGAAAGAGAGAGAGGGAGAACTTTGTCACATAACTGCTGCTTTCTCAGAAAGACGTGATCAACTCAATCAATCAGTCATCACAGGACTGCTGCTGAATTTCAACACAGGAACCCAATGATTGTTATAAGCTTTTTGGAGATTGGCATTCTGAGCCAATCCCAAAGCCTATAGATTGTTACTACTTGAGGCTTCAAAATGATTAAAAAGGAGACTTTTTATTACTAAATTTATTTTTATTTTTTTATTTTCAGAACCCTCCATCAGTTCCAACCTTAGCAGCAGTCAAATTAGCGAGCTGGTTTAGGAGGTCAAAAGTTTATCATTGATTGGCACAACTTTGGCTATAGTTTGCTTGCATTATCTCATGGGAGAAATCATATTATAGTGAGGATCTATTTCTGGTACCCCCAAAACTTTCTCTGATTGTTTCAAGGAAACTAAATTTTTATTTATGAGATATCTATCCTTTTTCAGGTTTGAGATGTTCTTCGGGAAAATGGCAGATGCATGCTTGTGTGTAACGCAAGCCATGCAGCATGAGCTAGAACAGAAGTGGGGAATAAAGTAGGAATACTTTTAAAACCAGCATCTATTCAAATTCTCTTGATAAAAGATTTCAATTCTATTTCAATGACCAGGTCAAAGGTTTTATACGACCAGCCACCAGAGTTTTTCCAGCCTGCGTCTCTAGAGGAGAAGCATGAAGTAATGATATCTTTGTTTTCCCCCTTTTTTCAGCTATAAAAAATCTCATAGAACCCTAATTTTTTTAGCTGTAATAGTTATTTTGTAGATTACGCAAGGATCTCAGCCGTTCTGATGGTGTCCGCAATTTTTTTACTTCCGGTGGGCTCTCATACATCTAAGCAAGTGTTAAGTTTCCAAAATTTGAGTTTTTCCACATTTTAATTTTTGTTTGGTCTAAAAAAGGTCCAGCTACCAGAGAGGAGACCATGTTCACTGAGAGAGTTGGAGATTTCATTTCCTTAAAATCAAACAGGCCTGCACTTGTCATTAGCAGTACAAGCTGGTATGAACTAAATTTTAATTTCCTTTTATTTTTTATTCTTAGAGCTGAGTGTTCCGTTTTTCAAAGCTTGCCAGCTTTGTAGATATCTAAATAGTTTCTCTCTTTCTTGGATTTGAAGATCATTTGGTGATTTCTGTCAATAGAAGTGGAAAAGATCTTTTTGGCAAATGAATTTATTTTATACTTCTCGCACGACTTGTTTGAAATAAATTTCATGTGAAATAACATCCTGGTTTGAACCACAAAATTTTTCATCTAAATGAGGGGGGATGGGGAAGAGAGAGAGAGAGAGGGAGGGAGCTCATGCACGCAACACAAAGAAAAATTAGAAGATCTTCACTCCTGTGGCCCGAATGACGAGAGTTTATTATTTATTGTCAAAGGAGAAGACAGGGGACTCACAACCTGAGGATGGATTCTTTCGACGGGTTGTTAAAGTAAAGGAGGGAACCACAGGAAGGAGAATTTGTGGTTTGTTTTTTTGTTGGCTCTTCTTTTTTGTTTTTTGTCTTTTTTTTTTTGGGGGGGAGGGGGCACTTTGTCTGGAAGTGGCATTCTTCTGAAAATACTTTGTCTCCTATCCTCTGCGTATCATCTAGGACTCATCAGAATTCGACAAGTCATTGATCTGTTTTCTTGTTAAGAAGGAGAACTTCGGTTTCTTGCTTTGCTGGACCAAGAATGAAGACTTTCCCGTACTGAGTGGGAGAGATTTTCTCTTATATGCCGTAAATGACAATAATTCCATTATCCAGTTTTCTGTTTCTTGTATGAGGAAGAAACTTCATTTTATTTCATCTTAGTACTGAGAGGATGAAGACTTTGTCATACTTCTAGAGAGCAGGGGACGAAGTTGAGTGGGGGAGGGAGAGCAGAAGGAGGAGAAGAAGAAAAATTAAAGATAATTCTAGAGAGAGAAAGAGAGTGAGGGAGATCTATTGCTTCTATTGTTTTATGAAAAAAAGTTTTTTTTTTTTTTCCAGGACTCCAGATGAAGATTTTGGGATACTTCTGGAAGCAGCCGTCATGTATGATAGGCGTGTTGCGGCAATTTTGAATGAATCCGATGCAACCGAAGATGATCAGTTTTGGGTTGATTTTCATGATGGGAAGGAATTCTTGTACCCGAGAATTCTCTTCATAATTACTGGTAATTAAAAAAATATCAGCATCATATAAGTTATCATGCTCAATTCAAAGCAAAATAATCGTCTTCACCTCTTGCTGTCTCTACTGGATTCTAAAATAGAAATACTCTTAATTTTTATTTTACTCAACCATTTTTTGTAGGTAAAGGGCCAGAAAGAGAAAAATACGAGGAACAGATCAAGAAGTTAAAGCTGAGGCGTGTTGCATTTCGTACCATGTGGTTATCTGCTGAGGACTATCCGTTGTTACTAGGTTAAAGTAGTAACAATAGATAAAGTGAAGTCTTTCATTAAAACTCTTTGTCTTACTCTCTCAACTTCTTAATTATGCAGGGTCTGCTGATCTAGGGGGTGTGTCTCCACACTTCCTCATCTGGTTTAGACCTTCCCATGAAAGTAAGTAAATCTTGGTGTATGCCTCACCAAGTTTAGATATTGACTCTACCAGACCGTGTGACCTCAGGTTGTAGACATGTTTGGGTGCGGGCTGCCTGTCTGTGCCGTCTCATTCTCTTGGTAATATCCTTTTCTGCTTAAAGTAATTAAGTTGTGTGCATTTTTCAGATTAAAATAATTTTAAAGTTGTAATGAATTATTTATTGGAAGCATCCAAGAGCTCGTGAAAGTTGACCAGAATGGACTCATTTTTTCGTCCTCTTCAGAGCTCGCCGACCAGCTTCTGGTATGCACATTTTTATTACCATCTTTCCTATTTGTCGCCTTTATATCAAAGAAGTTTGCGGCCTGTTGACTCATCCATTCTATTCCTAATAACTTAAAAGTCACCTGTTGAAAAATAGTGATTTACGTGTTGTGCTTTATAAGCTAAAAAAATCACCAGTACCTTTCTTTCTATACTTCCGTTGGTCTCTCTCTCTAGCTCTATCTCCATCTCCCTCTATCTCTCTCTCCAAATTTTGATTTTAAAGGTACAAAAGGAAAAGCCTCTACTCTCTTTCTCTGTCTTTCTCTTTTTGAATTAATGTATTTTCAACGGTTGAGCTAGAAAAGATTCATGAGCAGTTGACTTGATTCAGCTGCTTAACCGAAGCAGAGAGGGAGAGAAGAGAGAGAGATTAAATTCTTAGAGTATTTGATGTTACTATTATGACAACGGCAACATTACAAATACCACTGATGACATTACAAGGACGAAATGTTTTAGGATAAGGATCATAAGGTGTAAAATTGATTGGTGAACATGAGGTGGCTAGTAAAAGCATCTTACCTTGCTTATCTGTGACCCGATGCAGATGCTCTTCAGGGGCTTTCCAGGGCAGATGCGACTATCTTGGCGCATTAAGAGAAGGGGCCATGGTATCTGGCTCTTCTGGATGGTCAACTTCGTGGGAAATGCATGCTCTACCTCTTCTAAATGAGGCAAACTATGTTCTGTCTTAAAGTCAAACATATTCCTTTTCTCTAATATCAATCTTTCTCGTATGGTTCTTCAGGTTTTATGGGGATATGGTGGGTAATTATCCAGGGAAAAGAGGGCCCGGGTGGTCTGATCGGAGCCTCCTTTTCTGTGATCAATTGTCATCCTCTATTCTTTTTACAATTCGTCATTATATCTCAATAATTATCATGTGTAATTATGTGTCACAGATTCATCCATTGATGCTCATCGTGATATTTTCGAGATCAAGATACTAGATGGTTGGAGAAAGAGGTCCAATCTTCATCTCCTCATATACACAGTAATAAATATTCATCATGAAGATATATCTTCGACACTGTTTTGCGATAATCATCTCATGTAAGGGACGGGAATAACGAATAGAGAGAGAGCGAGAGACAGAGAGAGAGAGACACAGAGAGACACAGAGAGAGAGAGAGAGAAGAGTTGCCAGAAATAGAGCTTATTTCTGGCCGGGTCATCCCAATTTTGGCCTCTTCGCGGGGGACATAACAGATCTCTCGGGTTCGGGACAGCAGCGGTGGCGTTTGTCCTCCCCCTGCCTCCGGTCTTCCCCCCGACCTGGCCGTCTTTCTGTCCCTTAGCAACCGACACTTGTCCACCAAATTCTCCTCCATCAACTTCTGACATTTATATACCTCGTCCTGCATCAGTCTCAATATGTCAACCCAAGCAACCAAAGTCACCCCTAAAAGTTGACTTTTGGTCAAATCCTTACAACCTTGTCGACCTCCTCGTAGATCCACGCCAGCTTCTCGTTCATTTCTGTTGACCCACATGCTAGGAAAATGACGGCCGCCGCAATCACCGAAAACCGTTGACCCAACAGCTTCTCCACTGGCATTGCCCACCAAAGTGAAATCAATTTCCACTATTTCAATAAACAGAAAGAGGCCAATTCTTCGCGTTTCCATAAACAGTAAAATTTCTTAAACTCTCCTACCCCGCCGCGTGGCGAGTATGACGTCATTTACGACGCCTCCGACTGATGCGGCGGCGGAGAAGTAGTCAACGAAGTCAAAGGGGCTGACTGGGCGTATCTTCCACTGGAGAACGCACAAAACGAGACGCTCCATTCTGTTAACTTTTTCGAGGTCAAACACGAATTGAGAATCCAAAATCTGCAACTTCCGGAACGGCGGGGCGGCCGTTTCTCCTATCTTAGCTGCCAATGTCAGGCACGCCACCGCAAGGAGCCGCCACATGTCATAACCTTCCTGAAAGTCAACAGAGTCTTAGTTATCCTAGTCAAACGAGATACGCTTAAAACTCTGGAAAAGTCAACGTCATGCCAGATGGGGCTGCAAGGAGAGAAAACGATCGAGATAATTGATAGATACGAAGGCAGTCCTCGGGTGAAATCCATTAAAAGGGTTGACCTGAAAAGTCAAGATTAAGGTCAACGATTATCGCCGACTTTCCTGTCGAGTCAAAGGACAATAGTCTAACTTTGATGATCCAGTCAACGGCTTGAAGTCGTGCAATAGGGTCAAAGGGGCCGCCGTCGCTGAATCGCTTAGAGTACACGGCGGTGGGTAAGTGGTCAACCTCCACGGACAGAAAGTACGAGATCGGGCTACGAAAGTCAACACTGGGAATACTGTCGGGTAAGGGGACAGTTTTGGCGGCGGCGTCGTATTCGTGGCCTTCGAAGTCGTCGATTTTCTCGTCGCAGAAAGAGAGAAGTGAGAGAGAGTGAAGGCTTCATGAGACAAAGTCAACGGGTGCATGGGGAGGGGGTCGACGAATTGGCGGGGACAGAAATTTAAAGCAGAAGGGGAGACGCCGATTCCGAAGAGACGTGTCTCTCCGCTGAGAAGTCAGTTGTGAGTGTTCAATGAATTCCTAATTCTAAAAACTAAAATATCGAATTATTGAGTCTCAGACATTGCTGATGAACTTCTGAACATTGGAACTACGAGCATTGACTACCCTCGTGTCAGTATCAGTATTTGAAAACCTTTTTATCAAACCGATTCTTCGTGGGTGGAAAGGGAAGTAACCCGTGTTCAATCATCTTTGTTCGCGTATTTTACTGAAAAATAATAACTGGTCTTTTGGGGAGTGCATGTATGGAAACTCATGAAAACATACGCAAATTTCGTGTTACTTGACTATCTAGTCAATCGCACGGCTAGGAAAAGGCGACCCGATCTGATTGAAGCCTTATTGATTGAAACCTCATTCTCTCTCAAGAATTGCATATTTCTTCAAATGTTTTGACATAGAAGATGGGTTTTCACCGTTTAATATTTTGTTGGTATTCGAGATTTTTCTTTTTCAAAAACCCAGTTATACATCACTGGAAAACAATTAAAGATAAAGTTCATCCGATCTGGTCGAGGGGGAATCGAGATGGATTTTGTACTGATCGATCCCCTCGATTGGTCAATCTCTTAGGATCAAGGGGTGTCGATCACTTCCTCAATCTGATCGGTAGACAGGTAGAGAACCCTCAACCCCTATCGATAGCATAATCTTTAATCCGATCATCAATCAGATTGACATGATATGCCCTAAAGAAATTCAGAAAAAAAAATCAAAATAAATTATAAAAAAAGAATAAAATTTTCAAACAAATTAAAATACACTTCGATCCTATCGAGCATTAAACTTTTCGACCGGATCGAAACCTGAGCCTCGATCGAAAACAGATCGAGGCCCACTCTGGGGCAGATCACCGATCAGATCAAGGGATTCGCGTTGATCCAATCACTGATCGCCGTTCCTCACGAGACGGTCTAAATATTTATTTCTGAGTCAGCTCGGCAGGTCCGCCCAATCTAAAGTCGGGCTCACGAGATCGAGCTGGTCGAATAAGACAGAGGCAGTGAACGAGTGCACGTGGCTTTCCTCACATACGTCTTCTCTCTGGAATTTTCGTACGAAGGCAAAGTCGAGAGTCACATCCGTCCGGCAGTTGTTTGACATATCTACATGAACGAAGCCAGAGTAATCTAGAGAGAGAGAGAGGGAGAGAGATGGACGGGGTGCAGCTGAGAGGAAACCTAGAGATTACATTACACTTGTACATGAGGATTATGACAGGTAGAGAGAGAGAATGACAAGGCACAGCCACAAGGGAGAGAACCTAGATGTTACACTATCCTTGTACGTGACGATTCAGATGGTGGTGGGAAAGAGCGAGCGAGAGAGATAAGTTAGCGTTCAAAGCCATCGGAAAGCTCAATGTGGGCACGGTCAATTGCAGACGGTCTTCAGTCTCTTTGCCGCCTGGATGAATCCTGGAATCACCTGGAACTCGTCCAATTGCTTTTCCGAATGAATAGCAATGGTCTCGTGCACGTCAGTTCATGATTATGTGTAGTGGAGAGATGGGGGAGAGAGGAGTTGACAAGTAAATCTAGAGACAAAAGGCAGATGGGGAGAGAGAGAGACCGAGAGAGAGATTGATCTAGAGATGAAGTTAACTGGAGAGAGATATACCTAGATAGAGAGAAAGATAGATCCATAGATAAATAGATGTAGAGAGAGCGAGAGAGAGAGACAGATTGATCTAGAGATGGAGTCAGCTGGAGAGAGATATACCAGAGACCGAAGAAGAGAGATCTAGAGAGAAAGAGAGTCCACCTGTGAAACGAAATGCCTCTGAACCGCATTGATCAACTGCTCCTTAGAAGGATTGGGATCAGCTCCCGTCTATCAAAAAACAATTATGTTTTCACAAATTCATTTTAAAAATCTACCGAACCACCAAACCGTAATTTCCAAAAATTCAAGAATACTCACCAGATTAAAATGCCTCAGATATCTCCACAGAGCCGTCGTCTCCAACTTACTCAGATCAACCTTCTACAATTTACATCATCAGATGAACCTTCTAAAGAGCAATTCTCAACGCGATTTACTTTTTTTCTCACCGTGGAGGTGTTGACTGAAGAGATGGTGGGGCCACCTTGTATGTTGACTTGCTTATCTCCCAACCCCATGGTCTTCTGAGATCTGTGTCTCAGCTTGTGGGGCTTAAGGGATCCTTCTTTATGCATCCCAAATGCTTGTAATTAGCGAAAAATCGAATGAGGAAAAGACACGTGTTCTTTGAAAAACTAACCCATGTCGGAATTAATCTCAGACTCGTTTTCGTTGTCTTCTTCATGACCAGTTGGAGCTTCAATTACACTGAGGGCATTTCGTTGAAGTTTCACCTCGATGCCATTGGCAAGAACCTGAAATTCAAATAATAATAAATAAATCTTGATCACAAGGGAATTTCGTGAGACACCTTAAATTAGAGATGCAATAGGAAAGAGAAGAAATCTCAATTAGATACAGGTTAAAGAGTCAAAATCTAAAAAATGGCAAAACTTTTCAACATAGGATGTCAAAACTCAAAGAATTTGAAATGCACAGAAACCCTAAAATGCAGGGACCTGAATTCTCTAAATTGAAATGCAGAACGATTGATAGGAATAGTTGAATCTAGTTAAATACAAATAAAATCAACGGCTATTATTAATATCGCTGATTACAAATAATGAATTTAAGAAAAGTGCACAATTATACGATATTAAAACGTAATTAAACGGCAAATGCTGCACGATCAACATGGAACCACGAAATCAGAAAAGAAAAACACCAGTTTCCTAGCTGAACCACAAGCAACCAGCAAGATAACTCATAAATTACAATTCGGGAGAATAATTCTCCAACACTCCTGATCGAAAAGTTAATGTGAATACCCTTCACAAATAAGCACAATTACATAATATCAAAACAAATTTTAACTGAAAATACTTATCTCTCAATTCAGAGCCTCGTAATCAAATTAAGAATAATCAATATCCTCTCAGCAGCACAAGCAATAGGCCGAATATTCATAAATTATAATAAAAAGAGTAACATTATACATTTCAGAGGATAACTGCCTAAGAAATTACCAGCCAATGCCATCCGCCGAGACCTACTGCCTTCTTGACGACTCCTTCAAGACCAACCAGCACCGATTTCGTCCTGTTATTTCCCGTAACCACCACCTTAGTGTGCCTCGGTAAAACTGCAAGTTCCTCCTCGCTGCAAGTGCTCTCCCCCCAGCTCTGCAGGTGCTCCAACCTCCCGCACATAGCGCTTTCCACAGCTTCCAGCATTTCGCCAAGAATCCGATAAACCGGAAAAATCAAATTACAGATCCGATAGATTCAGATCAAGCAATGTACATTCCAAGTTTCCGACTCATCTCGGATGCGGAAATTGGCGGACAATTGGAGGAATTTAGAAATTTCCCGGACGGAGAAAGCACACATGCAAAGGAGAGAGAAAGACGGAAAGAGCGAGAAGAGAAAGACTGACTGACTGAAAGTTTGCTCTGTGACCGTTTCGGTTTTATCTTGTAATGAATCCTGGAGTTTTATAGGCACCAATGGGAGGACGACACGTCCCTTGCTTCAGTCTACTTTGAAAGACGTTTATACCCTTGTAATTTATAGATATCCTGATTATCAAACATTTGTCGACTGATGAGGGACAATACGGGTCGTTGGGCCCAACTATGGTAAGGCCTGGGACTGAAATAAGAAAGTTATTTTCTTCCTCGTCCTCTTTGCGGGTTCTGCACAGTGGCACGCTCGGTATTCAATAAACTACAAGAGGGTATTATGGGAAAAGTAATTCCCCTGCCGTTAGGTGACGGTAAAGAAAGCCGACGTCTTTCTGGGACAATCTCATCCGACCGTTTAATAACCGAGAAGACAATCCTAGCCGCCGGTTCAAGCGGGAACAAGACGCCGCCAACCAGGAGAGGCGGGAAGCGGAATCCTTTTCCCTGTAAATTCGGAGAAAAAAAAATTTACTTTTCATAGTAATGGCGTAAATGCGTGGGTATAAAAATAAAGATGTTGACATTACGGGGAGGGCGATGGAATTATCTGGTAATAAATGGAGAAGAGGGAAATGATGACGTAATCATAGTACGTGTGTTGCATTACAGCTGTAAGTCTCAAACGGGCGGAGGTGGCGAATGGGAGATTGAGGGATTAGGACTCTCTCTCTCTCTCTCTCTCTCACTCTGAGCTGCCCAGTCTTATCTGGCCCACTAAGCACGCCCACCACCTCAGCCCTTCGAGCGGCTGCCCCCATGTGAGCTGGCGCCCCCACCAAAGGACCGCAGCTCAGAGGGAGAAACCCTTGCAAGATCACATCCCCAAGCGAGCAGCCACCATAACAATGAGCGATCGCCCTAGCTAGGTTGCAGCCAAGAGGCGCCGCCTCCAAGCTTGTCGCCCCAAGGCTGCTGCCTCCTCTCCATGCAGCCATCGCCCTAGAGATGGCATCGCTCTCTCGGCTGTTGCCTTCTCCCTTTTGCTTTCAGCCATGAGCTTGCGTCCCTCGAGAGGGTCTCGGCCCATATGACCTGAAGCCTCGCCTTAGAATGGTTGACGAGCATGATCCAGCATTTGAGCCACATGTGGTCAGCTTGACCGGGGCATTCTCTCTAGGATCACTCTGGTCGACTTCGTGCCTTCATCCAAGAGTGATTGATTGTATAAACCACAGATGATTGACATGCATGCGTTAGAGCAAGATCTTTTGGAGCTCATGGCAAGTGTTTGCTTCAATGGCCTTCAACTCTTCATCGCTTTTCGCAAATTTGTGGGTAGGTGCTTTTTGGCGGTTGAGTTCTTAGCATCTCTTCGATATCTCTTCAGGTTAGTACTATAGTCTCTTTTTGCACTCTAGAATCTCAAGCTCCATCGACATTATCATACCCTTCTTACCTACTGATATCTCTTCCATGTGGTCCAAATGGAAGAAGAGGTTCCAACCCTCCTACGCCATTGATTCATTAGTGGGGAGTAAACCAAGATAAAGACAAGGCGACCTTTCTCCCATGAAAACTAGGAATCCATTGAAAAATCATCGAAGTGAATTTGGGAAACTTGAAAGGGCACAAGTTGCTACTTCTTTGGCTCCCACTATTGCGCCTCATTTGGCTATGCCATTTGCACCTCATAGTATCCAAATAATTGTCTCCTTTGTGGAGTATGAAACATGATATGCACAAAATCATGGTCGTTCAAAATGTAAAATCACACAAAAAATTATACTCAATTATTTGAATTAGATCTTAAAATTTGGAATAATAATGAGCAAAGATCAAATCCTTAGGGAGGAAGGCTTCAAGATTGAAATGAGGGTTTATTTATATATTTTTCGACGAAGAAAGTATAAAAGATCAATGAAGAAAGGAGAGGAATAAAAAAATGTGTAACATATTGATTGAGGACTTCAAAGATTCTCGATTAGTGATTTACGTCTGAAAATAAAGGTGTATGGATGAAAAAGGATAGAATTACTATCCTATGTCAAAAAGAAATTGTCGTAATCTAAAGATTCGTGAACAAAAACTTACTATAGTGAGCTCTCCAATCAATCACTCCTTTGAAAGTCTTTATATCTTTGCTCGAGATTCTTGGCTTGCATCCAACATAAAGAGTGAATAGAAAATAGAAGAAATTTGTTAAAAATGATGTTCGGTACATGATAAATAATTGATCAATGTTCTCTTTTCTCTAGCTAACCAATGTTAGAAGCATCCAAAGAAACGACAAAAAAACCTTGTTTAATCAGCCATTCTTTTCGTCAGCCACACCTAAGAGATAAAGCATAGAATGATTTTGCCCATAAAAATTTCAAGTCTGAAATCTATTATGACCATGAGATATCATGATTTCAATTTATAACATTTATGGCTGTTAATTTCTCCTTAAAAATGCTTGACTAATTATTGGCCATTTGATTTATTTTGGTCAAGAATTGAAAGGCTCCATATCATGCGGCTTATCAATGAAGAAAGGAGAGGAATAAAAAAAATATATAATATATTGATTGAGGACTTCAAAGATTCTTGATTAGAAGGAAAAATAGTGATTTACGACTGAAAATAAAGGTGTATGGATGGAAAAGGATAGAATTACTATCCTAGATCAACATGAAATTGTCTTACTCTAAAGATTCGTGAACAAAAACTTACTATAGTGATGCTCTCTAATCAATCACTCTTTTGAGAGTCTTTATATCTTGCTCGGGCTTTTTGGCTTGCATCCAACATGAGGAGTGAATAGAAAAGAGAAGAAATTTACTAAAAATGACTTTAGGTACACGATGAATGATTGATCAATGCTCTCTTTCTTCCAGCTAACCAATTTTAGAAGCATCCATAGAAACGTCAAAAAACCTTGTTTAATCAGTCATTCTTTTCATCTGCCATACCAAAGAGATAAAGCATAAAATGATAATTCTGAATTCCATTATGATCATAAGATATCATGATTTCAATTTATAACATTTATGGTTGTTAATTTCTCCTTAAAAATGCTTGATTGATTATTGGCCATTCGATTTACCTTGATCAAGAATTGAAAGGCTCCATATCATGCCACCTGTCAACCCATGATTCGCCCCAACAAAGAGATAAAGAGGTTGGATTAGTGCAAGTCGTCTGATCAACCTCATCAAAGTAAGAAGGCGTTAGATCGTGCCACGTGTCAAGGCATGATTTGCCAAAATGAAGAGAGTACTGACGATGCATTTTATGCGGTCGTTAAAACACACAAAACGTCAGTAAAAAAAAATTTAGAATTCTGAACTAACAATGGCAAAGATATAAAATCAAGTATAGTGTAAATACCGGGTCATTCCACAGAGAACACGGTTGACTTTTATCGTAGAGTTGACTTGGTCAAACTCAGGTTTAATTAGGGTTTTAAAGAAGTGATAATGATATCTAATCAATATAAATGATCCAAATATATGAGATAAGATATTTTAAGACTTTAGAAAACCGATTTTTAGCAGAAATGTCAGAAGTCAAGGTCAAAGCGTTGACTTTGACTAATAGTTGACTTTCTAAAAATCAGCTAACAGAAAGAGCTTAAAATATTACGAAAATTATATAGACAGAAACTAGAGAGAAAATGAAATTTATTGATATAAAATTTGTGATTTTTCGATAAGAATTAGATTTATTATGAATTATTAAAAATCAAAGATCATAAAAATCCTGAAATGAACACTTTGGTTTAAATCTTCAAATTGACTAACCAAATGATATCCAAATCTTTCAATTGATATATCAATAGAAAGATAACAACTAGAGGATTCCAAAGAGACTAAAATTGTCAAATTTCAATTTATATTTTAAGAGTAATTGATCCCGCAAATCAACGCCCAAATACGGATTGAAAATGAGCAGTGGTTGGTCAAACATTAAATTGAGGGGCCAAATGATCATGGAATTTGACGAATTTTCAATCCACGGAAAGCTAATGAAATAAGGAATCCAATGAAACTAGAATCGAGTGATTTGGAGTTATGGTCAGGGAGATATTATTATTAAAAAATTATCAAAAATTCAAACTAAAATTGGGCGAAAATGAAGAACAAAATGACTTTGAATGTAAAATTAACTACCTAAATCTAATCAAAACACAAATTACCACAAGATGAATGATCGGTTCTCACTAATAACCTGATAGCCATGAAGATTTGGCTTCAGTTCACGCGGATTGAAGAGTATAGGCTTGATTTCTTCCTCGACGGACGTTCGGCGTTCAAGGGGAGAATTCGATCGACTCCAACAATTTAATCACGATGAATACTGCCCCAATCGAATTGTGATTGAGTATAAAACACAGGGGAATCATGATAAAACTCAAGATCTTGTTAAAAAATCACTTAATTGCTTCACGATTCAATCAAGAGTTGAGATACAAGGTAAGAACATCGATATTTATAAAAGAAATCTCCGCAAAAATCAGAGACCGTTCGATCTGATGAAGCTTGGTTGGACGGCCACTATCGTGCACATGAGATGAACCACAATCCCATGACGCGGGCCCAAATTCCTCCTTTCATTTTTCCCGTCCGATTTCAATCGGACCGTTCTGATGCCTCCACGCGTCGCCCCACGATGCGCCGAAATCGCGCTTAATCTCATGCGTCCAATGTTTCACTTACGCGATTGACGGCTCCGTTTAGTGCACGTGCTCCTGATGAGGATCAGGTGGACCTCGAGTCCACCACATTGACACACTTCATTTGATGCGCTCACATCCAACGCTCGCGACGCTGCCACGTGTCCTGCAACGAAGAAGTTAAGGCGGAACATAGTCCCACACGGAGAAAATGTCCGGAAAACTCGAGTATATAATCTAGGGCGAAATAACGCCTTTGCGTTACCGCCCCAACTATTTAACCAGGGCCCACTAACCCATGGGCCCTTCACCTGCCAGCCCCCTCACTAGCCACGTGGCGCCACCCAGGTGTCCGCATGGACTCGCGTGGCCCCTACCACGCGTCTGCGCCTCCTCCGCGCCACCTAGGCGCCACATGGGCTCTCGCGGCTCTGCCACGTGGCCTTGCGTGCCATGTCGCATCCGCGCGGGTCTCGCGCCACGTCAGCCCGTGGTTCTTGCAAAAATTACCCCCTTTTTTGCCTTTTTAAATAAGGAAATAAATTGATAAAAATCAAATTGAATCTAAAAAAATCCAGGAAATTCATAAATCAATAACTTTAAAAATATAACTCCTTTTTAATTCAAATTTTCTCCATTGGATCACAAATTTATTTCTTTTTAATATCATGTCATCTAAAATAAATTAGAAGAAAGAGACTATAAGGTTAATTCAAAATAACTTGAGTGATGATTATAAGAAATGTATTTCATATCATCCAAACATCCTCTTCTTAAAATTAATTCTTCTAGTCATCCACTAAAGTCAAAGTAAATCAGGGAAAATAATTAATTTCTATTAAATTTAACCTTGAAAAAGATTAATCATCAGTAAAGCACATAATTAACCCTAAATTATGCATAAATATGAACTTTAGTAGAATGACATACCAATGAAGAAAATGCATAAAAACTCCGATAACATGCATAATAATCACATAAAATAAGGATGAATATGAGTTAAATAAGATAAGAATTTAAGTTAAATATGCGTGTTATCAAGCATCTCATAAAGCATCGATTCGATTAAATCACATTTAATCTCGACGGTTCATCTGAGGAGTTATAACGGTCACGATTAATTGCGATCGGTGAACCCCTCGACTTATCGTGATCGTCAGATGGAGATCCAACAGACGCGATGAATCGACACATCTCTTCACACGCAAGACGTGGACGCATCCTGACGCTCCATCAGTGATCGGACGGACGTGACTTAATCGTGACAATTCACCAAACAATGCGTCATCTGGACCATTGATCGCGATGGACCGTTAGATCTGACGGTTACACCCAAAATTTTTATAAATAAAACTGTCCTTCACGACGGAAGAACACCCTTGGATTTTTGAGTGAAATCGAACTGTCTAGACACCACAATTCGAGAGTCTTTTGATTTCTTTACCTTCTTGACACGTTTTCGCGTCCAAGGAGTGTTGAAAATCAGAAATTGATCGAGGGAGTAAGGAGAGATCACATCTTGAATGCCAATTTTCGTCTTCGAAATCGCGGATTGAATAGCCATGCATCCAACGATTAATTGGATCATTTCAAGCGCGACTTTGGGTTAGATTGCGTGTTTTCATCTTAATCTTTTCGTTATTTAGCATTATATTATATTTTGAATCATAGATTAAGTTTAATTTCGGTTTTAAATCAATTTCGTGATCGAATTTTTCTCTCATTTTCAAACTTCGATTACTCTGCGAATTCTATTCCAAATCATTCGATTTTTGATTCCGTGGATTTGTAATTGAGTTATCTTTCTTAATATTATAAATTTTCTAATTTCTAAACTCAATTCGTCATTTGATTTAATCAAATTTCAAAGATATCACTCAAAATTCCCTAAATTCTCCGTGGATTTGACCCTTATTTACCATTATATCCTTCAATTTCGTGATTAATCTTTAAATTGGTAAGTTTGGACTTTTTTTTTGACACGACATCGTGTGTATTCAACGACCATACGCATTTGTTTCGTCTATACTCGATCCACTTCAATCACGATCTTCACTTGCTTCCTTCTCCACGATAAGATTGAGCATAAAAAATGCTCCTCCTTGGGCCTTGATCTCCTTTCCCTTTCCTTTTTGTAGCTTGATGCTAAGAGAGAGCAAAAAGACATGAGTAGAGAGAAAACGAAGGGTTTTTTAGGTGGGTTTGTAGGGTTTGAGTGTAAAGAGGGGTAAACGAGTCTAATCATTAAAATAATTTTTTTAGCTTGATTGTTTGATCCAAGCATATGGATGGATAGAGGGTTAAAATATGAATCTAGCCATAAAAATTTCAGCTCAAAACTCTTTCTAGATCATAAGATATCACGACTTTAATTTAAAGAAATCCTAATCATTGATAGAGATCATGCATGAGAGCACGCCACGTGGCACACTCTTATTGCACTAAATAGGTGTGTTAGCCTTTATAAGTGCGGAGGAGCTTTTCCATAAAATTATATTGAAAAAATCAGAGGGGGTTTTTTTTGTGGTAAAAATGCTCTAAAACTCATGAAAACCCCCTAAAAATTCTAGAAAAGTTTCTCATCTTAGAAATTGAATATCTCATAAATTTTAACTCCTTTTTCTATGAAATTTTCTTCATTGGACCAAGAATTTAATTCTCTATCTTTTCAATCACAATTATATAAAATCATGAAAAAACCAAGACCGCACTTAATAAAAATAAGTTTGGTCTAACCTCCTTAAAAATAAGGAGTTTAACCCAAATTTTACTTCTCGAATAATAGTGGATCATCTTAAAAATATTTGGATGATCCTTCTACCATATCCAAAACTTAATTATCATTTCTTTCATAAAAATAGGGTTGACTTGGTGTTCAAATTTCGTAGAGAATTGTTTCCTATTCTTGCTCATCGTCATTTGTATCCATGCTTTCCTACTTGCATGCCTATGTCCTTGCATCCATATAACTCATTAAAATGTGAGAATTTACCTACTTGACTTTGAAAGTGTTAAATAGGATTAGTCTCATGGTATGAGAAATTAAAAAGAATAATGCATGATAGGACATATTCATTTTTTTACCTAATTAGCACTAAATAGATGCAAGTTGAGTATATGAGTAACATGAAATGATGAATGCACAAATATCGTAAAAAAGAAGAAATCGTGCATTATATTAAAATGAATTATACGTTAAAATCTATTTATAATGATGAAAATGGATGCATCAATGATATGTTATCAGTTAAATTGATCATTACTTAATAAATCTATATATTGATCTAGATAATTGATAAGGTTGACCAATATAGTCTTATGAGGTCTATACAGTTCTCATTAGTTAATAACTCTATAGATTTAATAATGCTTATTGGTCACCCTTATCAATTATCTAGATCAATATATAGATTATTTAATCAATGATCAATTTAAGCTAATTGACAAGTTAAGTTGCCAACTTGTTGCATGCCAAGATAAAAGCCATGTGCTCTAGGAGATATAAAGCGTATACAAACTCTCATATCAAACCTATTATTATTGTTTATTATGTACATATAATCATTTCTGCACAACAGACTCGTGAATGACTTAGGATATGCTTAATTATCAAACCCTAATTTTGTCACACAAGTTAGTATTGATGCATAGAGGAAATCATTGAGAATTCATTCTTCATAATTTCTACCATCATGAACAAGGATTTCATTTCATCTCATTCCTAGAGTTAGTCTTCTCTAATTTTGGGGGTAGACGATCCTATATTGACCGCACCATTACCTTTAAGAAATTCATGTCATATCCAATCCATGAAGTCTTTAGATATCCTGTTGCTAGGGATTTATAAGTCATAGTCAAAACATAATCATCTATCCATAATGTGTCATGAGTGTCTCAAGTGAAAGGATTCTACAAAGTGCTACGGCATGAATCAACTTGATTGACGATTAGGTATAATACCATTGAAGGATTCAAATAGATTAATTAAGTGTTTTTCTCCAAAGTTTGCCCACTATGTATCTTTGATGTCTTTACACTAATGGCTATAAGATCAACTATACTTGTCATACAAGTCACATTAGAGATTGTTATTCTTTTTGAGTACTTTGATGTCCTTCTTGAATATCCCTCTAATAGACATATTTAGACCATATGTTTAAATACTAGTAATTTTTATATTATGATCTCATTATAATTCACTTAGCCATTACATATCCTCACAAACTTTATTACAAACATCATATAATAATAATATATAAATTTCATTCAATAAATATAAATGAGACATAAAATTATGATTGGCTTATAAGCTACATAATATCTACTAGTAGACCCTAGATATTTTGCAAAAATAGGGTTACTTGCGTCTAAAAAAAAGTCTTTACTAGTGGGTGTTTGACCAAGTTTTGGGAAATCACTTGATTGGTCTTTGAAGATGGCAATCAATATTGATATTTTCTTGAGAAGTTGATCTATATGATGGCCACTCACCTTGATATAATTTATGTTGCTAGTCTTCTCAAAATAGTTTATGCATAAACCTTGTAAGGCGCATTGGGATGATACTTCACGGGTTATTGTGTTCATCAAGCAATCTCTTGGTGAATGGCTTGTGTATAGGCAACACATTTATCTTCATATTGAGGCTTATAGTAACTCTGAATATCCAGGGGACAAAGGAGATAAATTGACCATAGGGTACAGGACACATGTCAAGACTAGTCAATGGCACTTTTGAAAATAGAAGTGGTTTCCTATTCTAGTGTAGAAATTGAGTATCACATTATGGCAAAAAAAACTTGTGAAATTGAAAGGCTTTTAATTAGTAAAACCAAGAGAAGTAGTAAACTAAATTATCAAGTAGAACTACACATGTTTACTAAGAACACGTGTTTTTTTACAAAAAAACTCAAGATTATGATCAACACAATTGCATAGTAAACTGAAATATAAATTTCAAAAACAAAAGTTCTTTAAAAGGATTATGCTCTTTATAAACCAGCATATAGATGGATGGATAGATTGATAAATAGATACCTACATAGATCCCCACTTTTGGACCTTCTCTTGATTCTTGATTAGTGATCTACATAAAGAGACACTTCACTTCACCTTGGATGTAGGCTTGGATGGCTGAGGAAAATTATAAAGCATCAACCCAAGAAAAAGTACTCCAGTTCCCACTATAAATAAAGTCCCCAAGCTTGCTTCTGTTGCAATATGTGGCAGAGGTAGGGTGAAGACATAAATAGCAATAGGAACTGCAAAAAAGGGTGAATAAGAATAAGACAAATACACTTTGAAGTGGGAGGAAATGTAAGAAAGAACCAGATAGGGCGACGGTAAGCGAGGAGACAACTGCAGAAGAAATTTTCACCAGGCTTAGGAGAGAGATGTTGAAGGACATGTTTACCAACATGTAAAGGAGAGGAAATAGTGGGGCCCCGTCACAACCTGAGATCAAACGTCGACGAAAATTTAGAGATAAGATAGAAAAGACAAAGAAGACCACTCGCTTGAGATCATAATAATCAGCCTAATCATCGAAACAGTTTATGTAGAATCCCATCCATTTACTATCAGAAGGGTACAAATAAAGAGATGGTGAAAAGCCAGATCAATGAGGGTTAGACGTGAACTATAGATTTCGTGGAAACACAAAATATACTTCTGTCTGATATTTTTAAACAAAAATGTTAACAGAATTTCAAAAGGAGAAACTTGCCAGTTTCAGAGCCAAGATTCAGAAAGCACCCAATGCCACGGCTTGTGTATGCAGGGAGCTCAGAGAATGGAATTCCTTTTAGATTTGAAAGGAAAGGAAGTAACAAGAGAACAAAGAGGGCCTGTCGATGAAAGAGAGGATTAAATAAACCTACTTGAAAACAGAATATAACCAATTGAAAGTCCCAAGGCAGATCAATCCACCTGAAATCCGGACCCGAAAGAGTTGACAACAAAAATGTCAAGTGGTTTCCCCTGTACTTGAAAGGGCATCATAAATATCATATTGTTTAAAAAATATAACCAGAGCTTCCAGAAAGCATGTATAAAATAAAGGCTACCTGAAGACGCCTTTGAGCATCAATGAAAACAAACTCCTGCAGATCCATTTATGTTATCATCTTCATCAAAATTTACAAAAAAAAGAGAAAATTATGATCAGGGAAGGAAGACCTTGATAATTGAAGCAGCAGCTTGAAATGCAGTAGAAGCTATCATCAAAGCAGGCCAAAGGACTCCCTGGGAGTGGACTTGACCATCAGAAAATCCACTGAAATCATTTTAAAACACTATATATTAAATATTTATCACATTTTCAAAGTTCCTTGAGACACAATGCCAGACTGAAATATATACCCAAAATCTAGTTAATAATTTAAACAACTAGTTCAGAAAATACCTTGACAAGGCTATAATTACCCCACCAGCTACCATGAAACACCCGAGAATTTGGTTTAATGAGTATCTTCTTCCCAATATAATTGAAGAAAAAATAAGCTGCCACACTAAAAATGCCTGAAAAAGAGGGTTGCCATTGATACATGAAGGGTATTCAACGTATACACTGACCACATTATGAGAATCTATACGGGGATCAGGGATCTGGTGAACATGATCAACTGATCGATTGGCATAGATGGACTGACTGATAAGTTATACATCCTCAGGGCCTTATAAATGATCGCCAAAGGATCACATAACCTTGAGGAAGATTCAATCTGTTCAAACCAGGATTAGTAATGAGATGGATCCGAAAGTCCAAACTGGAAACACCTCGCCATATCTTGGGGAGATAGAGGCTTTTAAAAAAGTAAGGGAGAGAGAGACAGATAGAGAATATTCTATTGTTTTTAGAAAGAAACATGATGATACTGGAGATGGAGATTATCAGAGGTTTAACTGGATCCCTTAGGGATTGCGCATCTGTCAAATGGTTCCTCAACAGCGATCATGATTGTCACTGTCATCCGCAGATCACCGCGAACAATTTCATTCTCAAGGCCTAATTTTGGATGATAGATATCATCTATAAATTAAGCTTTCAACTGTTGATCTCTTTCCTGGAGGTAATTAGACAAAAATACCTGAGTTAGTATGGGAATCACTTGTCCAGGGAGCATCGCTGAACAAAGGAAAACAACAATCAGCCCAGAAGTAAAAAGAGAAAAGTCAATTTTAACCTATTAGAAGATCTCGTGTCCTCTCTCTAGGTTTCTTCTATAGATCAATATCCTTTTTACTGGATGATAATTTGGAACATATATATTTCCTTTTCAGGATTCTTAATCCCTTCAATTCAAGAAAAGTACCTCCGGCAGACATTCCGACTGCGACTCCAAGGGCTTCTAGAAGACCAATAGCCATAAAAGGAAACTTCGGCAATCGAAGCATATCCTTGGAGACAATTCCAACCTTATAACGAACAAAAAGGATTGACAAGTATACAGCCACGTACCTGCCCAAGATGCATGAAGAGTTTATTTTCTTTTTCACTTTTCGTTTTCCGTATAACACCAGGTGAAATGAACCCAAAAGTCTCCAAGAAAAACCTCAACCATGTGTAGAGAGAAAGATAATCTAAAGATACAGCGCACATATCCTCGGAGATAATTCTAAACCTACAACGAATATGCAGAATCGACAACTCTTAAAGCATTTAAGAGTTTTCTCAGTTTTCTTTTTTCGTGTAAACACGAGGAAATAAAACCACAAATTTTGCTAGAAAAAGTTAACCACATAGTAATGGAAGAAAAAAATCTGACGACAGAGAGTACCCAAATGTCGTCATCTGAGCCATAAAGAAGGGGAATTCCTTCATAGGAATCAACGCGAGCTTGTAAAGAACACGGTTTCCGACCGCCAGAGCGACCGCGATCGCTGATCCTCCCAAAATTCTAAAATCCAAGCGACCAAATCTGGAATTTCCGGAAGACCCCATTCTCGAAGCCAGAGGAACTAGGAGACGCGGTTTTCTAAACTTTCGTCGCCTGGAACCTGCGAATTCCCATCGAATGCTGCCATTGTGACAGAATTCCCGCGCATCGAGCAGCAATTGAGGTCGTCTGCGAGGAAAGGCCAACGGCGGGAAGAAATCTTTCCTCGAATGGCGGCTGGAGTTGAAATTCGGATAGGAAGTTGGAAGAATTTCCATGAAGGAAAAGATGGATTGTTATGTCGGGAGAGGGAAGACTTTTGGAGACTTTCGAGATCGGGAGTTGGGGGTCAGTGGGCCCCACTCTTCTCTTTTCTATGCGATTTGAGTTCACTATGATGCTCCTCCGAGCTCTCCTTGATCTTAGCGAAGGTTTCAGACTTGGAAACCTCTTTACTCTACAAAAAAGTTGAAAAAAACTCAAGTGTCTGGATTGGAAAAGGTGGATCAAGAAATATTTTTAAATCAAATGAACTTTTAGGTCAAGAAGTATTGACTTTTGTAAATGAATTTTGGAGTTGTCTATTTAATTCTCTTGTTATTTCTAAAATTAAATGGCATCCAATGATATATTGTTTAATTCTTGATTTAATAAATAAATGTCATTAACAAATAATTTTGTTTTTAAATCTATAAATTTTATGTCTTTAAGGAATTTATTTATTTATTTATTTATTTATTTATTTAAGTTACTATCATAAAAAATGGGACCCACTATGGGTTGTTGTGGTGGAGCTAACATGGTGGAGCTGATGTAATGGATTCGGCTTATGTGGCAACATGCAACAATACCTATGGGTCACGTGGCCCCGCATGGGGCATCAACGTCCGATTATGGAAAGTGGTTGTTTAGATTGATGTGCTCTAATGAGCATAAAGGATCTAGACCCTCTAGAGATAACCCAAAAGAGATTAATGAACTCAATTTTCATGTGCTTTTATGTTATTGTTGTACATCGATTTTATTTAATAATATTTATGTTTTCCTCACTTAGTATAATGCTAAAGGGGCCTAGATAATGAGATTAAATGGGTCGAATGGAAGATGAGAGTGCAGAATGAGACATAAATGTGGAGTTTAGAGTTTGGAGAGGGATATGAAGTGACGATCTTATGATTTTTCTTGATACAATTAAGTTGATAATTAGAAATGAGACGAGGCAATGAGAATGAGGGAGTTGAAAATGAGGACAATGGAGTGGCGAGGTGAGAATGATATATTGCAATAGTGAGAGATTGATGTGTGGACAATAATGTGTGATATTTTGTGATGAGTGGATGATAACAATAATGTTTTATAAATAATAAATGCAATATATTCTAAACGATTTATTGAGGTTATCATAAGGAAGAAACAAACCCCGTCATGATGCTAGTCCTAGGCCAGGGGATGTTAGACTCACTCTGATTACGACAAGCATGAAGATCAAATAATGCTCAACTTGGGTCTTGATCTCCTATCCTTTACCTTTTGATAGTTTGTTTCTAAGAGAGAGCCAAAAAACAAGGAAGAGAGAGAAAATTGAAGTTTATATATGAGTGTTTTAGGTTTTGAGAGCCTTTAGGGTTAAAATTTGTCTTTTCCTTAAATTTATGATTTGGTCTTCCTTGTTGATTTGGCCCCGCTTGTGGGCCTTGTCTAAATATGCCTTGCCCTTGTACCGCCACGATTGGACAGTCTAGCTTGACATGATCGAGCTTGAGAAATTTGCATTTGGGGACGCATATTGTAGCATTACAGGCGTGAGTCCTTTAGAATAGTTTTGGATGTTGAGCTGATCCAGTAGAAGGTTATGAACCTTTTCCATCTTCTTGATCCTTTCTAGGAGCAAGCCCGTCTCGACTAACTTGGCATCAATTAGTTGTCCTTTCGGCGTGACACCTCTTTCAAATGGCTTTGCTGCACTGTGATGGCTATTATATACCACCGCCTTTTTTAATTCTATTCCATGGTCCTTATATTTTGCTCATGAAGGTGTGGCCACTAGCTCCATCTAAAAGATATCTATCTTGCAGCCCTAACCCATCATATAATATTTGTGTAAATTCATGGTTAGACACTTCTTGGTGAGGGCACTCCCTAGTGAGATCTCTAAGTCTCTCTCAAGCTTCATGAAAGGTTTCACTCATTCCTTGTGTAAACTTATGAGTAGCCTTTCTAAAGAAGGTGATTTTTCCTTCTTAATAGTATTTTATTAAAAATTCTTCCTCCATCTCAATCCAAGTAGTGAACTCTTTTCCTAATTTTAAAAACCAAAATTTTGCTCTATCCCTAAGGGATAGAGGGAAATAGTTTCATTTTTATTACATTTGTCAAAACGCTACAAATTTGATTAATTTTACACACTTGGCTCAGCTCATCTACATGTCGATAGGGGATCCTCTAAAGGTTTACCATGGAATATAGGTAGCATGCTCATCACATGAGAATCTATTCTAAAATTCGTACCTCTATTAAGGGGCGGGTGAATACGAGTGATAAGTTTATGAAGGATGGGCCTAGAGCAGTCACTAAGGCACTTCCTAATATTTCCATCATCATTTTGGGCCATTTCTACGTGTTCTAGGGTTGAAGAAGATGCGGAAGAGGAAAGTGAATGCAAGGAGTGTTAAAAAAGATCTGCGTGTAAAGGTTGTTCCTCGTTCTCTAGGTGGGATGTCGTCTCATCGAAAAGTAGACTGTATATATGTATATAAATAGAATATAATTATAATAAAATTACAAATAAAGGAAAATAATCATACCCAGCGTCTATATCCGTGAGAGTTACGCTCTTCTTAATACGGTTATTAAAAAGTGAATATACGTAATCCGTAGAAAAGGAAAAATCACTCGATCTCATCAAATTAAGGATCTTGAAGATGAACTTTTACTTCAGATCTCTCAATGTAGGATCGTTGCGAGTTAAAATCAAGAAATAAAATAAAAAATCCAAATTTGATCGAGTCAAAATTGTTTAATTTTCTCAAAAATACGCTTAAATCCCCAACAACGGCACCATTTGACGAATCATTTTTGGGCGGTCATAGAAACTAGGGTTGGACGATCATGATCGATCGAGATCAATCAGCTAAAGGTCGCCGCCTTGATCGATCAACATGGTCTGTGCGCCAATCGATTGTTGATTGATCGTCGATCGATCAAGGTCGACGATCAGTAAGAGAGAGAGCCTTGTTTCTCTCTCTATTTATGAATACGTTTGCCTGTTCTCAGAGTAACTCTCCAACCAAGCTCTCTGGGCCACCAGTAGAACCTCTGCCACCGCCACTGCCGACTGGATCCTCTCTAACAGCCGCCCCCACCAATCTCTCCACCAATTCTTCACCTCCTCCTCACCCCAAGACCCACCTAAAGCCCACCTCCTGTAGGGCCTTCTCTTTCGCTTAAAAGACCCGAGGTTTCACCATTTTCCCTCTCGCCTCTTTCAGAACGTATGCAACTACGCAATATAGAAGAGATTCTTGGCCAGGATCATATCCTCGGTCCTTGATTTGTCCTCCAGTCTGCTGTCAAGCTCAGAAAGCTTCCAAATTTGATCCCTTTGGGGACCACCTGGCACAAGAAAAACCTCCATTGCTAGAGCCCTCTCTGCATCATCTTCCTCGTCCTTCAAGATCGTCACCCTCTCAACCGTTGTTGCAAGTGTCGAGGACGTGAGAGACGCCGTTGAGGAAGCCCAAAAAAGGATTAAAATCCTCGGAGGCTCTTCATTTGCGAGGAAGGTGCTGTTCTTGGATGAGGTCCATTGCTTCAGCAGAGCCCAATAGGATGTTTTCATCCCCGCAATCGAGGACAAGAGCATCCTCTTCGTTGACGCTACCACCGAGCATCCTCTTCGTGGTGCCAATCGTTGGAGGGATAATGTTGACCTCGTTGACTGAGATCAGCTTCAACGTGATTGGATTCTCTACCGCAATGATTGGCAGCTTGGCTTACTTGGATCTGGTTTAGTTCTTAACTTGACGATAACAATAACGATGATGGCTCTTTTGTTTAGGCTCAGAGCACGACCATGTTTATGATATTGATTGTATTAATCGTGATATGGATGTTGTTGACGGCATGGTACTGATGGTACTAAGGATAATGACAATGACTGTTATGATGACAGACTATTATTATAACGCTTCGTGAGAGAGCGCGAGAGAGCGAGTGAGAGTGAATTTAATTTTTGAGAATTTAACATCGATCATGCAATCTCATCTATCTATCATTGATCGATCAGCGATCGATAACAAAATGAAATTTGCTCTGGTCGCGATCGATCGATCGATCAAAGAGCGACGATCAAATCATTGACTCGATCAAAATTGACCAACCCTAATAGAAACCACACGTACACACATCAAAACGATAGCAAAACTCACTAATTTAGAGAATTAATCACCAATTGATTAGGATAATAGTGAGTAAGGGTCAAATCCACAGAGAATTAGATCAAATCAAATGATGAATTCAATCAAATATTCAAAATTAGGGACCACAAAATTTTATAAAAAATTCTATCAAATTTAGGACATTAGATCAAATCAATCAAATCGATTAAATCACTCAATTTGAGATATATTCAAAATTTGATCAAAAACGGAAAAATGAATTAAGGTGCAAAATTAATGAAATTAATATTTTTGGAAAGAAGACTTCATGGAGGATCTATGGAATAAAAAATCAATCAATTTGGATTAGTATTCACGGAGAAATCAATGAGTCCAAATCAAGAGAGAAAAATCGATTGCGAAGAGAGAGAAATTCATTAAGTTATACAAAATTAAACTAATCTATGCATCAAAATTATAAATCAAATGCTATAGGACAAAAGATTAGGAGGAAAATACATAATCTAACCCAAAATCGCACTCTAAATAATATAATTAATTTTTAGATCAAGGCTTTTCATTCCGCATTTCAAAAAACAAAAATTCAATGTTCAAGTGACGAATTCTTCTTATTCTCTTGATGAAATCTTGACTTCAAACACTCCTCAGACATGAAAATGAGTCCAGAAGAGGAAGAGCAAGCGATTCAAGGATTATATTGACCAAAAGGCTTGATAGATCAGATAACGTGAGAATGCTTTGCACTGTTTGTTCGATCGAGACCATCAGATCTTATAACGTTTTGAAATTAGGCGTGATCGTCTGATCTTCTCCTTGATGAGATCAATGGTTGCGATGGAATTCGAAAAGGTGAATCATTACGGTTAAATTGTGACCATTAGATCTTCATTAGAGCGTTAGGATCACTCCACGTATCCATATAAAGAGAAAGCATCTTTTCGTCACGGTTGTCTGATCGTGATCTAATGCATCTAACGCTTCAAATCTTGGTTGTTATAACTCTTCAAATGAAAGAACATGATTGATCCATTTAATAAAATGAATTGATGCCAAGTCAAATGCGGCCACGTACCCCCTTCGCTTAACTGAAGATCAATGGCTCTAATTAAACCCACATATCAAATGCCTCCCATCACGGCACATCACCTCAAACAAAATCAAAGCACAAATAGTCCCTCATTGAAAAAAATTAAGATGACACAATCGGTATGTAAGGTAACACAACTTTATGCAGTTAGCTTATGCCCTTAAAAAGGGTGCTTAACCACTAAATACATGCGCACATGTGCAATGGATTGTTGGCATATTTCATTGAGGTGAAGCACATGTGGATTTTTGGCTCCAATAATGTCACCAAAATACGGGCAAGAATGAGATGCAATCTCATAAGCTCAATGGGAGAAGAAACTTGGCTGATTTGGTACAATTTAGGTTATTTTGAAGTTGATTTGGCTGATTTAGGGTTGATCTAGGCCAATTTTGGGTTGTTTTTGCGAATAAGGACTCAATTCACACCAATTTGAGGTCGATTCATGGAAGATGAGGTTGACTTGCATCGATCCAGCATCAAGTTTGATTGATTTGAGGACGACTAGGGGACCAATCTTTTAGGATCTAAGGTCGATAAGCCTTCCAAAATTTTGATCTCAACGTCAAACGCTATGTAATACATTGAATCAGATATTTAAAACACCGAGGCACCAAGAATTGATAATCCTATCATTGAGTAAGTATGATAAAACATACCAACTGGGTTTAATTGAAAGAATTCTTAAAGCTATTTAAGTCTCTAGCCTTTAGCGATATCCACACGATCTTCGAACGGTTGGATCTCTTCATTAATGATCTTCAACAAGAGAGAAAGAAAATAAAGGAGATAATTCTCATAAGCCTTGAATAAGCCTTGAGTTGTGGTCGTTCTCCCCTTATTTATAGACATTGGGCATGTGAACATTTCACAAAAACTCTCATAATTATGTCTATATCCACCAAATTTCATAGACCTTATGTGTGTGACCCTCTAGGTTCATATGTCTCACTAATTAATAACTCTATAGACCCAATAATATCTTATTAATTGATCTTTATTAATTATCTATATCAAAATATAAATTAATTAATTAATTAATTAAGGATCAATTAAACCCAATCGATAGGTCAAGTTACCAACCCATTGGGTGACAAGCTACACCACGTACTCTAGTAGACATGGAGTGTATAAGAACTCACGTATAGAACCTTCTCGTTATAAGTTATCGACTACATATAATCCTTCATCGGTATGAAACTCGTGGATGACTTAAGGTATGATCAACTGTATAACCCTAATTGATCATTTAAGTTAGTACTAATGCATGGAGGAAATCATTGAGAACTCCTCTAATATTTTCACTACCTTGGTCAAGGATTTCATTGCATCTCATTTCTTGAGTTAATTTTCTCAAATACTGAGGACATATGATCTCATCTTGACTACATAATCAGATTCAAAGACTTCATTCAATATACAATATATGCTAATAGGGATTCTTAAGTTATAATCAAAACATGACCATCCATCCATAAGATGTATTTGGTGTCTCAAGTCAAAGGACCACATACACAACCATGATATCAATCAGCCTAATTGATAGTTAGATATAATACTATTGAGGGATTTATAAAGATCAATTCATTAAAATCTTTCTCCAAGGATCACTCATTATCTATTTTTAGTATCTTCATATTGATGGCCACATGATTAGTCATACTCATCATATGAGTAAGATAAGATAGTGTTATTCTTTCCAGATAATTTGACGTCCTTCTTGAATATTGACATATTGAGACCACGAGGTCATTGAAAACACACGGTCAAGAGTCAAAATAATATCCAAACTCACCAATTTTAAGATAAAATCACAAATTGAGGGGTATATTGGAAAATAAGGGTCGAATCCACAAGGAACCAGGGAAATTTTTTATGATCTCTTTGAATTTGATCAAATCGAACAATGAAATGGTGATAGAAATTACGCAATTTGAATTTTTAGTAAGAGGACTCAAAGACGAATCCACGGAATCAAAAATCACTGAATTTGGATTTGATTTCGTGAAGAAATCCTCTAATGAACATAAGAGAAATTTTTGAAAATTAAAATCACAAAAAACCAAAATTAAGAAGGAATTTGACTCAAATCAAGATTCTAAAATAAAATCTAAAGCTATACAAAGATAGTTTAGGATGAAACATAATCCCTAACCGAAGATTGCGCTCGAATTGATCCAATTACTCGCCGGAATCAAGGCTATTCATCAAAATTTAGAAAAACACGATCGTGGAGTTCAAGCATCAATTTCTTCCTCGTCGATCGTCAAAATCTCACTCTCAAGCACTCCGTGGACACGAAATTTAGTCTAGAAGCAATTGGGAGCAAGAAATTCATGGGATTTGGTGTCTAAACAATTCCATTAAGTGGAATCGTCCTGTAATGCTTTACATAGTCAAAGAACACCTCAATTTATAGGGCAATTTGGGCGTAATAGTCTGATCGACATTTAATCTACGATCAATGGCTTTGATGAAACGCATCGGATGCGAATCGTTACGATTAAGTCGTGGCCGTTAGATCTTTGATCGACCACCGAGATGATGCGATGTCGCTAATAACATGCATTTAGAACTTTAATTCTTATCATATTTAACTAATATTCATGCTTATCTTATGTAATTATGATGCATGTTATCATAGTTTTATGAATTTTCTCCATTGGTATGCCATTTTACTAAAATCCATATTTATGAATTATTTAGGGATAATTATGTGTTTTATAGATGTTTGACCTTTTGCAAGGTTAAATGATTAGAAATTAACCACTTTCCTTGAGTTATTTTGACTTTAGTAGATGATTAAAAGAATTAATTTCAAGAAAAGAATGATGGGATGCTATAAAATATAATTCTTAAGGGATTATTTAAGATTATTTTAAATTCACCCTATTTTCTTGTTTGAATTTATATTTTTTTGGTGGCATGATATTAAAGATGAATAAATTTATGATCCAATGGAGAAAATTTGAGTAAAAAAGGAGTTATATAAATAAAGATATGAATTTATGAATTTTAGGGAATTTTTCAGGATTTTATTTTAATTTTTCTGGATTTTAGGATTTTAATCGCTCGGGAGCGGACGTGACACGACGCGCACACGTGGCGGAGCCACACGAGGCCACGTGGACACATGTTGATGCCTACATGGCGTGAGGAGGGCTTCAGGCTGGCAGATGATGGGCCCACGAGTTAGTGGGCCTAGGTAATAGAATTGGGGTGTACTAGGCCCATACGAGCGACACACCCCTTAAGGGGGGTTCCACCTTATATACGTGACTTCTCCTCTTATTTATCTCCATGAGGGACTAACCTTTTTCTAAGGATTCGCAGGACACGTGGCAGAGCCTGGTGCATCGGATCAATCGCGGTAAGTGAGGAGCGTTAATTGGGTGGATTCTAGTCCACCCGATCATCACCAAGACACGTGTATAAATCATGATTTCATTAAGATCCTATGGTCGTGATTTAATTGCACTTTTCGCGACTCATGGAGGGACAAGTGGACCCATAAGGACGCTTCGATCAAGATCAGACGGGCGGAAAAATTGGGAGACGTGGGATTGTGGCCCACTTAAATCATGCGATCGTGGCCGTCCCAACCTTTCTTCACCGAATCGGACGGCCCTCATTTTTGGCGTAATTTTTCCTATAAAAATGATGTTCTTCCCTTGTAAACATAACTTTTGATTGAATCGTGAAGAAATTAAGCAATTTTGAAGGAAGATCATAAGTTCTTCGTGATTCTCTTGCTTCCTAGACTCAATTCCACGGCAAATTAAAGCAAGTTAATGACGAATTATTTCAAGAAAATGCTCGGAATCTCCCCTTGAACGCCGAACGCATGTTGAAGAAGAAACCGGAGAAATAATCTTCAATTCACGCAATTTGAAGCCCAATCTTCGCGTCAATCGGGTTAGTAGTGTGATTCGATCGTATCCCTTGCAATTTATGTAGTTTAGATTAGATTTAAATAGTAAATTTTAGTTTAGAAATAGAAATTTTCATCATTTTTGCCCAAATTTGGGTTTGGATTTTTGTTGATTTTGAAACAAGGATTTCTCCCTGATCTTAAGCCCAAATATTTTGATTTTGGTTTCATTGGATTCCTTATTTCATCAGTTTTCTGTGGTTATCTAGTTCATAAAATTTCATCACCGTTTGGCCCTTTAATTTGACATTTGACCAATGACTTTTTCATTTTCAATCCGAATTTGGGCGTTGACTAGGGGGCGGCAATTACTCTTAAAATACAAGGTAAAATTTGACAATTTTGGCTTTTTTGGAATCCTCTAATCATTAGATTTTCTATTCATATGCAAATTTATTGATTTGGATATCATTTAGTTTGTCAATTTGATGATTTTAACCGAGGTGTTCATTTCAGATTTTTTATGATTATTGATTTTCAATAAATCATAATAAATCTAATTCTTCTCTAAAAATCATGAATTATATATTAAAATTTTCCATTTTCTCTCTATTTTTTGAATATATAATTTTCTTAATATTTTACCCTCTTTTTCTTCTCTGATTTTACATAAAGTAAACAGTTGGTCAAAGTCAATTCTTTGACCTTGACTTTTGACTTTTCTTCGTCAAATGATTTTCTAAATTCTTAAAATATCTTCTCTGATATATTTATATCATTTTCTTTAATAACATATCACTTTCACTTCTTAAGAAACCCTAATTAAACCTAAGTTTGACCAAGTCAACCCTTTGGATCAAAGTCAACCGTGTTCTCTGTGGATTGGCTCGATCTTTACACTATACTTGATTTTATATCTTTATATCATTGTGAGTTCGGAATTATAAATTTTCTTTCGCTGACGTTTGTGTTTCAACAACTGCATAAAACGTTTCGTCAGTCTCGTGCGTTATAAATAACACATCAATTGTCCCGCCGTTGGATCTCGATCGAACGTTTCAAATGGGTTTCCGTCGGTTTTAATCTCAGCCATTATAACTCCTTTGATTAACGGCTGAGATTAAGTGGATTCGCTGACAAATCAGATCACGCCAATACCCCACGCCTTAAGTGAAATATCAACGATCGCGATTTAATTGCGCGATTGGACGTCCCACGTTGCACCACGTCACATCCTGCATTTGATCATCGATCGTGATTGATCGAACGCTCTAGATTGTGCCACGTCACCTGCGTGCTAATAGTAATCCGAAAAATCAATTTTTAATTAGAAAAATTCATTTTTAATTCCAAAAATTCTGAAAAATTCATTAAAAATTTAGAAAAATTCAGAAAAAATCTAGAAAAATCTCAAAAAATTAGAAAATTCATAGCTTTCAAAATATAACTCTAAATTAATTCAAATTTGTTTCATTTGATCAAAAATTAAATTATTTATCATTCTAAAAAAATCAAATTTAATAAATAACTAGAGATTTAATTTATATTTCAAAAATACATTCATTTATTTAAGATTTTAAAACTTAGGAAATTAAATAAATATATATAAAATGATTTCTCTCATTATTTAACTTTAAAAACTACTTATAATCTCAATTAAAGATGGGTTATAAAATTATTTATCTTTAATACATTATAATTAACCCTAAATGAATGTATTTTGAGATTATTAATGATTTTTTCATATAATGATAGATAAACACTCATAAATATGATAACATGCATAGGAATGAAATCTTTTATGCCTTAATATGCATAAATAATCATGCATTATCATGTCGAATTAGCATGTTCTCAAATATTCCATGAATAGGAATATTTAGAATATATGTTTAAAGATCAGTAATCATTGTATTATGATCTCATCATAATTCACTTAGTTGTTGTATTTGCTCATGGACTTCTTTGTAAATATCTTACAAGAATAACAATGAATAAATTTTATTTTAATTAATATAAATGAGAAACATGAAAGTGTGATCTGGCTTATAGGCCACATAATATCCATCACAATCTGGGTTGCCACTAAGTTAATTTCTCATTTGAGCCTAAGTTGAATTTACTGGCTTTGCGTGAAAATAATGCATTGACTTGATCAGCTCTTGGGCAAAACCTGATGGATATTATGTGGCCTATAAGCCAATCACACTTCCACGTATCTTGTTTATGTTCATTGAAAGGAAATTTATTCATTGTCATTCATATGAGATGTTTGCAATGAAGTCTATGAGCATATGCAATGACTAAGTGAATTATGATGAGATCATACTACAGTGATCACTTGTCTTTAAACATTTGTTCTAAACATTCATGCTCATGAGATATTCAAGAGGGACATTGAATTATCTGGAAAGAATAGCACTATCTGATACGACTCATATGATGAGTATGGATGATCTTGTAGCCAGCAGTGTAGAGATACTAATGAATCCCTAGCCACAAGACTTATGAATCCCTAGCCACAGGATATCTAAAACTTCGTGTATTGGATATAACATGAAGTCCACGAAGATGATTGTGTGATCAAGATGGGATCATCCCCCCTCGGTATTTGAGGAGATTGACTCAAGAAATGAGATGTGATGAAATCCTTGGTTAAGGTAGTAGAGATATTAGAGAAGAAGTTCCCAATGATTTCTAATATGTATCAGTACTAACTTGAGTGACTGATTAGGGTTTAATAGTCGACCATACCCTAAGTTATTCATAAGTCTCATGCAGATGAAGGATTATACATACATAGTAATCAATAATGGAAAGGTTCCATAAGAGAGTTCTTATATACTCCATATTTTTGGGTTCTGATGTCGATAAACTTTCAAATTTTTGATCAAAACATCGAATGCAGCGGAAAACATTGAATCGGATATTCAAAACACCAAGCCACCAAGAACAAATGATCCTATCATCTAGTATGAATGAGAAAACATACTTACAAGGTTTCCTTGAATGAGTTCTTGAAGTTATTCAAGTGTCTAGCCTCTAGCGGTATCCACACGGTCTCCGGATGGTTGGATCTCCTCTTCAAAGCTCTTCACCAAGAGAGAAAGAGAAGAAAGAAGAGAATTCTCACAAGGCTTTCAAGGGCACCTTGAGTTGTGGTTGTTCTCCCCCTATTTATAGACATTTAGTATGAGGTTTTTGTTAGGTCTAATCTATATTAAGTGGACATAGTTATGTATTATTGTGGATTAGCTATCGTTTAATCCCATTAAGTGATTCAATTCATTTGAATGTGGGGATTATGACATTCATTTATGTGTGTGGGGGTTAATTATATGTAGATGCAATAAATCAGTCATTAGTTATTAATGGGCTGACTAATGATTGATTAGAGGCTTAAGCTTTCCTCTATCTCTATAAATAGGAGGCCATAGTCCACTTGGATAACCTGATTCTTATAACCCTCAAGAGAGAATCCCATTTCCTCTAGAGATCAGGAGGTTAGATCATGGATATTCAAGAAGACTATTCTCCACTTCAGTAATCTACTTCGAATGAAGATTAATCCAGCAAATCCAAGTACACATTCAATTCTTTTTCATGAATCTGATTATTCTGATGAATCATGATGCATACTCGAAGTTTCCAATAGTTTTTTTCATAAAAACCCTCATAATTATGTCTATATCTACCAACATCCATTGACCTTATGTGTGAGATCCTCTAGGTCCATATATCTTACTAGTTAATAACTTTATAGACCAAATAACATCTTATTGGTCAAACTTAATTAATTATCTACATCCACATATAGATCAATTACTCAAGGATCGATTTAACCCAATCGATAGGTTGAGTTGCGAGCCCATGAGGTGCCCAGATATACCACGTACACTAGGAGATATAAAATATGTAAGAACTCACTTATGGAACCTTCCCGTCATCGATTACCATGTATATATAATCCTTCATCCACATTAGACTCATGAATGACTTAGGGTATGGTCAACTATTAAACCCTAATCAGTCACTCAAGTTAGTACTGATGCGTGTAGAAATCATCGAGAACTCCTTCTATGATATTTCCACTACCAAGTCAATCTCCTCAAATATCGAGGGTGAATGATCCCATCTTGATCACACAATCATCTTCGTGGACTTCATATCATATCTAATATATGACGTTTTAGATATCCCGAGGCTAAGGATTCGTAAGTCATAATCAAAACACGATCATCTATCCGCAAGATGTCTTTGGTGTTTCAAGTCAAAGAACCACATACACAACTATGACATGAATCAACCTGATTGACAGTTAGGTATAATACCATTTAGGGATTCATACGGATCAATTCAGTGAACTCTTTCTCCAAAGAACACCCACTATCTATCCTTAGTGTCTCCACACCGATGGCTACAGGATCAACCATACTCATCATATGAGTTGGATTAGATAATGCTATTATCTCTGGATAATTCAATGTCCTTCTCGAATATCCCACGAATAGGAATGTTTAGAACATACGTTTAAAGACTAGTGATCACTATATTATGATCTCATCATAATTCACTTAGTCATTGCACATACTCATGCACTTCATCGCAAACATCACACAAGAATGACAGTGAATAAATTTCATTTCAATGAACATAAACAAGATAGATGAAAGTGTGATTGGCTTATAGGCCACATAATATCCATCACATATCTCCAAGAGTACGTGGTGTTGCTTGGCACCTAATGGGATAGCAACTCAACATCTTGATTAAGTTAAATTAATCCTTGATTAATTTAACTATATATTAATATATATAGTTAATGAAGGTTGACTAATAAGGCATTATTGGGTATTTAGTGTTATTAACTAGTGAGAGATATGAAGCTAGAGGGTCACACATTTAAGGTATATGGATTTGGTAGATATAGACATAATTATCAGGGTTTTTATGAAAAATCCACATACCAAATGTCTATAAATAGGGGGAGAACAACCACAACTCAGGGTACCCATGCAAGCCTTGAGGGAATTCTATACTTTCTTCTCTTTCTCTCTTGGTGAAGAGCTTTGAAGAGGAGATCAAACCATCTAGAGATTATGTGAATATTGCTAGAGGTTAGACACTTAAATAGCTTCAAGAACTCCTTCAAGAAAACCCTGTAATTATGTTTTCTCATACATACTAGATGGTAGGATCATCTATTCTTTGTGCCTCAATATTTTGAATATCTGATTCAATGTATTTTTCTGCATTCATTATTTTGATAAAAATTTTAAAAAATTATCGACCTCAAAACAAAAAAAACCTTAGGGCTAAGCCAACCTCCTTTGGGGTAGTAGTTGCCTTAAGGACAAGCAGCCCTTTTTGGGAAAGCAACAACCCGTGGGGGTAAGGGCCTTCTCTAGGGCCGCAACAACCTTGGCTAGGGAATGTGACCTTGGATGGGGCAAACAATGATGACTAGGAAGGGGAAGAGGATCAACTAACTAGAAGGGGATGGCCCTGGATGGGGCAAAGGGAGGTTGCATACCAAAGGGGAGTCAACATGCAAAATTAAAGGTAGTTACCTCTTGATTCAGAGAGACAACAACAACTTGCGCAATGGTTTCTCATAGATGAGAATTCATTCTAGAATGCACTTTTCTAGAAACTACAATAAGGCAGATGATGCAAGATTAATCTAGAGTGATTGGGCGTCCATCGTTTAATCCCAAGGCTCAAACCATGGACAAATGGAGGAAAATACCATGCTAGAGTATGGTAGGGACATGGCGAATTTTGTGGGAGCAATGAAATGCATAGAGATTGGAAAGGACACGAATGGTGAAAGCATGCTACTAGGCCAACATTGACCCTAAGAGATGAAAGCTAGGGAAGTAAATAAGATTAGATACCCTAATAGTCCTAACTTTCAATGATGGATACAAGGCCCTATGTGTAATGACTCATGTAGTGTTTCCGGAAACGTGTTAAGTGACCCATGATGAACTCTGAAGTTAATAAGCCTTCCAAAATTTTGATCAAAATATCGAATGCAATGGAATACATTTAGAGTTCTTGAAGCTATTTAAGTGTCTAGCCTCTAACAGTATCGACATAATCTCCGGATGGTTTGATCTCCTCTTCAAATCTCTTCACCAAGAGAGAAAGAGAAGAAAGGATATAATTCTTATAAGGCTTGCATGGTACCCTGAGTTGTGGTTGTTCTCCCCCTATTTATAGACATTTGTGATAACATGCCACATTAACATAATAAAACATGATTTTTGATGCATATTAAGGTATAAATGGTTTCATTTATATGCATGTTATTATAAATAGGTGAAAACATGGTTTTCATTTATAAATGTATTTTTCTATCATTCTATAAAAAAGTGATTATAATCTCAAAAATACTTTAAATTAGGGTTAAATATGATGATTTAAAAGATAAATAATTAATAACCCATCCTTACTTGAGATTATAGAGGTTTTAAAGTTAAAATAATGAGAGAAAATGTTTTATAAACATTTATTTATATTTTTCTAAGTTAAAATCCTTAAAAATATAAATGTATTTTTGAAATGAAAATTAAAACTCTCATTATTTATCAATTTTTATCTTTTATAATCATAGATAATTAAATTTCAGATCAAATGAAAGAAATTTGGATTAATTTGGAGTTATATATTAAAAGTTATGAATTTTCTATTTTTAGGGATTTTTTTTCCGGATTTTTTTTGAATTAATTTCGATTTAAATCATTTAAAATAAATTAAAAAAGAGCAAAAATGTGGTTTATTTTTGCGCAGGACCCACGTGGATGCGACGTGGCACTCTGAGCCACGTGGCAGCGCCACGTGGGCCCACGCGGCGCCTATGCGGCGATGTGACGTATGCGTGATATTTATATTTATTATAATATAGTTTATAAGTATAGCCTTCCGCTTATAGAAAGGGAATATTAATCCCCTAAATACAACGCTCCTAATAAACTCGATAATTTTCTTTAAATTTTCCCGTGTGGGACTAAGTCCCACACATTTTATTTAAATGCAAGACACATGGCGGAAGGGGAGACGTTGGATTGGGTGGAGTTTGATCGAAGCGCGTTGATCACGTAGACGCACGATCCAGTGGATCATCATCAGGCGCACGTGCCTTAATTGAAACGTTATAACGGTCTGGATTTAACGCACATGATGGGATCCAGAGTGTTGGATCGCGATCCAACGGTGGCAAGCGGAAGCGTTTTTCAAACGTTTAATCGCGCAGATCGATCTGAGCCCTTCATCAAGATCGGACGGCCATGAAAATTTTTGAAACGGTCCACGATGGACCGTTCCATCGTAACCGTCGATCATTTCGATCGGACGGTTACGCCCAAAATCCCTATAAAACGATGTGTTCTTCCTAATTCTAAAGCATTCGAGTTGGAAATCAAACAAAGTGATTTGTCTAGACACCTCCCCTCTCGTTTCTCTTGATCTCATCGTGTTCTAACTTTAATTCCGCACCTCCGGAGCCCTTGAAATCAAGATTTGGCCGTGTAGATCGGTAGAAATTGCAGCTTGAACACACGAACGCGTTCTTGGGTATTTTCATCGATTAATCAGGTTAATTGAGTTAATCTGATCGCTAATCGTGGTTAGTGGAAGCGGTTTTTACTAATCTTTCATCCATTAGTGTTTAATTTCAATTTAGATTAGGATTCAAGGTTTAATTTCGTTGAATTTTAGATAAAATCGCGATTTTTTCGTCCGAAATTTTCTCTCCACTTCAATCTTCGATTTCTCCACGAAATCAAGTCCAAATTCGATGATTCTTGATTCCGTGGAATCGATTTGAAGTTATCTTTCATAATTTACCATTTTCCCCAATTTCTATCATCAATTCATCGTCCGATCTGATTAATTTTGAAGAATACATCAAGAATTTCCTTATTTCCCTTTGGATTCGACCCTTATTTACCATTGTACCCTTCAATTCGATACATTTTCATCAAATTGGTAAGTTCGGAAATATTTTTGACAATAGACCGACTGAAATCAACAACCTCGCGGTCCCGTCTCATTAATTTGGTATGTGGATTTTTCATAAAAACTCTCATGATTATGTCTATATTCACCAACATCTGTAGACCTTATGTGTGTGACCCTCTAGGTTTGTATAATCTCGCTAGTTAATAACACTAAAGATGTACTAACACTTTTTTAGTCAACCTTTATTAATTATCTACATTAAAATATATATTAGTGAATCAAGGATCGATTTAACTTAATCAAGAGGTTGAGTTGTTATCCCATTAGGTGCCAAGTGACGAGCGGAGACCGTGAGTCGTCAATTTCACATGGTCTCATGTCAAAACAAAGTCCAAACTTACCAATTTGATGAATATATCTCGAATTGAGGGGTATAATGGTAAATAAGGGTTGAATCCACAGGGAAATAAGGAAATTTATGATGATCTCTTCGAGTTTGATCAAATTGGATGATGAATTGATGATGGAAATTGGGGAAAATGGTAGATTATGGAAGAGAACTTCAAAACGTTTCCACGGAATCATCGAATTTGACTTTGATTTTGCAGAGAAATTGAAGATCGAAGGGGGAGAGATTTCCGAAACTTAAAATTGTGATTTTGATGAAAATTAAACGAAATTGAACTTAAATTCCTAATCTAAATTGAAATTAAATATAAGTAGACGAAAGATTAGTAAAAATCGCCTCCACTAACCCTAAATTGCGATTGGATTAGCTTGATTAATCGTTGTTAATCGAAAATCCAAAAGAACCGCGATGTTGAGATTCAAGCGTCGATTTCTCCCTCTCTATTTGGCCAAATCTCGATCTTAAACCCTCCGTGGATGCAGAATTGCGTGTAGAAGAGGATAGGATCGAGAGATTCAAAAAGCTTAGTGTCTAAACAGATCAATTGGATTGATTCTTTCTCGAATGCTTTAAGAATCGGAAGAACATCTCTATTTATACTGATTTTGGGCGTAACCGTCCGGTGGATTTCAATCCACGGTTCAGATGAAACGGTTCACCGTGAACCGTTTCACTTAAATCGCAACCGTGCGATCTTGATGGAGCGTCCGGATGAGCCCACGTGGATAAGCGTTATAAAACGCATCAGATCGCTCCCGTTGGATCACAATCCGACGATCAGGATGCACCCCCCGCGCGTTAATCTGAGCTATTATAACTCCCACTTTTAAAGCACGTTCGCGATTGTGATCCGGTGGACCATGTGTCCACACGATCCACGCACGTCCTTTGGTGAGATGCCCCTTATTAAGCCACGTCACCTGGATTTAAAAACTGTGTGGAACTTAGTCCCACACGGAAAAAATTAAAGGAAGATATCGGGTTTAAAATGTGGCGCGAATATGAGGGTTAGCAAAATTCCGAATACAGAATGCTTATATGTACTATAACCCTAAGTAATATGATATATATATATATATATATATATATGTGTGTGTGTGTGTGTGTGTGTGTGTGTGTGTCACATCGCGCCACGTAGGTGCTCGCGTGGGTCCGCGTGGCTCTCCACGGTGGCCCTGAGTGCCACGTCACATCCACGTGGGTCTTGCGCAAAAAGAAACCCCTTTTTGCCATTTTTAAATTTTTTTTATTATTTAAAAATCAAAAATAAATTCAGAAAAAAATCCGAAAAAATCCCTAAAATTAGAAAATTCATAACTTTCAATATATCACTCCAAATTAATCCAAATTTCTTTCATTTGATCCGAAATTTAATTATCTATCATTCTAAAAAGTCAAAATTAATAAATAATGACAGTTTTAATTTCCATTTCAAAAATACATTTATTCTTTAAAGATTTTAACTTAAGAAAATATAAATAAATATTTATAAAATGATTTATGTCATTATTTTAACTTTAAAAACATCTATAATCTCAAGTAAAGGTGGGTTATAAAATTATTTATCTTTATATCATCATATTTAACCCTAATTTAAAGTATTTTTGAGATTATAATGACTTTTTCATGGAATGATAGATAAATACTCAAAAATATGATAACATGCATACAAATGAAATCATTTATGTCTTAATTTGCATTAATAATCATGTTTTATCATGTCTAATTAGCATGTTATCACACCCCCCAACTTAAATTATTGCTAGTCTCTTAGCAATTTACTATATAATCTCCCTAGAAGGTCCTTTCATCCTTTGATCTTACTACTAGAAAGGTGAAGTGTATAAATGTATAATCACGTTTTCCTCATAGTGTAGGCCATAATGATCTAGATTCCATCTCTAGGTTGACTTCTATAGTGTATGTTAGGATAGTGCTCATCGACTAATGCTCAAGTCTAATTCTTAATTGTAATCAAGGTGAGCATATCTAAGGTATGATGCTATGGTAATGAACAGATACTCACTCTCTCATGAGTGGATGTAATTCATTACCCTCTCCATAAATACATCACTACTTCCCTCAAAATGGAGGCTACTTAGTGTTTTAGAATTCCCCTCAAATCGCTTTCATCCTTAAAAGAGTGCAATTTCAAAAGGATTCCTATCTTTGGATGCATCGTGTGAGGTGGCTAAAGGAAATAAAAGATACTATTTCTAGAGTTATGACTTGTCTAAAAGCCAATATGCTGATAAAACAAAGTGGATTATAAAAACAAGGAAGGTACCACTTATGATAATTATACTCCCAAATGAGGTGGATGGTGATGGATAGGGTAGATGGTGGAGAGGGACGTAGAGATAAAGGCAGAAGATATTCCCACTTATTTTCCTTCTTGTAACTTCTTATTTCTCTCTTTGTTTTGACTTTTCTCCTCTTTCTTTTCTTCTTTTTTTAAGCATTTCAGAATATTAGAATGATGATGTGGAGGAGTTTTAGGATTTCTAAAGAGAGTATGTAGCAAATGAAGTGTAGTGTGAAGGTATAAGTACATGTGGGGCAAAAATGGAAGATGTGATGGATTTGTGAATCACTTGGGAGTGTTCATTATCAAAAGTGAAGTTTAAAACAAGGTGGTGTAACTACTTGACTGCTTTGGAAAAGATAAACTACATGCCTATAAGGAAAGATAGGTGCTACAAGAATTATGGATAATTGATAACATGCAATCTTAACATGATAAAACATGATTATTAATGCAATTTAAGGCATAAAACATTACATTTATGTGCATGTTATCATACTTTGAGTGCATTTTTATCATTCTATGCATATTTATGTCATAATCTCAAAATGCACTAAATTAGGGTTAATTATGATAAATTAATGATAAATAATTTTATAATCCATCTTTACTTGAGATTATGAATGGTTTTTTTAAAGTTAAATAATAAGAGAAATTATTTTTTTATGAACATTCATTTAATATTCTAAAGTTAAAAATCTTTTAAAAAAATGAATGTATTTTTGAAATATAAATTAAATCTCTTGTTATTTAAATATTTTGAATTTTTTAGAATGATAGATAATTAAATTTCAGATCCAATGAAAGAAATTTGGATTAATTTGGAGTTGTATTTTAAAAGATATGATTTTTACAATTTTAGGGATTTTTTCTGGATTTTTCCTGAATTTTCTGATTTAAATTTCTATTTAAAACGATAAAAATATATATTATATGGGCCGCGGGGCCCAGCGTGGATGCGACGTGGCACGCAAGGCCACGTGGCAGCGCCACGCGGACCCACGCAGCGCGCCTACGTGGCGCATATATATCGTATATATTTCTATTTTATATAATTATAAAAGGGGTCTCCCCATATAGGGGAGGGTCATACCCTTATAAACCGTCGGGTTATTTAAACCCGACGGTTTTGAAATCATAAGCCGTGTGGGACTAAAAATACACTTTTCTTACCTTTCAGGCGACGTGGCGCTAGGAGGAGCGTCGGATCGGACGGTTAATCGAGCGGTGGGCGTCGATCGCGTGCGCCTGTGGTCCACCGGCGGCGATCAAAACACGTGCTAAATAGATTTATTATAACGGTTCTGATCGACGCGACGTGGCAGCATCACGCGCGCCGATCAGATGGAGACGAGGACCACCAGAGATCATCAATCAACACGTGCGTTTTTCCAGGCGTTATAACGGCCGAGATGCATCCACGCGGACCGCATCTCAGCCGTTAGATCGCGATCCGACGGCGATTAATCAAAACGCTTCTTATAAGCGTTTTATTTGATTAAATCGTGGCCGTCCATCAAGATCCGACGGCCACGACTTAATCGAAACGGTCCATCGTGGACCGTTTCATCGTAACCGTCGATCTAAATGATCGGACGGTTACGCCCAAATTGGCTATAAATAGCCTTGTTCTTCGTCGTTTTGATGTATTCTTGGGAGTTTCGATCTAATTGACCTATCTATTTGCATTCTCTCTTGAATCTCTCTCTTGTAATCACTTCTAGACAAGATTCCGCGTCCACGGAGTGTTTATAAGAGAGATTTCGACGATCGAGTGAGGAGAATTTGTCTCTTGAACACCGATGTTCACGTTTGAATTCGCGGAATGAAGAGCCGTCGATCCGGCGATCAATTGGATCGATTTGATCGTTATCTCGGGTTAGAAAACAAGTTTATCCTCTTATCTATCGTCGTGTATCATCAATTTTAGGATTAGTACTTTAATTTAAGTTTAATTTCATTTTTAATTTCAAGTATGTTCTTCGCGAGTTCGAAAATTTCTCTCCACTTCCATCTTTGATTTCTCCGTGATTACTAATCCAAATCGAGTGATTTTTTTGATTCCACGGATAGATCTTTGAGTCTTCTTTCCAAAAAAACACCATTTTTCCCTAATTTCTCACCTCAATTCATCGTCCAATTTGACCAAATTCTAAAAGATATCTCGAAAATATCTAAATTCCCCTGTGGATTCGACCCGTATTTACCATTATACCCCTCAATTCTCTCTTAATTCTCCAAATTGGTAAGTTCGGTATTATTTTTGACACGAGACCGTGTGAAATCGACGACCTCGCGGTTTCATCTTGTCAATAATTGCACTCTTTAAAAGGGAAAGTCTAGAATCGAGAAATTCCTTATACTAAGTAGTTTTGGCTGATGATAGGTAGGGAATGAAAGTTTATCTTCTGTCAAATACTCTCCCTTTCAATCCCATAGCATTTCAACCTCTGATTACTCGTTTTCCTTGGTGCCTGTTAGGTACCCAACCCCAAAGAAGTCAACCACTAAGTATAATCCATGGTTTCTCTAGATCATTTAGCTTTATTACTCAAAATGTAATCATATGGGCTATGAGGCCCTCACTTCTACATATCTAGTAGGTCAGATCTCTAGATGTCAAGACTTCTAAGGTGGGGTAGATTAGATCAAAGTTTTTGAAAAATAGGAGTTTTTAAAAGGTAGAATTTTAAATTTTTTGAAAAATAGTAGAGCTTTTTCTAAATCTTCACCCCCCAACTAGAACCTTTCATTGCCCTCAATGGAAACTACATGCTCATGTGAAAAATCATCGAATCATGGCATGAAAATGATACGAAAATGTGGTGAGTGAGGTTTAGAAAAGCTCATTATTCCGTGATGCTCGTTCGTGGGATTTCCGTGCAGGTGCGCCCTTTCCTAATGTAGTTCTCTGATATCTATAAAAAATAAAAAAATACATAAAACTAAAAAGGTAAGATAATCTCGGGGTGCCTCCCAAGAGCGCTAAGTTTAACGTCTTCAGCCAAACTAAACAAAAATAAAACCTACGACTAATGATGGGTCGAGGGTGATACCGTCATGTCCTTGAGTGCTCGAGAAGATGCAGATTTACCTTATCTGCCGGTGCGGGTGGCTCTGATGTTTGGTACGGCTTCAGATGATGGCCATTTACCTTGAATTGTCAACCAGATTTGACGTCGTAGATGAATATCGATCCGCCATCGAACAACTCCAGAACCACATACGGGCCATCCCATCTGGAGCGCAGCTTCCCAGGAAAGAGCTTGAGGCGCGAGTTGTAGAGCCAGACCTTGTCATTGACCTAGAATGATCGTCGTCGGATGTGTCGGTCGTGGAAGGCCTTGGTCTTCTCTTTGTAGATTGTCGCGTTATCGTACGCGTCGTGCCTCAGCTCTTGTAACTCATGAAGCTGGAGAAGTCGTTCTTTCCCTGCTTCGTCCATTGATAGGTTGAGCTTTTTGATAGCCCAGTAGGCTCGATGCTCTAGCTCAACCGGAAGATGGTAGGCTTTCCCGAAGATAAGCCGAAAGGGAGACATCCCGATGGGTGTCTTGTATGCCGTCCGGTATGCCCATAGTGCGTCGGGAAGTTTGTGTGCCCAATCATTCCCATCTGGATGAATTATCTTCTTGAGTATGGTTTTGACTTCTCGATTACTTACCTTTACTTGCTCATTCGCCTGGGGGTGGTATGGCGTGGTGATGCGGTGGTGTACTCCGTACTTCTTCAACAATGCCCGAAAGTGAGCATTATTGAAGTGAGCCGCCGTCGCTGATGATGGCCCTCAGACAACCGTACCGGGCAAAGATGTATCGTGTGATGAAATCTCAGAACCTCCCGATGATCTTTTGTCCTAGTGGGGATTGCCTCGACCGACTTGGACACATAGTCCACCGCCACTAGTATGTACTCTTTCCCATCAGAAGGTGGGAAAGGTCCCATGAAGTCTATCCCCCAAAGGTCGAAGATCTCCACTTCAAGGATCAGCCACATCGGCATTTCATCTCGCTTGGAGATATTTATTGTCGCTTGACATTGTAGGCACTCCGTGTAGAAACAGTGGACGTCCTTGAAGATGGAAGGCCAGTAGAAGCCGCTCTGTAGGATCTTGTCCGCGGTCTTGCGCGCCGCGTAATGTCCTCCGCACGTTGATGAGTGATACATCGCCAGGATATCTCCTTATTCCTCCTCTGGTATGCATTGTCAGATGATTTGGTCGTATCCTAGGTGGAATAGAACCGGTTCTTCCCAAAAGTAGTACTTGAGCTCATAGAAGAACTTATCTTTTTGATGCCAATTCCAGTGCTCCGGGATCGATCCAGTGACGATGAAGTTGACGATGTGTGCGTACCAAGGGGTGTGACTCGAGATGGCAAGGAGATGCTCGTCTGGAAATGTGTCACCGATGTCTTCTTCTCCCAATATGTGGAGACGCAATAAGTGGTCTGCCACCGAGTTTTCGCTGCCCTTCTTGTCTTTTATCTCCAAGTCAAATTCTTGAAGGAGCAGCACCCATCGTATCAGTCATGGTTTGGCCTCTTTCTTGGAGAGCAAGTATTTTAAGGCCGCATGATCAGTGTAGATGATGATCTTGCTCACCAAGATGTACGACCAGAATTTCTCGAGAGCGTAGACCACCGCCAGAAGCTCTTTCTCCGTAGTCGTATGGTTTGTTTGAGCTTCGATGAGGGTCTTACTTGCATAGCAGATGGCCGTCGGCTTCTTGTCAAGTCATTGCCCCAAGACTGCTCCCATCGCGTAGTCCGAAGCGTCGCACATGATCTCGAAGGGTAAGTCCCAATTAAGACTTTGAAGTATCGATGCCTTGATCAGTGCTTTCTTTAGCATTATGAATGCTACAGCTTCCCTTCTTCATCGATGATGAAGTCTTTGTCTTTGCAAAGAAGGGTGGTGAGTGGCTTGGAGACTTTCGCAAAGTCCTGGATGAATCTCCGATAGAAGCCGACGTGCCCGAGAAAGCTCCTCAAATCTCTAACGGTACCTGGTAAAGGGAGGTTTTGGATGACCTCTATCTTGGCCTTGTCCACCTCCAATCCTTTTCCCAAGACGATATGCCCGAGCACTACTCCCTCTTGTACCATGACGTGGGATTTCTCCCAGCTAAGCACCAATCGTTTCCCGACGCATACCTCCAGTATCTTTTTCAGGTGAGTGAGACAACTCTCAAAATCATTTCCAAAGACGCTGAAGTCGTCTATGAAAACTTCTAAACTGTCGCCAAGAAAGTTAGAGAAGATTGCCGTCATGCATCGTTGAAAGGTCGCGGGGGCGTTGCACAGTTCAAATGGCATGCGCCTGAAGGCGAAGGTGCCAAAAGGACATGTTAACGTCGTCTTCTCTTGATCGTCGGGATGAATAGCGATCTGATTATAGCCCAAATATCCGTTGAGGAAGCAGAAGTAACTTGATCGTGCAAGTTGATCCAGGATTTGGTGGATGAACGGGAGTGTGAAGTGGTCCTTCTTGGTCGCGGAGTTCAGCTTCCGGTAATCGATGCATACTCTCCACTTTGTCGGAAGGCGTGTCTAGATTTCCTCGCCCTTCTCGTTTATCGTAACCATTACTCCGGCTTTCTTCGGAACAACGTGTACCGGACTCACCCATTGGCTATCGGATATGGGGTAGATTATGTCTACGTTTAGCCATTTAAGAATTTCTTCTTTTACGACCTCCCATACCTTTGGGTTGAGTCATCTTTTGGATTCCCTGATGGGTCTTGACTCATCCTCTAGGAAGATGCGATGAGTGCATAGTGAAGGGTCAAGCCCCTTTAGGTCCATCAGGGTCCATCAGATCGCTTCTTCATTCTGCCGTAGTACTTCCAGCAATTGTTCCTCCTGCTTCATGATAAAAGCATAAAAAGTAGTTATAAACACTTAGGAGTTGCTTTTATTTAATTCTATTAACTGTTGAACATATCATTAAATCTACTATCTCATGAGTTAATAGTTTTATAATATAAGCACATCAAATAGAAGTTATCTACTTTAATTTTATTTTATTTTTAACAAGAGAAGAAGATCACTTCCTCAAAAGCAATACTTAGTGGGCTGTCATGGAGAAATCACTTCTCGAAGAGCCCACAAAAAGGGGAAAAGCACTTTTAAAGGGGAGGCTCCCGTCGTGCCTCAGCCTCTCCCGCTTCTTCTTTCCTTTCTTTTCCCGGTTATTCTCTCTCTCTCCTAAGTTTAGTTTTCCTCCGACATTCTTCCCGTCGGAATGTAATATAAGGTTCAGAATGAGAAATAGTACTTTAAGGAGATTTTAGTTGTGTTATCATTTTTAGAATTCAATCCCTCGTAGTCTTCCTTCTCTTCTTCTCGATCAATCTTTTCTTCTTCTCGTTTTCTTCTTTTTGATTCATCGTTTTGGTATCTGCTATTTCCCTCTCCCCAGTTTCTTTTCCGTCTTTCTATCTCTGTTGCTCTCTTTATCTCTCCGAAATCTCCCCTTCTCACTCTCGTTCTATCGTTCTCTCTCATAATCTTTTCTTTTCCTCTATCGATCTTCCTATGCCTCCTGTTTTCCGTCTTCCTTATTTGCTTTCTATCTCTTGAATCTCAGATTTTGTCTCCCTCTTCCAATCCATTTTCTGTCTTTCTATCTCCCTCACATTCTCTCACTGGATATCTTCTCACGTGCACGCTTTCTCTCCCTCGTTCTCACGTGCATCCGCTCTCTCACCCTCTCTGTCGTTCTCTCTTCTTCCTGCTCTTCCGATTCACCTCTCACCCTCTCTCGCTCCGCCTCCTCCATTTATTTTCCCCTCCTAATCTCTATCTCTATCGCATTGTCTTTTGCGTCAGTGCGAACTCCTCTCTAATTTGTCTATCAATATCTCACCTTAGATCCTTCTTCCCCCTCCTTCGTTTCTCTCCCTCTCTTTTGCAATCACTATCTCTCTCTCTCTCTCTCTCTCTCTCGCTACTTTCGGTTTCCTCCTTCTCTCTCCGATTTTCTCTTTCCCTCTTCCTCTTTTCCGATTTCGTCATTTCCATCCCTTTCTTCCTCTAAATTTGATTCTCACCATCATTTTCTTTCTTCTCTCTCCTCACATCCCCTCGTCCGCACGTCTTCCGTGTCATTCTCTGCCGCAAAATCTCTTTCTCGTAATCATTTCTCTTTCTTCTTTCTCACACGATCTCTCATTCCCTCACGTCGTCCTTCTCTTCCTCACCTTCCTAAACCTAGTCTTCTTTAGTTCCACATTTCTGCTCCTCTCCCTGCATCTCTCAGTCTTCCTTCCATTCTAAATTTTTCTCTCCCTCTATTTCTCCCCCCGTTTTCTGATTTCGTCTTCTCGTTTTCCGATTTTGTCCGCTCTCCCCAGTCGCTATCATTTTCTGATTTCTCTCCCAGCGTCTTCTTTCTAATTTCTTTTTATCGCTATCATTCCTTGTCTCTCTCCTAACCGTGCGTCTCTCTTTCTCTATCTCCCTCTATATCACTCTTTCTTCCGCCATTTCGTGTTCTTCCTCTTCCTCTTTAATTCCCTTCTGCTCCATCGCGGACCCCTCTCGCGCTCCCTCTTTCTTCCACTCTCTCTTCGTCTCCTTTTCCTCTCGAAATCTTACTTTCTCTCTCCTAGTCAATATTTTCCACAATTTCTCTCACCTACTCTCTCAGTTTCTCTCTTCCTTCTTTCACATCTCCCTATCTCTCTCTCTCTCTCTCTCGCCATCTCTCTCGCGTATGTTGACCGTCTTTATTTCCTTTCCTCTACCGTTCTTCTATTCTAAAGTTCATTTATCTCACTCTCTCTTAAATTCTCTCTTAATTTTTTCCCATTCTCTTTATATCTCCTTCCCTCTCTTCGAAAGATCTCTCTCACTCTCTCTAAATCTCTCCCTTAAAACTTTCTTTCTTTTTATTTCTTTCCGGCTCTCCATCTTTCTTCCTAAAAGCTTTTCCTCCCTTTCTCTCTCTCCTTAACTCACATTCTTTCCTCCTCTCATTACACTCCTTCCCCATTTTTCATCTAATTTATCTTTCCTTCATTTTTATCTTTACTATACCTCCTCACACGTCATCTTTCCTAAAGTTCATCTTAGTTTCATATCTCTCTATTTTGCACACTCTCTAGTTGTCCTTCCCATTGACATATCCAAGTAGTTTAGATTATTCCCTTCTCTTGCCGCCTATATTGACGTTCTCTCACCCTAGAGTCCTTGTGGATCGACCTAGGAAACCTATACATCCCAATTATCCCAGTACTTTATAGTTTCCTAGTTTATAAATAGTAAATTTTGTCGGGCTTAAACACACAATGACTTTGAGCCTATCACTTCATATCTAGATTGGACGAAATAATTACCAGCTTTGCTTTCTCCTCATCAAGGAAGGTATATTTGAGTGTAGATGGGAGAGTCTTGAGCTCCAAGGAAGGCTCATCCATTGGTAGCTCCTCAAATTTTGCTTCCTCGTCGATCATCATTACTTCTTCAACGCATGCGTCAATATCCTGGTCGTCGGCGAAATCGATGACGACCAAGTCTTCGGAAGCTCGTGAAGGGTATTTCATAAGCTTGTTGATGTCGACCTTCACGGTGGGCTCTCCCACCTTTAGAATTACTTCTCCTTTCCCCACAGGCGGTAATGGCTTTCGCGGTAGCTAGGAAGGGTCGTCGTAAAATGTTCGGGGCTTTGCTCAGCTCCTCAGTCATTTTCATGTCGACCACTAGGAACTCTACCGAGAAATAACAGTCTTCTACTCTCACGATGACATCTTCTACTAGTCCATGGGGTTTCCTAACTGATCCATCGGCTAAGCATAGCTCTAATAGGAAAGGTTGTAGCTCCCCTACATGATGACGGTCGAATACGGCTTTAGGGAGGATGTTTATACTAGCTCCTGTATCTAGTAGGGATCTAGTGAAGGACATTCCTCCTATCTCACTCGTGATCATGGGTGCTCCCGGATCTCTCTTTTTAATCGGTAAGGCATTCATCATGATGGAGCTCACCGTCTCACTAAGTTGGATCCTTTTAGGGTTTCTATGGGGAGTGCATATACCTTTGAGAAATTTTGCATATGAAGGGATATGCTTGATGGCAACTATCAAGGGAATGGTTATGGTCACCTTTTTAAAGGCGTCTAGTAGATTGTCATTGGTTTCACTATTCTTGGTATTGGGACCTATTAAGGGCTTGAGGAGAAGGCATAGGGGGCTTGTATTTGTCGGGGTTAGGTTCAGCCGTAACCTGTTCTTCCTCGTCCTCCGAATCACTGTCTTGCTCAATGATGATTGGCGTTTCTTTTTCTTCACTCGGGCCTTGGTGGATAGGGTGTTCCTTGTATGGATCCGGTAGGGTTTTTCCACTCCGAAGGCTCAATATGGCTAATGCTGTTTCTACGGCTTCCTTATCGACATGTACATGGTTAATGTTGTGCGTTTGGCTTGACGAGGCCCCTTGATTCCTCGGGTTTGCTGTGACCTGCGAGGATAATTGGTCAGTAAATATTACTTGCTTACCCTTTTTGTCAGTCGTCGGTTGGACGTTCATCTTGACGAAGTCCTAAATTTCATCCACACGTGAGTTCAGCCTTGTCATTTGCTCCATTAATTGCGAGATGGCGCCGAGGATCGGGTCAGATGCCGGTGCGGTCTGGCATGGAGCTTGCGTGTATGCTTGAAGTTGAGTCGGCGGGATGAACGACAACTGTCTTTGATTAGGGTAGGGTTTTTGATGTTGTTGCTGACCATTGTATGGCGGAGGATAGGATTGATCATTGTTCCTCCTAAATCCGTTATTCTGCGAAGAATTGTTAAAAACAGGGGTATTGTAGTAGTTAGGGTATGTACCTTGAAAATTTGCCCGTCCCTGTTGAGTCGGTCCTCCCGGTGGACCTTGTCTAAACGTGTTTTGCCCTTGTATTGCCATCACGGGGCAATCTAATTTGACATGGTTGAATCTTGATCAAGTTGCACATGGTGACGCTTCTTGAAGTGAGACGGGGGCGAGTCCTTCGGAACCGTTGCGGATGTTAAGTCGGTCTAGTAGTAAATTCTGGACTTCCGCCATTTTGTCGATTCTCTCAAGGAGCATCCCCGTCTCCACTGATTTGGCGTCGATCGTTTTTGACATTGCACCTCTTCCAAATGGTTTCGCCGCATTATGGTGGCTATTTTCCGCCATTGTCTCGATGAGTTCCATCGTGTCGTCTTCGTACTTGCTCATGAAGGTGCCACCACTTGCTGCATCTAAAAGATATCTATCTTGTGGACCTAACCCGTCATAAAATATTTGCGTTAGTTCATGGTTAGACACTCCATGGTGTGGACACTCCCTCGTAAGGTCTCTTAATCACTCCCAGGCCTCATGGAAGGTTTCACTCGAGCCTTGGGTATACTCGCGGATGACATTTCGGACGGAGGTGGTTTTCCCTTACGGAATAGTACTTTCTTAAAAACTCCTCCTCCATCTCAGTCCAACTAGTGAATTCTTTCCCTAATTTCAAAAACCAATCCTTGTCTCTATCTCTGAGGGTAGCGGGAAAGAGTTTCATCTTCATCGTGTCAGCTGGGACATTTTGAAGATGATTAATTTCACACACTTAGGAAAGCTCATCTACGTGTCTATATGGGTCTTCGGAAGGTTTACCATGGAAGATAGGAAGCATACTCATGACATGAGAATCGATTCTAAAATTTGCCCCTCTAGTTAGGGGTGCATGAATTCTAGTGACGGGTCGCTAGAGGACGGGCCTAGCATAGTCACTAAGGCGTTTTCTTGCATTTCCCTCATCGTTCCGGGCCATTTCTACCGGTTCGGTTGGATCTACGTTTGTGTCGGTCTCAGTAGTGTCGGTATCGGTAGTGTTGGGAGACTACGAGGATCGTTCAAAGAGGTCTATTTCTAGAGGATTATTCCGTAATCTCCAAGCCGTTCGTCGTCTCATGAAGAGTGGATCAAATATCTAGATGGATAGTAACTTATAAATACTTATAAAGTTACTATAAAAGTGAAGTCAATCGTACTTGAATGTCGGTATCCATGAGAATTACGCGTTCTTAGCACGATTTTGAATAAGTGATCGCCCGTGATCCTTAGAAAAGGGGTGAAATCACTTAATCTTATCGAATTAAGGATCTCAAAGATTGATTTCTATTTCGGATCACTCAATATACGATTGAATTTTGTGAATTTCAAGAAATTAAAAGAAAAATCCGAGTTGATCAAGTCAAAATTGACAAAATTGATCAGAAATTTGCCTTAAATCCCCCGCACCATCGCCATTTGACAAGCGGAGACCACGAGGTCATTAATTTCACACGGTCTCGTGTCAAAACAAAGTCCAAACTTACCAATTTGATGAATATATCTCGAATTGAGGGGTATAATGGTAAATAAGGGTCGAATCCACAGGGAAATAAGGAAATTGATGATGATCTCTTCGAGTTAGATCAAATCAGACCAATGAATTGATGATAGAAATTAGGAAAAATGGTAGATTATAAAAGAGAACTTCAAAACGTTTCCATGGAATCAAAAATCATCGAATTTGACTTTGATTTCACGGAGAAATTGAAGATTGAAGTGGGGAGAGATTTCTGAAACTTAAAATCGAGATTTTGACAAAAATTAAACGAAATTGAACTTAAATTCCTAATCTAAATCGAAATTAAACATAAGTAGACGAAAGATTAGTAAAAATTGCCTCCACTAACCCTCAAATTGCAATTGGCTTAGTGATAACATGGTAAATAAGCATTATAAAACATGATTATGATGCATATTAAGGCATAAATGATTTCATTTCCATGCAGGTTATCATATTTATGTGTGTTTTTCTATCATTCCACGAAAAAGTCATTATAATCTCAAAAATACTTTAAATTAGGGTTAATATGATGATTTAAAGATAAAAAATTTAATAGCCCAACATTACTTGAGATTATAGAGGTTTTTAAAGTTAAAATAATGAGATAAATCAATTTATAAACATTTATTTAAGTTAAAAACTTTAAAGAATAAATATATTTTTGAAATGGAAATTAAACCTCTCGTTATTTATTAATTTTGATTCTTTTAGAATGATAGATAATTAAATTTCACATCAAATGAAAGAAATTTGGATTAATTTGGAGTTATATTTTGAAAGTTATTAATTTTCTAAAGTTTTAGGGATTTTTTCGGATTTTTCTGAATTTATTTTTGATTTTTAATGATTACAAAACTAATTAAAAATGGCAAAAAAGGGGGTTAATATTCGCGCGGGGCCACGTGGATGCGACGTGGCACTCAAGGCCACGTGGTAGTGACACGCGGGCCCACGCGAGCACTGCGTGGCGCGGATGTGACGTATACATATATATATATATATATATATATATATATCATACTTAGGGCTATAGTACATATAAGCATTCCGTTGTCGGAATTTAAGCTAACCCGCATATTCCACATACCTTTATAAACCCGATAGATTACTCTAATTTTTCTTGTGTGGGACTAAGTTCCACACGGTATTTTAAGTGCAGGTGACGTGGCTAAAGGCGAGGCATTGGATCAAGCGAAGCACGGATCATCGCGAATGGATCACGTGGACTCACGGTCCACCGAATCCATCAAACGCACGTGGCATAAATGGAGAGTTCTAACGGCTGTGATTTAATCGCGCGGGATGCATCCAGAGCGTCGGATTGTGATTCAACGGTGGAGAGAGGATGCGTTTTATAACACTCACTGATGGGCTTCATCTGAGCGCTTCATTGAGGATCAAACGGCTGCGATATAATTGAAATGGTCCACGATGGACCCTTTCATCGTAACCGTTGATTAAAACAATCGGACGGTTACTGCCCAAAACTTGTATAAATAGAGATGTTCTTCCTATTTCTAAAGCATTTGAGAGCAAATCAATCCAATTGATCTGTTTAGACACCAACACTCTTGAATCTCTCGATCCCATCCTCTTTTACACACAATTCCGCATCCACATAGCGTTTAAGATCGAGATTTGGCTGATTTGGAGAGGGAGAAATCGACGCTTGAATCTCCACATCGCGATTTCGTCGGATTTTTTATTATTCACGATTAATCGAGGTAATCCAATCGCAATTTGGAATTAATGGAGGCGGTTTTTGCTTATCTATCATCCATTTATGTTTAATTTCGCTTTAGATTAGGAATTGAAGTTTAATTTGGTTTAATTTTCATCAATTTTGCGATTTAGGATTTCGAAAAATTCTCCTCACTTCGATCTTCAATTTCTCCGCGAAGTCAAAGTCAAATCCGATGATTTTTGATTCCGTGGAGATGATTTGAAGTTCTCTTTCATAACTTTACCATTATCCCTAATTTCTATTATCAATTCATCGTCCGATTTGATCAAATTTGAAGAGATCATCATAAATTTCCTTATTTCCCTATGGATTCGACCCTTATTTACCATTATACCCCTTAATTCGAGATATTTTAATCAAATTGGTAAGTTTAGACTTTGTTTTGACACTATATCATATGTATTCAATGACCATATGAATTATTCTCGTCAATTAGCTTGATTAATTGTTGTTAATCAAAAATCCAAAAGAACCGCGATGTTAAGATTCAAGCATCGATTTCTCCCTCTCTATTGGGCCAAATCTCAATCTTAAACCCTCCGTGGATGCGGAATTGCATGCAGATGAGGATAGGATTGAGAGATTCAAGAAGCTTAGTGTCTAAACAGATCAATTGGATTGATTCTTTCTCGAATGCTTTACAAATCGGAAGAACATCTCTATTTATACTGATTTTGGGCGTAACCGTCCGGTGGATTTCAATCCACGGTTCAGATGAAACGGTTCACCGTGAACTGTTTCACTTAAATCGTGACCGTGAGATCTTGATGGAGCGTCCGGATGAGCCCACGTGGATAAGCGTTATAAAACGCATCAGATCGCTCCCGTCGGATCACAATCCGACGATCAGGATGCACCCCCCGCGCGTTAATCTGAGCTGTTATAACTCCCATTTTTAAAGCACGTGCGCGATTGTGATCCGGTGGACCATGTGTCCACACGATCCACGCACGTCCTTTGGTGAGATGCCCCTTATTAAGCCACGTCACCTGGATTTAAAAACTGTGTGGAACTTAGTCCCACACGGAAAAAATTAGAGGAAGATATCGGGTTTATAATGTGGCGCGAATATGAGGGTTAGCGAAATTCCGAATACAGAATGCTTATATGTACTATAACCCTAAGTAATATGATATATATATATATATATATATATATATATATGTGTGTGTGTGTGTGTGTGTTGTGTCACATCGCGCCACGTAGGTGCTCGCGTGGGTCCGCGTGGCTTTGCCACGTGGCCCTGAGTGCCACGTCGCATCCACGTGGGTCCTGCGTGAAAGAAACCCCTTTTTTTCCATTTTTAAATTGTTTTTATTATTTAAAAATCGAAAATAAATTCAGAAAAAAATCCGAAAAAATCCCTAAAATTAGAAAATTCATAACTTTTAATATATCACTCCAAATTAATCCAAATTTCTTTCATTTGATCCGAAATTTAATTATCTATCATTCTAAAAAGTCAAAATTAATAAATAATGATAGTTTTAATTTCCATTTTAAAAATACATGTATTCTTTAAAGATTTTAACTTAAGAAAATGTAAATAAATGTTTATAAAATGATTTATGTCATTATTTTAACTTTAAAAACATCTATAATCTCAAGTAAAGTTGGGTTATAAAATTATTTATCTTTATATCATCATATTTAACCCTAATTTAAAGTATTTTTGAGATTATAATGACTTTTTCATGAAATGATAGATAAATACTCATAAATATGATAACATGCATACAAATGAAATCATTTATGTCTTAATTTGCATCAATAATCATGTTTTATCATGTCTAATTAGCATGTTATCAGGAAGCTACACCGCATACTCTAGGAGATATGGAGTATATAAGAACTCTCTTATGGAACCTTTCTGTCATTGATTATCATGCATGTATAATCATTCATCTTTACGAGACTCATGACTGACTGAGGGTATGGTCTATTGTTAAACCCTAATTGGTCACTCAAGTTAGTAATGATACATGTAAGAAATCATTGAGAATTTCTTCTCTGATATTTCCACTACCTTGGTCAAGGATTTCATCGCATCTCATTCCTTGAGTCAATCTCCTCAAATACCGAGCATGGATGATCTCATCGTGACCACACAATCATCTTCAAAGACTTCATGTTGTATCCAATATATGTCATTTTAGAGATAACGTAGCTAGGGATTCATAAGTCATAATCAAAACATGATCATCCATCCATAAGACATCTTCGATGTCTCAAGTCAAAGGACCACACACACAACCATAACATGAAACACGCCTATTTGACAATTAGGTATAATATCATTCAGGGATTCATACAAATCAATTTAGTGAACTCTTTCTCCAAAAAACACTCACTATCTATCTTTGGTGTCTCCACACCAATAGCTAAAAGATCAGTCATACTCATCATATAAGTTGGATTAGATAGTGTTATTCTTTTCGAATAATTCAATGTTTTTCTAAAAAATCCTAAAAATAAGAATGTTTAAAGACTAGTGATCATTGTATTATGATCTCATCATAATTCACTTATTCATTACATATGCTCATAGACTTTATTGCAAACATCACACAAGAATAACATTGAATAAATTTCATTTCAATGAATGTAAACAAGATACATGGAAGTGTGATTGGTGATAGAACTAATTTGTGCGGTCATTGAAAACACAAAAATTCATGTCAAAATAAATACCAAACTCACCAATGTGAAGCCTTAATCATGAATTAATTGGTATAATGATAAATAAGGGTCGAATCCACGAAGAATTAGGATATGTTTAGGGATGTTCTTAAAATTTGATCAAATTAGACAATGAATTGAGTTGAAAAATTAGGGATTTTATATTTTTGTAAATAAGACTCTAAGACGAATCCACAAAATAAAAAATCACTTAATTTGGATCACAATTCAAGGAGAAATCAATGAGCGAGTTGAAGAGAGAAAAATTGATCGCGAAGAAAGAGAAAATGATAAAATTTCATAAAATTAAAATAATCTATGCATAAGAATTAAAATCTAATGATATAAAAAGAAATATTAGGAACAAAACACATAATCTAACCCAAAATCATGCTCGAAAGGATCCAATTTATCGCCGGATCAAGGCTTTTTATTCCACGTTTCTAAAAATGAGAACTTTGAGTTTAAGTGACAAATTTATCCTAGTCTCTCAATGAAATCTTGTTTTCAAACACTCATTTGACATAGAAAAAAGTCTATAAGAGGAAGAAATTCAAAGATTAAGATGTTCAAAAGGTTAGATTCATCTAAACATCCAAGAATGCTCTAAATCGTCAAAGAAAGAGAGTATAAATAGGCAAAATTGGGCATGGCCGTTCTATCTGTCGATTGATCTTCAATCAACGGCCGAGATGAAATGCTAGGATGCAAATTGACACCATTAAGTCACATACATCTAATTAAAAATAGAGCGTCAAGATGAAGCCAGGTCTCACGTGAAGAAGCGTCACGTAACACACGTCATTCAAAACTTTTTTGGATACCTGAGATGCTGCCATGCGTCTCATGAAGTCCATTAGCTGCAATGAATCTCAACTATTATAACTCCCCAGATGAACGGCTAAGACCGCGCGGTTGTTTTATAGAAATGATTCACTGCCAAATAAGAATGCACCTCGTATTCCCCTTCATTTAAGTTAAAGTAAATGGCTAAGATTAATTCTCTCTCCTTTGCTCCAATCGAGCGCTCCTGAGCATGCCACATCACATGTGTAATTAAAGAGAAAGATACTCCCACACTGCAAAAATAATGGGTCATCTTGTGTATAAATATGTGAGCATTTTAACTTAAATTCTTATCTTATTTAACTAATATTCATTCTTATTTTATGTAATTATGATGCATGTTATCATAGTTTTATGAATTTTCTCCATTGGTATGCCATTTTACTAAAATCCATATTTATCCATTATTTAGGGTTAATTATGTATTTTATTGATGTTCGACATTTTGCAAGGTTAAATGATTAGAAATTAACCACTTTTATTGAGTTATTTTGACTTTAGTAGATGATTAAAAGAATTAATTTCAAGAAGAGAATGATGGGATGATATAAAATAGAATTTTTAAGGGATTATTTAAGATTATTTTTAATTCACCCTATTTTCTTGTTTGAATTTATATTTTTAGGTGGCATGATATTAAAGATGAAGAAATTTGTGATCCAATGGAGAAAATTTGAGTTAAAAATGAGTTATATAAAGGAAGTTATGAATTTCTTAATTTTTAAGAATTTTTGGTATTTTATTTTGATTTTTCAAGATTTTTTTGGATTTATTTCATTAAAAAAATAGCAAAAAGGGGTTATTTAATCGCGCGGGGTCCGCGGAGCTGTCGCGGCACAGGGCGAACACGTGGCGAAGCCACGCAAAGCCACATGGATGCCTATGTGGGTGCCTACGTGGCGCGATGGTGTATGGCCCATGAGTTAGTGGGCCCAGGTTAGAGGATTGGGGTGTACTAGGCCCAATCGAGTGACGCAAATGCTTAAGGGGCTTCCACCTCATATACCCGTCATTTCCCTTTAACTTTCTCCATGTGGGACTATGCTCCCTTCCTCTTTCTCAGGTATGCAGGCCATGTGGCATCGTGTGGCGCGTCAAATAGATTCGCGCCAATCAAGACATGTTAATCTGGTGGATCTTGGTCCACCAGATCATCATCCACGCACGTGCGCAAATAAGAGTCATCGATCGCATAAGTAACATCGGATGGTCGCAATTTAATCGTGCTTTTGGTGACTCATGGAGCAACACGTCGACGCATAAGGACGCCCCGATGAAGATCGGACGAGTGATAAATAAGGAGATCGTGGGATCGTGGCCCATCAAAATCATGAAATCTCAGCCTTCAATCGTCCTTCAAGCTAATCGAACGGTCTGCGTTTTTTGCACAAAATTTCCTATAAAACGATGTTCTTCTCCTTGTAAACAGAACTTTTCGATTGAATCGTGAAGAAATTAAGCGATTTTGGAGCAAAATCTTAAGTTCCTCATGATCCCTCTGCGTTCTAGACTCAATTGCGATCATATCAAGGCATGATTGATCACGAATCATTGCAAGAATCGATTGGAATCTCCCCTTGAATGCCGAATGCACGCCGCAGAAGAAACCGAGCAAATACACTTAAATCCACACGATTTGATGCCTAATCTTCATGTCAATCGGGTTAGTAGTGTGATTCGATCGTATCCCTTGCAATTTATGTAGTTTAGATTAGATTTAGATAGTCAATTTCAGTTTAGAAATAGAAATTTCCATCATTTCCCCCAAATTCTGGTGCGGATTTTTGCTGATTTTGAAACCAGGATTTCTCCCTGATCTTAAGCCCAAATTGTTTGAGTTTGGTTTCATCGGAGTCCTTGTTTCATCAGCTCTCCGTGGATATCTAAATCGTAAAATTTCATCATCATTGGACCCATCATTTGGCATTTGACCATCGTCTGCTCATTTTCAATCTGAATTTGGGCGTTAACTTGTGGGAGCAATTACTCTTAAAATAGAAGGTGACATTTGACAATTTTGGTCTTTTTGGAATCCTCTGATCATTAGCTTTCTATTCTTATATGAATTTATTGATTTGGATATCATTTGGCTAGTCAATTTGATGATTTTGACCGAAGTGTTCATTTCAAGATTTTTTTTATCATTGATTTTCAATAAATCATAATAGATCCAATTCTTCTCGAAAAATCATGAATTATATATCAAAATTTTCTATTTTCTCTCTAGTTTTGGAAAATATAATTTTCATAATAATTTACCCTCTTTTCTTCTCTGATTTTATATAAAGTAAACAGTTGGTCAAAGTCAACACTTTGACCTTGACTTTTGTCTTTTCTTCGTCAAATCAGTTTCTAAATTCTTAAAACATATTCTCTGATAGATTAATATCATTTCTATTAATTATATATTATTTTGATTTCTTAAAATCCCTAATTAAACCTAAGTTTGACCAAGTCAACCCTTCGATCAAAGTCAACCGTGTTCTTTGTGGAGCGACCCGATCTTTTCACTGTACTTGATTTCATATTTTAGTCATTGTGAGTTTGGAATTATTATTATTTTTTTACCGACGCTTGTGTGTTTTCAATAACCGCATAAAATATTTCATCACGTACATCCTTAAAAAGGATGGTTAACCACTAATTATACACAGACACATGCACACATGCATGCGCCACTTGGTGCGTGCATACGCTGCCACGTTATTTGCCACTTTAGTGCACGATAAAAATAAAAAAATTCAAAATTTTTTCTTATGTTTTAAATTAAAATAAATCCAAAAAATTTAAGAAAATTCGTAAAAATTAGAAAATTCATAACTTTCAAAATATAACTCCTTTTTAATCCAATTTTTTTATCAAAAATTAAATAATCTATCGTTTTAAAAATTCAAATTTAATAAATATCAATAAAAAAAATTTTAACTAAAAAATACACTCATGTTCTTTGAAAGATAAAACTTAAAACATGAATGATTGCATATAAAAATGTTTTCTCTCATTGTTTTTTATTTAAAAACTTAATTATAATCTCAAATTTTAAATGAGAATAATCTGCTCTAAAATATCACTTTTAATTATGTATGATTATCCCTAAAAATATTAAAATTTGATATTATAACTTTAAATTGCATAGAATGATAGATATGTGCTCAGAGTATGATAACATGCATATGAATGTAATGTTTTATGCCTTAATTTGCTTTAATAATCATGTAATTAGAATTATAAGTTACATGTTATCAATTGGTTCATAGGCCACATAATACCCTTCAACCCACTTGGGAAGTATGTTCCCAAGTACAAAACTCAAAGGAATTGACGGGGGCTAGCACAAGTGGGGGAACATGTGGTTTAATTTTATGCAAAAGCAAAGAACCTTACCAATGCTTGGCATGGTACAACTCCTCCTGAAATAGAGGGCTGCCTTCCTAAATTTAGACATAGGTGGTGCATGGTTGTCATCAGCTCGTGCCACAAGGTGTTAGGTTAACTCTTGCTATGAGCACAAGCCTCACATTTAGTTGCCACCATTGTGGAACCCTAAATAGATTGACAGTGATAGTCCAAAGGAAGGTATAGATGGCATCTAGTCATCATACCCCTTATGCGTTGGGCAACACATCCTAGACAAATCTTTCATGGGTGAGCTAACCCCAAAAATTTATCCTTAGTTTGGATTGATAATCATATTTTAGTATGTATTTATGCATCAATATAACATTATTTAGAATTTATAATTACAAATTAATACACAATTTCATATAAAATTACATAACTCCTTGTGTTATTTTGAATTATACAATAAAAATTTATAAATGACTGATTTTACACTTAAATTAAATAAAATATCTTGCTATTTATTTTGACACTTACAGTACTTAAATTTATTAAATTCAAGGGTTGACTATCAAATACCATTTTTTTGAGTTTGCAATGCTCCAAAAAATAATGATTTAGAAGATTGAGTGGTCTATAAAAGAAATAAGTCAAATTTAGAAGATCAAGTGGTCTATAAACAGGGACCTTTGTATTAATTCCAATCGATACAATTCAAATTAAAGGATCATCATCAATTCATTGAGAATGGATCATCATCATGGAAAAAAACAATAGATCATCATCATTTCATTGAGAAGGATGACATAGCAAAATTGCAGTCATCAAACTCCATTAAAAAGCATCAACCATAAAGAATGTTATGTTTCAAGGGGGATCTACAAATCAGGAGTTGCTTGACACAAATCAATGTCCCAAGTCCTCAAATAAAACAACCATTGATGAACAAAAGGCATAGCCAAAGTCCTAAAATCAACTATCCTAAAAATAGTAATTTCCCCATAGTCAAAGATCCTAAAGAATAGAAATTATCATACAAAATACCATCCACCCTACAAGGCAAGACAAATTTCAAATTGTAAAGAGACATTTGTGGAAAAAACCTAGGATGAAGCCTAACTTAGGATTCTATAAATTCATGTTATCTTCTATCATTCTATTTTGTTGAGTGAAATGACAATTGAAGGGATAAGTTCTTGTTTAGAGTGTTTTGGTTTGAAATTAAGTGTTTTTGGTCCAAAGATCTTAAGGAACCACATGATTTTCAGCTAAATCTGCCAATTCTCACTGCCAATTGAGAATCAATTTTTCTCACCCACATTTATAGATATTATTAAATTTCATTTCATTTAGATTGGGAGTGATATATATTATGTGCCCTACAAGCCAATCCCATTTCTATGTATCTCGTTTAAATTCATTGAATTGATCTATATGAATCCATGAATGGTATTATTATACTTAACTATCAATCAGGTCAATTCATGTCACACTTGTATTTGTGGTCCTTTGATTTGAGATATAAAAGATATATTGTGGATGGATGACTATGTTTTGATTATGACTTACAAATCCCTAGTCATGGGATCTCCAAAACGTCATGTATTATATATAACTTGAAGTCATCGAAAATGACTTTATAGTCAAGATGAGATTGTTTCGCCCTTGATATTTGAGGAGATTGACGGGAGGAATGAGATGTGATGAAATCCCTAGCCAAGGTAGTGGAAATATCAGAAAATGAGTTCTCTATGATTTTCTTTACGCAATAATAGTAACTTGAGTGATTAATTAGGGTTTGATAGTTGACTATACCCTACGCCATTCATGAGTATCATGCAGATGAAGGATTATATGTGCATGATAACCTATAAAGAGAAGGTTTCAAGTAGGATTTATATACACTTCATATCTCTTAGAGCACGTGGTGTAGCTTGGCACCCAATGGGTTACAACTTTGACTTGTCGATTTGGTTAAATCGATCCTTAATTAATTAATTTATATGTTCATGTAGATAATTGATAAAAGTTGAACAATGAGGTGTTATTGGGTTTATAGATTTATTACCTAGTAAGATATATAGACCAGAGGGTCACACACATAAGGTCTATGGATATTGTTGGATATAGATATAATTATGAGGGTTGTTATAAAAAATCCACATACCAAATGTCAATATATTAGGGGAGAAAAACCACAACTCAAGATGCCCATGCAAGCCTTGAGGGAATTCCCTCATTTCTTCTATTTCTCTCTAGGTCAAGAGCATTAAAGAGGAGATCCAACCATTTGGCGATTGTGTGGATATCACTAGAGGCTAGACATATGAATAGCTTCAAGAATTCCTTCAACTGAGCCCTAGTAATATTTTTTTCCTCATATATACTAGATGATAAGGATCATTAGTTCTTGGTGCCTTGGTTTTTGAAATATTTGATTCACTGTATTCCACTACAGTCAATGTTTTGACCAAAATTATGAAAGGCTTATTGACCTCATATCCCAATAAGGAGTGCATCAATATTTAGTTTGGGTATTTTATATGATCCATCATACTCTAACAACATAAAGTGTTGGTAAAATTACAATGTATCATTTATTAAAGCAAGTTTTAAAAATTCTAACTATTTTTTATGAATTAGATTGCTTTCAACAACATAAAAATCATAACATATTTTGGTTTGATCAAATAGAAAAAGGAATTACTCTAAAATAAACATGTCCTTACCTATAACATGTTGGGTTTGATATTTTTAGTCCCAATGTCGACTTGACCTTAAATTAGTGATGAAAATCTATCTTTGTCATCATATTTGGATGAATTATAATTATACACATAATTTTAATCAATACATGTAAAATTCATTAAAAAAATATACTCACACTATCATGATTTATTAATGAACATGCGAGTGGAGAATAGATTCGACATTATATATGAGAGGGAGAGGATTAAATAACCCAAAGAGTGTGAATGTTTAGAAGCCGAATAGAGGATGCGCATGTAAGTGAAGTTTACATCCCGAGAGGGCTCTCGAAGAGGACATTTGTCATATTTATCTAAGACATTTGTATCTCAATCCTACTATTTGACAGAACGAATAGATGCGGTCATTAATTGCACACCAATTCGTGTCAAAAATAAAGCCAAACTCACCAATTTTATGAAATTAATATGAATTGAGGGGTATATTGGTGAATAAGTGTCGAATCTATGGAGAAATAAGGGATTTTTTAGAGATCTTTTGAAATTCGATCAAATCAAATGATAAATTGAGGTGAGAAATTAGGGAAAATTATAGATTTAGAAATAGAACTCAAAGACGAATCCACAGAATCAAAAATCACTCGATTTGGATCAAGATTCCCGGAGAAATTGATGAGTGAATTAGAGAGAAATTTCCGAACGCGAACTAAGAGAGATCCGAAATTAAAAGACTAAATTAACTAAATTAACAATCCTAAATTGTAAATTAATGATACATGACAAAAGATTAGGAGGAAAACACATAATCTAACCCAAGATAGCGATCGAAATGATCCAATTAATCGCCAGATTTAAGGCTTTTCATTCCGCAATTTTAAAAACAATCTTTGGTGTTCAAGAAACAAATTCTCCCTATTTGATCGATAAAATCTTACTTTCAACCACTCCGTGGACGCGAAAATGAGTGTAGAAGCGATTGGAAGCAAGCGATTCAAGGATGGTGGTGTCTAGATAGTTCAATTGATCAAAATCATCCAAGAATGCATTATAATGTCGAAGAACATCTCAATATATAGTAAATTTGGGCATAACCGTTCGATGAAATGCTTCATCTTCGATCAACGGCTCTGATGAAACGCATCAATGCGAATCGTTACAGTTAAGTCATGGCCGTTGGATCGAAGATGGACCGGTAAGATGAAGCCATGTAGCGCTTTATAAATTACGCATGAAACGCCATCCGTCCGATCTTGATCTAACGCTCTAGATGTGTTTTCATCGGTTTTAATCTCAGCCATTATAACTTTCTTGATGAACGGCTGAGATTATATCGTATTTAAAACAATTCGCCGACGACTAATACTACGCCACGTACCCCCCCTTTAAGTGATGATCGACGATCGTGATTTAATTGCGCGATCGAACGCTCCACGTTGTGACACATCATCTCCATCTCTTGATCGTCGATCGCGATTGATCGGACGCTCCAGATTTGTGCCACGTCACCTGCACACTTATAATAATCCAGAAAATTGATTTTTAATTAGAAAATTCCTGAAAAATTCATTAGAAATTCAGAAAAATTCAGAAAAATCCCTAAAAATTAGAAAATTCATAACTTTCAAAATACAACTCCAAATTAATCAAATTTTATGTCATTAGATCAGAAATTCAATTATCTATCATTATAAAAAGTTAAAATATTTAATAACAAGAGAATAAATTATTATTTCAAAAATGCACTCATTTCTTCATGAAAAACAAATCTTAGAAAAACAAATGAGTGTATATAAAAATTTCCTCTTATTACTTAACATTAAATCATAATTATAATCTCAAATTTAGATGGGAATAATATATTTTAAAATATATTCTTAATTATGCATAATTATCCCTAAAATAGCGCATTTTGAGATTATGACTTAAAATTGCATGAAATGATAGAAATGCACTAAAAGTATGATATCATGCATCAGAATGAAATTTTTTATGCATTAATTTACATTAATAATCATATAATTGCATGCATAAATTGCGTGTTATCACTATTCAAAGTGAAATCAATTTACCTTGACAAATGTCACATTCTCAATTTATCTATGCTCTCAATATTTATCGTATCAAACTCATTTTGGGCCCAAAATTCCACTATTAAGATATAAGCATTCTTGGGAATTCATCAGGCTCAAGGATAAACATGAGGAATCATATTCATTTATAAGATCTTTTGGAAGCCTGAAATCTTTGCAACACAACCTAAAGGTGAGGATGACAACTTGATTGGTAGCCAATGAGGGTTGCATTAGCACATGAGGGAGTCTAGAGATGATGTAAAAGCATAGTTCCAAATGAGTGTTCAGGATTTCCATGAAGAATTCTCCAAATGAGTCCAGAGATGATGTAAAAGCATGGTTCCAAATGAGTGTGCAGAATTTCCAAGAAAAATCATAATAGTTTTTGTGAAGGTATAGTTGGGATCAAAGTGATAGTAGGTATGTTTACTAAGTTGAGGAGCTTAGATGGGTGCCTAGTGTCTAGAGTTAGAGGGTTTCCCCTAAACCAATATACATCAATGTGGATTGAGCATAAAGGATTGAGGATCTATCGATATATTCTAGAATTGTTTTTTAAAAACATCTAAGAAACTTAGATAATCATAATTCACCTCTCTATTGGGTTAAACCCTCAACGGACTTTCAAAAATCTTCTCTAATCCATGTACACTAATCATGACTAGAGTTATCATCACTATAGGATCCTCTTCTCAAACATGCTCCCTTTTTAAGCCATAGATATTGTTTGAATGGCTTGATCCCTTCAAAACCATATATTTCAGGGATCATCCAAAAGTATTAAAGATATCTTTCTGCACCTATCTCTTGGTCAATTATGTTGATTCATATGATCAAGCTCTCCATGAATCCATCTTTCATGCTCAAATGGTCTCTTTTCCGAATATTACACAAGTTTGATTTTTATGTGGTTCGACTTACTTTCACATTTTAGTTCCATTTTTACAGCATAAGAACGTGATGATTGATTGAATTCTTGCATGATCCAATGCAATGCACTTATTCATTGTTTCTTGTGACTTGATTGTCTACCATGTGCATCATTGGTAGGAAAGACTCCATTTTATTAAATACATTCACAGTAATGCACATTATTTTCAATTTTTTTTCTTTTCTAAGATATGGTTACGAATTAAATTATAGGATCAACTGCATCGAATCTCATGCCCATGAATTTTCTCAAGAATTAAAATGCCATTACCAAAGGAGATTGTTATATTGTTTATTTAACATCTTTTTCTCACAATCTTTAATAACTATGCTAAAACAATCCTTAAATTCTTTATTCTATAAATCTAATCATCAGCAAATCAATGGTCAAATCTCTTATCTCTCTCATTTTCTCTCCCCCTTTATGATATTAACTGTCAAAGCTAAATGGGCCAGGATCTTTTTCTCATTGGACCCGTCTGAAATAATAAATTGTATTCTGCTAATTAGTGAAGTTTCAGGGGTCTTAGACAAAATACCCTACGATCAGTTACAAACTGGTCGTCAATTATTTCCCTTCTTTACAGCAATTAAATACTCTTTCAGGGTTTTAAAACAATGGCTTAGAATACGAAAGAAACTTATATTGATATCATATGAATTGATAAAGATGTTGCCGATAAATAAACGTTTTACCATTCGAGAGTCTACCACAGTTTGAGTACATAAACATAATAATCTTATTGACAAGTTTCTTTTTCAATTGTTCATTTTTCAAGGACTAGAAGGTGACTGATCGAGATGACAGGACCTCGCTGGACACTAGCAAGAAAATCCCATCAAGTCATACTTTTTCTTCCCTCTCTCTACTAGCTTTCTCTTTCTTTTTAATTCAATCTCTCTCTTGATCCTCCGTCGATCGTCCTCGGAAGGGGAATATATTCCCATACGCAACCGCCATTTCGGACGATAATACGTCGGATTTCATTTCTTCCGAGGTCGTCGCGAAATTTCTGGCCCGATCGTTTCTCCCGGTATGATATGGCGCCGATTAACGTATTTGATTGTCGTTTCGTAGGTTTTGAGTAAGCCCGCTTATGCACTTCTGTGATTTCCGGATGTTTGTTCTTTGTATTCGTTAAATTTTATGTATTTTGACCTTTTTCTTGGTTAATAATCTTCGTGTATTCGAATTCCGTCGTTCTGAATCTTCGAAACCCTCGCTTGTCAATATGACGTTGTAATCTGCTATCTGATTTGATTATCTGGATTGTAATATGAAAGTGTCAAATCCGTAGCTAAAGTAAGATTCGGTGTATATGTCGAAAATTCACTAATTAGTTTTATGTTAGTCCTATTTATTTTCCATGGAACATAGAGATTGTTGCGAATCTGATACGCTCACTTTTTAATTTTTAATATATTTAAATTTAAATTGTGCATTTTTTTAGTTGGAAAAGATGATTAAGCTATTCAAAATAAAGGACCAGAAGAAAGATGATGCTGGTAATGCCGCTGGAAGACCCGCCGGCAAGAAGCAGTCTGCAGGAGAGCTTCGTCTTCATAAAGGTTCCCTGGAAATTGATTTAGTTCGAAGTTTAATTTTTTAATGCCTCACGATTTACGATGCTAGATGAATAATGGTTTAAAAGTTTCCTTGCTAAAGTAGTTGTGGGTCTGATGAAACCTTAATAGGCTCTTTTATGCATGCTATTGATCCTTATCAATTCATATCGAAGTATTTTTATATTTTGCAACTATCTCGCTGTTTTTTTCCTTCTCGGAGAATTTCATAATATTCATATTTCCAGAAGATATTAGATCTGAATTTTCCTCTTTTAGTAAAATTTTTTTATTTTTTCAAAATTGTCATTTGTTTGTGTTTCATGAGCTGTGCTCATGCAAGGTTTTGGATGTTCTTGTCCATGGCTGTGTGGCTGTAGATAGGGCAATCTGAGGTGACAGATTAAAATATAGATTATCCAACTGCCCAGATTATGAAACCGAGAGGGAATTTGAGGTGGGGATAGAGAGAGAGAGAGAGTCTTGCCATCTCCTTGTGGCGTCAGCCTTTTCCTCTCTGCCATCTCCATCTACTTTCCTCCACCCTCTTCTTGCCGCCACCATCATCTTAATGGGCCGGGCAGAGCAGACAGATGGCTTAGATGAGGTTTTTTTCTGTGGACAACTATGTCCATCAATCAGCTGTTTATGGATACATAGTTCCCCCGATTACAGACACCTCGACCTCTGATGCGTAGATCATACTTAACGGCACTTTTTTTCGTTTATTAAATCTGCACTTCACGTTTAGCTCATAATTTCCTCTATTCTTGTTTCAATCCCTCAACACGTTGTTATTTGATGACAGATATTAGTGAGCTAAACCTACCTAAGACTACTGCCATGTCATTTCCCAATGGCAAGGATGATCTCATGAACTTTGAGGTCGCTGTTCGTCCAGATGAAGGATATTATCTGTGGGTGATGATAATTACATTCTGTGCTCTTCATGTTTTTGTTTGGTCTATATTTAGTAATGTTTTTATTTATATTTCACTCGCACAGGGGCGGAACATTTATTTTCTCTTTCCAAGTGCCTCCCTCTTATCCATATGAACCACCGAAAGTCAAATGCAAAACCAAGGTAATTACGTCTGTCAAACCCTTTTATGATATGATGATTTGAAATTTTGGTTGGGTTCTTGTTTACACAAATTTGATTTTATGGAGGTGTACCATCCTAATATCGATCTAGAAGGGAATGTTTGCCTGAACATTCTCCGAGAAGACTGGAAGCCTGTTCTTAACATAAACACTGTTCTTTATGGCTTGAATCATCTTTTCATGGTACGTGTGTTGACTTTTACATCTAAATTTGAATAGAATAAATTTTTTTCTTTTGAGACCATTTAAAAGCATGATTGACTGTCATTTATGGATGAAGTTTTAAGAATATGTCCCCTAATTTCCAAGAATTCAACTCTCTCTCACTCATTCCCTCACTTCCTCTCCTCTTCTGTTTTCTCTCTTTTCATCTCTCTTCTAGCTCTCATCTGTTATTTCTCTCTTTTCCATCTCCCTCGCTACCTCTTGTCTATTTTCTCTCTTTTTGGTCTCCCTCGCTAACTCTCCCCCTTTTTCTTCTCTCTTTTCATCTCCCTTACTTTTTCTGGCCCTCTGTTTTCTCTCTTTTAACCTCTCTCACTTCCTACCCCCCACTGTTTCCTTTTTCATCCTACCCATCTGTATCTTCCTCCCTTGCCCGCACTCTCTCCATTTGCTCTCTTTTTCGTTTCGTTCTTTCTATTCCCCTGCGTCTTCCTCTCTCTTCCCTTCTCCCTTCTTTTTCCCTTATATATGTATATCTATCTATCCATCAGCCTCTCCCTCCCTCTTTTTATCTTGCGTCCTTGCACTCTCCCGTCCCTCTTATTTTGCGTATCCATTTCAATCTGTCTTTTTGTTTACATCTATGTATTCATGTATACTAATGTAAGTATCATTGCCCGAGTGCAGGACCCTAATGACGAGGATCCGCTTAACCATGATGCAGCAGGGGTCCTTCGCAGCAACCCAAAATTGTTTGAGAACAATGTTAGACGTGCCATGGCGGGGGGCTACGTTGGCCAGATCTACTTCCCCAGGTGCATCTGATCTCCTCCCCTTTTTCTCTATCATCTGCAACCATCATGTCCACTTCCTTCATCCTCATCACCTACATAGTCAACTATCATGGTTTGCCGGGAAAATATCCCATCCGACTCTTTAATCTCTGATCTCTCTCTCATCTATGGGTGTCATGTAAGGTCGATCCGTTTTGGGAATATTGGGCTGTTCAGGGGTCCTCCCCGGAAAAGATATGGGCCCAATATTGTAGCTCATTAACTGGTCAATCACATCAAAAAGTATACATTTATCAAATGATGTAGAAAATTATAGAAAAATGGAATTTATGGTTGGATTAATTTGAGAATATAAACTACACATACCTCTAGATGTTATTACCGAACTTTTATTTATTGATGATTACCGACTGCAATGCAAATTCTTCGAATCTGAAGATTTAAGACAGATGAGCTAGCGAGATGAGTTAGAGGCAGAGTGTGCGAGAGAGATTTGTCATGCGCTTCCACTATCAATGGGATTCCAACAAACAATTTGTCATGGGTAATGTCTCCTTCCATAGGTAAAATATCCCTCATAGATGGTCTTGATTAATCTCTAGATGGAACTACATGATAAATATCTCCTAGAAGAGCCAGTTATGTGAGCAAATGATAAAGAATGGGTCAAAATCTATCCTAAGAAGACAGTCATTTGACACACCCATAACATTATTTTCACTATTTTCATAGAAATTCACAATATTAATCTTAAAACAAGAGTTTGAAATGACATGATTGCTTGATTAGAATCCATGTATGATTTGAATACCATTTATTGTACTTGAAAAATGCAAGTTTATCCCGAAATTTATAATTATATGTGATCTTTCAATAAATGTTAACCTAAAATTATTATTTTAATATGATAAAGGTATATCCTAAAGTGGTTTTTCTATTATTTCTTGGCATTTTTATAATTCACATGCAAAACCTAATAGAAAAGGTCACTCCATCCAAATAGAGAGGTGTCACTTCATTATGAATTTTTGAGAAATGTTGAAATCAAGAGGATCACTACAAAATGAAGGGGGGAAAAATTTCATTTATGTGTCTCTTTCTCCTTCCCTCTTCCCCCAACCTCTCCTTCTCTTCCTCATCTCTTTCCCTAATTTTAATTTGTTTGTCTCTCTCTCTCTTAATGTGTATGTGTGTCTCCTCCTCTTATCATCTTCCTATCTCTCCCTTGCCCCCTAAATGTCCCCAACATCTCTCCACCCCATCCACCTAGTTCCTCCTTATATTTATCTCTTCCCTTTCCTCTTCTTTCTCCCCCTTCTCTTCTTCTCTATTCCCATCTGGCTAATTTCTTAACTCACTGCCTATCCTCACGTCCACTCCCCTATTTTCAATATCTACTGAATTTTCCCATTTATCCTTTATGCTTCTCTTCCAACACATTATGAAAAATTGATTTTCCATATTGTAGTTGATTGATGAGATTTCTTCTACTTCATCCTTATCTTGCTACCTGAATATTTTTATGTGACAGATAGAGAAGATATCATGCCTCTCTTATTTGATATTCGTTGGGGTGCTTAATAGCCACCTAATTTGACAGCCCCTGCCCTCCCCCCATTGTTTATCTCTTCGTTTGTCCTTTATTGGGCCCTTGGTTTCAAAGTCTTTATATTACAACTCCAACAAATGTGTCTCTCTCTCTCTCCCTCAATTAAATGAGGTTTGTGTATTCCCTCTTTCTCCCAAGATCTCTCCTCTCTCTCTTTTGTAGTGAAACAAGAGGATAAATCTTCTCCCATCTCATTCTTCTTTCTCTCTTTAGATCAAGGACCCTCTATTTTCAGCAATCAAAGAAATGTCTAACGGGCTTTATGTCTGATGATGACACAAAAGGTGTGAAGAGGTTGTTCACTCTCGTTCGTGATCCCTTCTTGATAAATTAAATTTCCTCATATATCTTATGGCTCTTTGTTCATGGTGTTGGGATTTAAGACTCCATACAGTTTCAAAATTTTGATTAAAACACCGAACACATCAGATATACTGAATTAGACATTCAAAATAGTGAGGCATCGAGAACCAATGATCCTATTATCTAGTTTAGATTTAAATTCATATTTACCACGTTTACTGAGGAAATTCTTGAAACTATTCAAATGTCCAACCTCAAGCGGTATCTACATGATCGCCAAATGGTTATAACTCTTTTTCAATGCTCTTCACCAAGAGAGAAAGAAGAAATGAGAGAATTTGCATAAGGCTTATATAGGCAATCTGAGTTATGGTCGTTCTCCCCTTCTTTATAGACATTAGGGTTATAAATCTTTTATAAAACCCTCATAATTGTGTCTATATCTACCAACGTATATATATCTTATGAGTGTGTCCCTTTAAGTTTATATATCTCACTAGTTAATAACTCCATAGACCCAATAATTCTTTAATTGACCAACCTTATTAATTATCAACATATAGATTAATTAATTAATTAAATATTGATTTAACCCAATCAACAAGTTGACTTTCCAAGTTGTTGAGTGCCAAGATACACCTCGTGTTCTAGACGATATAGAGAGTATAGGAATTCTTGCATGAACCCTTGTTGCAATTGGTTATCATGTACGTATAATCCTTAGTCTACGCGAGACTCATGAATGATTTAAGGTATGGTCAATCATTAAACCCTAATCCTTCACTCAAGTTAGTACTAATGTATGGAAAAAATCTTTGAGAACTCCTATGATATTTGTACTATTTTGGTCAAGGATTTCATCGTATATTAGTCTTTTAGTCAATCTCTTTAAATACCAACGGTAGAAAATCTATCTTAAATAAATAATCACCTTCAAGGACTTTATGTTATTTCCAATAATTTATGTTTTGGAGATCTTGTGACAAGGGATTCATAAGTCATAATAAAAAAATGATCATCCATCCGCAAGATGTCTTTGGTGTCTCAAGTCAAAAAACCACATACGCAACTATGATATGAACCAATATGATTGACAGTTAGGTATAATACCATTCAGAGATTTATATGGATCAATTTAGTGAACCCTGTTTCTAAATAACACCCACTATCTATACTTAGTATCTCCACACCGATGTCTACAAGATCTACCATATTCATCATACGAGTCATATTAAATAATGTTATTCTTTCTAGATAATTTAATATCATTCTCAAATATCTCACAAATAGGAATATTTAGAACATACATTTAAAGACTGGTAATCATTATGTTCTGATCTATTCATAATTCACTTAATCATTATATTTTCTCATGGACTTCATTACAAATATCACTCAAGAATGACAATAAATGAATTTCATGTCAATGAACATAAATGAGATACATGATAGTGTGATTGGCTTGTAGGTCACAATATATTTATCATTTTGATGGGCGAAGTCCTTGATCTTATAAAGATGAGATAATTTTTTTAATTTAGGTCATATAAACAACTATGATATGAATCAACTTGATCAATAATTAAGTATAATACCATTCAAAAATTCATAGGTATCAATTTAATGAACTCTTTCTCCAAAGACCACCCACTAACTATCCTACACTGATGGCCAAAAGATCAACCATATTTATCATTCAATTAGATCATAAACTATTATTCATTTTTGAAGATTTAATGTTCTTCTTGAATCTCTCTCGAATAGGAATGTATAGAACATATGTTCAAAGACTATAGATCGTTGTATTGTGATATCACCATAATTCACTTAATCATTACATATACTTATGGACTCCATTGCAAACATCACATAATAATAAAAATGAGTAAAATTTTATTCAATGAAGATAAATGAGATATATGGAATTATGATTGGCTTTTAAGCCACATGATATCCATCACCTAGAGGGGATGGATATTTAAAAAGAGGGGAGAGGATGAATTGATTTTTCTCTAATTATGTATTATGATATTATTTCATAAATTTTTTTTATAAATTTATCGCTCTTATGATCACTGAAAAGTAGACATGATTTACTAAAATAGTTCACGAACCTTACATCCCCTACATCTGACTCCAAGTTTTATCTTGGAGTCTCAAATTCTTGAGAAAGAAAAATCATTCCTTGATTTAATTACACTCCAAGTTATCTAGAGAGCTTGATACAAGGTTGTAGAGTCATGGAAATTGTCATCTCTATTTTCTCATAAGATGGCAGATTGTATAAACCCACCGGTGGATGACCTCTGTTGCAATAAATGCCCTCTATTGACTTAGGCTAAACACCTCTCCAAAAGTCCCTATCTCTAAATCATTAATGTGCCTCATCCTGAGGTGTTCTTAAAAACTTATGCATCTTATCATATCTCTTGAGGCCTTCTCAACCACACATATCTCTGAAACTCCCCAAAGTCCTTTTGAACCATGAAAGATCCCTATGAGCCATAAGAACCTTTCAACTAAAAAAAATCCTTTTGATTCATAAAGAAACCTTCAAGTCGCAATGATTTCGTCTAAAACCTATTTTGACTGAAAAACTTGCAAAAAGTCCTATATTCGTGTAACCCATCTATATATATATATATATATATATGTATATATAAATTTAGAATCTCATATTTTAATTATTTAATAATACTTCAACTAGAAAAATTGTTAGCTCATTTGTTAAGTCAATTGTTAGTTCATTTGACCATTTACAATGAATTGACTGGGCTTCTTGATCCTTGATGGGTTGATTTTGATTAGGGCTTGGATTATGACATTTTATTTTGATTTCATTGAATTGACCTTTTATTGATTGCATTTTAATTGATGTTGGCTCCTAAATTTGATTTGACATGATTTTTTGAACTTGACGCTTCAAGTAGAATTGACTTTGTTGTGACTTGACACTTGATTGGTTGACCTTAACTTGATTTGTTTGGCTTGAATAGTGATTTGACCAAATTCTTTGACATTGTATTACGTTGAAATGTTCTATCCCATTCCTCTATGTTCAATTAATAAAATTATCCACCCTAATTTGAATCTTTATAGATGAGATGAATTGGAATCTTGATAGTCTTCCTTTGAAGTATCATTAACTAATATGCAATATCTTTAGTAACAACAAGTTATAGATTTATTGAACTTATTTGTATTATTTCTTAACGTTTGAATTATGGATTCATAGCACTTTGGACAAGGTTCTTTGTTCATGTTTTGAATAGTATTTATATCTCTATTCAAAAAAAATTTCCTCATTGTTGAATAGAGGTTTTATGGAGGATTATACACTCGAATGAGTTTTTTTGTGCAATATTGACTAGTATGTCTATCACTGTTTGATGTACCATATTTCTCTAGATTATAGAGCTCAGAATCACTAGATTGATAGAGTTTTTTTTAAGGTTGATAAATCCTTACTCCAAATTATATATTTATGCTCATATCGATTTTAAAAAATACACATAATATCTTCAAATTTATTTTGAGGTTTCTATTATCATTTTTTTAAAGATTTATATTGATGTCATTTTGATAGAAACTCTTTAATCAGTTATGTTTCTCTCATCATCAATTGGAGAAGGTATTTTTCTTCATTTCCATTAAAAATTTATCATAAATATCATAAACATAAATCTTAATCTTCTTAGCCATTAATGAATTAATATATCATCAAGATATATGATATGAATCAAAGGCCTATGCACTTCCTCACATCCAAAGTCTGAAATTTCTCTTTATTCAAGAACTTCTTCGATGGTTTAGATCTTGGAAGACAGAGAAATGACTAGTTGTAAGGAAGAGGGCACAAGCAATAGTAAACGAATAAAAATTATCTAACATTTTTATCGGATACATCTAAGAACTCGTCGATATTATGTGGCCTACAAACAATCACACTTTCATGTACCTCGCTAATGTTTATTAAAATATAATTTATTCATTGCTATTCTTGTGTGATGTTCATAATAAAGTTCATGAGAATATGTAGTGATCAAGTAAATTATGATGATATCATAATATAATGATTAATATTCTTTAATCATATGTTATAAATGTTCTTATTCAAGGGATATTCGATAAGGACATAAATGATCAAGGAAGAAGAATAATATATAATCTAATTGAATACTAAGGATGATGGTGTGTAGACACCAATGATTGATGATGGGTGCTCTTTGGAGAAAGAGTGCACTTAATCATTTCATATAAACCCCAAAATAATATTATACATACTTTTTAATTAAGTTAATTTATGTCACTTTTGTTTATGTGATCCTTAAACGTTAGACACCAAAGACATCTTGTGGATAGATGATCATGTTTTGATTATGACTTATAACTCTCTAGCCACCGAATCTCCAAAATTTCTTATAATAGATATTGCATGAAGTCTTCGATAATAATTTAGTGATCAAGATGGAACTATCTAGCTTCAAGATAAGATAAGAGTGGTTGAAGAAATGAGATGCGATGAAATCCTTAGTTAAGGCAATAGAAATATCAAGGAAGATGCTCTCTAATAACATGCAATTATACGATTATTAATGCAAATTAAGGAATAAAACATTCCATTTTTATGTATGTTATCATACTTTGAGTGCATATCTATCATTTCATGTAATTTTAAGTTATAATCTTAAAATGCACTATTTTAGGGATAATTATACATTTTTAAGAATATATTTTAGAGTAGATTATTCTCATCTATATTTGAGATTATAATTGGGTTTTAAATGATAAGAGAAATACTTTTTATATACTCATTTATTTTTTCTAGGTTTTAATTTTTAAGATAAAAAAGTGTATTTTATTCTCTTGTTATTTAAATAATTTGACTTTTTTGAATGATAGATAATTTAATCTCTGATCCAATGAAAGAAATTTGGATTAATCTGGAGTTAAATATTAAAAGATATAAATTTTCTAATTTTTAGAAATTTTCTTGAAATTTTTTATGAATTTAATTAGATTGATTTTGAATTAAATGAATAAAAATTAATTTTACATCGTGTACTAATGGGGCAGTGATGGGTATTATGTGGCATGCAAGCCAGTCACACTTTCATCTTTTGTTTGTATTCATTGAAATGAACTTTTATTCATTGTCATTCTTGTGTGATGTTGGCAATGGAGTCCATGAACATATGCAATGATCAAGTGAATTATGATGAGATTATAATACAATGATCACTGGTCTTTAAACATATGTTCTAAATATTTATATTCATAGGATATTCAAGAAGGACATCGAATTATCCGGAAAGAATAGCACTATCTGATCTGACTCATATGATGAGTATGGCTGATCCTGTGGCCATCGGTGTTAAGACACCAAGGATAGATTACGAGTGCTCTTTGGAGAAAGAGTTCACTGAATTGATCCGTATGAATCCCTTAATCGTATTATGCCAAATTGTCAATCAGGTTGATTTATGTCACGGTTGTGTACGTGGTCCTTTGACCTGAGAAACCAAAGACATCTTGTGGATGGATGATCGTGTTTTGACTATGACTTACAAATCTCTAGCCACGGGATCTCCAAAATATCATAGATTAGATACGACATGAAGTCCTCCAAGGTGATTGAGTGGTTAAGATGGGATCATCTGCCCTCGGTATATGAGGAGATTGACTCAAGGAATGAGATGTGGTTAAATCCTTGGCCAAGGTAGTGGAAATATTAGAGAAGTTGTTCTCAATGATTTTCTACTCGCATCAGTACTAAATTGAGTGACCGATTAGGGTTTGACAATTAACCATACCTTAAGTCATTCATGAGTCTCATGTGGGTGAAGGATTACATGTACACGGTAACCAATGATGGCAGGGTTCCATGAAAGAGTTCTAATATACTCCATATCTCCTAGAGCACGTGGTGTAGCTTGGCACCCAACGGGCTGGAGACTCAACCTGTCGATCGGGTTAAATCAATCCTTAGTCAATTAATCTATATGCTGATATAGTTAATTTATAAGGATGACCAATCAGTGTTATTGGGTTGATAGAGTCATTAACTTGTGAGATATATGGACCTAGAGGGTCACACACATAAGGTCAATGGACGTCAGTAGATATAGACATAATAATAAGGGTTTTTGTGAAAATTTCACATTCGATAAGTCTATAAATAGGGGGAGAACAACCATAATAATGGTGCTCAGGCAAGCTTAGTAGAACTTCTCCTCTCTCTTCTCTTCCTCTCGTAGTGATGAGTGTTCAAGAGTAGATCCGATCGTCTGGAGACTGTGTGGATACCACTAAAGGCCGGATGCTTGAACGGTTGAAGAACTCTTTCAAATGATCCATGCAAGTATGAATTTTATTCTACACTAGATGATAGGATCACTTAGAATAGATGATGAGATAATCTATTCTTGTTGCTTCAACTATGTTGAATGTTTTGATTCAACGCCTTTTGCTAGAATAATTATTTTGGTAGAAGACTTGGAGAGCTTTTTGAGCCTCAAATCCCAGCAGACAGCTGACATGGTGCAAACGAAAATGGTGGCGCCATGTGGGCACATATGAGACTGCCACATGTCACACACGTGTATGTGTGCGCACATGTAAATAAGGAGAAAGCACCCTGTTAAGGATTTTTGATACCTTCTTATTTACGTATTACTTATATAGCTGCGCATTTACCTGGATTTTTTTCATGTGGGACTATGTTTTTGTTTTTAAAATGCGCAGTGACGTGACATCACATGGAGCGTCCGATTCAAGTGTTAAATCAAAGATGTCGATCGTCACTTAAGTAGGGGGATCGTTGATAACATGCATTTATAACATGAATTCTTATCTTAATTAACTCATATTCATGCTTACTTTATGTGAATATGATGCATATTATCATACTTTTTAGGAATTTTCTCCATTGGCATGTCATTTCACTAAAGTTGATATTTATGCATAAATTAGGATAATTTCATGCTTAAAAGATGATTAATCTTTTTGTTTAAATGAATAGAAGTTAATCTCGTTATGGAATGATTTTTTTGACTTTAGTAAACATTTGGAAAGATAATTTCAAGATGAATTTATGATTTAAAGTGTTTAATGAAAAATGATTTAAGTAAATTCATCTTGATGTCTTCATTCTAAATATATTTTAATTGACATGATATTAAAAAGAAAAGAATTTGTGATCCAATGGAGAAAATTTGGATTAAAAAGGAGTTATATTTTGAGAAATATGAATTTCTGAAGTTTTATACTATTTTCTCGATTTTTATTTGATTTTTAATTGATTTTTTAAGGAATTTCTTAGTTAAAATCGCGAAAAAGGGGGAGAAATTACCTGCGGCTGACGTGGCGAGTAGGCCCAGGCGGGGCTGACGTGGCGAGCGGGCCTACGTGGCGCGCGGGTCCACCGCGCCGTTACGACGTGGCACTGAGGCCACGTGGCAGGACGCGTGTGGCCCACGCAGGAGTCGCACGGGGCGCGCCAAGTGGCAGGGAGGCCACGCGGCCACGTGGGCGCCCGTGTGGGGCGCCACGTGTACTGGAATATAGAGGAGATAAGGATAGTTAATAGGGGAAGCAACTCCCCTATTTAACCGCGCGCTTTCCCTCCTTTTAATCCGTGTGGGACTATGTTCCCACACGATTTTTGTTTTTTTCAGGTGACGTGGACGCGCGGCGAGCGTCCGATCTTCTCACGGACGGGCTACTGATCGCGTGGACCCGAGTCCACGCGATCATCAATCCAACACGTGCGCAAATACTCACTTAAGTGACGTCGATCGGAAGGCTCACAGATCGCCACGTGGCGACAGGAGGAGGGCTTATCTTCATCAACCTTCAGACCGCGCGATCGCGATCCAACGGCCACGAGAAGTTGGATTTTTGCCTCTTTTTGGAAGACATCCGGAGCGTCAGATTCTAATCTGACGGCACAGAAGGCTTCTGGAAGAACTTCGCGATCGCGGTGCGATCGAACCGCGATCGCACCACGATCGCATCGCGATCGAGCGGCGATTACACTCCTTCTGCCGCGGAATCGCCTCTACATGATTCGACGAAGATCGACGGAGACCTAGGACCCCGATCGAAGCCCGATCGTGGCCCGATCGTGGCCTGATCGTGGTCCGATCGTGGTGCTAAAATTGTGGAAATGGGGGCTAAATCGACCGCTGAATTCGGTCAAAATCATCGCTAAAGTGGCGCCGCGTCCTCGCCAAGTGGAACCGCCCCCATCACGCTGGAAAACCGCTCCCACGAACGCTTAAATTGGCCACGATCTTCGGGCCAATTTCTTCTTTAAAAACCCATGTATTCCTTCTTTGTTCTTTAACTTTTGATCGACTCGTGAAGAAATTAAGCGAGTTTCGAGGAAGGTCTTAAGTTCTCGTGATCCTCTGCTTCCAAGAGTGTAGAGACGCAGCCATTGAAGCATGATAATCACGATTTCATCTCTTGATTTCATCGAATTTTCCCCTTGAATTCCGAACGTCCACGAGGAAGAATCCGAGCAAATTCGCTTCAATCCACGAGAATTGAGGCCCCATTCTTGCGCCAATCGGGTTAGCACTGAGGTTCGATCGATTATCAAGAGGTAATTTGTATTTTCATTATGTTTAGATCTTTAATTTTGCAAATCAGTTCATAGTGTTCTTCATTTTCCCCAATTTTAGGTCCGAAAAGTCGCTGATTTTGAAAATAGGATATCTCTTTGATTATAATTCCAAATCACTTTATTTTAGTTTCATTGGATTCCTCTTTTCATCAGCTTTCCGTGGATAGCAAATTCATCAAATTCCGAGTTCATTTGACCCTTCAATTTAACGTTTTACCACGGACTGTTCATCTTTTATCAGAAGTCAAACGTTGACTTTCGGGGTCAATTACTTTTTATTGACAAATCAGAATTTGATAATTTTGGTCTTTTTGGATTCCTCTGGTTCTTAGCTTTCCATTGACATATAAATTTTAAGATTTGGATTTCATTTGGTCATTCAATTTGAAGATTTCCTCTGAGGTGTTAATTTCGGGGATTTTCTGATCATTGTATTTCAATAATTTATAATAAATCCATTTCTTATCCAAAAATTACGAAATATATATCAATAAATTCCATTTTCTCTCTAGTTTCTAAATATCTACTTTTCGTAATCTTCTGACTCTATTTGATTCTCTGATTTTGCAGAACACCTACTGTTGATCAAAGTCAATGCTTTGACTTTGACTTTTGACTTTTCTCTGTCAAATCTGAGATTTCAATTCTTAAAATTTCTTATTTACCCTATTTCTATCATTTCTATATCTTGTATCTTATTTTCTCTTATTTAAAACTCCTTTTAAACCTAAGTTTGACCAAGTCAACTCTGCGATTAAAGTCAACCCTGCTCTCTGTGGATCGACCCGATACTTACCCAATACTTGATTATTCTATCTCGTCTTTGTGAGTTCGGTTTTATAAATTTTGTTTGACCATCGTATTTGTGTTTTAACGACGCACAAAAACGACACGTCAATCGTCACTTAAGTCGATGAATCATTTTTAAATGATTTAATCTCAGCCGTTCATCAAAGGAGTTATAGCGGCTGAGATTAAAACTGACAAAAACGTATATGGAGTGTTAGATCGAGATTAGACGGATGTCATTTCACGCGTTTCTTCTTCACGCACGACGTGGCGACATCTCGGTGGTGCATCTTCGATCCAACAGACGTGACTTAACCATAACAATTTGAAGCATGACGTTTCATCTTAGCCGTTAATCAAGGATGAAACGCCAAATCCGATGGTTACACCCAAATTTGCTATAAATTGAGATGTTCTTTGATGATGTAAATCATTCTTAGATGTTTTTTAGTAATCAAAGTGTCTAGACACCACCATCCTTGGATCTCTCAATTGCTTCTTCTTCTAGACACATTTTCACGTCTGCAGAGGGGTTGAAATTGAGATTTTGTCAAAAGAATGGAGAGAATTTGCCTCTTGAACGTCAATGATCATCATCGAAATCGTAGAATGAAAAGCCTTTGATCCGGCGATCAATTGGATCATTTTGATAACTATCTCGAGTTAGATTATGTGTTTTCCTCCTAATCTTTCATCCTGTATCATTAGATTGCAATTTAGAATTTTAGATTTAGTCAATTTCATTTTTAATTTAGGATTTCTCCCTCTTCGCGTTCAAAAATTTCTACCTAATTTGCTCTTTGATTTCTCCGCGAACCTTGATCCAAATCGAGTGATTTTTTTATTCGTGGATTCGTCTTTGAGTTCTCTTTCAAAATCTATCAAAATCCCTAATTTCTCACCTCATTTCATCATCCAATTTGATCAAATTTCAAAGAATACCTCAAAAATACCTTAATTCTCCGTGGATTTGACCCTTATTCACCACTATGCTATCTAATTCGTGATTAATCTTTAAATTTAATGAATTTTGTTAAATGTTTTGACATGAATTTGTGTGTATTAAAAAATCACACCAATTCGTTTCATCATTCTCTTCTATTTTTCCAACACATTAGTACTAATTTGAGTAATTAGTTAAAGTTTGATAATATACCATACCTTTAGTCATTTCTGAGTCTCTCATAAATGAAAGATTATACATACATGCTAAATAATGATGACTAAGTTCTATATAAGAGTTCTTTTATATTTCATATTTTTAGCACATTATGTATCTTGGCACCCGACAGATTGACTATTGGAATCTGAGATTGATTAGTATTCCAAAATTTCAATCAAAACATTTAGTACAGTGAAAAATATTGAATCAAAAATTCAAAACACTGAGACAACAAGAATAGATGATCTTATCATCTAATATGTATAAGATGATACATGGTTCACTTGAAGGAGTTCTTAAAGCCATTCAATTTTCTAGCATCTAGTAGTATCCACATGAACTCTAGATAGTTGGATCTCCTCTTCAAAACTCTTCATCAAGAGAGAAAGAGAATAAGGAGAGAATTTATATAAGGCTTGCATGGGCACCTTGAGTTGTGGTCATTCTCCCTTATTTATAGATATTTGATATGTAGATTTTTTTTTAAAAAAATCCTCATAATTAAGTCTATATCTACCAATATCTATAGACTTTCTGTGTATAACCCTCTAGATCTATATATATCACTAGTTAATAACTCTATAGACCCAATAACACCTTAAGTCAACTTTTATTAATTATCTACATCAACATATAGATTAATTAATCAAATATTGATTTAACCTAATCGATAGGTTGAGTTGTTATCCCGTTGGGAGCCAAGCTAAACCACGTACATTAGGAGATATGGAGTATATAAGAACTCTCTCATAGAACCTTGTCATTATCGATTACTATGTATGTATAATCTTTCATCTGCACGAAGGTCATAAATGACTTAGGGTATGGTTAATGGTTAAACCATAATCGTTCATTCAAGTTAGTACCGATGCATGGAGGAGATTATCAGGAACTTCTTCTATGATATTTTCACTACCTTGACCAAGGATTTCATCACATCTCATTCCTTGAGCCAATCTCCTCAAAATACAAAAGGTGGATGATTCCATCTTAACCACACAATCATTTTCGAGGACTTCATATTATATCTAATATATAATGTTTTAGAGATCCCGTAACTAGGGATTCGTAAGTCATAATCAAAACACAGTCATCTATTCATAAGATGTCTTTGATGTCTCAAGTCAAAGGACCTCATACATAACTATGACAAACATAAACCCTATTGATAGTTAAGTATAATATTATTAAGAGATTCATATGAATCAATTCAATGAACTCTTTCTCTGTCTATCCTTGATGTCTCCACACTGATGACTATAGGATTAATCATATTGATCATATAAGTTAGATTAGATAATGCTATTCTTTCTAGATAATTTGATGTCTTTCTCAAATACCCCACAAATAAAAATATTTAGAACATATGTTTAAAGACTAGTGATCTTAATATTATAATCTCATCATAATTCACTCAGTCATTACATATGTTCATAGACTTCATTTCTAACATCAAATGAGAATGACAATTAATAAATTTCATTTCAATGAACATAAACGAGTTCCATAAAAGTGTGATAAGCTAAGAAGTCATATAATATCCATCATTGACAACTGAACTCGTTGATTGAGCTAAATCGATCATTTATTTATTAATTTATATATTAATGTAAACAATTAATAAGGTTGACCAATAAATATTAATGGGTTTATGAAATTATTAATTAACGAGGTATATTAACCAGTGAGGTTAAAGACACAAGGTTTATAAACATTAGTAGATAGAAACATAATTTTAAAGGTTGTTGTAAAGTTTACTTAAATGTCTATAAATGAAGAGAGAATAACCACAACATTGAAGGTGTGAACTTTATAGAAACTCTTTTTTTTCTATCTTAGTGAAGAACATTGAAGAAGAAATTTAATTGTCATGTGATTACATTAATACCACTAGACGATAGACACTTGAACAACTCTGCAAACTTTTCAATGTAGCCTATCAATATAGATTTTAACTTATATTAGATAATAAGATAATTGATTTTTAGCACCTTTATACTTGAGTGTTTGATTTAACAAATTCCATTGTGTTTAATATTTTGATTAAAATTTTAATTAAAGATTTGAAAGCCTAAAAATACATATCCCATAAAGAACTCCTAGGGAGAATCTTTTGAAGTGCATTAACTATCGTTAACAAGGACACTTATACTTCATTTTTTAGTTGCACAATACATTTATATTGATTTGAATGAAATCATTGCATTTGCATTGAATTCTTTGTTGCCTAATCCCCTTGTAAGAGCAATATTTGATCTTTTATTAGGATTCATAAATATGAAGATTAGGATGTTTCTTATAAACCACTATGCTAGAATAGGTTCCTTACCTTGATCATATTGTTTCTAGCCACTACATGACCAAGCTACCATCACTCATGGGCACCAAGTGATGAGGAATATAAAGAGGGTAAGTTAGGTTAATGTTTAAATCTATACACTTTTAAGTAGAGTGAGCATTTCATTCCCACTCATGCATCATCACATTTTCATCTAATTTCCCTTTGAAGGAGAGTGAAAGGTTACACCAAAAGTTACCAACTTAACATTCAATCATGTCCTTCCAAGTCTTAGTGTTCTCTTTAGTTTGAATAACTATTTATAATCAATCAAGACGACTCGTTGAGCTATACTCATTATGATCATTAGGAAACATTCCCAAGATCATAGATTTCATCTTAGGCCACACCCTATTTGCAACATTTTGAAGTGACAAGCTAAGAATTCATTCACCCAAATATCATTCTTGATCTTATCAATTCAAAAGTGATTCTGCTTGATCATGTAATGGTTTTCTAGAAGTTTCAACATTACATGTTTGACTTTCCTCGTTCTTTCTCGTAGGTGGTATTTTAAGTAGCACCTTATGCCCTGGAAATAAATCCACTAGTTCCAAGCCGAATATATATTTTTAAAAATACTATTATTTCCGATATGACCCGAAAACAGAGTTTTGGCTGATAACTTCTAAAACCATCAATGATGAGTAATTTAAAGTTATACTTGAAGTATACCCTTCTTGATGGTAGAAAGCATATAAATGGGGCCAAAACTGTAAGGGTAAGGTATCTAGAAGGAGGAGCCACTCTCGAATGAGAATTCCAAGGGGTGATCCAGCGGCAATTAGCTCAGGTGGAGCTCCAGGTTACTGCAACCATGATCTTGTCATTGATGATGTATCAAGGAACTATATTCTTGTTTTCAGTTCTATCAAGTAATCAAGAATTTTTTGTTCCTTTTCAGTTGATTGCATTCTTGATACTGAGAATCGTATCGAGATCATCACCCTAGATGGATGACAAAGTTGAGGAAGTCAAGCAGAGCTTTGAGAAGTAACTTTTACTACTTTTGCAGACTAAGTCCAAGAATTGGGAGATCAATATGTCATGAACTGACCAGCATCGAGATGACCCAGTCAAAAGTTATTTTTGGGAGAGATCCACTCACTATGTCATATAGTCTGCACAACTTCATCAATAAATGAGGAAAAAATGTGAATTGACCATTGATAGAGTATTCTTTTGTAACAGTAAAAGATGATCACCCAAGTTCAGTGACCAACTGATACAAGTACTTCTTCCCACCCAAGAGGTTGCCCATCCCTGGACTGCCCAAGCCTAACCACTCGTAAAATTAGAGTTCTTCCTCTCACCCATCCCTGCACAGCCCAAGCCTGTGCATGCTTATCGTTCCTCTCTACCCCACTGCCCCTCTTTCCCCAGGAGGTCATCCACCATCGATAGAGTGATAACAGAACTTGCCCTAGTATGATGCTATAGGCAGATAAGTGCACAACAAACTCATCAGTCTACGAAATAAAGTGGACGCTTAATCATAAAACTCTAGTTTTTCTAGATGAAGTGAAACACAAGTTTCCATTACAAGCCTTGCAAGATTGAACTATTGATTAGACAGATCATGTACAGGTTAGCACTAAAGACTCATATGGTCCTGTTATCTAGAATTCCATGAATCCCAATGGAATAGGGCAGAAGTGTCTAAGTTTCACCCTCACCTTATTCAACTTCTCAACATGGTTTCTCCTTTTTTTACCTTATTTAACCATAAATCAGACTTTAAGAGTTTGAAGCATCATGGGATGTGATCGCTGACATCATCTCCTGTTTTTATGAGCTCCAGCTTCAGGAATTGAAATGAATGAAACTATTCCCTTTGCCTGATAGAAGAGAAAAAGGGGAAGTTCTGAGGTGTACCTTCAGCTAAAGAACCATGTGACAAGAAGGCCTAAAAGGGGAATTTATTCCCTAATCTGGGGTTAGCTACATATTTGGAAACAGATAATTCTCTCACCCAATGTAATCCCAACTCTTCAACAGATTCGTTGTCTTGTCTGGTTTCCCCCTAAAGCTCAAATACCTTCCCTACTATGAATTATTGATCTGAAATATATCAGAAAACTATCACAACATGCCTCAACAGTCTGAGCAAACGAATGAATTTAGGATACTATTATTCCATATTTACAAGAGAAAAAAGTAAATAAAAATTAAAATAGTAATTTATGTATACCTATATATCTGAGTGCCATTGGTGTGGTTTCATGTGGCACCTAGGGAGTTGAAATGGTTCCACGCCTCCTGGAAAAGGGGATTTGAAAGAACTTCATGTAAGGGTAATGAAAAAGGGTCAATGGCGGAAGCCAGAAGAGACTTTTCATCAAAAAGTTGAACTTTTCTTTTGTGATGTGGTGCCCCGTCCATGCTTTCGCCATTTTCTAAATTCATTTGATTTGAGAGAGAGAGAGAGATTGAAGCCATAGAAGAGTAGAGAAAGCCATAGAGAAAGAGAGAGTGATAAATGTCTTTGAGATTTTAGAGAAGAGCCATAGAGAAAGCCATAAAGAAATTTTTCAATCTTTCCATCAGCTTATGTGTACATGTGAAGAGAGATATTACTTTCAACCATGGGATGGATTTTAAAAATGGGGCAGGGTGGCAATTCTAGTAGATTCATACTTATATATATATATACACATGTACATACATGCATACATACAGAGACAGAGGGAGAAAGACACTGAGAGAAAGGAAGAGAGATAGAGAGAGTGGTAAATAGGTACCTGCAAGATGTCGAAAACCTTCTCTGCAATGTACTTGTGGTGCATGTCAGCGCCCTTCTGCTGCAACTTATCCGGATGCAGGTACAACAAAGCTCTTTGATATGCCCTTCTCACTGATGATCCCTCAATTAAGTCCACTAATTTTACTGGCTTCCAACCACATTCAGGCCACAAAACCTTAAAAAACAAGTGAGAGAAAAGAGATTGAGTTATAATCAATAAAAATATTAGTGTGATCCTCTTGATTACAGTTGGGTTGATCTTTCATCAGCGCTGAACAATCCACTTCAAAATTTCATGGATTATGATAACTTTTCTTCAGTACGGATATCAAAAATGGTGATAAGGATATCAAAAATGGTAGTATGGATAGTGCTAGTAGGTGTTGCCATGAATTAGAAATCTATCTAGAATTTAACTTTTTCTATAAATAATAGGAGAAACCAAATTTACCCTAGGAAGTTATCAAAGACACATCAGTGCCTTCACAAATTGTACTCACATGTTGCAGAGTGGAGAGAAGGGATCTGATATTCCCCTGTCTGCCCTTTGACCACTCCAGTATCTTAGCATTTGATTTCTGAAGTCAAACACAGCCGGCATTCCATTACTCAGAAAAAGGTTAAATTATATTTAAATAAAACACTTACTCTGATTTCTTCCTCAAGACGGCTGGTTTCTGTGGCTTCGTCACACTCTTGAGATAAATCTTCCAACTGGATCAAAAAATAGTAATTTTGAAGAAAAAGTACTATAATTCTGCATGTATATCTCTGGATACACGTTTAAATATCATGATAACTAGTAACTAATCCTAGTTAGATCGTAAGGTAAAATAAATATAATCATATAAATTAATTCAATTTAGATAAGGTAATATAAAAATCATATTATCGTCTATAATATTATGTTAATACAAATAAAATCGAATATCTTATCCAATTACAAATAAGTTTCATTTTCAATAACCACAAGATAAGAGCGTGATCTATTTGTTTCATAGATAAAATCAAATCCAAAGAGATAAAACAAAATAGAGAGGTCTTTCTATGAAATATAACTAAAGTAAGGATTTTCTTTGAATATAAAGTCAAAGAGACTCAGAGTGTTATATCAAAAAGGGAGACAGAGCATTTTCAGGGAGACAGATAGAATACCATGCAATCATCAAAAATCTCAAAGTCTGTCACATCAATTTCACAAAAGGAGATGTCCACGCTATTTCTGGATACTGAAAAGACAATGAAGAGGATCAAAACGCATATCCAATCAAATGCATGAGAGCATGAATGAGGAATGTTCTATGATTCCTATTTAAACGATCAAAGTTGAAAATAGTGATGTAGAGTATTTCAATCCCATGCCTCAACATTAAGAAAGTATAATTGTAGCATTAAAAGTAGTTTTTCTTGTCAGGTGATTGGCCCCTTTGTACTTTACAAAATAAGTAGTTTTTCTTAAAATTTGGCAGATAAGTTTCCTGTGTTGCCTGACTGGCCCTAATGAGCCATACAGCCTTATTTGGCCATAATGGACTTTCTATATTGTTTCCGTTCTTCTTATATAAATTTGTATTATAAAAATTTTAGAAAAAAACTGAAATATTTGATTTGTGTATGAGAGAAAAAAAAATCCACAATGTCTATCTTGAAACTACATAACACGGAAACTTCAACTCTAAAAACTCATAATACTAAGAGGCTGATAAATCTAGCCCTGAGGGCTCATCATGTGAGGTTTCATTATGAGATAGAATCAGGAAGGAAGCTAAAAATATCTTCTGTCAAAGTGAAACACAAAATGAACAGATATATTGTCCAGAAGAATATTGCTAACTTTGTGGAATGAAACTTCCATTTTCAATAATCAGTAGCGGAATAATAGGAAATAATGAAAGAAACTGACCCGAAAATGTCACAGGAGCTCTACCAATCTCCCTTTGCATGCCTGAATCATCAGACGGCACTCTTTCCGTCTCCAATTTCTGAGTAATTTTAAAAAAACAAACACTTAATTAAAACATTGTTGAATGATTAGGCCATATTGAACCTCACTATTGTATCAGCTAAAATATTTTATAAATAAAGTTCACCCTTTATATAAAAGTCTACCCTTAACAAAATCTTTCTTAGGGATGTGCATGCATGTACATCTCATCATATTGAACATGCTTGTCAATGAAGTGAGCACCATGGAATGACGTTTACATTTGTGGATTGTCATTCACGATGTTCACATACACTCTGTCTGACCACCAATGATAGGGGAGGGGCACCCTCCTACAGGGATCTTCCTTCCATGCGCCTTCCCACTGACATCACCCTTTTTTCTTAAGCTGATAGCATAATCCTGTCCCTCTGTGCAGGAACTCTCCAGCCAGAGTTTTACCCCGCTCGAAAAAAGTGTTTTGAGATGTTTGTCGAGTGAGAAACTGCTAGAGAAGCAACTTGCCATTCATGTTCACTCCCAAAATCTCAATTCAATGTTCTCTTTTGTTTCCCTTGCTCGACAAATCAATGAGAAAAAGAAAAGCTTCCCATAACTATACTCTATAATGGGAGTGTGTTATTCCATTTTCTTATTTTATCTGGTAGCAAAGCGAGTTTGATAAATCTTAGGCAGCCCTAAGTATGCAGTACCAATACTTATTTCCTTACCAGAAAACAATGAAAAATGCTGGTCGTGTGCAAGTCTAGGGGTATTTTAATATAATTTAGACTAAACGTGATGTGCCTACTTGAGGCATGCCTTGCATTAAAAAGCTTGAGCACTTCACATCTAGCAATGGGCAGTGGGATCTCCTCTCCTAACAAAAAGTAAGAATTACTTTCGCAAACCATGAAGTACTAACCTACAGTCTTATCCATAAGATTGTCTTAACTTAAAGAGGCTGCTACTCCTTTTTGGCAATATGACCTTCCATTTTCCAATGCGATGTGGTCTCAAAGCAGGTTTGAGATATCTTAGGAAATTACTAAATATTCTATTCACATGTATTCCCCGTAGTATAGAACACTATAAGCATTATACGTCATTAGTTACATGCACGTTATAGTAAAAGCACTGACTGTTGTATATCTTACCATTTACATATATATAACTTACTCCTCTCATATGGGAGTATGCCCTTCCATGATCCCATTCCTTATTGTAATAGAGAAGAGTTTTGACAAATTTTTGGCATCCCTAAATATCTACGATTCATACTTCTTTCCTGTACGGAAGATAAGTGAAACATAAAGTTAAAAAAACTTACAGGAGGACTTGGGATGGCTGGTGCTGGGTTTGTCAATTTATTCTCATCTTTATTTCCTATCTTTGAACTTTGACGATGTTCTTCTACCTTTGCTTCAATACTTTCTATGTTTTCCAAATGCCCTGGATTCAAAATTCTTCACTGATTCTTTGACCTTGCTTGACGATCTTGGTAAATGATGTGGATTCTCATCTTCCCTTGTCCCTCTAGTCGACTTTTTGAAGTCAACAACCCGAGCCACTTTACCTTCATGAAGAAAGCATTTCAAAAGAGGTTAAAAGAGAATGAAAGAACTATTAAAATGATGGACATAAAGTGTACCCTCAATCTCGAGCTCCTCATCAATCGGTTGATGGAGGTTCATTGGTTTTCTCATTTCCACAGAAAATCCAGCATCATCTAAGCCACCATTTTGATTGAGAAAATTTAATGTTCTAGGACCACTATTTCAAACAAAAAAGAAAAACAGGAATCAGAGACAAGATACATACCTGACTTATCAGTTATATCTCTCAGAACCCCTGGAGCTTTTTTGGTCTTCACCGGAGAAGGATTTGGGCTTCGTGTTATGGTTACATCTTCTGGGACATCAGGATTCTGGATGATCGGGATTCCCTGAGGCAAGTTTTCTTTGTCGAGAGGGAGATCCGGCTCCTGAGAAACTTGAGCATAGACTCCTAACCTGCTTCGAACTTTGCTCTTATCCTTCAGATTTGGTGGCAAGATGAGGGTAACTCCTTTGCTTGCCCATTTGTACATGGAAAAGTGTAGATTGTCGTCAATCACAATTTTGTCCTTGGAATTCAATTCAGCTTTAATCTGTGAATCTTCAGATCCTTTGATCTCATCGCCATGGGTGGGATGAGCATTAGGGACACTTAACGGGCTTGGACTTTTGGAGGGAGGGGTCCTTTGATCTTCTTTGCGTGAATTTCGAGAAACAGGAGGTTTGTGTGGAGAGTAATCAGAAGTCTTGGCTAGCCTTGAGGAATAGCTGGAGATTCGAAAATTTGCATAATTAGATGTAGAATTTAAGGTTGCAATGCTCATGCATAATTTCAATAATATTCCACGCATCTTTTAATAAACAAATTAGAGAACGATGATGGCCAAATGATAAAATGTGTAAAAAAGCATACAGACCTTAGATTTCGAGATTTAGAATCGAATTCTTCCCCTGATATATCAGTCGCAGGAGGGAGAGGGCGGAAAGGACTCCGAAAACTGGAACTCGGAGTATAGGTGACCCGATCGCGATCCAATTTTCTCGGAGTAGGGCAGGGAGACTCGCTTCCTCTGAAAATATCATCAAAGAATCCGTCTCCCAAATGCCTCCGGTGCGCTGGACTATTCAATCCCCCAAAAACAGGCTTCTCGATCTCGGCAGAATCTTCCCTGGAATCGGAATCGAGGCTACTGCGGTCTTCGAGACTGCTGCGATTCTCGCAAATAGAGTACCGCCGCGGAGGTCCCCCGAAGACGTCGCTGAAATCGGTCGATCCTCTCTGCTTGATCTCCTCCCCAGAGAAAGGATCGCGCGGAGCGTGGCCGAGGAGGACGTGACCGCGGCGATCTACGGCCTCCATTAACCCAAGCTCCGCACCCTTCAGAAATCCAAATCCTCGATAATCGAAGGGTCGAAATCTTGAACCTCGATCATACCGTGGAAGACCGAGCCGGAGACAGGGCCCGAAGCGATCAGCGATGGACGGGTCCGGATAAGAGGAGAATCGATGATGAGCGCGACGCGAGAGAGGGGGGGAGGAGGAGGACGAATCAGTGGGCCCCACCGGGAGTAGATCGACAATGGCGCAAATAGTTTCCCGCGCACTGCTGGCCTCCTGATTTCCGAAGTTCAGATTTTTTTTTTAACAAGTGCACGATGGGGCCCGCATGCAGTTCGTGGATGTGGTGAGGCCACGAGGTAGTCACACTCTAAAGCAGGTGGAAACTGACCGTTTGAATGCCGATAACGGGTGGCGTAACGGTATCTAGTACCGTTTGGTCCTTAACAGTGTTCGGTACTAAAGATATCGTTATTGACATCCGACGCTGAACAGTGATCGGAAGATGATATCGGGTATTTGTCTCATCCCATCATTTCTTTCTCTCTCAAACTCTCACATACTCTCTCCCACTACTTCCCTCTCTCATTAGCTCTTCCCTCTATCGACTGCCTTCTTGTTGTGGTCCTCAAATTGCGGCCTCCACGTTGACGTCGTCAGCCCATCACATGTTATTAGAGTAGGGTTACAGTCCAGGTAAGGGCTAGTTCTAGAAATCAAGAAATCGATTTCTTTCTCATTTTTAGAAATTCATTTCTTTGAAGTTGATTTCTGATTTTATGAAATCGATTTCTAATTTTCAGAGACCAATAATTTTTAGAAATTGATTGTTTTATGAAATTGGCTTCTGAAAATAAAAATCCTTTTACACAAAGAAACTTATTTTCTTATATTCAAAATTTGATTTCTTTTCGAAATTGATTTTTGTAAATTGCAGATGCTTTTTAGAAACGGTCATCCGTAATCTAGTACATCGTCTGATACTGTTACCCGATATTAGAACTTTGTTGATGTCATCGGAACAAGTTCTTGTCAGTCATCTGATAGTTGATATCCAGTACCTGATGATGGTAACTGATAATGGATAACCGATAGTGAGATGATAGTCTCGATATATGACGGTACTAGATGATGGTAGTCAAACCCTATGTAGCATTGAGATCATGATTGAAATTTTTCTGATCAATGTATTCAATTAATCAATTTTGATCATGGATCAATAGTCATCAATCACTGAAATGATCAGAGAGAGGGATAAAGAGAGAGAGTGTTAAAAAATCTAGATGAATCAAGATCCTATGATCAAAGGTAACCCAATTCTATATCGATCTCGATGCATAATGACGGTTGTGGGATGACGGTCTTGATGTATGATGGTACTGGATGATGGTAGTCAAACCCTATGTGACATTGCTTGGTCCCCAATGGTGATTGATAACATGCGATATTTACATCATAAAACATGATGTTTGATGCATATTTAAGTATAAATGATTTCATTTTCATGCATGTTATCATACTTATATGTATTTTTCTATTATTATATGAAAAGTCACTATATTCTCAAAAAAATACTTTAAATAAGGGTTAAAAAAATAATGATTTTTTTAAGATGAATAAATCAATAACCCATCTTTATTTTTGAGATTATAGATGTTTTTTTAGAGTTAAAATAATGAGAGAAAGCCTTTATAGACATTTATTTATATTTTTCCTAAGTTAAAATCTCTTAAAAAAATAACTATATTTTTGAAATAAAATTTAAAACTCTCATTATTTACTAATTTTGACTTTTTAGAATAATAGATAATTAAATTTTGGATCAAATGAAAGAAATTTGGATTAATTTGGAGTTGTATTTTAAAAGATATGATTTTTACAATTTTAGGGATTTTTTCTGGATTTTTCCTGATTTTTCTGATTTAATTTTGATTTAAAATAGATTAAAATAAATATAAAAAAATGCAAAAAGCGCGCGGGGCCCACGCGTGTGCGACGTGGTATGCAAGGCCACGTGGCAGAGCCACGCGGACCCGCGCAGCGTGCCTACGTGGCGCATTTATATATATTATATATTTATTACTTATATTATATAAAAGGGGTCTTTGTCCTTCCCTATATGGGAAGGGTCATACCCTTATAGATCGTCGGGTGTTATAAACCCGACGATCTCTTTTTTATTTTTCCGTGTGGGACTAACCCACACTTTACTTATCTTTCAGGTGACGTGGCACGACGAGGAGCGATAGATCGCGATCGGAGGACGCCGATCAAATGGACGCGTGGACTACCGGACTTGATCAAACACGTGCTTGATTGGGCGAGTTATAACGGCTAGATTTCAGCGACGTGGCGCGATCAGGACTGCTGGATCGAACGAGCGATCAAATGAGATGCGTCGATCGCGTGGACGCTGGATCACGGGAATATCATCAAGCACGTGCCTTTATTCAAGGCGTTATAACGGTCGTGATGCGATCTGGCGGGGCGCATCCAGACCGTTCGATCGTGATCCAACGAACGGGATTCAAGCATTTTTATAACGCTTATTAGAGAGATCATCTGGGCCCTCCATCCGCGATCCGACGATCGCGATATTTCCAAAAACGGTCCATCATGGACCGTTTATCGTAACCGTCGATCGTTTCGATCGGACGGTTACGAAATTTCGCCTTATAAAAAGGCATGTTCTTCACGAATGTAAGCATCCGAGTTTGAGATTCAATCTAATTGACTGTCAAGACACCTCTCTCTCTCGTTTCTCTCAATCCCATCGTGTTCCTCTTCCATTTCCGCACTCACGGAGCCTTTGAGATTGAGATTTGGTGAGGTATCGAGTGAAAAATCGGCGCTTGAAGCTCGTTATCGCGTTCTTGATGTTCTTCGCGATTATTCGCGATAATCACGACGATTTGATCGCAAAACGGGTTTAGTGGAAGCGGTTTTCCATTATCTACCTCCCAATCAAGTTTAATTTCTTGGTGGCGTACGACCCCCGTCGCCACCAAGGCATGACACTACGGCGCCGGAGGAGCCGACACCCGCGCGCGTCCAGCCCCCTCGACAAGCGAAGATGAAGGATGCCGAGTTTCACTACACCAAGTGAGAACCTCATCTCGCTACGACACATTTCATAGGGCTCGCGCGCGCGTGGAGTTATCTTTCCAGTTTTTATTTCATTATGAACTTTATTAGCCCGCACGTGTTTAAGCGGGCCTTTGCATATCTCTTCTCTCCCCTTTAGGCTTTCGGGTGGGCTCTTCCCCTTTTCGGGATCCCATTCATGAAGCCCTTCTCTTTGTGGACCCTTTTCTATTTTTCTATGATTATGTTAGGTGTGGGTTGTGGGCCTCAAGTGGGCCCTTTCCTCTCTCGGCCCACTATGGGCTCTATAAGAGGGTGTGAGAAAGATAATTTTGATATTAATACTAATCTTGAATTGCCACTAGTTTGTATGTCTCACTATACATTTAGTAAGACTAACCTCTGTGTTTGATTTCAGGTTTTAAAATATAAGTTGATATGATGCAAGGCATCTAGTTTTAAGTTTAATGTTACTAACTTAAGAGTTAAATATTTATGTGTATATTGAGGATGGTTATTTTGTTATTTCCTTTCCTCTCTCTCTCTAACCCGACAGTATATAAGGAGGTTAGGGTTTTGTTTTTTGTAAAAGAATGGTAGCCGAGCTTAGAGAAAAGAAACGACGTCTCGTTGGGCGATTTTAGATTCTCTCCTTTCGGCGATCTTTGTGCAAACTGAAGAACGTGCGAAGAGATCTTCATCTGGCATTTTTTTTTCTTTCTGCGATCTTTGTGAAGACAGAAGAACGTGCGAAGAGATCTTCATCTGGCATTTTTTTCTGCGATCTTTGTGAAGACAGAAGAACGTGCGAAGAGATCTTCATCTGGCATTTTTTTTCTTTCTGCGATCTTCGTGAAGATTGAAGTACGTGAGAAAGGCAAGGTAAACTCCAAAATAACAAGTCCTTTCGTCTTGCGTCGATTTAGGTCTCAGTTTGCCGATTCGAAGATTTGTTAATCGCACAGTCATATATTTTGTGTTCTCTTAAAGGTCTGATTTCGAGACTTACATTCTCTAAATTTCTTACCTGGTTTGCTAGTTAGATTCTGCATTCTACTAAAGTTTTTTTTAATCGACTTCAAAACATTGTCAAGCACTCGCATATTTCAATCTCCGCCTGATCCTCTCAAATAAATTAACTTTGAGCATTTTCTCATTAGATAGTTATATTGTTTTCGTTTTCTTTCGTGAAATAATAACTGGAGTAGATTTAAGCAGTTCAAGGTGCTGATCTTTCGGTTACAACCATTGAATCTTTCGGAATATATATAAAACACTAAAATTTAAATCTCGGTCAGTTACTGTTAGATAAGTTCTTAATTAGATATATATACAATTCTTCAGAACTAATCCTCTATCATAGTTTGGTTCATTCTGATTAACGTTCACAGTAGTATAGAGATACTTTATAATCTTCAAGGCTTGTTATTCTCTCTACATATCATATCTCTGTGAAGTAATACTTACGGTTGGGATCAAGAGGTATTTCCACAAGTATTGCGTAAGACAAGAGGTATTGTGTCTTTGAGTTATAATAAATCAATTTATCGTATAGTGTTTCTCTTTTCTTTCGTTCAACATTCTGCAGGTTGAAATCTTGCTGACGAACAGGAGGTATCTGTGCTTGTTATAACTCATTAATCCTAGTCCGTCAATTACATAAGTATTAAATTATCTGCTGGCTTGTTTATTAATTAATCTAGTTGATTTAATTGAATCTGGTCATTTTTTTTCGCTATCAGAAATTCTATTATATTGACATACAGCAGGTTAAAACTTGTAGCTACAGACACGAGGTAATCTTATTCAAGTGATTTTAAACCGGTTCGTCTCACTGTGTGCATTTTACTCTTTAATTGAAGTTCAGTTTGTTCAGTGACCAATCTAACGTGTTCGGGTATATCACGCTAGTTTTACGAGATCGAAATTTCTTCTTCTTGATATCCAACACTTTGAATTAGGAAAGCCAATCTTGTCAAGAGTCAACTGTTATCAAAGAAGGTCAACTCAGTCAGAAAGTCAACCTTAGTATAGAAGTCAACTAAGAGTCAGCAGAATTAAGAAAAGTCAACCTTAGGTCAAGTCGACCCCCATTCGAGTCAAGTCAACCCGAGTTAGGTTAAGTCAACCCTAGTCGAGTCAAGTCAAACCTTATTGGTCAACGGTCAACCCCGAGTCAACAGAAGTCGAAAAGTCAACTCTGGGTCAACGGTCAACCCCGAGTCAGCGAAGTCGAAAGTCAACTCTGGGTCAACGGTCAACCCCGAGTCAACAGAGTCGAAAGTCAACTCTAGGTCAACGGTCAACCCCTGAGTCAACAGAAGTCAAGAAAGTCAACTCGTCATCAGACAGAGTCAATCTTAGCATTAAGTCAACATTTGACGTAAGAGTCATCCATAGTCGAGTAGGATCACTTCGTAGGAAGAAGCAGATCGAAACGTCATTTCGCATTCACACGTATACTGAGAGGATTAGAGAGTCTCATTCGGTGAGACAAGAAGAAGTCTACACTTGAGGAGTGGGAAGGCCAGAGTGAAGCCGGAAGACGAGGTCTCAAGTTACCCAGGTGGTCGGCGGCATTAGCGTAAGAGGCGCGACAAGGCGTGAAGGGACGAGCGATCGCGTGGGGATCAGCCCTCGAGGGAGTCGGGCGTCCGAGGAGCCGAGGAGGTCGAGGCCTAGTGGGTAGTGCCGTAGGTAAAGGTAAAGGTGAGTGTTAGGTTTTTCCGTAGAGGGGCAAATCTAAAACCTTGTATTGAAACATCGTCCTTCACTCTTTGAGTGGTGAGAGGATTAGGTTTTATTTGGTGAGGAGGAGGCTCCGAGTCTATAGTACTCGGGACTCGGATTAAGGGACATTAGGTCCCCCAACCCAGAGATAATAATATACGGAGCACTCTGAGAAAGGAAAGAGTGAGTGATTAATCCACGAATCGTAGTAAACTATTAATCAGAGTTTGATAAGTAAGAAAATAACCCATAAACCTAATTCACCCCCCCTCTTAGGTGAATCCACCACCACCTTGGGAACTTCAATTGGTATCAGAGCCTGACTTGTCATCGATTGTGACAAATCGACAAGTTGATCCATTATGGGTGGTGATTCTAGACTATTTCCTCCAACTCTTGATGGCACTAACTATGCAGTATGGAAGGTAAGAATAGAAGCATATACCATGGGAAAGAAGCATGAAGTATGGAGCATGATGGTCAACGGGGTTGACAAGGAGTATGGGAAGTTTGATAAGGAAGAGTTGGAGTTTAATGGAAGCACGAAGAATATCATCTTCGCATCGATTAGTGACAACTTGTTTCATCAAGTGTCAATTTGTAGTAAAGCTAAGGAAATGTGGGACAAGCTCAAGACCACACACGAGGGCACACAACAACAGAAGGATAACCAAGTTGGTATATTAGTGAACGACTTCGAGTTGTTCAAACAGAAGAGTGGAGAATCCATTCGTGATCTGGTAGGACGTATGAATGCATTGATAAATGCATTGAAGAACATGGGGAAGGAGTATTCGACACTTGAGTTAAACGAGAAGCCGTGAATGCATGTCAAGTGAATGGAAGATTAAAGTTATAGCTATTGAAGAGGCTAAGAACCTCACTACGACATCATTGGATGAGATAGTAGGGTCACTTCTCACTCATGAGATGAATGAGGCGAGAAGGAATGAGGGAACGATAAAGAAGGACAAATCCATTGCCCTTCAAGTGTATGAATCCTCATCAGATGATGATGAAGATGTTGCACTGCTGTCTAGAAAGATAGCTCGAATGCTAAGAGGTCGAAGAAAATTTGGAAACACATCTAAAGTTTGCTATGAGTGCAGGAAACCAGGTCACTTCAAGGACGAATGTCCAAATTTGAAGAAGAAGGAGGAAAACGAAAGGATGAAGAAGAAACCAACCTAGAAAGGAGATAAGAAGAAGAAAGCATTCAAGGCAACTGGAGTGATTCAAGTGAGGATGAAGACAATGAAGAAGGAGGAGAAGCAAGCGAGGAGGTCAACCTATGCCTAATGGCAAATTCCAGTGAAGGTAGAGGTAGGTATTGATGATATTTCTAATGAAGAACTAAGTGATGCACTAGCTGACCTCTTATGTACGCATAGAATCACTAGGAGAGAGTTGAAGAGAAGTAGACAAGAGAACCTCCAATTGGTGGAGCAGATCTGTCTATTGAATGAAAAATTAGAGAAAGCACTGAGTCTTCTACCTAAGGAAGAAGAACACAATAGGAAATTGGGAGAGGAGAACACTAGGCTAGAAATGGAGAATAGAATACTTAAAGAAAAACAGAATGCAGGAGAAGTTGATATAGGATGTAAGGAAGAGAGGACATTATTCTCTGAAGAATATTTCAGACTTAGAGAGAAATATGATCAGCTACTAGGAAGCCAAAAGGCTTTAGAAATGTTGTTAGGAGTCAACGATCTATTTTAAGAAAGGAAGGTCTAGAGTTATGAACCCAATGACACGACAAGATCATATGATGGAACTAAATGGGTAAAGGAAGGGACGAGAAGATATTTGTAAATTTCCGTAATCACAGAAGTGTTAACATTTGTGAATATTGAGGAGAAAAAGAAAAATCCAGAAATTACCTCATGGATGAGACGATTAAGGGGATCCGAGGTATAAATATTACGCATAGTTATGGGATGCTAGGAGAGCATAATATAGTAGACAAACTAATTGATCCTATCGAAGTACACTTAGTGAATCAATCAAAGAAGAGCAGAATAAAATAGTCGGTAGTCGTTCGCACCAAGTAGAAATAGACGAGAGACCAGTAGAGCAAAATCGATAAATGTGTATATAATAGAGAAGTCCCTAGGACATCCATTGCATCTCATATGGTCGGTGACTTATTACCACATAGAGTGGATCCCCGAGAGCATACATACCTATCACAACATGGTTTGACCATCCACAATTCTTCCCAATCACACCTCATCCCATCATACCTCACACCCTGACACCTTTTGGGATAGCTAACACCATTCCGAAATTTAGACTACCACATCTCCCACCCTGGGCTCCCTTGGGATGGAACTAAATGATCCCAAACTGTGTGCAGGAAATCGTCGGACGTCGTCACAGTGGTACTTGGACAGCGGATGTTCAAGACACATGACAGGAGATAGAAATTGGTTGAACAACATTAAGGAGATGGACGGTGGCACAATTACATTTGGTGATAGTAATAAAGGAAGGATTAAGGGTATTGGAGAAATTGCTATCGATAACGAGGTATTAGTTAAGAATATATTATTTGTAGAGGGCTTCATCATAATCTGATCGGTATCGAGTCAATTGTGTGACAATCAAATGATTGCTGAATTTCATAGGGACGAGGTGTAACATATTAGATGAGGAAACTAGAGAATTGCTTGTTTGTAGGTCATAGGATTAAGAACATATACATAGTTGACTTAGATGAAGTGAGAAATTCACGCATGTGTCTAATGGCTCAATACGAAGAGAATGATGCGAGAATTATGGCATCGACGTTTAGGGCATCTCAACCTTAAAAAAATATTAGAACTTTAGAGTCCTTAGGAGTCGATCTGAGGGTTACCCTCACGGTTGGGAGATACACCCGACATCCGTGAGACTTGCATAAAAGTCCAAACATGTAAAATCTAGTTTTTGATAAGAAGAAAGAGATCTCTACAAAAAGACCTCTAGAACTTCTTCATATGGACCTCTTTGGTCCAAATCGAGTAGCTAGTTTAGGTGGAAAATATTTCGTTTAGTCATCGTGGATGATTACTCTAGATATACTTGGGTATTTTTCTTGTCACAGAAAAGTGACACATTTGATACATTTTGGACCTTCGCTAAGAAGATTCAAAATGAGTTGGATCTAAGGATCAAGACTATTAGAAGTGATCATGGGAGAGAATTTGAAAACCATGATTTTAAGAACATGTGCGATGAGTGGGAATAATGCATCAATTCTCGGCACCTCGGACTCCACGAGCGAAGCGGAGTAGCCGAACGCAAGAATCGTACACTTTCATTAGATATGTCAAGAACTATGTTGGTAGAACATAATCTACCGAGGATATTTTTAGGGCAGAAGCGGTCGAGCACCGCTTGTTATATTGCAAATAGAGCAACTGATGCGAATATACTTGAAGAAGACCCCCTTATGAACTCATCAAGAAACGAACACCAAATATATCTTATTTTCGAATATTTGGAGTGTCGATGCTATATTTTTAGTGAATGGGAAGACCAATCTTGGAAAGTTTGACTCTCAAGCGATGAAGGGATCTTCCTAGGATATTCGAACCGATCTAAAGCCTATAAGTCTTCAACAAGCGCACTTTAGTTGTTGAAGAGTCTGTTCATGTAAAATTCTTAGAAAAACAATTGCATCGTGGTGATCACACCACCATCACATCTGAGAGTAACCAGCCAACTATCGTACAGATAACACCTGAAGCTGAAACGGAAGAATCACCGCCCATTAGATGACGCAAGAGTGATTCCAATGATGGTGTTACGGGACGAGATGACTATACCTCACCCTTGGAAGTTTACCAAGGATCATCCATCTGCCAACATTTTTGGGAAATGTTGACGAAGGGATACAAACTCGGTCTCGGCTTAGAGAAGACCTAAATGTAGCATTTACGTCCCAAATTGAACCAAGGAAAATTGAAGATGCTTTCCTTGATATAGAGTGAGTGACGCAATGCATGAAGAATTGGCACAATTCGAACGAAATGGAGTGTGGGAATTAGTACCTCGACCGGAACATCAAAAATGTTATAGGGACTAAAATGGATATTCAAGAACAAATTAAATGAAGAAGGAAAGATAATTCGAAACAAAGCCACGACTAGTAGCTCAAGGTTATGTCCAAGAAGAAGGCATCGACTATGAGGAGACGTATGCTCCTGTAGCACGTCTAGATGCCATTCGTCTCTATGTTTTTCATTTGCATGTGCAAATGATTTCAGATTGTTCCCGAGATGGACGTCAAGAGTGCATTTTTGAGCGGAATTATAAAAGAAGAAGTCTACGTGGAACAACCCCTGGATTTGAGGATGACAAACATCTAGATTGGGTATTTAGATTGAACAAGGCCTTGTATGGACTAAAAACAAGCTCCTAGAGCTTGGTATGAAAAAGCTAAGTAGCTTCTTAATTACACATGGATACGATCGAGGTAATGTAGATACGACGTTATTCATCAAGAGGATGAACAAAGAAATGATAGTAGTTCAGATATATGTAGATGATATCATTTTTGGATCAAACGATCAAACTATGTGTGATGAGTTTGCTAGATTGATGCAAAAAGAGTTTGAAATGAGTTTGATGGGGGAACTCACTTACTTCTTAGGCCTACAAGTGAAACAAACCTCCACTGGATTATTTGTTTCACAAGAAAAGTATACCCGGGAATTGTTAGTTAAATACGATTTGAAAAATCTCAAAGGAAAGTCTACCCCCATGGCATATGGCATCAAGCTAGATGCAGACGAGAAGGGCGCAGGTGTAGATCAGAAACAGTATAGAGGTATGATAGGATCACTTCTATATCTTACGGCTAGCAGGCCTGATATTTTATTTTGCGTGTGTCTATGTGCTCGTTTCCAGAGTAATCCTAAAGAATCTCACTTAACTGCAGTCAAGCGAATCTTTTCGATATCTCATTGGAGCGAGAATCTTGGACTTTGGTATCCCCAAGGGTCAAGAGCTCACTGTAATAGGGATCTGTGATGCTGATTTTGCAGGTTGTCGTGTAGAGAGGAAAAAGCACTAGTGGATCGTGTATATTTCTAGGAGGGTGTCTCATATCTTGGAATTCATAGAACTCTATTGCCTTATCAACCGCTGAAGCAGAATATGTAGCAAGTGGCACTTGCACCTGCACAAAGTACGTGGGTGCAGAGTCAATTGGTAGATTATGGGCTACTTGTTGAGAAAATTCCAATCATGTGTGATAACACAAGCGCCATAAATCTCGCCAAAAAAATCCAGTCGTGCACTCTCGCACTAAACACATTGAAATTCGACATCATTTTTATTCGAGATCACATTAGCAAAGGTGACATAGAGCTGAAATTCATCGACACCACTCGTCGGGTAGGCTGATATATTTACCAAACCCCTAGGAACAGAGAGATTTAATTCGTTAGTTAGGGAACTTGGCATGATTAGAGCCACCGACATAGATAGTGATCAGAATTATATGAAGCCCTAAATTCCTAGGTTATGTCTCTCTCTTGGTTATATTTTTTGTAATTCGTTATATACTATATATTGACGATTCTGTCTCATGATGAGCCAACCAAAGGGGGACACTTAATGATGAGAAATTCAAATGTTTTCGCTTTCTGCATTTCGTAATTTTTTTTTTTTTTTTTTGTCTGTCCTTTACGTCGTGTGCCCTTGCTCCCTTTAATTTATAGTTATCTGTGTACTTGTGCCATCTCACTTATGCTAGCCCTTCTGGTCATCGCCTAAGGGGGAGTTAATCGGGTGAGGGGGAGTAGCTTGAGTTCTAAATTGCCTACTCGGCTGCCGGGGAGTTCCTTTTGCAGTATTACAAAAAGGGGGAGAACAATTCAAGATTGTGATACACCAATCACAATCCTCTAGGGTGCTTACTAAATTACAATTCAAGATTTTGTAATACATCAAAAAGGGGGAGATTGTGAGAGAGATAATTTTGATATTAATACTAATCTTGAATTGCCACTAGTTTGTATGTCTCACTATACATTTAGTAAGACTAACCTCTGTGTTTGATTTCAGGTTTTAAAATATAAGTTGATATGATGCAAGGCATCTAGTTTTTAAGTTTAATGTTACTAACTTAAGAGTTAAATATTTAGTGTATATTGAGGATGGTTATTTTGTTATTTCCTTTTCCTCTCTCTCTAACCGACGACGTATATAAGGAGGTTAGGGTTTTGTGTAAAAGAATGGTAGCCGAGCTTAGAGAAAAGAAACGACGTCTCGTTGGGCGATTTTAGATTCTCTCCTTTCGGCGATCTTTGTGCAAACGCAAAGAACGTGCGAAGAGATCTTCATCTGGCATCTTTCGCGATCTTTGTGAAGACGAGGAAGAACGTGCGAAGAGATCTTCATCGGCATCGCGATCTTTGTGAAGACGGAAGAACGTGCGAAGAGATCTTCATCCGGCATCTTTTCGCGATCTTCGTGAAGATTGAAGTACGTGAGAAAGGCAAGGTAAACTCCAAAATAACAAGTCCTTTCGTCTTGCGTCGATTTAGGTCTCGGTTGCCGATTCGAAGATTTGTTAATCGCACGAGTCATATATTTTGTGTTCTCTTAAAGGTCTGATTTGAGACTTACATTCTCTAAATTTCTTACACGGTTTTGCTAGTTAGATTACTGCATTCTACTAAAGTTTTTTTAATCGACTTCAAAAACATTGTCAAGCACTCGCATATTTCAATCTCACTTTGATCCTCTCAAATAAATTAACTTTGAGCATTTTCTCATTAGATAGTTATATTGTTTTTCGTTTTCTTTCGTGAAATAATAACTGGAGTAGATTTAAGCAGTTCAAGGTGCTGATCTTTCGGTTACAACCATTGAATCTTTCGGAATATATATAAAACACTAAAATTTAAATCTTGGTCAGTTACTGTTAGATAAGTTCTTAATTAGATATATATACAATTCTTCAGAACTAATCCTCTATCATAGTTTGGTTCATTCAGTGACGTTCAGCGATAGTATAGAGATACTTTATAATCTTCAAGGCTTGTTATTCTCTCTACATATCATATCTCTGTGAAGTAATACTTACGGTTGGGATCAAGAGGTATTTCCACAAGTATTGCGTAAGACAAGAGGTATTGTGTCTTTGAGTTATAATAAATCAATTTATCGTATAGTGTTTCTCTTTTCTTTCGTTCAACATTCACGCGAGGTTGAAATCTTGCTCGCGAACGGGGAGGTATACGTAGCTTGTTATAACTCATTAATCCTAGTCACGTCAATTACATAAGTATTAAATTATCTGCTGGCTTGTTTATTAATTAATCTAGTTGATTTAATTGAATCCGGTCATCGCTATCGAAATTCTATTATATTGACATACGACAGTTAAAACTTGTAGCTACGAACACGAGGTAATCTTATTCAAGTGATTTTTAAACCGGTTCGTCTCACTTTGTGTGCATTTTTACTCTTTAATTGAAGTTCGGTTTGTTCGATGACCAATCTAACGTGTTCAGGTATATCACGAGTTAGTTTTACGAGATCGAAATTTCTTCTTCTTGATATCCAACACTTTGAATTAGGAAAGCCAATCTTGTCAGAGTCAGCTGTTATCAAAGAAGGTCAACTCGGTCGGAAAGTCAACCTTAGTATAGAAGTCAACTAAGAGTCGACGGAATTAAGAAAAAGTCAACCTTAGGTCAAGTCGACCCCATTCGAGTCAAGTCAGCCGAGTTAGGTTAAGTCAGCCCTAGTCGAGTCAAGTCAAACCTTATTGGTCAACGGTCAACCACGAGTCAACGGAAGTCGGAAAGTCAACTCTAGGTCAACGGTCAACCCACGAGTCAACAGAAGTCGAAAGTCAACTCTAGGTCAACGGTCAGCCACGAGTCAGCAGAAGTCGGAAAGTCAACTCTAGGTCAGCGGTCAACCCTGAGTCAACGAAGTCAAGAAAGTCAGCTCGTCATCGAGACGAGTCAATCTTAGCATTAAGTCAACATTTGACAGAGAGAGTCATCCATAGTCGGTAGGATCACTGCAGGGAAGAAGCGATCGAGAACGCCATTTTCGCATTCACACGTATACGCAGAGGATTAGAGAGTCTCATTCGGTGAGACAAGAAGAAGTCTACACTTGAGGAGTGGGAAGACCGAGTGAAGCCGGAAGACGAGGTCTCAAGTTACCGGTGGTCGCGCATTACGGCGAAGAGGCGCGACAAGGCGTGAAGGACGAGCGATCGCGTGGGGATCAGCGAGGGAGTCGGGCGTCCGAGAGCCGAGGAGGTCGAGGCCTAGTGGGTAGTGCCGTAGGTAAAGAGTAAAGGTGAGTGTTAGGTTTTCCGTAGGGGGCAAATCTAAAACCTTGTATTGAAACATCGTCCTTCACTCTTTGAGTGGTGAGAGGATTAGGTTTTATTTGGTGAGGAGGAGGCTCAGAGTCTATAGGTACTCGGAGTGGATTAAGGGACATTAGGTCCCCCAACCGATATAATAATATACGGAGCACGAGAAAGGAAAGAGTGAGTGATTAATCCACGAATCGTAGTAAACTATTAATCAGAGTTTGATAAGTAAGAAAATAACCCATAAACCTAATTCACCCCCCCTCTTAGGTGAATCCACCACCACCTTGGGAACTTCAATTGGTATCAGAGCCTGACTTGTCATCGATTGTGACAAATCGACAAGTTGATCCATTATGGGTGGTGATTCTAGACTATTTCCTCCAACTCTTGATGGCACTAACTATGCAGTATGGAAGGTAAGAATAGAAGCATATACCATGGGAAAGAAGCATGAAGTATGGAGCATGATGGTCAACGGGGTTGACAAGGAGTATGGGAAGTTTGATAAGGAAGAGTTGGAGTTTAATGGAAGCACGAAGAATATCATCTCGCATCGATTAGTGACAACTTGTTTCATCAAGTGTCAATTTGTAGTAAAGCTAAGGAAATGTGGGACAAGCTCAAGACCACACACGAGGGCACACAACAACTGATAGGATAACCAAAGTTGGTATATTAGTGAACGACTTCGAGTTGTTCAAACGTAAGAGTGGAGAATCCATTCGTGATCTGGTAGGACGTATGAATGCATTGATAAATGCATTGAAGAACATGGGGAAGGAGTATTCGACACTTGAGTTAAACAGAAGCCGCTGAATGCATGTCAAGTGAATGGAAGATTAGAAGTTATAGCTATTGAAGAGGCTAAGAACCTCACTACGACATCATTGGATGAGATAGTAGGGTCACTTCTCACTCATGAGATGAATGAGGCGAGAAGGAATGAGGGAACGATAAAGAAGGACAAATCCATTGCCCTTCAAGTGTATGAATCCTCATCGGATGATGATGAAGATGTTGCACCGTTTGTCTAGAAAGATAGCTCGAATGCTAAGAGGTCGAAGAAAATTTGGAAACACATCTAAAGTTTGCTATGGAGTGCAGGAAACCAGGTCACTTCAAGGACGAATGTCCAAATTTGAAGAAGAAGGAGGAAAACGAAAAAGGATGAAGAAGAAACCAACCTAGAAAGGAGATAAGAAGAAGAAAGCATTCAAGGCAACCTGGAGTGATTCAAGTGAGGATGAAGACAATGAAGAAGGAGGAGAAGCAAGCGAGGAGGTCAACCTATGCCCTAATGGCAAATTCCAGTGAAGGTGAGGTAGGTATTGATGATATTTCTAATGAAGAACTAAGTGATGCACTAGCTGACCTCTTATGTACGCATAGAATCACTAGGAGAGAGTTGAAGAGAAGTAGACAAGAGAACCTCCAAATTGGTGGAGCAGATCTGTCTATTGAATGAAAAAAATTAGAGAAAAGCATCGAGTCTTCTACCTAAGGAAGAAGAACACAATAGGAAATTGGGAGAGGAGAACACTAGGCTAGAAATGGAGAATAGAATACTTAAAGAAAAACGTAATGCAGTAGAAGTTGATATAGGATGTAAGGAAGAGAGGACATTATTCTCTCAAGAATATTTCAGACTTAGAGAGAAATATGATCAGCTACTAGGAAGCCAAAAAGGCTTTTAGAAATGTTGTTAGGGAGTCAACGATCTATTTTTAAGAAAGGAAGGTCTAGGTTATGAACCCAATGACACGACAAGATCATATGATGGAACTAAATGGGTAAAGGAAGGGACAGAAGATATTTGTAAATTTCGTAATCACAAGAAGTGTTAACATTTGTGAATATTGAGGAGAAAAAAAGAAAAAAATCCAGAAATTACCTCATGGATGAGACGATTAAGGGGGATCCGAGGTATAAATATTCGCATAGTTATGGGATGCTAGGAGAGCATAATATAGTAGACAAACTAATTGATCCTATCGTAAGTACACTTAGTGAATCAATCAAAGAAGAGCGTAATAAAATAGTCGGTAGTCGTTCTGCACCAAGTAGAAATAGACTAGAGACCGAGTAGGCAAAATCGATAAATGTGTATATAATAGAGAAGTCCCTAGGACATCCATTGCATCTCATATGGTCGGTGACTTATTACCACATAGAGTGGATCCCAGAGCATACATACCCTATCACAACATGGTTGACCATCCACAATTCTTCCCAATCACACCTCATCCCATCATACCTCACACCCCGACACCTTTTGGGATAGCTAACACCATTCGAAATTTAGACTACCACATCTCCCACCCCGGGCTCCCTTGGGATGGAACTAAATGATCCCAAACCTGTGCAGGAAATCGTCGGACGTCGCTCACAAAGTGGTACTTGGACAGCTGGATGTTCAAGACACATGACAGGAGATAGAAATTGGTTGAACAACATTAAGGAGATGGACGTGCACAGCTTACATTTGGTGATAGTAATAAAGGAAGGATTAAGGGTATTGGAGAAATTGCTATCGATAACGAGGTATTAGTTAAGAATATATTATTTGTAGAGGGGCTTCATCATAATCCGATCGCATCGAGTCAATTGTGTGACAATCAAATGATTGCTGAATTTCATAGGACAGGGTGTAACATATTAGATGAGGAAACTAGAGAATTGCTGTTTGTAGGTCATAGGATTAAGAACATATACATAGTTGACTTAGATGAAGTGAGAAATTCACGCATGTGTCTAATGGCTCAATACGAAGAGAATGATGCAGAATTATGGCATCGACGTTTAGGGCATCTCAACCTTAAAAATATTAGAACTTTAGAGTCCTTAGGGTCAGTACGAGGGTTACCCTCACAGTTGGGAGATACACCCGACATCTGTGAGACTTGCATAAAGTCCAAACATGTAAAATCTAGTTTTGATAAGAAGAAAGAGATCTCTACAAAAAGACCTCTAGAACTTCTTCATATGGACCTCTTTGGTCCAAATCGAGTGGCTAGTTTAGGTGGAAAATATTTCTGTTTAGTCATCGTGGATGATTACTCTAGATATACTTGGGTATTTTTCTTGTCACAGAAAAGTGACACATTTGATACATTTTGGACCTTCGCTAAGAAGATTCAAAATGAGTTGGATCTAAGGATCAAGACTATTAGAAGTGATCATGGGAGAGAATTTGAAAACCATGATTTTAAGAACATGTGCGATGAGCTGGGAATAATGCATCAATTCTCAGCACCTCGGACTCCACAGCAGAACGGAGTAGCCGAACGCAAGAATCGTACACTGTTAGATATGTCAAGAACTATGTTGGTAGAACATAATCTACCGAGATATTTTTGGGCGTGCTGTCGAGCACCGCTTGTTATATTGCAAATAGAGCACTGATGCGCAATATACTGAAGAAGACCCCTTATGAACTCATCAAGAAACGAACACCAAATATATCTTATTTTCGAATATTTGGGTGTCGATGCTATATTTTAGTGAATGGGAAGACCAATCTTGGAAAGTTTGACTCTCAAGCGATGAAGGGATCTTCCTAGGATATTCAGACCGATCTAAAGCCTATAGAGTCTTCAACAAGCGCACTTTAGTTGTTGAAGAGTCTCTGTCATGTAAAATTCTTAGAAAAACAATTGCATCGTGGTGATCACACCACCATCACATCTGAGAGTAACCAGCCAACTATCGCATGCATAACACCTAGTGAAACTGGAAGAATCCCGCCCATTAGATGACGCAAGAGTGATTCCAATGATGATTACTGGAGACTGAGATGACTATACCTCACCCTTGGAAGTTTACCAAGGATCATCCATCCGCCAACATTTTGGGAAATGTTGACGAAGGATACAAACTCGGTCTCGGCTGAGAAGACCTAAATGTAGCATTTACGTCCCCAAACTGGAACCAAGGAAAATTGAAGATGCTTTCTTGATATAGAGTGGGTGAACGCAATGTCATGAAGAATTGGCACAATTCGAACGAAATGGAGTGTGGGAATTAGTACCTCGGCCGAACATCAAAATGTTATAGGGACTAAAATGGATATTCAAGAACAAATTAAATGAAGAAGGAAGAGATAATGTCGAAACAAAGCACGACTAGCATAGCTCAAGGTTATGTCCAAGAAGAAGGCATCGACTATGAGGAGACGTATGCTCACCGTAGCACGTCTAGATGCCATTCGTCTACTGTTTTCATTTGCATGTGCAAATGATTTCAGATTGTTCCAGATGGACGTCAAGAGTGCATTTTTGAAACGGAATTATAAAAAGAAGAAGTCATACGTGGAACAACCCTCGGATTTGAGGATGACAAACATCCCAGATTGGGTATTTAGATTGAACAAGGCCTTGTATGGACTAAAACAAGCTCCTAGAGCTTGGTATGAAAAGCTAAGTAGCTTCTAATTACACATGGATACGATCGAGGTAATGTAGATACGACGTTATTCATCAAGAGGATGAACAAAGAAATGATAGTAGTTCAGATATATGTAGATGATATCATTTTTGGATCAAACGATCAAACTATGTGTGATGAGTTTGCTAGATTGATGCAAAAAGAGTTTGAAATGAGTTTGATGGGGGAACTCACTTACTTCTTAGGCCTACAAGTGAAACAAACCTCCACTGGATTATTTGTTTCACAAGAAAAGTATACCCGGGAATTGTTAGTTAAATACGATTTGAAAAATCTCAAAGGAAAGTCTACCCCCATGGCATATGGCATCAAGCTAGATGCAGACGAGAAGGGCGCAGGTGTAGATCGAAAGCATGATATAGAGGTATGATAGGATCACTTCTATATCTTACGGCTAGAGAGCTGATATTTTTATTTTGCGTGTGTCTATGTGCTCGTTTCGCAGTAATCCTAAAGAATCTCACTTAACTGCAGTCAAGCGAATCTTTCGATATCTCATTGGAACCGAGAATCTTGGACTTTGGTATCCCAAGGGTCAAGAGCTCACTGTAATAGGATACTGTGATGCTGATTTTGCAGGTTGTCGTGTAGAGAGGAAAAGCACTAGTGGATCGTGTATATTTCTAGGAGGGTGTCTCATATCTTGGAATTCATAGAACTCTATTGCCTTATCAACCGCTGAAGCGAGAATATGTAGCAAGTGGCACTTGACCTTTGCACAAATTCGTGGGTGCGAGTCAATTGGTAGATTATGAGGCTTACTGTTGAGAAAATTCCAATCATGTGTGATAACACAAGCGCCATAAATCTCGCCAAAAATCCAGTCGTGCACTCTCGCACTAAACACATTGAAATTCGACATCATTTTATTCGAGATCACATTAGCAAAGGTGACATAGAGCTGAAATTCATCGACACCACTCGTCAGGTAGCTGATATATTTACCAAACCCCTAGGAACGAGAGATTTAATTCGTTAGTTAGGGAACTTGGCATGATTAGAGCCAGCGACATAGATAGTGATCAGAATTATATGAAGCCCTAAATTCCTAGGTTATGTCTCTCTCTTGGTTATATTTTTGTAATTCGATTTATATACTATATATTGACGATTCTCGTCTCATGATGAGCCAACCAAAGGGGGACACTTAATGATGAGAAATTCAAATGTTTTCGCTTTCGCATTTCGTAATGTATCCTGTCCTCTACGTGTGTAGTGCCCTTGCTCCCTTTAATTTATAGTTATCTGTGTACTTGTGCCATCTCACTTATGCTAGCCCTTCGGTCATCGCCTAAGGGGGAGTTAATCGGGTGAGGGGGAGTAGCTTGAGTTCTAAATTGCCTACTCGCTGTCAGGAGTTCCTTTTTTGCAGATATTACAAAAGGGGAGAACAATTCAAGATTGTGATACACCAATCACAATCCTCTGAGGTGCTTACTAAATTACAATTCAAGATTTTGTAATACATCAAAAAGGGGGAGATTGTGAGAGAGATAATTTTGATATTAATACTAATCTTGAATTGCCACTAGTTTGTATGTCTCACTATACATTTAGTAAGACTAACCTCTGTGTTTGATTTCAGGTTTTAAAATATAAGTTGATATGATGCAAGGCATCTAGTTTTAAGTTTAATGTTACTAACTTAAGAGTTAAATATTTATGTGTATATTGAGGATGAGTTATTTTGTTATTTCCTTTCCTCTCTCTCTCTAACTCGAACGGTATATAAGGAGGTTAGGGTTTTTGTTTTTGTAAAAGAATGGTAGCCGAGCTTAGAGAAAAAGAAACGACGTCTCGTGGGCGATTTTAGATTCTCTCCTTTCGCGATCTTTGTGCAAAGCGAAAGAACGTGCGAAGAGATCTTCATCTGGCATCTTTCGCGATCTTTGTGAAGACGAGTAAGAACGTGCGAAGAGATCTTCATCCGGCATCTCTGCGATCTTTGTGAGAGACGGAAGAACGTGCGAAGAGATCTTCATCTGGGCATTTTCTTTCGCGATCTTCGTGAAGATTGAAGTACGTGAGAAAGGCAAGGTAAACTCCAAAATAACAAGTCCTTTCGTCTTGCGTCGATTTAGGTCTCGCTTTGCCGAGTTCGAAGATTTGTTGTCACGCAGTCATATATTTTGTGTTCTCTTAAAGGTCTGATTTCGAGACTTACATTCTCTAAATTTCTTACCGGTTTTGCTAGTTAGATCTCGCATTCTACTAAAGTAATCGACTTCAAAACATTGTCAAGCACTCGCATATTTCAATCTCCGCTCTGATCCTCTCAAATAAATTAACTTTGAGCATTTTCTCATTAGATAGTTATATTGTTTTTCGTTTTCTTTCGTGAAATAATAACTCGGAGTAGATTTAAGCAGATTTCACAGTCGATCTTTCGGTTACAACCATTGAATCTTTCTGAATATATATAAAACACTAAAAATTTAAAATCTCGGTCGATTGCATTGTTAGATAAGTTCTTAATTAGATATATACAATTCTTCGTAACTAATCCTCTATCATAGTTTGGTTCATTCGATTAACGTTCACAGTAGTATAGAGATACTTTATAATCTTCAAGGCTTGTTATTCTCTCTACATATCATATCTCCGTGAAGTAATACTTACGGTTGGGATCAAGAGGTATTTCCACAAGTATTGCGTAAGACAAGAGGTATTGTGTCTTTGAGTTATAATAAATCAATTTATCGTATAGTGTTTCTCTTTTCTCTGCGTTCAACATTCCGCGGGTTGAAATCTTGCTGACGGCCTAGAGTATACTGTGCTTGTTATAACTCATTAATCCTAGTCCGTCAATTACATAAGTATTAAATTATCTCGCTCGGCTTGTTTATTAATTAATCTAGTTGATTTAATTGAATCTGGTCATCGCTATCGAAATTCTATTATATTGACATACGAAAGAGTTAAAACTTGTAGCTACTGACATCGAGGTAATCTTATTCAAGTGATTTCTAAAGACCGGTTCGTCTCACTTTAGTGTGCATTTTACTCTTTAATTGAAGTTCAGTTTGTTCAGTGACCAATCTAACGTGTTCGTATATCACGCTTAGTTTCGAGATCGAAATTTCTTCTTCTTGATATCCAACACTTTGAATTAGGAAAGCCAATCTTGTCAAGAGTCAATCTGTTATCAAAGAAAGGTCAACTCAGTCGGAAAGTCAACCTTAGTATAGAAGTCAACTAAGAGTCGGCGAGAATTAAGAAAAGTCAACCTTAGGTCAAGCCGACCCCATTCGAGTCAAGTCAACCCGGAGTTAGAGTTAAGTCAACCTAGTCGAGTCAAGTCAAACCTTATTGGTCAACGGTCAACCACGAGTCAACGAGGGTCAGAAAGTCAACTCTAGGTCAACGGTCAACCCCGAGTCAACAGAAGTCGAAAGTCAACTCTGGGTCAACGGTCAACCCCGAGTCAACGAAGTCGAAAGTCAACTCTAGGTCAACGGCCAACCACGAGTCAACGAAGTCAAGAAAGTCAAGCTGTCATCGAGACTGTAGTCAATCTTAGCATTAAGTCAACATTTGACGAAAGAGTCATCCATAGTCGTAGGATCACTTCGTAGGAAGAAGCGATCGAACGTCATTTTACGCATTCCACACGTATACGAGGATTAGAGAGTCTCATTCGGTGAGACAAGAAGAAGTCTACACTTGAGGAGTGGGAAGACCGAGTGAAGCCGGAAGACGAGGTCTCAAGTTACCAGTGGTCGGCGGCATTAGCAGAAGAGGCGCGACAAGGCGTGAAGGGACGAGCGATCGCGTGGGGATCAGCACGAGGGAGTCGGGCGTCCGAGAGCCGAGGAGGTCGAGGCCTGAGTGGGTGAGTGCCGTAGGTAAAAGGTAAAGGTGAGTGTTAGGTTTTCCGTAGAGGCAAATCTAAAACCTTGTATTGAAACATCGTCCTTCACTCCTTTGAGTGGTGAGAGGATAGGTTTTCATTTGGTGAGGAGGAGCTCGAGTCTATAGTACTCGGGACTGGATTAAGGGACATTAGGTCCCCCAACCAGTATAATAATATACAGAGCACTGAGAAAGGAAAGAGTGAGTGATTAATCCACGAATCGTAGTAAACTATTAATCAGAGTTTGATAAGTAAGAAAATAACCCATAAACCTAATTCACCCCCCCTCTTAGGTGAATCCACCACCACCTTGGGAACTTCAATTGGTATCAGAGCCTGACTTGTCATCGATTGTGACAAATCGACAAGTTGATCCATTATGGGTGGTGATTCTAGACTATTTCCTCCAACTCTTGATGGCACTAACTATGCAGTATGGAAGGTAAGAATAGAAGCATATACCATGGGAAAGAAGCATGAAGTATGGAGCATGATGGTCAACGGGGTTGACAAGGAGTATGGGAAGTTTGATAAGGAAGAGTTGGAGTTTAATGGAAGCACGAAGAATATCATCTTCGCATCGATTAGTGACAACTTGTTTCATCAAGTGTCAATTTGTAGTAAAGCTAAGGAAATGTGGGACAAGCTCAAGACCACACACGAGGGCACACAACAACAGAAGGATAACCAAGTTGGTATATTAGTGAACGACTTCGAGTTGTTCAAACGGAAGAGTGGAGAATCCATTCGTGATCTGGTAGGACGTATGAATGCATTGATAAATGCATTGAAGAACATGGGGAAGGAGTATTCGACACTTGAGTTAAACGAGGAAGCTGCTGAATGCATGTCAAGTGAATGGAAGATTAAAGTTATAGCTATTGAAGAGGCTAAGAACCTCACTACGACATCATTGGATGAGATAGTAGGGTCACTTCTCACTCATGAGATGAATGAGGCGAGAAGGAATGAGGGAACGATAAAGAAGGACAAATCCATTGCCCTTCAAGTGTATGAATCCTCATCGGATGATGATGAAGATGTTGCCTTTGCTGTCTAGAAAGATAGCTCGAATGCTAAGAGGTCGAAGAAAATTTGGAAACACATCTAAAGTTTGCTATGAGTGCAGGAAACCGAGGTCACTTCAAGGACGAATGTCCAAATTTGAAGAAGAAGGAGGAAAAACGAAAGGATGAAGAAGAAACCAACCTAGAAAGGAGATAAGAAGAAGAAAGCATTCAAGGCAACCTGGAGTGATTCAAGTGAGGATGAAGACAATGAAGAAGGAGGAGAAGCAAGCGAGGAGGGTCAACCTATGCCCTAATGGCAAATTCCGGTGAAGGTGAGGTAGGTATTGATGATATTTCTAATGAAGAACTAAGTGATGCACTAGCTGACCTCTTATGTACGCATAGAATCACTAGGAGAGAGTTGAAGAGAAGTAGACAAGAGAACCTCCAATTGGTGGAGCAGATCTGTCTATTGAATGAAAAATTAGAGAAAGCACTGAGTCTTCTACCTAAGGAAGAAGAACACAATAGGAAATTGGGAGAGGAGAACACTAGGCTAGAAATGGAGAATAGAATACTTAAAGAAAAACAGAATGCAGTAGAAGTTGATATAGGATGTAAGGAAGAGAGGACATTATTCTCTGAAGAATATTTCAGACTTAGAGAGAAATATGATCAGCTACTAGGAAGCCAAAAGGCTTTAGAAATGTTGTTAGGGAGTCAACGATCTATTTTAAGAAAGGAAGGTCTAGGTTATGAACCCAATGACACGACAAGATCATATGATGGAACTAAATGGGTAAAGGAAGGGACGGAAGATATTTTGTAAATTTCGAGAATCACAAGAAGTGTTAACATTTGTGAATATTGAGGAGAAAAAGAAAAAATCCAGAAATTACCTCATGGATGAGACGATTAAGGGGGATCCGAGGTATAAATATTCGCATAGTTATGGGATGCTAGGAGAGCATAATATAGTAGACAAACTAATTGATCCTATCAGAAGTACACTTAGTGAATCAATCAAAGAAGAAGCGAGAATAAAATAGTCGATAGTCGTTCGCACCAAGTAGAAATAGACAGAGACCCAGTAGGCAAAATCGATAAATGTGTATATAATAGAGAAGTCCCTAGGACATCCATTGCATCTCATATGGTCGGTGACTTATTACCACATAGAGTGGATCCCAGAGCATACATACCCTATCACAACATGGTTGACCATCCACAATTCTTCCCAATCACACCTCATCCCATCATACCTCACACCACGACACCTTTTGGGATAGCTAACACCATTCAGAAATTTAGACTACCACATCTCCCACCACGGGCTCCCTTGGGATGGAACTAAATGATCCCAAGCGTGTGCGGGGAAATCGTCGGACGTCGTCACAGTGGTACTTGGACAGCGGATGTTCAAGACACATGACAGGAGATAGAAATTGGTTGAACAACATTAAGGAGATGGACGGTGGCACAGTTACATTTGGTGATAGTAATAAAGGAAGGATTAAGGGTATTGGAGAAATTGCTATCGATAACGAGGTATTAGTTAAGAATATATTATTTGTAGAGGGGCTTCATCATAATCTGATCAGTATCAGTCAATTGTGTGACAATCAAATGATTGCTGAATTTCATAGGACAGGGTGTAACATATTAGATGAGGAAACTAGAGAATTGCTGTTTGTAGGTCATAGGATTAAGAACATATACATAGTTGACTTAGATGAAGTGAGAAATTCACGCATGTGTCTAATGGCTCAATACGAAGAGAATGATGCAGAATTATGGCATCGACGTTTAGGGCATCTCAACCTTAAAAATATTAGAACTTTAGAGTCCTTAGGGTCGATGACGAGGGTTACCCTCACGGTTGGGAGATACACCCGACATGCGTGAGACTTGCATAAAGTCCAAACATGTAAAAATCTAGTTTTTGATAAGAAGAAAGAGATCTCTACAAAAAGACCTCTAGAACTTCTTCATATGGACCTCTTTGGTCCAAATCGAGTGGCTAGTTTAGGTGGAAAATATTTCTGTTTAGTCATCGTGGATGATTACTCTAGATATACTTGGGTATTTTTTTCTTGTCACGAGAAAAAGTGACACATTTGATACATTTTTGGACCTTCGCTAAGAAGATTCAAAAATGAGTTGGATCTAAGGATCAAGACTATTAGAAGTGATCATGGGAGAGAATTTGAAAACCATGATTTTAAGAACATGTGCGATGAGCTGGGAATAATGCATCAATTCTCAGCACCTCGGACTCCACAGCAGAACGGAGTAGCCGAACGCAAGAATCGTACACTGTTAGATATGTCAAGAACTATGTTGGTAGAACATAATCTACCGAGATATTTTTTTGGGCGAGCGGTCAGCACCGCTTGTTATATTGCAAATAGAGCACCGATGCGCAATATCTCGAAGAAGACCCCTTATGAACTCATCAAGAAACGAACACCAAATATATCTTATTTTCGAATATTTGGGTGTCGATGCTATATTTTAGTGAATGGGAAGACCAATCTTGGAAAGTTTGACTCTCAAGCGATGAAGGGATCTTCCTAGGATATTCAGACCGATCTAAAGCCTATAGAGTCTTCAACAAGCGCACTTTAGTTGTTGAAGAGTCTGTTCATGTAAAATTCTTAGAAAAACAATTGCATCGTGGTGATCACACCACCATCACATCTGAGAGTAACCAGCCAACTATCGTACAGATAACACCTGAAGCTGAAACGGAAGAATCCTGCCCATTAGATGACGCGAAGAGTGATTCCAATGATGGTGTTACGGGACAGATGACTATACCTCACCCTTGGAAGTTTACCAAGGATCATCCATCTGCCAACATTTTGGGAAATGTTGACGAAGGGATACAAACTCGGTCTCGGCTTAGAGAAGACCTAAATGTAGCATTTACGTCCCAAATTGAACCAAGGAAAATTGAAGATGCTTTCCTTGATATAGAGTGGGTGAACGCAATGCATGAAGAATTGGCACAATTCGAACGAAATGGAGTGTGGGAATTAGTACCTCGACCGGAACATCAAAATGTTATAGGGACTAAATGGATATTCAAGAACAAATTAAATGAAGAAGGAAAGATAATTCGAAACAAAGCACGACTAGTAGCTCAAGGTTATGTCCAAGAAGAAGGCATCGACTATGAGGAGACGTATGCTCCTGTAGCACGTCTAGATGCCATTCGTCTACTGTTTTCATTTGCATGTGCAAATGATTTCAGATTGTTCCAGATGGACGTCAAGAGTGCATTTTTGAACGGAATTATAAAAGAAGAAGTCTACGTGGAACAACCCCCTGGATTTGAGGATGACAAACATCCAGATTGGGTATTTAGATTGAACAAGGCCTTGTATGGACTAAAACAAGCTCCTAGAGCTTGGTATGAAAAGCTAAGTAGCTTCTTAATTACACATGGATACGATCGAGGTAATGTAGATACGACGTTATTCATCAAGAGGATGAACAAAGAAATGATAGTAGTTCAGATATATGTAGATGATATCATTTTTTTGGATCAAAGCGATCAAACTATGTGTGATGAGTTTGCTAGATTGATGCAAAAAAAGAGTTTGAAATGAGTTTGATGGGGGAACTCACTTACTTCTTAGGCCTACAAGTGAAACAAACCTCCCTTGGATTATTTGTTTCACAAGAAAAAGTATACCCAGGAATTGTTAGTTAAATACGATTTGAAAAATCTCAAAGGAAAGTCTACCCCCATGGCATATGGCATCAAGCTAGATGCAGACGAGAAGGGCGCAGGTGTAGATCAGAAACAGTATAGAGGTATGATAGGATCACTTCTATATCTTACGGCTAGCAGGCCTGATATTTTATTTTGCGTGTGTCTATGTGCTCGTTTCCAGAGTAATCCTAAAGAATCTCACTTAACTGCAGTCAAGCGAATCTTTCGATATCTCATTGGAACCGAGAATCTTGGACTTTGGTATCCCAAGGGTCAAGAGCTCACTGTAATAGGATACTGTGATGCTGATTTTGCAGGTTGTCGTGTAGAGAGGAAAAGCACTAGTGGATCGTGTATATTTCTAGGAGGGTGTCTCATATCTTGGAATTCAAAAAAATAGAACTCTATTGCCTTATCAACCGCTGAAGCAGAATATGTAGCAAGTGGCACTTGCACTTGCACAAATTACGTGGGTGCGAGAGTCAATTGGTAGATTATGGAGCTTCTTGTTGAGAAAATTCCAATCATGTGTGATAACACAAGCGCCATAAATCTCGCCAAAAAAATCCAGTCGTGCACTCTCGCACTAAACACATTGAAATTCGACATCATTTTTATTCGAGATCACATTAGCAAAGGTGACATAGAGCTGAAATTCATCGACACCACTCGTCGGGTAGCTGATATATTTACCAAACCCCCTAGGAACGAGAGAGATTTAATTCGTTAGTTAGGGAACTTGGCATGATTAGAGCCACTTGACATAGATAGTGATCAGAATTATATGAAGCCCTAAATTCCTAGGTTATGTCTCTCTCTTGGTTATATTTTTTTGTAATTCGTTATATACTATATATTGACGATTACGTCTCATGATGAGCCAACCAAAGGGGGACACTTAATGATGAGAAATTCAAATGTTTTCGCTTTACGCATTTCGTAATGTCTGTCCTTTACGTCGTGTGCCCTTGCTCCCTTTAATTTATAGTTATCCGTGTACTTGTGCCATCTCACTTATGCTAGCCCTTACGGTCATCGCCTAAGGGGAGTTAATCGGGTGAGGGGAGTAGCTTGAGTTCTAAATTGCCTACTCGGCGTCAGGGAGTTCCTTTTTTTGCAGTATTACAAAAAGGGGGAGAACAATTCAAGATTGTGATACACCAATCACAATCCTCTAGGGTGCTTACTAAATTACAATTCAAGATTTTGTAATACATCAAAAAGGGGGAGATTGTGAGAGAGATAATTTTGATATTAATACTAATCTTGAATTGCCACTAGTTTGTATGTCTCACTATACATTTAGTAAGACTAACCTCTGTGTTTGATTTCAGGTTTTAAAATATAAGTTGATATGATGCAAGGCATCTAGTTTTAAGTTTAATGTTACTAACTTAAGAGTTAAATATTTATGTGTATATTGAGGATGGTTATTTTGTTATTTCCTTTCCTCTCTCTCTCTAACCCGACAGTATATAAGGAGGTTAGGGTTTTGTTTTTTGAAAAAATAATGGTAGCCGAGCTTAGAGAAAAGAAACGACGTCTCGTTGGGCGATTTTAGATTCTCTCCTTTCGGCGATCTTTGTGCAAACTGAAGAACGTGCGAAGAGATCTTCATCTGGCATTTTTTTTCTTTCTGCGATCTTTGTGAAGACAGAAGAACGTGCGAAGAGATCTTCATCGGCATTTTTTTCTGCGATCTTTGTGAAGACGAAGAACGTGCGAAGAGATCTTCATCGGCATTTTTCTTTTCGCGATCTTCGTGAAGATTGAAGTACGTGAGAAAGGCAAGGTAAACTCCAAAATAACAAGTCCTTTCGTCTTGCGTCGATTTAGGTCTCAGTTTGCCGATTCGAAGATTTGTTAATCGCACAGTCATATATTTTGTGTTCTCTTAAAGGTCTGATTTCGAGACTTACATTCTCTAAATTTCTTACCTGGTTTGCTAGTTAGATTCTGCATTCTACTAAAGTTTTTTTTAATCGACTTCAAAACATTGTCAAGCACTCGCATATTTCAATCTCCGCCTGATCCTCTCAAATAAATTAACTTTGAGCATTTTCTCATTAGATAGTTATATTGTTTTTCGTTTTCTTTCGTGAAATAATAACTGGAGTAGATTTAAGCAGTTCAAGGTGCTGATCTTTCGGTTACAACCATTGAATCTTTCGGAATATATATAAAACACTAAAATTTAAATCTCGGTCAGTTACTGTTAGATAAGTTCTTAATTAGATATATATACAATTCTTCAGAACTAATCCTCTATCATAGTTTGGTTCATTCTGATTAACGTTCACAGTAGTATAGAGATACTTTATAATCTTCAAGGCTTGTTATTCTCTCTACATATCATATCTCTGTGAAGTAATACTTACGGTTGGGATCAAGAGGTATTTCCACAAGTATTGCGTAAGACAAGAGGTATTGTGTCTTTGAGTTATAATAAATCAATTTATCGTATAGTGTTTCTCTTTTCTTTCGTTCAACATTCGCGAGGTTGAAATCTTGTCGACGAACGAGGAGGTATCTCGTGCTTGTTATAACTCATTAATCCTAGTCCAGTCAATTACATAAGTATTAAATTATCTCGCTGGCTTGTTTATTAATTAATCTAGTTGATTTAATTGAATCTGGGTCATTTTTTCGCTATCGAAATTCTATTATATTGACATACGACGAGTTAAAACTTGTAGCTACGGACACGAGGTAATCTTATTCAAGTGATTTTTAAACCGGTTCGTCTCACTTTGTGTGCATTTTTACTCTTTAATTGAAGTTCGGTTTGTTCGGTGACCAATCTAACGTGTTCGGGTATATCACGGTTAGTTTCGAGATCGAAATTTCTTCTTCTTGATATCCAACACTTTGAATTAGGAAAGCCAATCTTGTCAAGAGTCAGCGTTATCAAAGAAGGTCAACTCGGTCAGAAAGTCAACCTTAGTATAGAAGTCAACTAAGAGTCGGCAGAATTAAGAAAAAGTCAACCTTAGGTCAAGTCGACCCCATTCGAGGTCAAGTCAACCCGAGTTAGGTTAAGTCAACCCTAGTCGGGTCAAGTCAAACCTTATTGGTCAACGGTCAACCCACGAGTCAACAGAAGTCGAAAAGTCAACTCTAGGTCAACGGTCAACCCCGAGTCAACGAAGTCGGAAAGTCAACTCTAGGTCAACGGTCAACCCCGAGTCAACGAAGTCGGAAAGTCAACTCTAGGTCAACGGTCAACCCACGAGTCAACAGAAGTCAAGAAAGTCAAGCTGTCATCGACAGAGTCAATCTTAGCATTAAGTCAACATTTGACAGAAGAGTCATCCATAGTCAGTAGGATCACTTCGTAGGAAGAAGCAGTCAGAAACGTCATTTCTGCATTCACACGTATACAGAGGATTAGAGAGTCTCATTCGGTGAGACAAGAAGAAGTCTACACTTGAGGAGTGGGAAGACCGAGTGAAGCCGGAAGACGAGGTCTCAAGTTACCAGTGGTCGGCGGCATTAGCAGAAGAGGCGCGACAAGGCGTGAAGGGACGAGCGATCGCGTGGGGATCAGCCTGAGGGAGTCAGGGCGTCCAGGAGCCGAGGAGGTCGAGGCCTAGTGGGTAGTGCCGTAGGTAAAGGTAAAGGTGAGTGTTAGGTTTTCCGTAGGGGGCAAATCTAAAACCTTGTATTGAAACATCGTCCTTCACTCTTTGAGTGGTGAGAGGATTAGGTTTTATTTGGTGAGGAGGAGGCTCCGAGTCTATAGTACTCGGGACTGGATTAAGGGACATTAGGTCCCCCAACCAGTATAATAATATACAGAGCACTGAGAAAGGAAAGAGTGAGTGATTAATCCACGAATCGTAGTAAACTATTAATCAGAGTTTGATAAGTAAGAAAATAACCCATAAACCTAATTCACCCCCCCTCTTAGGTGAATCCACCACCACCTTGGGAACTTCAATTGGTATCAGAGCCTGACTTGTCATCGATTGTGACAAATCGACAAGTTGATCCATTATGGGTGGTGATTCTAGACTATTTCCTCCAACTCTTGATGGCACTAACTATGCAGTATGGAAGGTAAGAATAGAAGCATATACCATGGGAAAGAAGCATGAAGTATGGAGCATGATGGTCAACGGGGTTGACAAGGAGTATGGGAAGTTTGATAAGGAAGAGTTGGAGTTTAATGGAAGCACGAAGAATATCATCTTCGCATCGATTAGTGACAACTTGTTTCATCAAGTGTCAATTTGTAGTAAAGCTAAGGAAATGTGGGACAAGCTCAAGACCACACACGAGGGCACACAACAACAGAAGGATAACCAAGTTGGTATATTAGTGAACGACTTCGAGTTGTTCAAACAGAAGAGTGGAGAATCCATTCGTGATCTGGTAGGACGTATGAATGCATTGATAAATGCATTGAAGAACATGGGGAAGGAGTATTCGACACTTGAGTTAAACAGGAAGCTGCTGAATGCATGTCAAGTGAATGGAAGATTAAAGTTATAGCTATTGAAGAGGCTAAGAACCTCACTACGACATCATTGGATGAGATAGTAGGGTCACTTCTCACTCATGAGATGAATGAGGCGAGAAGGAATGAGGGAACGATAAAGAAGGACAAATCCATTGCCCTTCAAGTGTATGAATCCTCATCAGATGATGATGAAGATGTTGCACTGCTGTCTAGAAAGATAGCTCGAATGCTAAGAGGTCGAAGAAAATTTGGAAACACATCTAAAGTTTGCTATGAGTGCAGGAAACCAGGTCACTTCAAGGACGAATGTCCAAATTTGAAGAAGAAGGAGGAAAACGAAAGGATGAAGAAGAAACCAACCTAGAAAGGAGATAAGAAGAAGAAAGCATTCAAGGCAACCTGGAGTGATTCAAGTGAGGATGAAGACAATGAAGAAGGAGGAGAAGCAAGCGAGGAGGTCAACCTATGCCTAATGGCAAATTCCAGTGAAGGTGAGGTAGGTATTGATGATATTTCTAATGAAGAACTAAGTGATGCACTAGCTGACCTCTTATGTACGCATAGAATCACTAGGAGAGAGTTGAAGAGAAGTAGACAAGAGAACCTCCAATTGGTGGAGCAGATCTGTCTATTGAATGAAAAATTAGAGAAAGCACTGAGTCTTCTACCTAAGGAAGAAGAACACAATAGGAAATTGGGAGAGGAGAACACTAGGCTAGAAATGGAGAATAGAATACTTAAAGAAAAACAGAATGCAGTAGAAGTTGATATAGGATGTAAGGAAGAGAGGACATTATTCTCTGAAGAATATTTCAGACTTAGAGAGAAATATGATCAGCTACTAGGAAGCCAAAAGGCTTTAGAAATGTTGTTAGGGAGTCAACGATCTATTTTAAGAAAGGAAGGTCTAGGTTATGAACCCAATGACACGACAAGATCATATGATGGAACTAAATGGGTAAAGGAAGGGACAGAAGATATTTGTAAATTTCCAGAATCACAAGAAGTGTTAACATTTGTGAATATTGAGGAGAAAAAGAAAAAATCCAGAAATTACCTCATGGATGAGACGATTAAGGGGGATCCGAGGTATAAATATTCGCATAGTTATGGGATGCTAGGAGAGCATAATATAGTAGACAAACTAATTGATCCTATCAGAAGTACACTTAGTGAATCAATCAAAGAAGAGCAGAATAAAATAGTCAGTAGTCGTTCTGCACCAAGTAGAAATAGACAGAGACCAGTAGGCAAAATCGATAAATGTGTATATAATAGAGAAGTCCCTAGGACATCCATTGCATCTCATATGGTCGGTGACTTATTACCACATAGAGTGGATCCCAGAGCATACATACCCTATCACAACATGGTTGACCATCCACAATTCTTCCCAATCACACCTCATCCCATCATACCTCACACCCTGACACCTTTTGGGATAGCTAACACCATTCCGAAATTTAGACTACCACATCTCCCACCCTGGGCTCCCTTGGGATGGAACTAAATGATCCCAAACTGTGTGCAGGAAATCGTCGGACGTCGTCACAGTGGTACTTGGACAGCGGATGTTCAAGACACATGACAGGAGATAGAAATTGGTTGAACAACATTAAGGAGATGGACGGTGGCACAGTTACATTTGGTGATAGTAATAAAGGAAGGATTAAGGGTATTGGAGAAATTGCTATCGATAACGAGGTATTAGTTAAGAATATATTATTTGTAGAGGGGCTTCATCATAATCTGATCAGTATCAGTCAATTGTGTGACAATCAAATGATTGCTGAATTTCATAGGACGAGGTGTAACATATTAGATGAGGAAACTAGAGAATTGCTCGTTTGTAGGTCATAGGATTAAGAACATATACATAGTTGACTTAGATGAAGTGAGAAATTCACGCATGTGTCTAATGGCTCAATACGAAGAGAATGATGCAGAATTATGGCATCGACGTTTAGGGCATCTCAACCTTAAAAAAATATTAGAACTTTAGAGTCCTTAGGGTCGATACGAGGGTTACCCTCACAGCTTGGGAGATACACCCGACATCCGTGAGACTTGCATAAAGTCCAAACATGTAAAATCTAGTTTTTGATAAGAAGAAAGAGATCTCTACAAAAAAAGACCTCTAGAACTTCTTCATATGGACCTCTTTGGTCCAAATCGAGTGGCTAGTTTAGGTGGAAAATATTTCTGTTTAGTCATCGTGGATGATTACTCTAGATATACTTGGGTATTTTTTTCTTGTCACGTAAAAGTGACACATTTGATACATTTTTGGACCTTCGCTAAGAAGATTCAAAATGAGTTGGATCTAAGGATCAAGACTATTAGAAGTGATCATGGGAGAGAATTTGAAAACCATGATTTTAAGAACATGTGCGATGAGCTGGGAATAATGCATCAATTCTCAGCACCTCGGACTCCACAGCAGAACGGAGTAGCCGAACGCAAGAATCGTACACTGTTAGATATGTCAAGAACTATGTTGGTAGAACATAATCTACCAGGATATTTTTGGGCAGAAGCGGTCAGCACCGCTTGTTATATTGCAAATAGAGCACTGATGCGCAATATACTGAAGAAGACCCCTTATGAACTCATCAAGAAACGAACACCAAATATATCTTATTTTCGAATATTTGGGTGTCGATGCTATATTTTAGTGAATGGGAAGACCAATCTTGGAAAGTTTGACTCTCAAGCGATGAAGGGATCTTCCTAGGATATTCAGACCGATCTAAAGCCTATAGAGTCTTCAACAAGCGCACTTTAGTTGTTGAAGAGTCTGTTCATGTAAAATTCTTAGAAAAACAATTGCATCGTGGTGATCACACCACCATCACATCTGAGAGTAACCAGCCAACTATCGTACAGATAACACCTGAAGCTGAAACGGAAGAATCCTGCCCATTAGATGACGCGAAGAGTGATTCCAATGATGGTGTTACGGGACAGATGACTATACCTCACCCTTGGAAGTTTACCAAGGATCATCCATCTGCCAACATTTTGGGAAATGTTGACGAAGGGATACAAACTCGGTCTCGGCTTAGAGAAGACCTAAATGTAGCATTTACGTCCCAAATTGAACCAAGGAAAATTGAAGATGCTTTCCTTGATATAGAGTGGGTGAACGCAATGCATGAAGAATTGGCACAATTCGAACGAAATGGAGTGTGGGAATTAGTACCTCGACCGGAACATCAAAATGTTATAGGGACTAAATGGATATTCAAGAACAAATTAAATGAAGAAGGAAAGATAATTCAAACAAAGCACGACTAGTAGCTCAAGGTTATGTCCAAGAAGAAGGCATCGACTATGAGGAGACGTATGCTCCCGTAGCACGCCTAGATGCCATTCGTCTCATCGTTTTTCATTTGCATGTGCAAATGATTTCAGATTGTTCCGTATGGACGTCAAGAGTGCATTTTTTTGAACGGAATTATAAAAGAAGAAGTCTACGTGGAACAACCCCCTGGATTTGAGGATGACAAACATCCAGATTGGGTATTTAGATTGAACAAGGCCTTGTATGGACTAAAACAAGCTCCTAGAGCTTGGTATGAAAAGCTAAGTAGCTTCTTAATTACACATGGATACGATCGAGGTAATGTAGATACGACGTTATTCATCAAGAGGATGAACAAAGAAATGATAGTAGTTCAGATATATGTAGATGATATCATTTTTGGATCAAACGATCAAACTATGTGTGATGAGTTTGCTAGATTGATGCAAAAAGAGTTTGAAATGAGTTTGATGGGGGAACTCACTTACTTCTTAGGCCTACAAGTGAAACAAACCTCCACTGGATTATTTGTTTCACAAGAAAAGTATACCCGGGAATTGTTAGTTAAATACGATTTGAAAAATCTCAAAGGAAAGTCTACCCCCATGGCATATGGCATCAAGCTAGATGCAGACGAGAAGGGCGCAGGTGTAGATCAGAAACAGTATAGAGGTATGATAGGATCACTTCTATATCTTACGGCTAGCAGGCCTGATATTTTATTTTGCGTGTGTCTATGTGCTCGTTTCCAGAGTAATCCTAAAGAATCTCACTTAACTGCAGTCAAGCGAATCTTTCGATATCTCATTGGAACCGAGAATCTTGGACTTTGGTATCCCAAGGGTCAAGAGCTCACTGTAATAGGATACTGTGATGCTGATTTTGCAGGTTGTCGTGTAGAGAGGAAAAGCACTAGTGGATCGTGTATATTTCTAGGAGGGTGTCTCATATCTTGGAATTCAAAAAAATAGAACTCTATTGCCTTATCAACCGCTGAAGCAGAATATGTAGCAAGTGGCACTTGCACTGCACAAATTCTGTGGGTGCAGAGTCAATTGGTAGATTATGGGCTTACTGTTGAGAAAATTCCAATCATGTGTGATAACACAAGCGCCATAAATCTCGCCAAAAATCCAGTCGTGCACTCTCGCACTAAACACATTGAAATTCGACATCATTTTATTCGAGATCACATTAGCAAAGGTGACATAGAGCTGAAATTCATCGACACCACTCGTCAGGTAGCTGATATATTTACCAAACCCCTAGGAACAGAGAGATTTAATTCGTTAGTTAGGGAACTTGGCATGATTAGAGCCACTGACATAGATAGTGATCAGAATTATATGAAGCCCTAAATTCCTAGGTTATGTCTCTCTCTTGGTTATATTTTTTGTAATTCGTTATATACTATATATTGACGATTCTGTCTCATGATGAGCCAACCAAAGGGGGACACTTAATGATGAGAAATTCAAATGTTTTCGCTTTCTGCATTTCGTAATTTTTTTTTTTTTTTTTTGTCTGTCCTTTACGTCGTGTGCCCTTGCTCCCTTTAATTTATAGTTATCTGTGTACTTGTGCCATCTCACTTATGCTAGCCCTTCTGGTCATCGCCTAAGGGGGAGTTAATCGGGTGAGGGGGAGTAGCTTGAGTTCTAAATTGCCTACTCGCTGTCAGGAGTTCCTTTTTTGCAGTATTACAAAAAGGGGGAGAACAATTCAAGATTGTGATACACCAATCACAATCCTCTAGGGTGCTTACTAAATTACAATTCAAGATTTTGTAATACATCAAAAAGGGGGAGATTGTGAGAGAGATAATTTTGATATTAATACTAATCTTGAATTGCCACTAGTTTGTATGTCTCACTATACATTTAGTAAGACTAACCTCTGTGTTTGATTTCAGGTTTTAAAATATAAGTTGATATGATGCAAGGCATCTAGTTTTAAGTTTAATGTTACTAACTTAAGAGTTAAATATTTATGTGTATATTGAGGATGGTTATTTTGTTATTTCCTTTCCTCTCTCTCTCTAACCCGACAAGTATATAAGGAGGTTAGGGTTTTGTTTTTTTGTAAAAAGAATGGTAGCCGAGCTTAGAGAAAAGAAACGACGTCTCGTTGGGCGATTTTAGATTCTCTCCTTTCGGCGATCTTTGTGCAAACTGAAGAACGTGCGAAGAGATCTTCATCTGGCATTTTTCTTTCTTTCTGCGATCTTTGTGAAGACAGTAAGAACGTGCGAAGAGATCTTCATCTCGGCATTTTTTTCTCGCGATCTTTGTGAAGACAGAAGAACGTGCGAAGAGATCTTCATCTCGGCATCTTTCTGCGATCTTCGTGAAGATTGAAGTACGTGAGAAAGGCAAGGTAAACTCCAAAAATAACAAGTCCTTTCGTCTTGCGTCGATTTAGGTCTCGCTTGCCGATTCGAAGATTTGTTAATCGCTACGCTCATATATTTTTGTGTTCTCTTAAAGGTCTGATTTCGAGACTTACATTCTCTAAATTTCTTACCCGGTTTGCTAGTTAGATTCTCGCATTCTACTAAAAGTTTTTTAATCGACTTCAAAACATTGTCAAGCACTCGCATATTTCAATCTCCGCCCGATCCTCTCAAATAAATTAACTTTGAGCATTTTTCTCATTAGATAGTTATATTGTTTTTTTCGTTTTCTTTCGTGAAATAATAACTCGGAGTAGATTTAAGCAGCTCAAGGTGCTGATCTTTCTGCTACAACCATTGAATCTTTCTGAATATATATAAAACACTAAAATTTAAATCTCTGGCTAGTCATCGTTAGATAAGTTCTTAATTAGATATATATACAATTCTTCAGAACTAATCCTCTATCATAGTTGGTTCATTCTGATTAACGTTCACAGTAGTATAGAGATACTTTATAATCTTCAAGGCTTGTTATTCTCTCTACATATCATATCTCTGTGAAGTAATACTTACAGTTGGGATCAAGAGGTATTTCCACAAGTATTGCGTAAGACAAGAGGTATTGTGTCTTTGAGTTATAATAAATCAATTTATCGTATAGTGTTTCTCTTTTCTTTCGTTCAACATTCTGCAGGTTGAAATCTTGCTGACGAACAGGAGGTATCTGTGCTTGTTATAACTCATTAATCCTAGTCCGTCAATTACATAAGTATTAAATTATCTGCTGGCTTGTTTATTAATTAATCTAGTTGATTTAATTGAATCTGGTCATTTTTTTTCGCTATCAGAAATTCTATTATATTGACATACAGCAGGTTAAAACTTGTAGCTACAGACACGAGGTAATCTTATTCAAGTGATTTTTAAACCTGGGCTCGTCTCACTCGTGTGCATTTTTACTCTTTAATTGAAGTTCGCTTTGTTCAAGGACCAATCTAACGTGTTCGGGTATATCACAGTTAGTTTCTGAGATCGAAATTTCTTCTTCTTGATATCCAACACTTTGAATTAGGAAAGCCAATCTTGTCAAGAGTCAACTGTTATCAAAGAAGGTCAACTCAGTCAGAAAGTCAACCTTAGTATAGAAGTCAACTAAGAGTCAGCAGAATTAAGAAAAGTCAACCTTAGGTCAAGTCGACCCCATTCAGGTCAAGTCAACCCGAGTTAGGTTAAGTCAACCCTAGTCAGGTCAAGTCAAACCTTATTGGTCAACGGTCAACCCTGAGTCAACAGAAGTCAGAAAGTCAACTCTAGGTCAACGGTCAACCCTGAGTCAACAGAAGTCAGAAAGTCAACTCTAGGTCAACGGTCAACCCTGAGTCAACAGAAGTCAGAAAGTCAACTCTAGGTCAACGGTCAACCCTGAGTCAACAGAAGTCAAGAAAGTCAACTGTCATCAGACAGAGTCAATCTTAGCATTAAGTCAACATTTGACAGAAGAGTCATCCATAGTCAGTAGGATCACTTCGTAGGAAGAAGCAGTCAGAAACGTCATTTCTGCATTCACACGTATACAGAGGATTAGAGAGTCTCATTCGGTGAGACAAGAAGAAGTCTACACTTGAGGAGTGGGAAGACCGAGTGAAGCCGGAAGACGAGGTCTCAAGTTACCAGTGGTCGGCGGCATTAGCAGAAGAGGCGCGACAAGGCGTGAAGGGACGAGCGATCGCGTGGGGATCAGCCTGAGGGAGTCAGGGCGTCCAGGAGCCGAGGAGGTCGAGGCCTAGTGGGTAGTGCCGTAGGTAAAGGTAAAGGTGAGTGTTAGGTTTTCCGTAGGGGGCAAATCTAAAACCTTGTATTGAAACATCGTCCTTCACTCTTTGAGTGGTGAGAGGATTAGGTTTTATTTGGTGAGGAGGAGGCTCCGAGTCTATAGTACTCGGGACTGGATTAAGGGACATTAGGTCCCCCAACCAGTATAATAATATACAGAGCACTGAGAAAGGAAAGAGTGAGTGATTAATCCACGAATCGTAGTAAACTATTAATCAGAGTTTGATAAGTAAGAAAATAACCCATAAACCTAATTCACCCCCCCCTCTTAGGTGAATCCACCACCACCTTGGGAACTTAAGAGGGGAAGGGACCCCCCCCACAAACCCTAGCCGTCATTTGAAGAAAGAAAGGATCATCATCCCTCTCAAGTGGCTGCTCAAGGAAGAACAGAGAAGGAGACCAACCGCCGCCTCCGCCGCCACCACCGCCGCTGCACCACCACGTGCCGCCGCCGTGCTCGCCGCCGAGACCGCCGCCTCCCCTTGCCTTGTTCGCTGAATATCAACGTGCAGCCCTCCTGCCGCCGCCGCCTCAGGTCGCCGCCGCCGCCGCCGCCGCCGCCGGATCGCAGCACCACCATTCCCTCCGCTCTACCCCCTCCACGAACCCCTCTGCACATCTACCCCTAATCCCGCTCCATAGCTTCCGTCAAACCTTCCCCACAAACCTCCCGAACGACCTACCCTTCAGCCCGCCATACCATCCCATCACACCGATCGCCCCTCCTCCATCGCGATTCCCGTGCACACTACCCTCACCCATCCCTCCTCCCTGCTGCCGCCCACCTGCCACATCCCGTCCCCTTTCCCCGTGGATACGTCATCTTCCCCCCACCCTACCTGCATTTTTCCGTCCCGTATAATCCGCCTGCACCTCAACTCCCTTCCCCCTCCTCGCCAAACCTCTCCAGAAATTCCAATCCCGGAATCCCGTCCACCCCCCCCATCGCCGGTCCGGCTTCCCGGGATCCAGCAACCCCCCTCACGTTTCCGACGTCGCCCTGTTGACTCACCGAAACTGCCCACGTCCGTCGTACGGGATTCCCACTCAGTGCGAACGCCTCCGTACGAAATTCCATAATTGCCCCGGAATCACCCCTCCTGAATTCGTTTCCCACATTGCTCATCCCGTCTCCTTCGCCGCCCGCCACTCTCCTGTCCGATTCCCCATCCGCGGCAACCCTCCCCTCTGTGACGCCCATTTTCTCTCTCTCTCTCTCCTTTCCCCCCACCCATAATTCTCTCGACTACCTGACCTTGTGTGCTCTCGCGTCTCCCATCACCTCCAACTTCTGACGGAATCAATCGCGTCCTCCATTCCGTCAGAAGGGCGAGATTCACCCCGCTCTGCGTACCCGACGCCCTCTACGGCGACTATAATCCACCCACCCGAGACAGCCGCCGAACGGAGCCTGCCAACGTCATTCTGTAGGTGATGCGACACTCCTCCACGTGTTCGCCTGCCCACTCTGCTGTCAGTGCCTCCTCGCGCCACTGAACGCCCCGACTTCCGACCAGCTTCTCGCGCCCGCGATTGAGCCTGCGGCGTGGTTCACGCGAGACCCACCTGACCGTTCAGCACCGCTGTCGATCCTGACAAACCGAAACATCAACTCGGAGTACTCTGCTGACCATCCGTGTCACGTACAAAAGATCTCCATTATCTCGACCGACCGGGCCCGCGCCCCGCAGGTTAGGCACGCACTCCCCTTTATTTTACGTCAAGTCTATATTTCCTTCAGTATTTCCCGCACCGTCTCCGCCGCCTTCGGGATTTAGTATCGGCGAGTGCTTAGACGACTTAATAGGGTCTTATCGTGGTCCAACCCCTCGGGTTGACGGTCGAGCTCCCCTCGACGACTCACGGCCCATCGTCCTCGAGGACGTGGATCGGAAGGCCTCCCGGACGAACTCTACTCGGCACACCCCAGGGACTACGGAGGCGACGCACGAGACGGCTTTCTGCTTGGTTGCTTCATTAGTAAATTTCATCATATTAGATTCCCCTAGTTCATCCCTCATATCACGGTGTTAAATCGGTTTCACACCCGGTCCTACATCATTTCTGTTTAGAATAGGATTTCCATTTCAATTTTGTTAAAATTCCTCTAAATTCGCGATTTTAACGATACGAAATTTCTCTCCACTTCGAATCTTGATTTCTCCGCGAAATCAAGTCCAAATTGGATGATTTTTGATTCCGTGGAATCGATTTGAAGTCTACTTTCTTAAAATACCATTTTCCCCAATTTCTTCCATCGATTTCCCGTCCGATTTGATCAAATTTGAAGATTACATCAAGAAATTGCTTAATTCCCTGTGGATTCGACCCGTATTTACCATTATACCCTTGAATTCGATACATTTTCATCAAATTGTTAAGTTCGGTATTATTTTTGACACGATACCGCTTGAAATCGACGACCTCGCGGTTTCGTCTCGTCAGTGATTTGATTTGATAATCGAGATCATGATTGAAAATTGTTTGATCAATGTATTCAATTAATCAATGTTGATCGCAGATCAATAGTCATCAATCACTGAAATGATCAAAGAGAGGGATAAAGAGAGAGAGACTATTAAAAAATCTTGATGAATCAACATCCTATGATCAAAGGCAATCCAATTCTATATCAATATGATCAATGATCAATTTTCCCTAGATGGGAACATTGATTTTAATTTTTAATTTTTATTGCAAGAACTTGTGGATAGTGGGCCTTACTCATTTGTGGTGGGGCCTATTCTAGCCCCAATGTGGATCATGCCACAGACTCTTTGGGCCATCGGCCATGCCAGCCAAAATGGATCTGAAGGAGTGAGTTGTGGCCATGATGACATGTAAGTTATACATGTAATTATATGACTATTAGTGCAAATTAAGGCATAAAACATTTCAATATTATGCATGTTATCATGTTTTGATATATATCTATCATTCTATGAAAATATAAGTTATAAACTCAAAATGTAAAAATTTAGGGATAATCATAAATAATTTAAGAGAGATATTTGATATTATTCCCATTTTCTAATTGAAATTATAATTAGGTTTTAATGTCAAATAATAAGAGAAAATATTTTTATATACACTCATTTATTTTTCTAGTTTTATTTTCTAAAAGAAATGAGTGTATTTTTGAAATAAACATTTATTCTCTTGCTACTAATTAAATTTGCTTTGTTTTTTTAGAATGATGGATTATTTAATTTCTGATCTAAAAAATAAATTTGGATTAATTTGGAGTTATATTTTAAAAATTATGAATTTTCCTATTTTTATGGATTTTATTAGAATTTTTCCAAAGTTTTTTGGATTTTTTTGAATTTATTTTTATTTAAAAGAAAAAAATGTTTTAATTTTTGCGCAGTGACGTGATAGTTGGCGCGGCCAAGTGTGCTTATCGCCACGTGGCAACATACGCACGCGCCGCGTGGCACACGTGTCTGACTGTGTGTGTGCGCATGTGTGTGCGTGTGTGATTATTGAGTTAATCATCCTTTTTAGGACATAAGCTAACCCATTAAGCATGCCCTACCTTTATACACAAATTTCACCATGATCTCTGTTATGTGGGACTATTTTTCTTTCTTTTTATGTGCAGGTGATGTGGCGCAATGGGAAGCGTACGATTCACGAATTTTATCCAAACGGTCGATCTTCACTTAAGTCGGGGGTACATGGCACCACTCTAATTGGGTGACTATTCATGTTTTGAAAATGATTGAAGCTCAACCGTTCATCTAAGGAGTCATAACGGTTGAGATTAAATGAGCCCGCTAGACTTTCGTGGACAAGTGGCATTATTTGAAGCGCTTGATGAAGATCAAACGATAACTATTGCGCAACACTTAATCTTCACGTGATGAGGCAGCGTAATCTGGATGCTCCATCGAGGATCTGACAACTACGACTTAATGAGGGCGATTCATCTCTTATGGATTAATCAGGGCCGTTGATCAAAGATGAAAAGACGATCGAACATCCACGCCTAATTTCAACTCTATTTATACTCTTGCTTCAATGAAAAATATATTCTTGGATGTTTCGAGCAATCAAACTTTTTAGACATCTCAATCCTTAAATATCTTGTTTTTCTCTTCTTCTAGACTGATTTTTGCATCCAAGGAGTGTTTGAAAGTAGACTTCGATGAGAGAATCAAGAGAATTCGCCTATTGAACACTATATTTTTGTTTTCCAAAATGCGTAATGAAAAGGCTTGATCCGCCAATGAATTAGATCATTTCGAGCGCAATTTTGGGTTAAATTATATGTTTGCTCCCTAATCGTTCTGCTTATATCATTAGATTTCAATTTCAAATCATAGATTAGTCAAATTTTATATAATCTCTATGTTTTCTCTCTCTTTGGAATCGATTTTTCTCTTTAAATTTTGCTCATTGATTTCTCTGCAAATATTGATCCAAGTCAAGGGATATGTGATTATGTGGATTTGTCTTTGAGTTTTCTTTTCAAATCTACTTAAATATCTTATTTATCATCTCAATTCCTCATCCGATTTGATCAAATTTGAAGAATACCTTGAAAAATCCCTATTTCTCCATGGATTCGACCCTTATTTACCATTATGCAATTCAATTCTTAATTAAAACTTTAAATTGGTGAGTTTGGAAATTATTTTGACAGACATTTGTGTGTTTTCAACAACCTCGTGAATTCATCTCATCAGGCCACAACAATGTTCATTTTTTGGGTTACTAAAAACTTTAAAAAGGGAGAATAAAAGAATCTACGAACCTAGTAGGGTACCAATCAAAGTTAAAATTAAGAAGTCATAGAAACCATAGAAAAGAGAATGTCAGAAAAACTATCAAGAAATCAGTAAAGATCCTACTCCTACTCTTAATGAAATACTAAAGAAACTTATAATACTTAGGGAAGACTCCTAATCCAAAGGAATCACGAAGATGAGCCTATATTGCAGTTCAAATTTATAGATTAGGATTCTTCGATGGCGGCGATTAATGTTCAAGCAAAGAAATATCCTTGCATTTCAAGGTCAATGAATAATAATTCAGTATAAACTTACATGTAAACATGAAAGAAATGAAAAATCAGCATTGAAACATTCAGAGAAACAAGATTGGACAAGAAAAAAGCCTCCCAAGTTCAAGCATGAGAGAAAATGAGAAAGAAGGATCTTTTATAGGGTTTTTGGGATTGAAGTAGCCTTAAACGGATCGTTTCAAGCACCAGCCATTCGATCAGCAATTTAGGGGCATGTGCATAATGATTGTGCCACGTGTCCACTTAAAAAACAACAAAAACTGCTTTAAAAAAAGTTTGATGCCATTTGGATTGTTGATCAAACTTCATTTGAGCACAAGGGTTGAAATTGTGTCATATCATCTCAATGAAACCCCTAAAAACTTTTAGAAATTTCAGTATGGCATTATGCATTGTTAGATTGCACAATTCAATCACATTCAACCGCTGGAATTAGGCTAGGTGTCCCCAAATCCATTTCTCGAGGAGAGTCAAACATTGGAGAGCTTTTGGGATATTGGATCCATTCTCTGATGTGTGCTTGGCTCTAGCCAACATCACATGTTGTGTCTAGAGTGGGTCACTAATAACATGTATCTTACCTATTTAACTCACTATCATTTGATGACTTTAAGCCATAATTAATGTCATCATGCTTTAATGAAATTTTGTATTTGTCATATCATATCATTCATAAGCCAAATTCATGTTAAATTGCAGTTTATTTTTTGTATATTGGATGTTTGACATTTTCAAAGGTCAAAGGGTGACTGAATCCTATGTGTATGAGTTTCATGTTTGTAGGCATGAACAAAGAATGATAAGGATGAAGATGAAAGAAGAGGACAATTTTTAAAGCAAAATTACTTTTTTTATATTTTATTTCATGTGACATGATGAAAAAGAAGACAAAAAAGAAGGATCGAAATGGTGAAAATTTCATCCAAAAAGGAGATTTTTCTAAAAAGGTATGAATACTTCAAGTTTTCGGTTGTTTGTTCATAATTTATTATTTTTCCTGAAATTTTCTAATATTTTTTAGATTTTATTAGAATTTTCAAGAATTAAAAATTAAAAAATTATTTTATTTGTACATGTTGACATGGCATCACGAACATGTGGCAAAAGGCGTGGTGCCATGAAAGGCGTGGGGAGGATTGGTGGCATACGACCCCCGTCGCCACCAAGACACGATACCACGGCGCCGGAGGAGCCCTTTTGCGCGCGCGGATCTATCCGCTTATCTTTATTTCTTTATTTCTTTATTATGAACTTTTGACTCGCACGTGTTTAAGCGGGTCCTCGCTTATTTCCCTCTTCATTTTAGGCTTTCGGGTGGGTTCGTCCCTTTTCGGGATCCCATTCGTGAAGCCCCTTCTTTTGTGAACCTTTATTTTCTATGAGTATTTTGGGTTTTGGGTTGTGGGCCTCAAGTGGGCCCTTTCCCCTCTCGGCCCATTATGGGCTCTATAAGAGGGGAAGGGACCCCCTCACAAACCCTAGCCGTCATTTGAGAAAAAAAGAAGGGAGTCTCCTCCATCTCGAGTGGCTGCTCACGGAAGGCCGGGGAAGGAGTCCAACCGTCGTCGCCGCCGCCGCCGCCGCCGCTGCCGCCGCACGCCTCCGTGCCGCCGCCGCCGCCGCCGCGACAACCGCCGCCACTCCTTGCCCCGGCCACGCTGATACCACTGCTGTTGTTCCAGCCGCCGCCGCCGACCTAGCGTCGCCGCCGCCGCCTTTGAGCCGCCGCCGCCGCCCTTGCTCCGCTGCCGCTGCTGTCCAGCACCGCCACCACCCCACTGTACCCTCTCCACCTTCTCCGGTCATCTTCCTCCCCAAGCTCACCTCCCTTCCTCTCCACGAACCGCCATCTGCAGCTTCTCCGACCGTCTCCATCCTCCTTCGGATTCCCCTTCCACGAATTTCCCTCTCCCTGCAACCTCGCCACTCCCCGTTCCCGTTCCCGTTCCCGTGTCTTCTCCACGCAAACCCCTCCCTCCACCACACTCGCCGCACGACCATCTTCCCCATTTCCACCCTGCCGATTCCATCACGATTCCCCTCCCGTTCACAAATTGTCATCACCGAACGCCTCCCTTTCTCCATTTACGCCCGACTCCCGAATTTCCCCTCCCCTCTCCTCTTCATCCCCCCTGCTACTGTCACCACCACCAACACGTCCTCCTCTACATCTACCCCCACACCCCTACGACTCCGATTTCCCCCACATTCCCGAGCGACTCCCCTTCCCCGATCGAGATCCCCCTTCTCTCCACCTCCACGGGAGCGCTGAGGCCTCCGTCTCCCCTCTCACCCCATTCCACGAACTGTCCATCCCGTCTCAGCCGGAATTTGCTGTCCTCGCGAAAACGTCAACTCCCCGCCCGTTTCTGTGCCGATCGCACTCATCCTTGACCACTCGCCCAAATTCTCCTTCCTTGTCTCGAAATCTTCATTTCGCCGACCCGCCTGAATTCCCCATTCCGTCCCGACATCTTGCAAATCCCCGCATCTCCAGTTCGTCAACCCCACAATCCCAACCTCCTCCGAATTCGGATCGTTCGAAATCCGTCTTCCCTTACAGGTTCGATCGAAAATCGTTCGGGAACCGGCGGATTCGTCCCTCCTCAGACCCTCTCAAATTTTTCGGATCTTCCCTGGAATCCGCATCGCGGTGCTACCGAATCCCATTCCCCTTCAGCCGAATTCGCCCAACCTCCCCGACATTCACGGGAGTTCACTCAACCGTACCCCCTAGTTCCGATTAGCCACGAACCCGTTCATCCACCGCCGATTCTTAATTTTGTACCCCAATCGCCGCGAGAATCATTCCGCCACCTGCTGAACTTCCATTGCCAAATCATCCTCTCCCCCTTCCACCAACGGTCACCGATGTGACCTGTCCTCCCATCTCACCGGGATCTCGCGTGATCCATCGTCAATTTATTGTGCTGCCGGGTTGCTCCACGCGTAGTCAGCCCGACTACCGCCCTTGAGCGGAACCTCTCAGTCACGTACCTGAAATCAAGCGCGCTGCCTCACGCCGACAACTCCCTGGGCATTCGCCACCTGCTCCCAGGGCCTGAGTACATCAAGTCGTCCCCTCCCCTACCATCCTTCTATTCTTTTTATCCTTGTTGTGCTTGGAGATCCACCACTACTACGATCCGCCGGCTCAGTTTATTCTTAAGTTGATCGTCCACGCCGCGCCCGATCAACTTCTATCGTCACGACCGACCGGGCTCGCGCCCCGCAGGACGCGAAATCACACGCACCATCGTGCGATCGGGATATTTCTGCGCCACTCACACTGTGATTTGTCGCGGCTCAACGACATCGTCAGCAGTTTCTCTCCCCTCCGCCTGCCCTTACTCATTGGGGTAGCCGCTCCTCGTGTCAAGGTTCCGACTGGTCCACAACGCCTTCGACTCGACTGGCCTTTGCCGACCGCCCATACCACGTACGAGCGACCGCCCCCGTCACGACCGACCGGGCACGCGCCCCGCAGGTTAGCTTCAGCCCCTCATTTTAAAGTTTAATTACTTTTCGAAGCGTTTCCTTTACTCGTCTCCACCGCCGTCGGACGATGTAGATAGGATAGTACGAGTATAGGTTTGAGATTCCTGACGCGTACGTCAGGTCCGACACCGAGCGTGGGCTGCAGCCTTCGAGCTACTCCACGACGAGCGACTTCCACGCCTCCGGACGTGGATCGAGAGGATCTCACCCAATCCATCATCGCGAGTTTCCCCGGGTCACCCGGAGTCGACCCCGCTGACCGGCACGCCTGCCTGCACTTAGGTTTAGACTAGAGATCACACTTAGGGTCCAGGACTCGCCCATCCTTAGGTTAGGTTTGGCCGGCTATTCTTAGCCATCCTCCGACTCATTGATCAGGCACGAGGGTTTTCACCACCGTGTCCTGCATCAGGGTATTAGCTCTTAAAATGTTTTTTTGTAACACCTAATGGGTTGTGATATTTTAAAGCCTAAAAATATTTTAAATTTAATCAATGTGAGACTTCTCTAGTTTTAGGAGTTACAAACAATAAAAAAATTGAAAATGGAGAAGATTAGTGGAAATTTCATAGAAAATTCTTGTTTGAATTGTTAGATATGAATGTTTGAACTTTAGGAAAATATTGAATTAATAATAACTTTTACATTTTTTTTTAGTTATTCTATGGTTTATTTTGAATTTTCAAGGCATTTTGGCACCCGCGTTAACGTGTTGGTGCTGCCACATGGAAAAAACCAACATGTCAACTAGCAAGGTAAGTCATCACGAGGCACTTGCATGGGCGCCCACATGTCACGTTAAGTGGCACCTATGTGACGCACACCAAAGAGGCCTTGTGATTCACACATGGTGCCAATAGATCCCAGCTAGCTTTTCCATGAGGTTTTAGGTGGATTAACAAAAGCATTAAACTAAGTAGAGACAGAGTCTTTATTTTTTTCAGAACGCCTTCACAAATAATTTTTATCCCTCTTTTATATATGATAAAAATGTAATTTTTACATATAATTATGTGATTATTAATGAAAATTAAGGCATAAACATTCCATTCTTATGTATGTCAACTTTGAGTGCATATCTATCATTTCATACATTTTTAAGTTTTAATATCAAAATACATTATTTTAGGGATAATTATGCATAATTAAATAATATATTTTAGATTAGATTATTCCCATCTGTATTTGAGATTATAATTGAGTTTGAATGTTAAATAATCAGAGAAATTATATTTTTATACACTCATTTCATTGTCTAAGTTTTATTTTCTAAGATAAATTAGTTATTTTTTAAATAAAAATTTATTCGCTTGTTATTTATTAAACTTGAATTTTTATAATGATAGATTATTTAATTTATGATCCAACAAAATAAATTTGCAATAATTTGTAGTATTTTGAAAGTTATGAATTTTCTTATTTTTAGGGATATTTCTAGAATTTTTATGAAGTGGTTTGTATTTATTTGAATTTATTTAGATTTTTTAATTAAAAAATGTCATTTTTATATCGCGTGCTGACAAGGCAGCTGACGTGAGGGACGAATGACGTGTCACCATGTGGCAACGTGTATACACATGACGTGGTGCACACATGTACGTATATGTGCCTGTGTGGGCACGTGTGTGTCCGCATGTGCGATTAGTGGGTTAAGCATCCTTTTCAAGATATTCGCTAAGCTAAGTTAACACAGTAGTTTTATACTTGAGATTTCGCGTTACTTTTTGTCATGTGAGACTAGTTGTGTTTTTTTTAATGTGCAAGTGATGTGGCATGATGAACATCATTTCATTCGCGTATTTCATCGAATCCGTCGATCTTCACTTAAGTTGAGGGGGTATGTGGCGACATCTGATTAGACAACAATTCGTTTTCAAACAATTTAATCTCAGCCATTCATCTGAGGAGTTATAATGAGTGAGATTAAATGCACCCGATGGACTTCCATGGACATGTGGTGACATAGCAAGCGTTCACTAAAGATTGAACGGTAGACGTTACATAAAGATCAAACTTCACGCGATGACGCAGCTTCATCTAAGCGCTCTATTTCTAATCGGACGGGCGCGACTTAATTAGGACGATTCACATCCTGACATTTCATCTGAGCCATAGATTGAAGATGAAACGCCAACTTGATAACATGCTAATTAGACATGATAATACATAATTATTTATGCATATTAAAGCATAAAAGATTTCATTCCTATTCATGTTATCATATTTATGAGTGTTTATCTATCATTCAATGAAAAAGTTATTATAATCTCAAAATACTTTAATTTAGGGTTAATTATGATGAATTGAAGATAAGTAATTTCATAACCCATCTTTTTCTTAAGATTATAATTAGTTTTTAAAGTTAAAAAATAAGAGAAATCATTTTTATAAACATTCATTTGATTTTCTAAGTTTTAAAATCTTACAGAAATAAATGTATTTTTGAAATAGAAATTAAATCTCTTGTTCTTTATTAAGTTTGACTATTTATAATAATAGATAATTTAATTTCTGATCAAATGAAAGAAATTTGGATTAATTTGGACTTATATTTTGAAAGTTATGAGTTTTCTAATTTTTAGGGTTTTTTTCGGATTTTTTAAAAAAATTTCTGAACTTTTCATGAATTTCTAAGGATTTTCCAGAATTAAAAATTGAATTTTCTAATTTAAAATCAATTTTTCAGATTATTTATAGCGCGCAGGTGACGTGGCACAATCTAGAGCGTCCGACCAATCGCGATCAATAATCAAGGGCGCAATGTGACGTGGTGCATCGTGGGACGTCTGATCGCGTGAGAAGTCAAGACCATTGATCTTCACTTAAGTGAGGGGGGGTACATGGCGAGATCGGATTCATCGAAAATCATTTTCATCTCAGCCGTTGATCAAGTGGAGTTAATACAGTTGAGATTAAACCAACGAAAAACGCATTTGAGCGTCTGATCGCGATCAAACGGCAGACGTTACATGCGTTTTTATAACGCTCGCGACGTGGCTTCATCTTAGTGGTCGATCGAAGATCTAACGAATGCGACTCAACAGTAACGATTCACATCCAATGGGTTTCATCAAAGCCGTTGATCGCGAATTAAAGGCCGATCGGACGGTTACGCCCAAATCACCCTATAAATTGAGATGTTCATCGAGATTGTAAAGCATTAGAGAGCAATTTGAATAAATCGAACTATTTAGACACCAAATCTCTTGAATCTCTTGTTCCTAATCGCTTCTAGACTCATTTCCGCATCCATCGAGTGCTTAAGAACAAGATTTCTATGATCATCGATCGACAAGGAAGAAATCAACGCTTGAACTCCACGATCGTGAATTTTCTGAATTTTGATGAATAGCCTTAATTCCGGCAATTAATTGGATCAATTCGATCACAATTGTGGGTTAGGGATCGTGTTTCATCCTAATCTATCTTCGTTTAGCATTTAATTTCATTTTGGAATTGTAAGTTAAGATAATTTCTCTCTTAATTTTGAATTTCGCGATTTTCAATTTTTGGAAAAATCTCCTCTATTCAATCTTTGATTTCTTCGCGAAATCAAAGTCAAATTCAGTGATTTTTTATTCCATGGATTTGTCTTCGAGTCCTCTTTCTTCATTATCAACTTGCCTAATTTCTGTCATCGATTCATCGTCCGATTTGATCGAATTCGAAAGAGATCATCAAGAATTTCCCTAATTCCCTGTGGATTCGACCCATATTTACCTTTATACCCTTCAATTCGTGAATTAAACTTAAAATTGATAAGTTTGGAATTTATTTTGACTCTTGACCATGTGTTTTCAATGACCATACGATTTCGATTCGTCACAAATCAGATGGCCACGCCCAAAATTTATCTATTTAAAATCTCTCTCTTTGATTAAAAATGTATTCTTTGGTGTTTTGAGTAATCAAACTGTTCGACATCTCAATCCTTGTATCTCTTGCTTTCATTCTTCTTCTAGACTCATTTTTTCATCTAAGGAGTGGTTGAAAGTGAGATTTCATCAAAAAAATAGAGAGATTTCCCGTCTTCAACACCGAAATTTGTTTTCAAAATCGTTGAATGAAAAAGCCCTTGATCCAATGATCAATTGGATCATTTCAAGCACAACTTTAGGTTAGATTATATATTTTCTTCCTAATCTTTTTGTCATGTATCAATATATTTTAATTGAAACGCTTAGATTAGTCTAATTTATAATTTCTCTTTGTATCCTCTCTCTTCAGGATCGATTTTTCTCTCTAACTTTCGCTCCTTGATTTCTCTACGAATATTGATCCAAATTGCATGAATTTTGATTTTGTGGATTCATCTTGGGGTCTTCTTTATAAAATCTACTCAAATACCTAATTTCTTAGCTCAATTCCTTGTCCAATTTGATCGACCCTAATTCTCCTTGGACTCGACCCTTATTCACCATTATACTTTTTAATTCTTAATCACAAACTTAAATTGGTGAGTTTGGAAATTATTTTGACACATCTTTGTATGTTTTCAATGACCGCATGGATTCGTCTCATCAATATACTTGTTATTTCTCATAATTTTTGTGCATGGATATATGGCACAATTTGGAATGTGACCAAACGAGATTTAATTATGTCGTCCATCTTCTCTCAAACGACTGAGGAATCATGACACTCTCTAATTAGGCATAACATTTGAGAGAGGCAGTGACACATAAATTCACTTGATGCTTCATCAAGAAAGGGTCTTTGTAAAAAATGAACGTAATTTTTCACAACATCTACCTCATTCTCTCTCCACTCACACAAGCAATTTGTGTGCTTGTATTAATAAGTGATTGTGTGATTGCATCAATGATTATAGATAATTATATAATGTAACCTAACGCTCAATAGGCTTTCAAAATTTTGATTAAATTATTGAAAGCAAAAAAATACATTGAATCTAACATTTAAAGCACCTAGGCGCCAAGAACCGATGTTCCTCTCATCTAGTATAGATTTAAATATATATTTATAGAGTTTATTCAAAGAGCTGTGGTAGCTATTCAAGTGTCTAGCCTTAAGTAATATCAACACAATTGATGGATAGTTGGGGGGGTGTGATAACATGCATTTATAACTTAAATTCTTACCCTATTTAACTCATATTCATGTTTATTTTATGTGAATACGATGCATGTTATCATAGTTTTAAGGAATTTTCTCCATTGGTATGTCATTTCACTAAAGTCTATATTTATGCATAATATAGGATTCATTTTATGCTTGATTGATGATTAACATTTTGCAAAGTTGAAATTAATAGAAGTTAATCTCTTTTCTTGAATTACTTTGACTTTAGTACATGTTTTTGAAGGATAAATTTCAAGATGAAAAATATGATGATGATATTAAGAAGATTTCATAAGAAATGATTCCAATTAATTTTTAATTCATTTTAGATTCTTCTTTGAAATTATATTTTAGATGACATGATGTTAAAAAGGAAGATATTTGTGATAAAATGGAGAAAATTTGAGATTAAAAGGAGTTGTATTTTCAAAGTTAATGATTTTTGAATTTTTAGTTTCGGATTTTTAAATTGATTTTATTAAGCTATTTCTTAATTAATTCGCAAAAAAGGGGTTTGTTTACCGCAAGACCGTGGTACTGACATGGCGCGCGAGGCTGACGTGACCCGCAGGATGCGACACGGCACATAAGGCCACGTGGCAAAGCCTGCGAGGCCCACGCGGCGCGCAGGTGGCACGGGTGGCGCGGACACGTGGCAGGAGGCCACACGGGTCCACACGGATGCCCATGAGGGACGCCACGTGGCAAGGGGGCTGGCGTGTGAAGGGCCCACGGGTTAGTGGGCCCTGGTTAGAGGATTGGGGCGGTAACGCAATAGCGTTAAACCACCCCACATAACATAATGACGGTTCCTTGTTTTTTCTTCCGTGTTGGACTATGTTCCCACGCGTTTCTTCTGTGCTGCACACGTGGCAGCATCGCGGGGGGTCAGCGGCGATCGCAAGGCATCGATCGCGTGGACCCGAGTCCACGCGATCATTGATTGAGCACGTGCGCTAAATCCGATTTAAGTGACGCGATCGATGGGCGACACGTGGCTTCGCGAGGAGGCGTCAATCTTCATCGGACGGTCGCAATCCATCGCAACTTTGGCATATCAGAAGGCGACACGTGGACTCATCTTAACAGGCGAGGGAGATCAGACAGTGGCGATGCATCGCGGCTCATGATCGTGGCTCACGATCGCAGCTCGATCGTGGCCTGATCGCCACACGATCGTGGCCAAATTACCATGTGATTCAGACCACGGTCACCTCTAAGTGGTGGGCCATGATCATCGTGCCATCTTGGCCATCAAATCTCTCTCTCGACCGGGTCAAACGACCCTAAAATTGCGTGGAAATTTTCCTTTAAAAACCGATGTACTCCCTTGTTTCTTCTTAACTCTTGATTGAATCGTGAAGGAATTAAGCAATTTGAAAGACAGATCTTGAGTTCTTCATGATCCCCCCGCGTTTAGACTCGATTTAGATCAAATCGGAGCGGGATTGATCACGAATTTCCATCGGATTTCATCGAATTTTCCCCTTGAACGCTGAACGTCCACGAGGAAGAAATCAAGCAAAATCCGCTTCAATTCGAGTGAATTGAAGCCCCATCTCTGTGGAAATTGGGTTAGTAATGAGATTTGATCGATTATCAGGTGGTAATTTGAGTTTTAATTAGATTTAGATCGTTAATTTTGAGTTCTAGTTCTTAGTGTGCTTCAATTCTACCTAATTTTAGTCCGAAATTTTGTTGATTTTGAAAATAGGATATCTCTCCGATTATAATTCTGAATCACCTGATTTTGGTTTCATTAGATTTCTTATTTCATCAGCTTTCCATGGATAGAAAATTCTTCAAATTCCGAGATCATTTGACCCCTCAATTTAACATTTGACTGAGCACTGTTCATTTTCAATCCGAATTTGAGTGTGGACTTTCGGGGTCAATTACTTTCAAAATATAAATCAGAATTCAATCATTTTGATCTCTTTAGAATCCTCTGATTCTTAGATTTCTATTGATATATAAATTTCAAGATTTGGATATCATTTGACTAGTCAATTTGAAGATTTTCTGTGAAGTGTTTATTTCGGGAATTTTTTTATCTTTGATTTTCAATAATTCATAATAAATCGATTTCTTATCGAAAAATCACGAATATTATATCAATAAATCCATTTTATCTATAGATTCTGAATATATAATTTTCGTAATATTCTAACATCTTTTGATTCTCTGATTTTACGAAATTTGAATGTTTGGTTAAAGTCAATGCTTTGACTTTGGACTTTTCTCTGTCAAAACGGAGATCTTAAATCTTAAAATTTCTTATTTAGTATATTTATATCATTTCTATTCATAAAATCTTATTTCTACTTCTTTAATAAACCTAAGTTTGACCAAGTCAATTCTGCAATAAAAGTCAACCTTGTTCTCTATGGATCGACTTGATACTTACTTTGTACTTGATTTTATATCTTTGTCATTGTGAGTTCGGTATTATAAATTTTTTTTGACTGACATTTGTGTGTTTTAAACGACCGCACAAAATGCTTCGTTTAAAACAGTCTTCTCTTCAGTATTCTTCCTCAGAAGAGAAAGAGAAGAAAGGAGGGAATTCTCACAAGGCTTGTAAGGGCACCTTGAGATATGGTTGTTCTCCCCCTATTTATAAACATTAGGTATGTGAAATTTCCTCAAAAATCTATTTATATATATATATATATATATATATATATATATATATATATATATATATATATATATATCTACCAACGTCCATAGACCTTATGTGTGTGACCCTCTTGGTCTATATATCTTGCTATTTAATAAATCCAGAGACCTAATAATGTCTTATTGGTCAATATTATTAAATATCTAGATCAATATGTAGATTAATTAATCAAGGATTAATTTAAACCAATCAACTAGTTGAGTTGCCAACTTGATGGGTGCAAAGCTACCCATATGTCCTAGGAGATATAAAGTGTATGAGAAACTCCCTGTATGAAACATTTTCTATCATTTATTACCATGTTCATATAATCCTTTGCCTACATCAAAACTCATGAATGACTTAGGATATGATCAATTGTCAAACCCTAATCAATCATCCAACTTAGTACTAATATGTAAAAGAAATCATCGAGAACTCTTCTAATATTTCTACTACCTTGTCTAAGGTTTTCATCACATCTCATTTTTTGAGTCAATCCCCGTCAAATATCAAGGGCAAATGATCCCATCTTGACCACACAATCAACTTCGAGGACTTCATATTGTACCCATGATATAGATCTTATCGCTAGAGATTCATAGGTCATAATCCAAAATGCGGTCATCCATCGAAAAGATATCTTTGGTGTCTTACATCAGAAGACCATATACATAATTGTAACATGAATCAACTTTATTGATAGATATGTATAATACCATTGAGGGATTCATATGGATCAATTCAATGAACTATTTCTCCTAAAGAGCACCCACTATCTATCCTTGGTATCTCCGCACCGATCAAAAAAATGTTGTTTTGTTTAGGTAATTCAATGTCCTTCTCAAATATCTCATGAGTAGTAATATTTAGAACATATGTTTAAAGACTAGCTATTATGATCTTATCATAATTCACTTAGTCATTGTATATGCTCATAGAGTTCACCTGCAAATATCATACAAGAATGATAATGAATAGAAACAAAATAAGAAAGTGTGATTGGTTTTTATATCCATGAAACCTTGCCCTCACATCACAATGAAACTAAGTCAAAAGGGTCTATGGTTTTTAACAAAGGAAATTTATGGGTTTTACATTGAAGCTCATTCAATAAATAAGAATTGTATAAAAAGGAGAGATAAAATTTCATTAGATATCTTGAAGGATCTTATGTGAATACAAGCCTAAAAAGTTAAATCATCAAGAAGTCAACATGAGAAAAGAGATATTGGTCCTAGTAGAAGATGATCTTTCAAAATAAACTCATACATGGTGTGCCCATTTTATTGCCCAAACCAGTCATATTTAAGTGTCCTAAAATCATAAAAGGTTTGATGGAAAGGCAAGAAGGTAAATAAACACAGCAGGGTTATGATTTTATCTCTAATGGATAAGTAATATCATGTCATTAATGCACCCATTTCTATCATTATATATAAAAAAATTAATTCAAGCTAATACAATGCACGTTTTCATGCTTTTATGATATTTTTGCATTCGTCATGTCATTCTACTCATTTCCCTAATTTACATCTAGTTAGTGCTAATTAGGCATAAACATGGATACTTCCTACCATGCATCATTCTTGTGATTCTTATATCATGATATGAAATTATATGGGCAAGTTTGTCTCCTCATCCTCTACTCATCCATCACCTCTAATTGGTGATGTGAGAAGAAAAAAATTGTATAATTTTTGAAATGATGATTTTTTCCCTCTATCTATTCAAACCCTTAAAGAACCCTTGTATAAAAACCCAAACTTTCTCTCACCCCTAATTTGTTGGCTCTCGGTTAGCATTAGGCTACCAGAACGAAAAAGGAGAGGAAGTCAAGATGTAAGGAGTGATGGGATCTGAGGTCGATAACTTTCCAAAATTTTGATCAAAACATCAAATGCAATGGAATTCATTGAATCGGATATTCAAAACATTGAGGCACCAAGAACAGATGATCCTATCATCTACTATATATGAGAAAACATACTTACGGGTTTCCTTGAAGGAGTTCTTGAAGCTATTCAAGTGTCTAGCTTCTAAGGGTATCCACAAGGTCTCCGGATGGTTGGATATCCTCTTCAAAGCTCTTCACCAAGAGAGAAAGAGAAGAAAGGAGAGAATTCCCATAAGTCTTGCATGTGCACCTTGAGTTGTGGTCGTTCTTCCCCTATTTATAGACATTTTGTATAAGGTTTTTTCATAAAAACCCTCATAATTATGTCTATATCCACCAACATCCATAAACCTTATGTGTGTGACCCTCTAGGTCCATATATCTCACTAGTTAATAACTCTATGTACCAAATAACACCTTATTGGTCAACCTTAATTAATTATCCACATCCACATATAGATTGATTTAACCCTATCCATAGGTTGAGTTGCCAACCCGTTGGTTGCAAGCTACACCACGTACACTATGAGATATGGAGTATGTAAGAACTCACTTACGGAACCTTCCCGTCATCGATTACCATGTATGTATAATCCTTCATCCACATTAGACTCATGAATGACTTAGGGTATGGTCAACTGTCAAACCCTAATCGGTCACTCAAGTTAGTACTGATGCGTGTAGAAATCATCGAGAACTCCTTCTTCGATATTTCTACTACCTTAGCCAAGGATTTCATCGCATCTCATTCCTTGAGTCAATCTCCTCAAATACTGAGGGTGGATGATCCCATCTTGATCGCACAATCATCTTCGTGGACTTCATGTCGTATCTAATATATGACGTTTTAGATATCCCGTGGCTAGGGATTCGTAAATCATAATCAAAACACGATCATCCATCCACAAGATGTCTTTGGTGTATTATGTCAAAGGACTACATACACAACCATGACATAAATCAACCTGATTGACAGTTAGGTATAATACCATTCAAGAATTCGTACGGATCAATTCAGTGAACTCTTTCTCCAAAAAGCACCCACTATCTATTCTTAGTGTCTCCACACCGATGGCTATAGGATCAGCCATACTCATCATATGAGTTGGATTAGATAGTGTTATTATTTCTGGATAATTCGATGTCCTTCTCGAATATCCCAGGAATAGGAATGTTTAGAACACATGTTTAAAGACTAGTGATCACTATATCATAATTCACTTAGTCATTGCACATGCTTATGGACTTCATTGAAAACATCACACCAGAATGACAATGAATAAATTTCATTTCAATGAACATAAAAAAGATACATGAAAGTGTGATTGGCTTATAGGCCACATAATATCCATCAACGAGGACCACTATTTGATACTCAATCTTGTCGTGGAGAAGGGAGAAGGCACAGATTGCAATTGGAGTGGATCGAGCATCATCTGGCGTAGGATAGGCATGCCGAGAAGTTTGTGCAACAAATTTGATTTGATTTGGCTTGTGAAACATCTCTATAAACATTAGACAAGTTATTTTCTCACTATTTTTCCTTTTCTTTTAATGTAATAGCTTTGGCATCAATGCACACGTGCATCTCTCCTTCTCACCTTCACTGTGCATCAATCCATTCGATGATCGTTCTTCTCTCCTCGCCATTTGATATGCATAAAATGATAGTCTTTTGCATGTGCAAGCTCACACATCAAAATTTGATACTGCTCTTTAAATTTATTCTTAAAATTTATAATAGCTGAGGTCAAATCCACAAGGAGGATGGTTAAAGATTGAAATCAAGGAATATTTTTGGTAATTTTGGATTAAGAAAGCAAAAATTAATGATGCAAAAGAGGGAGATATATGTGGAAGATGCAATGAATTAATCAAATGCTTACAAACTCCTTTCGAAGGTTAGAAACCCTTAATCGGACTTTGAAACTATGATTTATGATTTGAAAATATAAAATATGAATGAAAATATTGAGAAAATGGAAAAGCCTTGTTGCATGTACTGCATAGAGTTCTTGTTTCCAAAAAATATGAAAGAAGAAGAACAACAAGAAGAAGAAGTCACATTGAGATACGTCAGCACGATAGAAAGAGGTATGTTAGAGCGAAAAAGAAGAAATATTCTTACATCGACTTGCACAAGCAAGAATAGAGAGGAGCTGAGGATGGATGAGGATGTAGAAGGGAAGGTGAATGTGGAAGAAGAAAAAAATTCTTTCGCGACAAAAGAATTTTCTTCTTCCGTCCATGGGTGTAGGAGTAAGAGAATGGAGAGAGTATAGCTGGAAAGAGAAGGAGGTGAGAGGTGGCGCGATGAAGAGGTAGGCATGGTGGAGAGAGGGCTTATGCACAGCAGAATTTTTATTTATTTATTTATTGTTGAAAATCATTTTTATTTTATTTATCAATTATTTTGACTTAAAAAATTCTAAATTTTTTTAGAAAAATCAAGAATATCTTCTAAAAACATAACTGTAATCATTTTAAATCATATTAATCATACATAATCATGGAGTCATAAATACTTTTGTGTAAATAAATGTATTTTAAACTATAAATAAATAAATAAATTCATTTTATGTCTTAATAAATTATTTTCTTGATAAATCACTTTCATAAAGTTCTCATAAAAATTATCAAAACATAAAAAATCAAGAAAATCCTTTTAAAAATAAATATTATAATTTAATCATTTTAAACCATGATAACATGTATTTAAGATCATATTTATAATAATAGATACTTATATACATGATATGAATGCATGAATTTGCAAGTTATCAATTGTCTAACTGTAGGACTCCAACCTATCAAATAAAAGGAGATAGTCTCTAAGAAATTATGCTCTCAATTTTGATAACATGTATTTTTACATGATTAATTCATTATTATTTGATGATTTTAAGGCATAATTCACATTATTATTATGGATGCTATCACGTTAGATATAATTTTTACATTTATCATTTGGTTCATAAGTTAAATTTGTATTAAGTTATAGTTAATGTTATGCATAATTGATCTTTGACTCTGTAAGGTCAAAGAAGGATGATTTAATCATGTGTGCATGATTTTCATGATCATACATTGAATGAAGGACGTGAGGGATGAAAACATGAACAAAACAAGAGGTTTTCAAGATTTTTTTCTAAGTTATTTCTATTATAATTCCAGGCTATAATGAAAAATAACACAAAATAAGGATCAAATGAAAAAAAGATAATTAAAAAGAGTTTTCTATGAAAATATATGACTATTTTAAGTTCAAGGGGTTTTTCTAGAATTTTATTAAATTTTTCTTAAACTTTGTAACATTTTTCTATTGTTTTAGATTTTTTAAGGATTTTTAAGAATTAAAATTATAGAATAAAGGTTTATTTTAATGTGCTGATGTGGTTTGCTAATGTGGCAGCATGGACACATGGAATGAAGGGATGGCACTAGACAGTGCTTGGTTAGCGCCTACATTGTGCCATTGAGGGGAGTGTTAGTTCTTAAAACTTGTTTTTTTAATCAATAATAGCCCTGAATGTGCCAATCTTTTAAGCTTGGTTTTTATTATTAATCTTTTCAATGTGGGATAAATAAACTCATTATTACAGGGACATGTGGCACTTCTAAAATCGCCTGATCTCATGGTCCAAGTATGTGCGACATGTGGCAGAATGGAGATTGTTGAATGCACGGACGACCAGATCAACATCCCAAATCATCTCTAATTTACATGTTTTTCTCTCTTCTCAGGGCAAATCTGGGGGAACATATGGCGCAATCATGTTCATCATGCACTTAATGAAGACAATCCGATGGTTGCCGCATATTCCACTCATTCTCTCTCTTCCTAGTGACTCACAAAGTGCTACGTGGTGAAATTCTAGGCCTTTCAAGCTTGATCAAGATGAAATTAATGGTTAGTGATCAAGCATTTTTTAAAGAAAAATCAACAACCAAAAATGCTCTAGATTGAAATCATGATATGTTACGATCCTAATGAAGTTAGGGGTTAAAATTTTTTAAGCATGATCGTCATTTCATGCTCTTCAATCAAGTTTTTTATTACGATTGATTTCAATTGTGATGCACAAAAATCAAGGTTTTTAGTATTTCTTTGGGTGCTTCTTGTTAGGTCTAATCTCTATTAAGTAGACAAAGTTATATATTATTGTGGATTAGCTATTATTTAATCCCATTAAGTGATTAAATTATGTTTAATGTGGGGATTACGACATTCATTTATGTGTGTGGAGTTTAATTATGTGTAGAGGCAATTAAATCAGTCATTAGTCATTAATGGGCTGACTAATTATTGATTAAAGGCTTAAGCTCTCCTCACTCTCTATAAATAGGAGGCCATAGTCCACTTGAGTACTAACGATACGAAAGCGTATGGTCGTTGAATACACACAATGTCATGTCAAAAAAAGTCCAAACTTAACAATTTAAAGATTAATTCACGAATTGAAGGCTATAATGGTAAATAAGGGTTGAATTCACAGAGAATTAGGGAATTTTGAGAGATATCTTTGAAATTTGATCAAATAGGATGACAAATTGAGTTTAGAAATAGGCATTTATAATATTAAGAAATATAACTCAATTGCAAATCCACAGAATCAAAAATTGAGTGATTTGGATTAGAATTCCCGGAGTAATCGAAGTTTGAAAATAGGAGAAAAATCGTGTCGCAAAATTGATTAAAAACCAAAATTAAAACACAATTAAACTTAATCTACGATTCAAAATGTAAAATTAATACTAAATAAAAAAGATTAAGATAAAAACACACAATCTAACCCAAAGTAGCCCTCGAAATGATCCAATTAATCGCCGGATTCATGGCTTTTCATTCCGCAATTTCGAAGACGAAAATTGGCATTCAAGATGTGATTTCTCCTTCTCCTCTTGATCAATTTTCGATTTCAAGCACTCCTCGGATGCAAAAACGTGTCAAGAAGGGAAAGAAATCGATTGACTCTCGAATTGTGGTCTGTAGACAGTTCGATTTCACTCGAAAATCCAAGGGTAAGTTCCGTTTCACGAAGAACACTCTAATTTATAGAACAATTGGGCGTAACTGTCAAATTTGAACGTCCATCGTGATCAACAATCCAGATGAAGCGTCGTTAGGCAAATCGGTATGTTTAAATGGTGATCGTCTGATCGGTGATGAAAGGTTGAGATGCGTCCACGTCGCGTGAAGAAAGAGATGCGTCGTTTTGTCGCTTTCGTTGGATCTTCATTGGATGGTTATGGTGAGTCCACATGTCGCAAGGTGAGTAGTTAAAATCGTCACTTAAATCCGATTTGAGGCACGTGCTCTGATTAATGATCCAGTGGACTCCGCGTCCATGCAATCTAAGCGCTTTAATTGATTCGCTCACATCCAACGCACCATATTCAGCCACGCCGCCTTCAGTTCAAAACAAGAGGTGAACATAGTCCCACAAGGAGAAAAAGAAAGGATTTGATGCGTTTAAAAGGTAGCGCGGCTTAATGGGTTACTGAATTTTGATAATCGGGATGTATCAATATACTATATAATAATATATATATATCACGCACACACATGTCACCTCCGCGCCACGCAGGCGCTCGCATGGGCTCGCGTGGCTCTGCCACGTGGCCTTGCGTGCCACGTCGCATCAGCGCGGGTCCTGCGCGATAAATTAACCCATTTTTTTTCCCTTTTTTAATTGTGTTTTAATAATTTAAAAATAGAAAATACACTTAAATAATTCCAGAAAATTCTAGAAAATTCCTAGAAATTGTAAAAATCATAACTTTCAAAATACAACTCCAAATTAATTCAAATTTTTTTTGTTGGATCAGAAATTGAATAATCTATTATTATAAAAAGTCAAAATATTAAAATAGTAAGAGAATGAATTTTAATTAAATAAATATATTCATGTATTTACTAAAATAACTTATAAAAATACATGAATGTTAATAAGCATCATTTCTCTTATCATTTAATCATGAAAACATACTTTATGATTTCAAATATAATTAGGATTAAAATTATAATATTTAATTACACATAATTATCCATAAAATGATGTATTTTTAGATCATAACATGAAATTATATAAAATGATAGAAATATACTTAAAATATGATAACATGCATACAATTAGAACAATTAATGCTTTTATTTGCATTAATAATCATGTAAATTTCATGTATAAATAACATGTTATCAAGTACCCCGATGCTTATAACCCTCTAGATAGAATCCCATTTCTTCTAGAGATCAGGAGGTTATCTTGGGGATATTCAAGAAGGCTATTATCCACTTCGGTAATCTACTATGATGAGGAATTATCCCATGAATCCAGGTATGAGTTTAATTCCATTTTATGAATCTGATTATGCTGAGTGAATCATGATGCATACTCAAGTTTCATCACTTCTAGCATTGGTTAGATGGAGGAAAGAGAGCATCAATCAATTTTTCGTCATCAACCAAACATCATTTTTGGTAAGTTTCTTATATTTTCTACTCATTCCTCTTTTTAGATTAAAGTCACCAAGTCTAGGCAAGATCTACGGACTCTTGAAAAAGTAATTGATTGGAGAACATCACTAGATAGTGTTTTGATCGCGGACCTTTATATTAGGGTTTATTTTTTTCCATCTCTTCTATTTTCTCAATAGTTTCATATTTTCAATTATAAATCACTATTCTATTGTCCAATCAAGAAATTTAGATCCTTGAAAGGAGATTTGAAGTGTTTAATCAATTCATCAAATCTTCCGAGTCCATCTCCCTGTTTCATCAATGAATTCCATTTTCTTAATCTAAAATTACCACAAAAAAATGTATTTCAATATTTTTTTCTCCTTGTGGATTTGACCTCGACTTGCCACTATTCTGAATGTTAAGAATAAGTTTGGGGAGTTGAGTTTACACATATAAAAAAAATGTGTAAATTTATTCTTGTATAGATAAATTTTGTTCTTTTAATGACCGTGATTTTACTCATATCAAAAAAGTGAATTTGCACGTATGAACTTGATCTTTTAACATGTAAAGTAAAATGATTAAAAAATGGGTTTTCTCATGATTTCTAATTAGACTAGTTTTAACTAGAAAGTCACCCTAGAACCTTCCATGATACATATTCTAGTTTAAAACTTTTTATGTCAGCACCTCAACCTATCAATTGGGTTAAATCAATCTATGATTAGTTAATTAACTAATATTAGATATGTAATTATTAATTTGATAGACCAACAAGGAGTTTTTTGGTTTACAAGGTTATTTAACTAGGTGTGTACATAGGCCTAGATGGTCACAAGCATAAGGTTACTGGATAACGAGATAAATATATTAGTATTTTGTGTTATTTTGAAATGCCAGACTCTAGATAAAGACCTTAAAGGGTTGGGTTTTACATACCCATGCAACTCCCTTCCCTAGATCTTCACTTATCTTCTTCTCTTTCCTTCAATTCTAATGTGATAATTGATGGTGCGGAAATTTTTAGGGATAAAGGCTATGTTAGCTAGTGCTTTTGATCACGCACAAGGAGAAGATCTGTCAAGACAAGAATCATGCGGATAACATTGGAGGCCCCTTGGTGCACGATTTGTAACATCGCATTCAAAGAACCAAAAGTATTATGAATCCAATTTCGCACAAGGTCATATGGTCACATTTTGTTTTGTTTTCTCCTTCTTTTTTAATCTTTTCTCTTGTCGTGTGATTAAAGTGGTATTCTTGTCATTTCTGCTTCACATATTGGATTCTCTCTTGCGCTGATTTTCTCTCTCTAACTTCTCTCTAAGATATCCCCTTGATTTATTTGATGATTTGTGTGTGACTTAGAGAGTGAGAAATTCTGTTTTATCTAATTTCTAAATATATATTCATTAAAAATTAAGTCTTCATTTTGTCATCTAGTTCTTTGAAGAACAAGTGTTCATCAATCATTGTTGTTAAAAACCTTATTCCATGTGGACTGAACATTGACTCATAATTGGACAAAAATTTTAGAGTATGTTTTTATACATTTAAGTATTTTCTAAAAATGTGTGAACATGTGTTTTCAACGACCCCCATTTTATGCTTACTCCATGATAGTGAACGGAAAGTAAGAGGTAGAGTGATTAGACATAAGTCACTTTTTTTCATAACGAGACAGGACAGCCGTGGAGAGAACCTAGCCCCAGATTTGAGAGGTGATGGAGGGATCAAGACTGCAAAGCAGACTTTCAGTGTCAATTCCTCTAGATACCAAGTCTGGCTAACCAAATCAGTGATGGCTGGTTGATAAACCTTAAGTTCACATCAGCTTTGCATAGTGAACCTGGATGCACATCATGGCATTCTGGAGTTGTAGACACGCATGAATTTGGGATAATCCGATGCCTGTGGATCTTTTGATAAGATAGGAAAGTCATCTATGTGACTGAATAAAATGCAAGAAGCTTGCCGTCCAATTAAATATTTGAAGGAGTTATCAGGTAGAAGTTATAGTAGAGTGAAAGAATCTGATCAATTCATGTGTAGAAAATAAATGAGCCAGAAAAAAAGCACTGAACAAAGTCAAAGGAGAGCGCTTAAAGAAGAAGGAAACGGCAGCAAGAGCAGTGAAAGAAACATGATAGTGTATGAATGTTTCAGGCAAATCAATAAATGAGAAGACCGAGAAGGGACTACAAAATTTAAAATGAAGACGACGAGGACTCACCAAAGCTCTCAATAACACATCATCTGTAGAATTTGGCACCACTGATAGAAGAGCAAATCCAATGGAGAACCTTTAAAATTTGGCTATTCTGCCATTAAATCTCTCTCTCTCTCTCTCTCTCTCTCTCTCTCATCTGTGAGTCGGCATCACCACGATGAGGTGGACCTTTCCGGTGAATCTTTCGTTACAGAATAGCAAATCCTATGTTTTGTAGGACCCAACGATAGGTTGCAAAAGGGAAAGTAATCGACAATCTCAGGAAGAAAGAGAAGTAAATCATTTCTTATCTAAATCTCTACACCACTCAAGGGTACACGAGCTTACATTTCACTAGAAAAATAGAACCTACGAAAGAGATGGAGAGAGAAAGAGGGCGAGTAGAGAGAGAAGATAGCGTGGGAAAGTAATTGAAAAAGTCAACCGCTATAGTCACCCTCAGCAAACTTTTCCTCGGGGTAGAAGACTGCGACCACCTGGTTGCCGCCGAATTTCCTTCCATTGAGGCCCATCTTTGCCTTGACAGAGCCCTCCGGGTCAGTATATTCCAAAAAGACCTACCAGAGAAAAAATATTTACTTTTGGTTCAATAAAGTAGCAAAATTATATTCATAAAAATATAAATATCAACTGAGCATTGACCTTGCCGACTCCCGAGTCTATGTCTGCATTCGGACTGGGCCGGGGGATGACCACATTGACAAGATTACCTGGATCGATGCAAGAAAAATTGTAAAAGTCAAATAAAAGGTAGTGAGAGAAGTAAACGGAAGATATGTAGGATCAGCGTACCATATTTGCTGCCCTTCGGTTTTCATATCCTCCAAAATGTCAACATATTCATCGTCATCTCCGAGCTCATCAGGTGAGACCACCTGGGTCAAACAGACGACCTTTGTGGGGAGTGTGCCAGGTTGAAACATTAGTTGCTTCTGCAATATCAAATGAGGCCATGAAAAAAAATGTTAGAACGAGAGAGCTAAAACAGGGGTGAATGCCTTCTCTCTCTCACACTCACGAATGCATCTCGACATGCAGACACTGATGTCTACGAGGGGCAGATGCTAGATGACAAGCAACACACTGAAGAATTTTAGGTATACATTGTTCAAAAACAGAAGAGATCAACATTTATATGATGTATGCATATGTAATGACAGAGAGCAAATTTAGATGTATATGTACATCTATAAATACAGATAGCAAAGAGGGTTCTGCATAAGAAGTAAAACACTACAGAAATATGAGCTTAACCACTACGCGTGAGATAAGAATGAGTGAGGTAAGGAGCAAAGAGAGATGCAACATGGCGGGCAAACAGGATAAGAATATGAGTTATCACTTATTTGAGGCCAATTAAAAAGACAGGGTATACATTGATATCTATAGACGGATGACAGAGGGTGCTCTGAGCATTACACCACATGGATCTGATGTATGCCGCATTCAAAAGAAAGCATAGAGAGTAGATACATACATAGAATGGGGTGTTAAATATATATTGAGAGAGAGAAACAAGAGAAGGGGCGTTAAATAGAATGCTAAAAGTGACAGGCATCTAACCTAGACGATATTCAAGGCCAATAATAAAAACTGACACTGCTAACCTAGAAATGTGCAGGAGATTTGCACCCCATCCCAGCACATATACAACAATGTTAGACAGATAAAGGGACCGGCTTCTCAGCACAATGATACAACAAGACCACGAAACAATTGCCTCAATGACAGTAATAAAATAGCACAGACCTGTAGAGCAACCTGCTGCTGAGCATGCAGTAGAATGCTTTCCTGCTCAGGCCTGGGCTGAATAGTCCCCTGATTGGCCCGTCTCACAGTCAAAGTCTTATCCCCCATCTTGATCCCATTCAGCGCCGCACAAGCAATGTCAGTCACTGAGAGATCCTGGTATACACAGAAGGCATAGCCCTTAGAGTTCCCAGTTTCCCTGTCTTTGACCAGGTCAAACCCTCGTAATGGCCCAAATGACTCCAAAAGCTCCCTTATCTGGGTCTCAGTCAGATAGTAAGGAAGCCCACCAACAAAGATCCTGTCCGGGCCTTCCAGACCACCAGCTGAGCCTGGAGTTAATCCTACCGCACCAAGATTCAGATTAGGGTTTGGCTGACTGGGCCCCAGGGCTGCTGCCAGAGATGGGTTGTAGTCAGTGGGCCGCCTCACTTTGACAGGGGTCCCCTGAATGAGATAGGACAGTTAGTGCTCTTCACAAATGTCACAGGATTAAGGATTTCAGGTTTAGGTTGTTGAAGGCTTAGAGCTCGTATAAAGGGGTTAGGATTTTAGGGTATCAGGAGTTAAGGGTTTGGGGTTTAAGACTTAAGGGTGAACCTCAAAGATGATGCCGTCCAATGCCATGGCATTAGATGCTTCTTCAACTGAGCGCATTTCGACGAACGCAAACTTTTTCTCATGGTTTATGTATACATTTACTACGGCATCACCTTTGGAAAAAGAAAGGAAGTCAGTAATAGCATTGGAATCATTTTGTAGTAAAGGGAAGTGGACAAACCAGGGCCAGCAGTGTTTCCTCCTATAACTGCCATCACTTGGCTGAAAAAGGTTGCCACTGACTGCACACACATCAAGATTTGGCAAGGAAAAACAAAATATTAGGCTTAAAGTAGATGGAAATAAAGAGAGAGGATGATGAAGAAGAAGAGATGAAGGTCGTGGTGACAGAGATTGCAACAAAGATAAAGATGGTAAAGATGAGGGGCGGTGATGCAGCTACTGACAATGATGGAAAGGGGCGGTGGCAGAGATGATGACTGGTTGTGATGATAATCATGGTGGTGATGAAAACTAAAGAGATTTATGAACCTGTTCATTTGCCGTAGGAGGAAGACCACCAACATAAACGCGCCGTGCATGCCGGGTGGCCTAAAACAATCAGAATAGGAGTCAAATCCCAAGGATAAGAGAGAGAGACAGAGAAACCAACCATACATTTTGTTATCCTAACAGAAAAGAATTTATCCCTTCCATTTTGTGATTTTTTATTTATGTTGAAAGATTAGAGCCCCATGCAATGAAACCTTTTTCATCAGTGCGCTATTATAAGAGTTTTACATTGCAATGATGTCAGCATACCTGTTGGGTCATTGCTTGAACCGGCATCACAGGAAGAGCAGGGAACTGGAAACAAAGCAGTCAATGAGCACCAGAAAATGAACACAAGCAGAGGAGTTACAAGTAAAATTACCTGTCCAGGCATAAGGAGATTTGAAAACATTCCAGAAATAGCAGGTGCAGCTCCAGGCAGTGGGACTGGAGTAGCCAGATCAAGGCATCGAAGTGAAAATATTAGCACTGATTTTATAGAGAGAGAAAGAGAGGGAAATATATATCATATAGTATATGTAGTTTGATCCTGAAGATTTCCTAATAATATAGTTTTAAATATGTTCTTTAGAAGAGAGCATAAAAAGGAAATATATAAGGTCTACCAAAAAAGGGCAAAAGTTGCCAGTTGAAGACGAATCAAGATCCATCAAACCGTCGCATTGACCGCTCCGTCTACATATAAGCTACAGTAGTCGGCTGAGGCCCATTTTGCCTTCTTACAACAAGAGAAAAACACAGGGACACAAACAAACACCAAAAACAAGAAACAAGCAAACAAAAGGGCGCTCAGTTTGGGATCATAAAAAAAAGATAATTACATCCAAATTAAGTACATCTATATATGAACAGTGCTTACCAAAATAACCCAGGGCAATAAATATGATTCTTCTACTTGAAAAAAAAATTCAAACCCAAGTCAATGGTTAAGGTGAAGAATTTGTACCTGCAGGGGGGGCACCTGGTAGCAATGAGGCAGTGGGAGGCGCCATATCAAATCCACTGACTCTTTTGCTGCTACAATTAGAAAATGTCAAATTAGCAACTTATTGAGCGAAAAAGATAAGCAACAGGGGAAGCAAGTAACCTCCAACTCATACACCATGTCATGCATTGTTATTCTCTAAATTAAAATCATAGGTGATACCCAGGGACAACTTTTTCATACAGGTATACAGTAGAAGCAAAGGAGCCTGGCCAAGCCTGGTGTTCACCAGAAAAGGGATCGCCTTTTTCTATTAGATAGGGTAATTACGACCATACATGTGATTGATACGAATTAAGCCCACCTGACATTGGAGCAGGAAATTGGGTTTGTCAATATTGTTGACAAGGCATCCCATTTATAGGGAGATGGATTAAAAATCCAACAACTGATGTGGTAAACGGACAATTAGTCCAGCTCAGGATATCAGGTAGTAGAACTCGGAAATCTAGACATGAAGAACAAAATACTTATAATTTACAAATGAGCCGCATACACAGTAGATAAACTGAAGGAAAGTACGGCTGATTCACCCTCACAGATCTTCAGAGGACTTTGGGCATCAAATACACGAGACAGTACAACTGATTGCAATTGAAATCAACGCATTGGTCAACTAGTCCTATTAGATATTTTTTGGGGAAAAAGATCTATTAGATATTTTTTTGGTGGAAAACAGCTTATTAGATTTTTGGGGGGCAGGAAGTCCATTAGATATATGGAGTCTCTTTTAGTCCTCAGAAGAGTGCAGATATACTTCCATTATTGTTCAACAAACTTATGGCCTCTAGGAAGGCAATAGATTGGGTTACAGGGAGTATTTTGAGGCATGGGAGGAACACGATGTGAGTTTGGTAATTTTCTAGGGTTATCCCCATCTAATCCCAGCTTCTTTGTGTTCAGGTCGTCTATATCCTTCTGGCAGTTTGACCTCCATCCGCAATCCCTCTCATTTCCAAGAATTGGATCAATCAACAATCGTGGGGCCCACAGGTTAAGGGATTTTCAACTCGGCCCACAATTATGTTGTCAGGCAGATCTGATGGCCCAGACTGAAAATCCACCCCATTGGAGAGAGAAGCAAGAAATAATGAAATACAGTTATAAGGTGTTTTGAAATAAAAATTACCCTCCATCACCAAAGTCCCCTCCACAATCATCAAAATCAGTGGCCATCAGATGGCAGCTTGACAGAAATCAGGAGGGCTCCGTGATTTCCAAGATGAGGATTAAATTGGATCACAACAATCTACCCCAACATCTGAAACCTACTCATTTAGGCATGTACTCTTGCAGTCTATTGTCAGTTTGGCGATATTAATATGTTTTCTTGTCTTAACTCTCTCTCGATTAAATTTTCAAGAGACTTTATTCATTAAGCATAAGAAAATGTGACTAACACTCATTGTTTAGGATATAAAAAATCTCTAACTGCAGTCACATCGAAAACAGATGACAAACAGACCACAAAAGAAATATAAAGCTTCTTTTGAATAAAAGTAAAGGCATAGAGAAAATCAGAACTCTAGAAAAAGAAAATTTATTGTATCACTTAGACATAAATAGAAGGGGGCTTTCAGATGACCTCTTTGATCGAGAGCGAGAGCGAGATCTGGATCTTCGTTCAGATCTGCTCTTTGAACCGGAACGAGACCTATGACGGCGTCGACCCTCTCTGTCCCTATCAGGATCTCTGTGCCTAAAAGAGAAACAAATCAGTTATTAAAACACTACACAGAAAACATCTGTATTTGCAGAGAAAATTCTAGATAATCATTTAGATAGAAGAGTTTGGTCTAGTTATCCATGATCCATATTTTCTAGAAATCCATGTCTATTATAAAACAAATCCACTCTACGTATACATCACAAAGAAAAACTAATCAAGGAAAAACATAACCCCTGATCAAGACAAAAGAAATTATATTATTCGACCCAACACTACATTGAGTTAGAACCATAGTATAATTTGTTTTTAAGTACAGAACCATGGTATAACTAGCTTCACCTAGCTTCATTTTTTCTTAAGAGAGCTTCATTTTTTAATTGATTGGGTCAAGAGATTCAGGTCCAGTATCTGTCATGTTCTATTATATGAACACCAAGAAGAGCAAATGAATGACAGAAATACCTCCAGATAAAGACTAAGACCACAAAACGTCATGTCCATAATTTAAAAAATTCGTTTTGAATTAAAGAGTTCTAATGGCCAAAAAAACTATGGTTTGAAGCCTGAGGAGCAGGTTAATACCTATCATGGTCTCGACTGCGGCGAAGCTCTCCATCATCTAACCTCTCTTTGCTACGCTCCTTTCTTTCGTCCCTATCCCTGTCCTCTCTGTGATGACGATCTCTTTCCCTGTCTCTTTCTTTGTTCCTACCTTTTTCACGGTCCCTGTCGCGGTCTCTGCCATGATCCCTTGAACGAGTACTAGCTCCTCTGTCCCTTTCTCGCTCTCTATCTTTACTCCTGGAGGATCCCCTCTCCGAATCATGGGATTCGTACTGTCAAAACAAGAGCGTAAACGCAAAGAACATCAAGAGGATTGAAGAAAAAGATATGTGGACATCTTTTGCTCGTGCCGAAAGAAAAAACTCCATATATGAGAGGCTAAAGAATCCTTATACAGAAATATTAACTGAAGAATTAAAGACAAAACAAACGATTGCAGCCAAACAGGAAAGTGGGAACTAACTTAAAAGTGACTGTCGTAGAAAATGCGAAAGTTCTGTTGCATAAGAGGAAAAAAATTCTCATAAAATAAAAACACGACCAGAATCCCAAAATCTCCGAAAAGTAATCGCAACACAGTTATTCGAGAAAAATCCTCTTCCCTGGATCGATTTTTGAAGGCTAACAAAGAGGAAAAGAGAAATCAAAGGGGGAAAATATCAAACTGAAGTACATAACAACCTGAGATCTGGTAACACCGCGGGCATTCGATTCCTGGAAAAATCCGCCGTTACTCTCCTCTCGCCCCTCGTCCTCCGCCATTTCTGTCGGCCTTCCCCGATTTCAGCGACCGCTGAGCAGAGAAGTCTTCTAACAAATACTAGGGCTTCTAGGAACTGTTCCAGAATAATAAATATATTATTGGAAAGAACCTCCGATGGAATAACGAGTCTCCCGAGTCGAACCGACTCGGGCAAAACCGATCCGCTAAAATTAAACTTTCTAGGTTAAAAATAATGATGCCTATTGATTTACCCCTCTTCTCTTTCAAAAGTCATTTATCATATTACTCTCCTTAAACTTGAGAACTCATTGCAGAATGAACTATCTGTTTGATCCAACTATCGTGTCAAATACATATTTAAATTAGGGCCATGTTCATTGGTGAGAATTCATGTGTCATTGGCTAGAACAGGTTGAAGAATCACTTGGTTGTTAACAGCAAATCACTGATTCTTTAAATGTCAGTCATCCTTAGATTGTGTTGCATCCTTTCAATGTGCTATAAATTTTAAATCTGTATAAAAATTTGGATTTTATTCATTCACATTACTTACCATTGATTAGTGATGAGAGTACATGTGTTCTTATAAAGGAAGGGAAGAGAGGAGAATATGATGTAGAGATAATGGCCCTAACGGGAAAGGAGCTTGATAATACTATCAAACACTCCCCCTCGAGCTAGAACATATAAGTCAAACATGTACAGCTTGGTCGACATGACGTCGTAGGAGATCACAATCACAAGTTTCATGAAGACATTTGTAAGCTAATGAGATGATGTCACATGAGGAGTAAAGATGATTTCAAATATAACCTAGTCTCAGATATAATGGAAATCAATCTAAATGGGCTTCGTTCGCTCATAAAAGATAGGATTGTCAACAATAAAGATGACAACTCGATTATCATAATATATGGGTATGATAGAAGGAGAAGAAATGTCGAGATCGTTGAAAAGTGATCAAAGCCATACCATCTCCCGTACATTTTCAGCCATAGCTTGATACTCACTCCATGCCAAAGCAGGACACTACCTTCTATTTTTGGGACCTCCAAGTGGTAAGATGAGGTCCAACATGTGTACAATAACTCGTAGTAGATTTGCAGTCTCTCTTGTCACTTATATACTCGACATTGGAGTAGGCTACAATACACATATGTTCATGTCATCGATAAATGAGTCCTCTCATAGGGGCTCACTTAATATATGCTAGAAGCTATAGAGCTCCCTCCCCTTGAACTCACCGAGGCTCTTTCTTGAACTGACTCAAAACATTGATAGTGTACAAGATGGCAGGGCAAGCAATTGTGAGATCTATTAGCTTCTCGACAATCACCGATAACAATTAGCATCCTCAAAAAGTTGAGATAAAGTATCTTAGAACTACAGGTGAGCTTCCGTCGGTGAGATCTCCACGTTACTTCCAAGGATTCAAGTATCCTAAATCACATCAAGGGCATACTTTCACTAGGTCATACTGAGTTTCCCATCTTGGTGCTAAGAAAGTACTTAGGAATCCCCAAGTCTCACATGCTAAGGTGTTGTTGCAAATAAGGTATGGTAACATGAATTTTTTGTCTCATCAATTCCAATCACAAGGATGTCGTCGATATAGACTACAAGAATAGTAAGAATTCCCTCAATCTTCTCCTAAAGCATAATGGAATTGGCTTCGCATGACGTGAAACAAAAGATGGTGAGAAGGCCACTAAACATGGATGCTAATCAAGTGGATTGACTTGTCTTGAGTCTATAATAGCTTGTAGCAATAAACACATCTTGGATGACTCCCCCTGAGCAACATAACCCAAAGGTTGCCCCATAAAAATTTGTTGCTTGAGATCACAAAAAAGAACGACATTAGAAACATCTAATTAATGGAGAGACTAGGCCTAATTCACAGCGAGATAAAGACAAGAATACCGAAGGATTTGAGGCAAACAATAGGGGAGAATGTCTTGGTGTAGTCGATGTCATATGCTTGGGTGAAGTTTCGAGCAACCAGACAGGCCTTGTAACATGCAATGGTACTATGGGGAGAATATTTGAGTGTGAACACCCATTTGCATGTGACACACGTTGACATCCGTTGAATGAGGTACCAAGGTCCAAATCCCGCGAGAGATCAAGGCATCCACCTCCAAGTCCATCGATGTCTTCCATGCACGTACTACTGTCGCCTAAACATGAGACAGACCAAATCGTTGGCAACAACCAATGACTAGTGTTGTCAAGATCAATGGTACCGATCGCATCATGTGGCATGATCGCAAATTATCCCTTAAAATCATTAAAAAAAGGAGAACATGTATTTTCTTATTACAAAATCATTTAAAAGTCATTTTGACTATTAAAAATCTCTAAAAAAACCCAAAAATCCAAAAAAAATTCACAATTAATTCTAATTATTTAAACCCAAAATGATATGCATTCATAAATATTTTTCGTGTAAATACATGGGATAAATAAATAGGAGAACTAATATTATGATTGTATAAATTATTTTCTTGATATATCAATGTCATAACATTATCATAAAACTTTATTAAGTCATGAAAAATCAAGAATATTCTTTTAAACATAAGGATCATATTTCAGCCATTTAAACCATGATAATATGTATTTATGGTTATAAGGGCATAAAGTGTCTGATAGAAATGCATGGATTTGCATGCTATCAAGGTCGCACAAGGAAGAGCATATATAAGGGAGAGGGGAGGGGAGGGCTAGGGTGGCAGCACTGTAAGAGCTCATGTGTATGGTGGAGGATGCATAGGTGAACTTCACACAAGTACTAGATGAGGTGCAAGCAGTGACAAATCATGGAGGAATGATGGCCGACGCTAGAGGGAACGTATGGTGGCTGCATGGTGGCTACCCAATGTGCTAGGCTTTTTGATGCGGAACGACGTGTCAGGATTGTCGACCGTTCCGGACCACAGGGCAGAGGTCTACCTAGGTTTTGAGATGCATTCGAAAGCCAGTAAGAAAACAACGAGTAGTGATAAACACGACGACGAAGGACGTGAACGCCCGACGAACGCAGCAAGGGTATCTCAGAAATGAGCTAGGCCCACCGATAACCTAGGACTTAGAAGGTACGGATACGGCAATGCGGCGGGTTCCTTGGTACCGCGCACCCACCTTCAACCCGTCCGAAGTGAGACCAACCAAAAGAAAGAAACCTATCTACCTAGTCCCTTGTCAGATGTCACACAACTAACCTAGCCCCGGCGGTGGAAGCACGTTCGGGAGACACTGAGGGAGTTAAATGAAGTTCAAAGGGGCAACTGCAGACGAACCTGCGGGGCCGAGGCCCGGTCGGTCGTGACGAATAGCGGCGAGTAATCCGACGGCGATCAACCTGAAAAGAAGATGACCCCAGGCTGGAGCAGACCACGAGGTAATACTCGGGTCGGACAGTCTCCCGCACCACCCGGTAGGAGCTCTTGCTCAACAGTCCAGATGGCGGCGACCAAACGGTCTGACTCTTTCAACTCCCTAATTGACGAGGGAGGAGAGTCGGTCGCTAAAGGCTGAACCCCAAGACGAGTGCCGAAGCACGGGGTAGCAGCTGCTGGCGGCCGAAGCACGAAGCGACAGCGGTTTAACCGCGGCGTGGGCCAGCGGGTCAGTTGCGGCGGAAGCGCAGCGTGCATGGGCAGCAACGGTACACCAAGTGCACGAGGCGGGTCGGTAGAGTCCGGGCGGCCACTGGAAGCCCGAAGGTGGCGTGGGCGGGGCGAACCGTGGGGGCGCAGTGTGGCGACCTGCTGAAGATGCAGTAGGGACAATCGTAGGGCAATCCCAGAGCCCTGGTTGAGTCTAGGGCTGCATGCTGGATGCTGGCGGGGTGTTGAAGACGATGGGGAACGCTCCGGAAGGTATCGGGTCAGGTAGCGGACCCGCGCGTGCGAGGGGTAGCGGCACAACGTCCAGGCCGGGGCGGCCTCGGGGCTGGCCCAAGAAGAGATGGGCCCGGGGTGGTGACGGACGGGGGGCCCACGTGCTTCCCAGGGCGGGTCCTTGAGCAGGAGAAGGGCAACTGACGGTTGATGGGCGGCGATCCAGGCGGCCAGGCAAGACCCTTTGAGAGGGGAGTCGGGGGCAGGGACCCCGTGATCACCCCTACACGGGCTCGAGGGCTTGGGGGAGATCCCCAATGAGGGTTCGGACCTCCTCGTACCAAAGGGGGGGCGGCTATCCCATGGGGTGGCGGCGGCTGGCGGGGTTTTGTCCAGGGATCTTCATGCAAAATGGGTAAAGAAGGTTGGGGGACCGTGGATGAGTAGCAAAGAGAGATCCACAATGGTTAGAGGGGACTTTGGAAGAGCTTCTTCACGGTAGGTGGCCATGGAGAAGAGGGGAAAGGGGGATTCATAGAGGGGAGAGGAGGGTTCCAAGGAAAACCCTACAAGAGACGAAAAAGGGGGAAATCGAGGGGAATAGGGTTCATCCAAGAACTCATAATTTCATAAAAAAAAACATCCCTCCAAGTGGCGCCCCTTATATATGAGGGTAAGGGCATTTCCGGTAATTGGTCCTACTGACCAAAACCACCCATACGGGAGATTAGAGCCACCTGATCAAATAAACCTTCCCTAATACAATTTAAGGCCTTCCTAACAAGAGGCCGTTAACATGCAAATTAAAACTTCAACAAAAAGGCCACAAACACTCGGCCATGATAATTCAAAGCTAGAAAGGGAAAAGGGATAGAGTCAACCTTTTCAGTCGCCCTGTTGACTAGGGCGTGTAGACAAAACCAGGATCCCTCACCTCAGCTCGGGCACGTCGTGCGGGCTGGAATCTGGTCTTCGGTCTGAGATGGTCCCCATCACTTTCACAATAGTTGTTGGGATTTGAGGTTGATAACTTTATGAAATTTTGATCAAAACATCAAATGCAACGGAAAACATTGAATCGGATATTCAAAATACCAGGCCACCAAGAACAGATGATCATATCATCTAGTATGAATGAGAAAACATACTTATAGGGTTTCCTTGAAAGAGTTCTTGAAGCTTTTCAAGTGTCTAGCGTCTAGCGGTATCCACACGGTCTCCGGATGATTGGATCTCCTCTTCAAAGCTCTTCACCAAGAGAGACAGAGAAGAATGAAGAGAATTCTCACAAGGCTTGCATGGGCACCTTGAGTTGTGGTCGTTCTCCCCGTATTTATAGACATTTGGTATGAGGTTTTTGCTGGGATCTAAGGCTCGAAAAGCTCTCCAAATCTTTGTCCAAAATAATGATTGCAGCGGAAGGTGTTGAATCAAAACATTCAACATCGTGGAAGCACCAAGAATGGATGATCTCATCATCCATTCTAGGTGTTCCTATCATCTAGTATAGAATAAAATTCATACTTACTTGGATCATTTGAAATAGTTCTTCAACCGTTCAAGTGTCCGGCCTCTAGCGGTATCCGCATAGTCTCCAAACGATCGGATCTCCACTTGAACACTCGTCACCACGAGAGGAATAGAAGAGGGAGGAGAAGTTCCACTAGGCTTGCATGGGCACCTCTGTTATGGTCGTTCTCCCCCTATTTATAGACTTTGGGAATGTGAACTTTTCACAAAAACCCTTATTATTATGTCTATATCCACCAACGTCCATTGACCTTATGTGTGTGACCCTCTAGGTCCATATATCTTGCCAGTTAATGACTCTATCAACCCAATAACACTTATTGGTCCTTCTTATCAATTAACTATATCAACATATAGATTAATTGAATAAGGATCGATTTAACCCAATCGACAGGTTGAGTCGCCAGCCCGGTGGGTGCCAAGCTACACCACATGCTCTAGGAGATATGGAGTATATTAGAACTCTTTCATGGAAACTTTCTGTCATTGGTTACCGTGTACGTATAATCCTTCATCCACACGAGACTCATGAATGACTTAGGGTATGGTTAATTGTCAAACCCTAATCCATCACTCAATTTAGTACTGATGCGAGTAGGAAATCATTGAGAACAACTTCTCTAATATTTTCGCTACCTTGGCTAAGGATTTAACCGCATCTCATTCCTTGAGTCGATCTCCTCATATACTGAGGGCGGATTATCCCATCTTGACCACACAATCATCTTCGTGGACTTCATATCGTATCCAATATATGACGTTTTAGATATCCCGTGACTAGGGATTCGTAAGTCATAATCAAAACACGATCATCCATCCACAAGATGTCTTTGGTGTCTCAAGTCAAAGGACCACATACACAATCATGACATGAATCAACCTGATTGACAATTAGGTATATTACCATTCAGGGATTCATACGGATCAATTCAGTGAACTCTTTCTCCAAAGAGCACCCACTATCTATCCTTAGTGTCTCCACACCGATGGCTATAGGATCGGCCATACTCATCATATGAGATGGATCAGATAGTGCTATTCTTTCCAGATAATTTGATGTCCTTCTCGAATATCCCACGAATAGGAATGTTTAGAACATATGTTTAAAGACTAGCGATCACTATATTATGATCTCATCATAATTCACTTAGTCATTGCACATGCTCATGGACTTCATTGCAAACATCACACAAGAATGACAATGAATAAATATCATTTCAACAAACATAAACAAGATTGATGAAAGTGTGATTGTCTTATAGGCCACATAATATCCATCAATTTTATCATAAAAACCCTAATAATTATGTATATATCTACCAACATCCATAGACCTTATGTGTGTGACCCTCTAGGTCCATATATCTCACTAGCTAATAACTCTATAGACCAAATAACACCTTATTGGTCAACCTTAATTAATTATCCACATTCACACATAGATTAATTAATCAGAATTGATTTAACCCAATCGATAGGTGGAGTTGCCAGCCCGTTGGGTGCCAAGCTACACCATGTACATCAAGAGATATGGAATATATAAGAACTCACTTATAGAACCTTCAAAATATATGGAGATATGGAGTATGTAAGAACTCACTTACAGAACCTTCCCGTCATCGATTACCATGTATGTATAATCCTTCATCCACATTAGACTCATGAATGACTTAGGGTATGGTCAACTGTGAAACCCTAATCGGTCACTCAAGTTAGTACTGATGCGTGTAGAAATCATCGAGAACTCCTTCTCCGATATTTCATCGATGACCATGTATGTATAATCCTTCATCCATATTAGACTCATGAATGACTTAGGGTACGGTCAACTGTAAACCCCTAATCGGTCACTCAAGTTAGTACTAATGCGTGTAGAAATCATCGGGAACTCCTTCTCCGATATTTCTACTACCTTGGCCAAAGATTTCATCGCATCTCATTCCTTGAGTCAATCTATTCAAATACCGAGGGTGGATGATCCCATCTTGATCACACAATCATCTTCATAGACTTCATGTCGTATCCAGTATATGACATTTTAGATATTCCGTGGCTAGGGATTCATAAGTCATAATCAAAACACGATCATCCATCCACAAGATGTCTTTGGTGTCTCAAGTCAAAGTACCACATACACAACCATGACATGAATCAACTTGATTGTCAATTAGGTATAATACCATTCAAGGATTTATACGGATCAATTCAATGAACTCTTTCTCCAAAGAGCACCCACTATCTATCCTTAGTCTCTCCACACATATGGCTATAGGATCAGCCATACTCATCATATGAGTTGGATTAGATTGTCCTATTCTTTCCGGATAATTCAATGTCCTTCTCGAATATCCCAGCAATATGAATGTTTAGAACATATGTTTAAAGACTAGTGATCACTATATTATGTTCTCATCATAATTCACTTAGTCATTGCACATGCTCATGGACTTCATTACAAACATCACGCAAGCATGACAATGAATAAATATCATTTCAATGAACATAAACAAGATACATGAAAGTGTGATTGGATTATAGGCCACATAATATCCATCAATAGTTGCATGGGGGGCTGGCGGTTGGTAGCAAGTGAAAGTCATGGGTGTTGGAGGTCATGGATGGCTGTAGGGCTAGTTGTGGTGGCTGCACGGTTGCTTGGAAATGGAGGTGTCATGACAGACATGCAGGAGAAATTTCCATGTTCACTTGTATTCGAGGAACCAGGCTTTTTCAAAACTCAAGTTCTTGGAAAATTCATTTTTATGATCTTCAACAAGTTACAAGCTTCAACATAAATACTCGAGTAAGCCCTATAGCTTGTTTCTAATCAGGTTTTCAAGCATTGTCATAATCAAGCATGGTCATAACTTAAAGTGGTTGCATCATGATCAAGCGCGGTCCTTCATCGGTCACACCTGAATTTTAATCATGAGTACATTTTAGTCGACTGAATAATACTTCACTAGTGATTAAGTGATATATTTCAGTGTTGCTAACCAAATTTTAGTATACCAAACAATATTTGTGAAGATGCAAACACAATGATATTTTTTTTAAAAACACAAGTGGCATTCAAAGTTCAACTATTCCACCTATTGTTGGGTGACCCACCCAAAGTTATATTGTTTATCTTAAAATTTCTAAAAATAAAAAATTTTTACCAAAAATTTTGAAAAAACCCAATACCTTAGATAATTCATATCTTGCAATCTATAAATTTTTTATGATTAAATTCTCTTTGTTGGATCAGGAGTCAAACTATACATTTTTGTATCATTTTAAATAAATAACCTAAATTTTGTATCTTGTTATCATGCCTTTTAAATAAAAAGATGTGGAATATATTTGATAAATTACTCTACCACAGATCAGAGGTTTCCGTCGACAATGAACAGCTCTGTTTATTTGTTGTAGTCGGTAAGTCAACTACGAATTGGTTCTTAGCAGCTTAACAGAAAGTGATAGCTAGAAAGACTAGCTAACATGGCTCTAGCACAAAAGACACTCAATCCAAAGTAATATTCAATCAAGGAAGTGGTGCATAAATGATAAGAACTGTGATCAAAGTAGAGATCAAAGCAGTAAATGAAATATAACGAAAATGAACTCGTAAGAAGCAAGAAAATAGATAGATGAATAAGGAAATGTCCACAAATTATTATAGAGAAAGAAAACGCAAAATCTGGAAAAGAAAATGTTTAGATGCAAAAAAATGAGTAGAAATTGAAATATACAGACCAGGAGACGTCCAGAAATGAATATAGAGAGTGAGCGCAGAAACTCATGGAAAAAAATAAATGTTTAGATGCAAGCCAATATAGATAGATTGTGAAATAGATAGACGAGGAAATGTAGAACTATAAAATACGAAATCTGGAAATGATAATGTTTAATCAGCAAGAAAAAGTTTTGTGGATTTCTCAACACACACACACACACACACACACACACATATATATATATATATAAGTTGATCTTGCACTCCAATAGTTTTATAAATTTAAAGATATAATATACCTCATTTACCTCCTTTAGGATTATACTTCATTATCTCATTTAAAATTAACCCTAAATTAGCTCATTTACCTTGGACGCTTGACACCTCGTATCCTCTTCAGCAGCAGCCATGGGAACATAAGTTTGCTCGTGTGATTTGGCTAAATACATTAGGTAAGAACATTAATTCATAATTTTTAAGATAATCATCCTTCATTCCTTGAAATCACTCGCCATTGACTAAGAACTAGCGAGAGAGAGAGAGAGAGAGAGAGAGAAAGGGGAAGGGTAGAGAGAAGGGGGAGAGCGGATGAAAATGAGAGAATGCATAGAAAAAGAGGGAGAGTTGGAGACTTGAGGAGAGAGGGGTTAGCAAGCAAGAATGCGAGCATGAGAGATGAGTAGAAGAAGATAATGAGAGCTCAAGAGAGCAACAACATGGAGTGAGAAAGGGATTGGATTGGGGGTTGGACCAACCCAACACCTATTCTAGATCCTCTCACTCTTCTAGCGACTTTCCATGTGATAAGGCCTCTCACGTCAAGTGAGTAGTGAGCTCAACCAAGATTCATAAAATTTGAAATACATTTAGGAAACTTATTTAAAAGATCCCTTATTTGTAAAATAATTAATCCATCTCCAAGTATGAGTCATTTCTCTAAAATTTTCTCCAATATCTGGAGAATTAAATTATATATCTTTTTCATGCAAGGAAAAAATGATAAAACAAATAGATAATTGTTTAATGAAAAATCACTAGATTGATTAAAAAAACAAACTATGACAAGTTAGCAATTGACTTTATTCATTTCATCTCCTTATTCTCTTCCCTTTCCCATGATTCACTAGACCAAACTCGTGAATTCCATAAACTCAAACAGAAAACATAGGGTTTGAAAACTCCCAATAGGGTGGTGGTTTAACCTAAGAGGGGGGGTGAATTAGGTTATGTGTTAATTTTAATTACTATTCACTACCTTTTCTGATTACTAAGATTCGTTGGTTAATCACTCACTTCCTATCCACTCGATGCACTCGATATTATTATACTGGTTGGGGGACCTAATGTCCCTTAATCCAGTCCCGAGTACTATAGACTCGGAGCCTCCTCCTCACTAAATGAAACCTAATCCTCTCACCACTCAAAGGGTGAAGGACAATGTTCAGATACAAGGTTTTTAGATTTGCCCCCTACGGCAAACCTAACTCTCACCTTTACCTGTCCCTACGGCACTACTCAATAGACCTCGACCTCCTCTGCTCCTGGACGCCCTGACTCCCTCAGGTCGATCTCCACAAGATCACTTGTCCCGTCACGTCCTGTCGTGCCTCTTCCGCTAGTACCGCCGACCACTGGTAAACTGAGACCTCGTCTTCCGGCTTCACTCGGTCTTCCTGCTCCCGAAGTCTTGACTCCTTCTCGTCTCAACAAATGAGACCTTCTCGTCCTCTGTGTGTGTGTGGGAATATGAAAGATGTGTATCTAAACGATGCTACCTAAATGAATGTGGTGGCGTACGACCCCCGTCGCCACCAAGGCATGACACTACGGCGCCGGTGGAGCCGACACCTACGCGCGTCCAGCCCCCTCGACAGGCGAAGACGAAGGATCCCGAGTTTCACTACACCAAGTGAGGCCCTCTTCTCGCCACGACACTTTTCGTAGAGCTCGCGCGCGTGGAGCTATCTTTTCCGTTTTCTATTTTATTATGACTTTATTAGCCCGCACGTGTTTAAGCGGGCCCTTGCATGTCTTTCTCTCTCTCTTTAGGCCTTTGGGTGGGTTTCCCTTTGTTTCGGGACCCTAGCCTAAGGCCCTTTCCCTTTTTGTGAACCTTTATTCTATTTCTATGAGTATGGGTGTGGGTTGTGGGCCTCAAGTGGGCCCTTTCCTCTCTTGGCCCACCAAGGGCTCTATAAGAGGGGAAGGGACCCCCCTACAAACCCTAGCCGTCATTTGAGAAAAGAAGAGTCTTCCTCTCGAGTGGCTGCTCAAGGAAGGTTAGGGAAGAAGTCCTATCGCCGACGCCGCCGCCGCTGCCGCCGCACCCGTTCGTGCCGCCGCCGCCGCCGCCGCCACTTCTTGCCCTAGCTCCGGATCCTCTCCACGCCGCCGCCATCGCCGCCGCTCCAAGCCGCCGTTGTAGCCGCCGCAGAGGTCCGCCGCCGCCGCCGCACCCTAGCTGCCGCCGCCGCCACCACCGCCGCCCAAGGCCGCCGCCATCGCCGCCGCGTCAAACCGCATCCTCCGCCGACCACCAAGGCCACGAACGCCGCCGCCGCACCCGCCGCCGCCGCGCCAGCGCCGCCGCCGCGTCTCGCCGCTGCCGCCTTCGCGTCCTGCTGCCGCCGACGCCACGCCCGGCGGCAGACGTCGCCGCCGTTCCGCTCGCCCCCCGCAACCCCGCAAGACTCCGCGCCCCATTCCGCCACGAGGACCGCCGCCCCCTGCTTCCCTCCCCGAACTGCCGCCCGGCGCTCCCTCCTCCGCTCCGGAATCGCCGCCCCGCCTCCCCTCGCCGCGCGCCGCCCGCCATCCGAAAGGAAGCCCTAGCCAGGGGCCGAGAGGGAACTGACCGATTCCCGCTGAGCCGACTCAGCGGGAATCGCCCCCCCTTCCCACATCTCCCTACCGATCCGGTCCCAGGGCCGCTGCCTCACCCGGACCGCTCCAAGGCAGAGCCCAGAGCCAGCTGAACCGGCCCGGACCGCCGTGACCTGGTGCGGCCGTCCGAGCCGATCCCCAGCCCAGGCCGATCCAGACCGTCCCAGGCCGGTCCCGGCCCAAACCGGTCCAGACCGGTTTCGATCCCGACCAGCCCGAGCCCGCGAGACCACCCGGCCGTCCCGAGGCCGGGTCCAGACCGCCCGAACCGGTCCAGAACAGCCCAGACCGGCCCAGAACGGCCCAGACCGGCCCAGAACCGACCCAGACCGTTCTGAACCGGCCTGCAGCCGCTCGAACCGAGCCCAGGACGCCGCCTCCTGCCTCACTGTGCTCGCCGCGACCCGTCCCGCTCGTTGCGACTCGTCATCGCCCCGCCCGCGCGCGACCGCTCCTCCGCGCTCCCTCGCCGACTCGCCCGGCGTCCGAGCATCGCTGCCGCGCCCGACGACCTCCCTCGCCCCGGCCGACGGGCTCGCGCCCCGCAGTTAGGCATTCATCCCCTTTCTCTTACTTTGAAGTTCTATATTTCCTTCGATACTTCCCGCATTTGTCTCCACCGCCCTCGGGCCTAGTTAGGCTGAGTGACGTCAGGGTACGGGATTGGGATCGTGGATCCGGCCGCTGGGTTGACGATCGAGCTCCCCCCCGACGACCCGAGGCTGCTCTCTCTCTCCTGCCGCGACTGATCTGGGAGGATTCCCGCTCCATCCTACTCGGCGTACCCCCGAGAGCGGCGTGACGACGCGCAGGAAGGTTGGCTGCTTGAGGGGATCTTAGACATCATTACATCATTTAGAACACGTAGATCATCCCATCCATAGTCCCCCCCTTAGAGGATATTAGCGCCGGACCGATTCACCCCGTCGGTCCTGCATCAGAATGGCTCTCATGACTGATGATAACTTTCTGCTAAAGTTGACCCCCTTTTTAAAATAGAGTTGACTTTCTTGATTCAAGTTGACTTTGATTAGATTTTGACCTAGAGTTGACTTTTCCGAGTTCTGATGACTCTAAGTTGATTACTAAACTAAAGTTGACTTTTTGCTAAAGTTGACTTTTTCTGACAGAGTTGACTTTTCAAACTTCTGTTGACTCAGAGTTAACTTTTGACCTAGAGTTGACTTTCTGACTTCTGTTGACTTAGGGTTGACTTTTGACCTAGAGTTGACTTTCTGACTTCTGTTGACTTAGGGTTGACTTTTGACCTAGAGTTGACTTTCTGACTTCTGTTGCCTTAGGGTTGACTTTTCTGACACAGAGTTGACTTTTCTGAACTCGATTGACTCTGGATTGACTGTTGATCCAATATTGACTTTTCTGCTAAGGTTGACTCACCTAAAAGGTTTGACTTTTCTGACACAGAGTTGACTTTTTTGAACTCGGTTGACTCTGGATTGACTGTTGATCCAATATTGACTTTTCTGCTAAGGTTGACTCACCTAAAAGGTTTGACTTTCTGACACGAGTTGGACTTTTCTGAACTCGGTTGACTCTAGATTGACTGTTGATCCAATATTGACTTTTCTGCTAAG
>CM044110.1:5126406-5380956 GCA_024174645.1 Lemna minuta
ACAACGAGTAGTGATAAACACGACGACGAAGGACGTGAACGCCCGACGAACGCAGCAAGGGTATCTCAGAAATGAGCTAGGCCCACTGATAACCTGGGACTCAGAAGGTACGGATACGGCAATGCGGCGGGTTCCTTGGTACTGCGCACCCACCTTCAACCCATCCGAAGTGAGACCAACCAAAAGAAAGAAACCTATCTATCTAGTCCCTTGTCAGATGTCACACAACTAACCTAGCCCCGGCAGTGGAAGCACGTTCGGGAGACACTGAGGGAGTTAAATGAAGTTCAAAGGGGCAACTGCAGACGAACCTGCGGGGCCGAGGCCCGGTCGGTCGTGACGAATAGCGGCGAGTAATCCGACGACGATCAACCTGAAAAGAAGATGACCCCAGGCTGGGTCAGACCACGAGGTAATACTCGGGTCGGACCGTCTCCCGCACCACCCGGTAGGAGCTCTTGCTCAACAGTCCAGATGGCGGCGACCAAACGGTCCGGCTCTATCAACTCCCTAATTGACGAGGGAGGAGAGTCGGTCGCTAAAGGCTGAACCCCAAGACGAGTGTCGAAGCACGGGGTAGCAACTACTGGCGGCCGAAGCACGAAGCGACAGCGGTTTAACCGCGGCGTGGGCCGGCGGGTCAGTTGCGGCGGAAGCGCAGCGTGCGTGGGCAGCAACGGTACACCAAGTGCACGAGGCGGGTCGGTAGAGTCCGGGCGGCCACTGGAAGCCCGAAGGTGGCGTGGGCGGGGCGAACCGTGGGGGCGCAGTGTGGCGACCTGCTAAAGATGCAGTAGGGACAATCGTAGGGCAATCCCAGAGCCCTGGTTGAGGCTAGGGCTGCATGCTGGATGCTGGCGGGGTGTTGAAGATGATGGGGAACGCTCCGGAAGGTATCGGGTCAGGTAGCGGACCCGCGCGTGCGAAGGGTAGCGGCACAACGTCCAGGCCGGGGCGGCCTCGGGGCTGGCTCAAGAAGAGATGGGCCCGGGGTGGTTGACGAGACGAGACCGCGAGGTCGTCGATTTCACACGGTCTCGTGTCAAAAATAATACCGAACTTACCAATTTGGGGAATTAAGAGAGAATTGAGGGGTATAATGGTAAATACGGGTCGAATCCACAGGGAATTTAGATATTTTCGAGATATCTTTTAGAATTTGGTCAAATTGGACGATGAATTGAGGTGAGAAATTAGGGAAAATGGTGTTTTTGGAAAGAAGACTCAAAGATCTATCCGTGGAATCAAAAATCATTCGATTTGGATTAGTAATCACGGAGAAATGAAAGATGGAAGTGGAAGAAATTTTCGGAACTCGCGAAGAACACACTTAAAATTGAAGTGAAATTAAACTTAAATTGAAATCCTAATCCTAAAATTGATGATACACGACGATAGATAAGAGGTTAAACTTGTTTTCTAACCCGAGATAACGATCAAATCGATCCAATTGATCGCCGGATCGACGGCTCTTCATTCCGCGAATTCAAACGTGAACATCGGTGTTCAAGAGACAAATTCTCCTCACTCGATCGTCGAAATCTCTCTTATAAACACTCCATGGACGCGGAATCTTGTCTAGAAGCGATTACAAGAGAGAGATTCAAGAGAGAATGCAAATAGATAGGTCAATTAGATCGAAACTCCCAAGAATGAGTACAAAAGACGAAGAACAAGGCTTATTTATAGCAAATTTGGGCGTAACCGTCCGATCATTTAGATCGACGGTTACGATGAAACGGTCCACGATGGACCGTTTCGATTAAGTCGTGGCCGTCGGATCTTGATGGACGGCCACGATTTAATCAAATAAAACGCTTATAAGAAACGTTTTGATTAATCGCCGTCGGATCGCGATCCAGCGGCTGAGATTCAATCCGCGCCGATTGATCTCAGCCGTTATAACCCTTCGAATTGACGCACGTGTTGATTGATCTCTTGGTGTGCCACGCGTCCACGCGATTAGCGCTTGAGATTCCGCCACGTGGCTTTAATCCAGCCGTTATAACTCTTCTTATTGCGCACGTGTCTTTGATCTTGATCTGTGGACCGCACTCACGCGATCAACGCGTGGGATCGATGCGCCCATTCGATCCGACGATTCTCCTCGCGCCACGTCACCTGAAACATATAAAAAGAGTGTGGATTAGTCCCACACGGAAGATGATTTTGAAACCGTCGGGTTTAAATAACTCGACGGTTTATAAGGGTATGACCCTCTCCATATAGGGGAGGACAGAGAACCCTTTTATAAATATAAGTATAATACTATATATAAGATATATTCGCGCCACGTAGGCGCGTTGCGCGGGTCCACGTGGCCTTGCGTGCCACGTCGCATCCACGCGGGCCCCGCGCACATTTTTTTTAATATTTATATTATTAAAAAAATCGAAAAATAAAATCATAGAAAAATTCGGAAAAATACAGAAAAAAATCCCTAAAAAAATTGTAAAAAAATCATATCTTTTTAAAAATACAACTCCAAATTAATCCAAATTTCTTTCATTGGATCTGAAATTTAATTATCTATCATTCTAAAAAAATTCAAAATATTTAAATAACAAGAGATTTAATTTATATTTCAAAAAAATACATTCATTTTTTTAAAAAGATTTTTAACTTTAGAAAATTAAATGAATGTTCATAAAAAAATAATTTCTCTTATTATTTAACTTTTAAAAACCATTCATAATCTCAAGTAAAGATGGGTTATAAAATTATTTATCATTAATTTATCATAATTAACCCTAATTTAGTGCATTTTGAGATTATGACATAAATATGCATAGAATGATAGAAATGCACTCAAAGTATGATAACATGCACATAAATGTAATGTTTTATGCCTTAAATTGCATTAATAATCATGTTTTATCATGTTAAGATTGCATGTTATCAGTGGTGACGGATGAAGGGGGGGCCCACGTGCTTCCCAGGGCGGGTCCTTGAGCAGGAGAAGGGCAACTGACGGTTGATGGGCGGCGATCCAGGCGGCCAGGCAAGTTCCTTTGAGAGGGGAGTCGGGGGCAGGGAGCCTGTGATCACCCCTACACGGGCTCGAGGGCTTGGGGGAGATCCCCAATGAGGGGTTCGGGCCTCCTCGCACCAAAGGGGGGGCGGCTATCCCATGGGGTGGCGGCGGCTAGCGGGGTTTTGTCCAGGGATCTTCATGCAAAATGGGTAAAGAAGGTTGGGGGACCGTGGATGAGTAGCAGAGAGAGATCCACAATGGTTAGATGGGACTTTGGAAGAGCTTCTTCACGGTAGGTGGCCATGGAGAAGAGGGGAAAGGGGGATTCATAGAGGGGAGCGGAGGGTTCCAAGGAAAACCCTACAAGAGACGAAAAAGGGGGAAATCGAGGGGAATAGGGTTCATCCAAGAACTCATAATTTCATAAAAAAAAAACATCCCTCCAAGTGGCGCCCCTCCTACCCCTTATATATGAGGGTAAGGGCATTTCCGGTAATTGGTCCTACTGACCAAAACCACCCATACGGGAGATTAGAGCCACCTGATCAAATAAACCTTCCCTAATACAATTTAAGGCCTTCCTAACAAGAGGCCGTTAACATGCAAATTAAAACTTCAACAAAAAGGCCACAAACACTCGGCCATGATAATTCAAAGCTAGAAAGGGAAAAGGGATAGAGTCAACCTTTTCAGTCGCCCTGTTGACTAGGGCGTGTAGACAAAACCAGGATCCCTCACCTCGGCTCGGGCACGTCGTGCGGGCTGGAATCTGGTCTTCGGTCTGAGATGGTCCCCATCACTTTCACAATAGTTGTTGGGATTTGAGGTTGATAACTTTCTGAAATTTTGATCAAAACATCAAATGCAACGGAAAACATTGAATCGGATATTCAAAATACCAGGCCACCAAGAATAGATGATCATATCATCTAGTATGAATGAGAAAACATACTTATAGGGTTTCCTTGAAAGAGTTCTTGAAGCTTTTCAAGTGTCTAGCCTCTAGCGGTATCCACACGGTCTCCGGATGATTGGATCTCCTCTTCAAAGCTCTTCACCAAGAGAGACAGAGAAGAATGAAGAGAATTCTCACAAGGCTTGCATGGGCACCTTGAGTTGTGGTCATTCTCCCCCTATTTATAGACATTTGGTATGAGGTTTTTGCTGGGATCTGAGGCTCGAAAAGCTCTCCAAATCTTTGTCCAAAATAATGATTGCAGCGGAAGGTGTTGAATCAAAACATTCAACATCGTGGAAGCACCAAGAATGGATGATCTCATCATCCATTCTAGGTGATCCTATCATCTAGTATAGAATAAAATTCATACTTACTTGGATCATTTGAAATAGTTCTTCAACCGTTCAAGTGTCCGGCCTCTAGCGGTATCTGCATAGTCTCCAGACGATCGGATCTCCACTTGAACACTCGTCACCACGAGAGGAAGAGAAGAGGGAGGAGAAGTTCCACTAGGCTTGCATGGGCACCTCTATTATGGTCATTCTCCCCCTATTTATAGACTTTGGGAATGTGAACTTTTCACAAAAACCCTTATTATTATGTCTATATCCACCGACGTCCATTGACCTTATGTGTGTGACCCTCTAGGTCTATATATATCGCCAGTTAATGACTCTATCAACCCAATAACACTTATTGGTCCTTCTTATCAATTAACTATATCAACATATAGATTAATTGAATAAGGATCGATTTAACCCAATCGATAGGTTGAGTCGCCAGCCCAGTGGGTGCCAAGCTACACCACATGCTCTAGGAGATATGGAGTATATTAGAACTCTTTCATGGAAACTTTCTGTCATTGGTTACCGTGTACGTATAACCCTTCATCCACACGAGACTCATGAATGACTTAGGGTATGGTTAATTGTCAAACCCTAATCCATCACTCAATTTAGTACTGATGCGAGTAGGAAATCATTGAGAACAACTTCTCTAATATTTTCGCTACCTTGGCTAAGGATTTAACCGCATCTCATTCCTTGAGTCGATCTCCTCATATACCGAGGGTGGATTATCCCATCTTGACCACACAATCATCTTCGTGGACTTCATGTCGTATCCAATATATGACGTTTTAGATATCCCGTGACTAGGGATTCGTAAGTCATAATTAAAACACGATCATCCATCCACAAGATGTCTTTGGTGTCTCAAGTCAAAGGACCACATACACAATCATGACATGAATCAACCTGATTGACAATTAGGTATATTACCATTCGAGGATTCATACGGATCAATTCGGTGAACTCTTTCTCCAAAAAGAGCACCCACTATCTATCCTTAGTGTCTCCACACCGATGGCTATAGGATCGGCCATACTCATCATATGAGATGGATCAGATAGTGCTATTCTTTCCAGATAATTCGATGTCCTTCTCGAATATCCCATGAATAGGAATGTTTAGAACATATGTTTAAAGACTAGCAATCACTATATTATGATCTCATCGTAATTCACTTAGTCATTGCACATGCTCATGGACTTCATTGCAAACATCACACAAGAATGACAATGAATAAATATCATTTCAACGAACATAAACAAGATTAATGATAGTGTGATTGGCTTATAGGCCACATAATATCCATCAATTTTATCATAAAAACCCTAATAATTATGTATATATCTACCAACATCCATAGACCTTATGTGTGTGACCCTCTAGGTCCATATATCTCACTAGTTAATAACTCTATAGACCAAATAACACCTTATTGGTCAACCTTAATTAATTATCCACATCCACACATAGATTAATTAATTAGAATTGATTTAACCCAATCGATAGATGGAGTTGCCAGCCCGTTGGGTGCCAAGCTACACCATGTACATCAAGAGATATGGAATATATAAGAACTCACTTATAGAACCTTCAAAATATATGGAGATATGGAGTATGTAAGAACTCACTTACAGAACCTTCCCGTCATCGATTACCATGTATGTATAATCCTTCATCCACATTAGACTCATGAATGACTTAGGGTATGGTCAACTGTGAAACCCTAATCGGTCACTCAAGTTAGTACTGATGCGTGTAGAAATCATCGAGAACTCCTTCTCCGATATTTCATCGATGACCATGTATGTATAATCCTTCATCCATATTAGACTCATGAATGACTTAGGGTACGGTCAACTGTAAAACCCTAATCGGTCACTCAAGTTAGTACTGATGCGTGTAGAAATCATCGGGAATTCCTTCTCCGATATTTCTACTACCTTGGCCAAAGATTTCATCGCATCTCATTCCTTGAGTCAATCTCTTCAAATACCGAGGGTGGATGATCCCATCTTGATCACACAATCATCTTCATAGACTTCATGTCGTATCCAGTATATGACATTTTAGATATTCCGTGGCTAGGGATTCATAAGTCATAATCAAAACACGATCATCCATCCACAAGATGTCTTTGGTGTCTCAAGTCAAAGTACCATATACACAACCATGACATGAATCAACTTGATTGTCAATTAGGTATAATACCATTCAGGGATTCATACGGATCAATTCAATGAACTCTTTCTCCAAAGAGCACCCACTATCTATCCTTAGTGTCTCCACACATATGGCTATAGGATCAGTCATACTCATCATATGAGTTGGATTAGATTGTCCTATTCTTTCCAGATAATTCAATGTCCTTCTCGAATATCCCAGCAATATGAATGTTTAGAGCATATGTTTAAAGACTAGTGATCACTATATTATGTTCTCATCATAATTCACTTAGTCATTGCACATGCTCATGGACTTCATTACAAACATCACGCAAGCATGACAATGAATAAATATCATTTCAATGAACATAAACAAGATACATGAAAGTGTGATTGGATTATAGGCCACATAATATCCATCAATAGTTGCATGGGGGACTGGCAGTTGGTAGCAAGTGAAAGTCATGGGTGTTGGAGGTCATGGATGGCTGTAGGGCTAGTTGTGGTGGCTGCACGGTTGCTTGGAAATGGAGGTGTCATGACAGGCATGCAGGAGAAATTTCCATGTTCACTTATATTCGAGGAACCAGGCTTTTTCAAAACTCAAGTTCTTGGAAAATTCATTTTTATGATCTTCAACAAGTTACAAGCTTCAACATAAATACTCGAGTAAGCCCTATAGCTTGTTTCTAATCAGGTTTTCAAGCATTGTCATAATCAAGCATGGTCATAACTTAAAGTGGTTGCATCATGATCAAGCGCGGTCCTTCATCGGTCACACCTGAATTTTAATCATGAGTACATTGTAGTCGACTGAATAATACTTCACTAGTGATTAAGTGATATATTTCAGTGTTGCTAACCAAATTTTAGTATACCAAACAATATTTGTGAAGATGCAAACACAATGATATTTTTTTAAAAACACAAGTGGCATTCAAAGTTCAACTATTCCACCTATTGTTGGGTGACCCACCCAAAGTTATATTGTTTATCTTAAAATTTCTAAAAATAAAAAAATTTTACCAAAAATTTTGAAAAAACCCAATACCTTAGATAATTCATATCTTGCAATCTATAAATTTTTTATGATTAAATTCTCTTTGTTGGATCAGGAGTCAAACTATACATTTTCGTATCATTTTAAATAAATAACCTAAATTTTGTATCTTGTTATCATGCCTTTTAAATAAAAAGATGTGGAATATATTTGATAAATTACTCTACCACAGATCAGAGGTTTCCGTCGACAATGAACAGCTCTGTTTATTTGTTGTAGTCGGTAAGTCAACTACGAATTGGTTCTCAACAGCTTAACAGAAAGTGATAGCTAGAAAGACTAGCTAACATGGCTCTAGCACAAAATACACTCAATCCAAAGTAATATTCAATCAAGGAAGTGGTGCATAAATGATAAGAACTGTGATCAAAGTAGAGATCAAAGCGATAAATGAAATATAACAAAAATGAACTCGTAAGAAGCAAGAAAAATAGATAGATGAATAAGGAAATGTCCACAAATTATTATAGAGAAAGAAAACGCAAAAATCTGGAAAAAGAAAAATGTTTAGATGTAAAAATGAGTAGAAATTGAAATATACGTGACCAGGAGACGTCCAGTAAATGAATATAGAGAGTGAGCGCAGTAAACTCATGGATAAATGTTTAGATGCAAGCCAATATAGATAGATTGTGAAATAGATAGACGAGGAAAATGTAGAACTATAAAATACGAAATCTGGAAATGATAATGTTTAATCAGCAAGAAAAAGTTTTGTGGATTTCTCAACACACACACACACACACACACACACACACACATATATATATATATATATATATAAGTTGATCTTGCACTCCAATAGTTTTATAAATTTAAAGATATAATATACCTCATTTACCTCCTTTAGGATTATACTTCATTATCTCATTTAAAATTAACCCTAAATTAGCTCATTTACCTTGGACGCTTGACACCTCATATCCTCTTCAGCAGCAGCCATGGGAACATAAGTTTGCTCGTGTGATTTGGCTAAATACATTAGGTAAGAACATTAATTCATAATTTGTAAGATAATCATCCTTCATTCCTTGAAATCACTCGCCATTATAACCTAAGAGCCCATTTCTACTAAAAGGCCTATTTAAAGTCCGGTGGGCCATGGGAGAATCTCTTATAGGTGATAATATTAGTAGATGACTACTTAAAGACATACAAAAATTTATAATGCTACAATTGCTAGAATATGTAGAACATCTCTGGTGTTGCTTGTCAAAGCCTAGAATTTGTAGAAGCTTTGTATATTGTATGTTCTATCACTTGATATATGCATACTCGAAAACTTGTATTTTTCTTGATTTTGAGTGGTCTTTTCAAGGATTTTGTTTTTTAGATGACCTATTGCTCTTTGAGGCCTAAATACGAAACCAATTATAACCCTTGAAGAGACATTGAAAATCATTCCCTTTTTGAGAGCTTTGCTTTCTTCACTCCGAGTGTTCTCCCTATTTGAGAATTCTCTAGTGTTATCGGGTTCAAGTAAAATCCCTCACAGATTTAAGGGATGAAGAGGCTAGTTAAGTAGATTCATAATCGAATTGTTCTTGTAGAGTAAGGCTCGTGAATTCAAGTCATTATTTTGCATTGTTTAGATGCCAACATTGCATTATTGACCAAATAATTGGATAATTTCTGCAATTGCGCATCTCTCCATGTTTCGCGTAGTAAAATTCTACTTCTTCATTCCAAGACATTTACCCATATTTGTCTTGGAATATGGGTAAATGTGATTCATATTTGTCTTTATAGGGTAATTCTATCCATTTTTGTGTTTTGAGAAGGCTTCCGTTCTCCACTACATGGTTATTTCCTCTCTTGAGTAATTATACCTAGATCTTTTGATTTTTTGCTAATTTCATATAATTTTATTCTTGAGAGATAATATCTAAAAATTCCTGAATTAATTTATCACTGTGCTAGAAGAAAAAAACTCTTAATTGCTGTTTATCTGGGCTTTTTCAACATAGAACTTCGGCCTCCCGAGGGCTGAAAAATTGATCCTGGCGATGGAGTCTCTGGTGGACGCTCTCTGCAACGCCTACGACGAGTTTATCGCCGCGGCGGCTTCTGTGCTCGAGGCGAAGGAATCCTCCGGCGTGCAGAAAAACTGGGATTCAGACTCTGCGCTTGAAAATTTCAAGCAGAAGTTGGAGCTGTTCCGGGTGGCATGCGATCTCGCAGAGGAATTTGTGGATTCGGCGAAGCAGCGGATCGGATCGGAGTGCCTCGTCGACGAGGCGACGGGGGTGGCGGCGGCGGCTTCTGCCTCGGGAACGCATATCCAGGACGGTTTCCATGGTCTACAACCGATCAGCGCTGTCCGATTGGAGCAGATGAGCAAGGCTGTTCGATGGCTGGTGATCGAGCTCCAGCACGGATCTGGTGCCGCAGGGGCGCATCACCCCCATTCTTCCTCTCCTTTTGATGGTCGATTTCCCGAGGATTCTGCTCACTGAGGTTAGGTTAATTTAGAAGGTTAAAAATATTAGGATGCCAGTGTTTTTCCGCATATTTCAAAGAAAATAAACCATTTTGTCTGTGAAATTTCAAAAATCTTTTTATTATCTTTTTTCTGAGATTTTATCTAATACCGTAAATTATCGACGCAGAGGTACGATGCTAAATCAACCTTTTAACATCGAATTGTAAATCTTAATTCCTAAGAGTGGTTTCTTGAATTTCGCTTTTCTCCTCCTACAAGTCATGAATATGTTTGGGTTCTTAATTCAATCCTTTTGTATATTTAAGTCGTGTGCTCATTCGTTTAAATGGTTTGTGATATTGCATTGATAGTTGGAACCATATGACTTGGAATATTCATCATCAACAAGCTGAAAGTGTTATACATCTGGCCTAGAATACTGAAAATATTTATCGAGCATTCCATGTTCTTAGGCATTACAAAGCTAGATCTAATTTGGTAGATGAGGACAGTATGCAAATTATATATTTCAACACAATTCTATTTGAATCTGTGTGGCACTCGGTATGTGTCCTACCATGTTATGATTTCTGTGTTAACTCCAAACTTGTTCTTATCTTGAATTGCATTCGGGCATGGCTTGTCTTATCCGCATACTTACTGAGAATCAAGGGTGATGCCATTGGCACTCAACTAATCAACATGGCCATCAGGGTAATGTAGAAAACAGATCCATTAGTGTTGGTACTTCTATGTTGCTGAAAACGGAGTATTCTTCTAAATATAATTAGAAATCTACCTAAACTTGAAAGATAAATATTACTTTAGGGTCAGCCTCACCTTAGCATATTGCATTAGAATTTAGCGATAAGAAAAAAATGTGGATCAGCTATACATATTGCCTCATTCGTTCATGACAAGAGAGATTTATTTTTGTATGTATTGCTGCTTGTTTGTGAGATGAGAAAAATTGCGGGTATTCATCTTTAACTCAAAATCTACTTGTATCCGCCAAATTCAGGTTATTTTGGCCTCTGTAGTTACTAAACTAATGTTTTCAGCATCTGCAGAGCATCATGTAACTGTGGCTACTTCTTGGTAGAACATCAAAGATGATTATGAACAAATTCAAATGTATACTGGGGAGTTCACTGACCTCAGGTGATCTTCCCATTTTGATTCCAAAAAAACAAAAAATTCAAATATATGCTTGAAAATTGTGCATTACTTTTCTGCAAAGCTTACTTCTGTCCATTTACACATTCATGGTTTCTATTGGAAAAACAAAACCACAAATTTTCTGCTGTGAGAGTGTGTGAATGGAGTCATGAATCCTCTGAGAAGAGAAGAGGATCAAGATGAAGAAGATGGCTGAAAGAGAGCAAAAAGGACATTCGGGGAGAGAGAATCAGAGAATTAAAGAGAACATGTAAAATCCAAAACTCTGCTCTAAGAAATGGGAAAGGTGCAAATTTCTAGAGTGAGACCTGTAGCAACTGTTCAAAAGAAAACTAAGGGATCTAATAAAGACGAGAAGTTCAAGCAAATTTTTTATTTTAAAAAACGAGTTTAAGACTCCCAAAATAAAGCTAAACGTTCTCTTCTAGGATAGAGGATGTTTGCATATTTTCCACAATGGATCTTAAACTCTCTTCAACTTTCCACAATAGGAATATCGTTGGAATCTTCCTACGATGAGATGATCATGAAATTTTTTCTATTGGGAAGAAAAATGTGTGGGATAAGATTAACATTAATTCCTATTTATGATTGTCTTGGTACAAAATTTCATGTTATTGGTCTAAAAAGATCTAGAAACCATGTGATTATGAGAAATGTATGGCCAATTCTAACAGTAGTATGTAATCTCATTTCTGTGACTCTCATTTCTATGTACTCCTCAAATGTTCGTCAATATTCAATGAAGTTTTTGAATCTTTTTGGGTAGTTTCAACATTTGATATTATCACATCATCACTCCATCTAAATCTTCCATTCAAACTAAAGCTGCTTTGGAGGATCCAATGAATACCTAAGTTGACGATCACTAGCTACAATTCGAGGGACATTTGATGTAGAAATGTTGTATGAAGAAAGAAAGAAACAAAGGGGTGAGTTTTGAAAGAATTCTTATTGAATGTACACTTGCAGGCATCGTATCAAATGATTATCTTTCTCATCTACTTCTTATATCTTATTTTAGCTGATATAACTCGATTCATATATTATTATTATCTTACATTCTTATATATCTATTCAAATTAAAACTTCTTATCAACCGCTTTCTTTCCCCTTTCTTATGTTCATTTTTCAAAATATTTTTATTAACTCAAATCTATGTTCCATGAGGATTTGACACATTATTAATTTTTCATACGATTCTCGTTTATTTTGATAAAATTAGACACGTCATATAATCCGGTTCATCGACAAACTATGGATGCACTATTGAGGAGATGATGACATAAACTAAGCAAATGAGGAGACAATTACACTAGATGAGATATATCATGGGGAATACACTAAGATGTGATTGAGAAGATGACTACTTTGAGTAAAGAGCCGTCTAAGGATCCAAAGAAGGAAACAATAACACCTAGTTAATATTTGATCAAGTGGACAACCAAGGATGGTTCTCGAAGAGATGGAGACATTAGTTGGAGATTCTATGGAGGAGACAATTGATGATGGTCGTTAAGTTGGTAGAACCAAGTGGAGATTCTATCAAGGAGGTGACATAATGTGTAAATTGAGGAGATGACCATATTGATGTAGATGTCCTACATAAGTTTAACATGTCAATGAAGTAAGATTTCTCCTTCTCTTTCTAGTGGCAATGATGTAGAACATTGATACATAAGCAATGAATCACTTCATGAAGAGAGCACACTTTCTCATGAAAGATGTCTCAATGATCATGGAGATGATGAGCTGGCTAGCTGAGCAAAGGTGTGGAGACTTGATAATGAAGCATGATTGTGCGGCCTTGAAAATGCACGTCCACACGTCCAAATAAATACCAAAATGTACTTAATTAAGGAATTAATCATGAATTAATTAAAATAAAGGTCAGTAATGGGTCGCATCCACGAAAGAATTAGGGGAATTTCTTGAGAAGCTTTGTAAATTTGATCAAATTGAAAAATGAATTGTGGTGAGAAATTAGGAAAAAGTTATATTTATGTAAAGAAGACTCAAAGAGCGTATTCACGGAAATTAAAAATCACATGATTTGGACTTGTATTCGAGGAGACATCAAAGAGCAAAGTAAGGAGAAGAAATTTGTTCATGAAGAGAGAGAAAAGAAAGAAATTTTTAAATATTAACCTAATCTGATCCTCAAAATTAAACTATAATGTTATAGACAAAATATTAGGAGTAAAACACGTAATCTAACCCACAAATCATGCTTGAAAATGATCCAATTAATTTTCAGATCAATACTTTTTATTCCGCGTTTCAAAAAATGGATCTTCAGAGTTCAATCGGTGAATTCTTCTTATTCATTCGTCAAAATCTTGATTTCAAGCACTTCTTGGACGCGAATTGAGTCTAGAAGAGGATTGAAACAAGAGATTTAAGGATTGAGATGTCAAAAAATTTTGATTGATCAAAACATTTAAGAATGCATACACCGTCAAAGAGAGAGAGTTTATAATATTTTGAAATTGGGCATGACTATCGAATCTTCTCCTTAATGAGATCAACGGTCGCAAAGGAATCCAAAGAGGCAAATCACTATGGTTAAGCCGCGACTATCAGATCTTCATTGGAGCACAAGAATCATGTCACGTATCCATGCAAAGAGAGCGTCGTTGAATGACATCCGTTCAATCATGATCCAGCACATCAGATTTAATAGAGGCACTTCGAATCCTAGCCATTATAACTCATCAAATCCACAAAAATGATTTTTCCATTAAATAAGATCAATCGATGCCTGACGAAACGATATGTGTATGGTCGTTGAATACACACGATGTCTTGTCAAAAAAAAGTCCAAACTTACCAATTTTAAGATTAATTAATTAATTGAAGGGTATAATGGTAAATAAGGGTCAAATCCACTGAGAATTAGGGAATTTTAAGAGATATCTTTGAAATTCGATCAAATCGGACGACGAATTGAGATTAGAAATTGGGAGATTTATGATATTAAGAAAGATAACTCAATTGCGAATCCACGAAATCAAAAATCGAGTGATTCAGATGAGAATTCGCAGAGTAATCGAAGTTTGAAGATTAGTGAAAATATCGATCGTGAAAATGAGTAAAAACCAAAATTAAAACCAAATTAAACTTAATCTACGATTCAAAATGTAAAATTAACACTAAATAATGAATGATTAAGATGAAAACACGCAATCTAACCCAAAGTAGCCTTCGCAATGATCCAATTAATCGCCAGATGCATGGATTTTCATTCCGCATTTTCGAAGACAAAGATGGAGTTCAAGATGTGATTTCTCCTCAATCTCTTGATCAATTTTCGATTTTAGATGCTCCTCGGACGCGGAAACGATTTGATGGACGCTTGAATTGTGGTGTCTAAACAGTTCGATTAATCTCAAAAATCCAAGGGTACGTTTTCGTTTGAAGAACAGTTCTATTTATAGAACAAAAGAGGCGTAACCATCTGATGAGATGGTTCATCGCGATCAACGGTGAGGATGAAGCATTTTTTGGCGAATCGGTGCATTTAAATCGTAAACGTCTGATCGTTGATGGAGGGTTGAGATGCATCCTCATCGCGTGAAGAAGGAGGCGCGTTGATTCGATCGTCGGTTGGATCTTTATCAAGCGATCAAGGTGAGTCCACGCGTCGCTCAATTATTTGTCCAGGGGTTCACTTAAATCGCAATTTAAGCACGTGCGCTGATGGTGATCTGGTGGACTTCGCATCCACCGCATCGATGCGCGATAATCCACGCGTTTTTTATCCATCGATCCACGCTTCGCCATGTGTCCTGCACTTTACAAATTCAAGGGAATATAGTCCCACACGGAGAAATTTAAGGAGAATTTTCAGGTATTAAGGTGAGGCGGATTAAGAGGTTAGCGAGTTTTGAAAATTAAGACGCTTATACTTACTATAAACCATATAGAATATATAAATAAATAGAAATATTGCCTTCATGTCACCTCTGCGCCGCGTAGGTGCTCGTGTGGGTCCGCGTGGCTCTGCCACGTGGCCTTGCGTGCCACGTCACATCCGCGCGGGTCCCGCGCAATACTTAAACCCTTTTTTGCCTTTTTCTTTATTGTTTTTAATACTTTAAAAATCGAAAATATACTTAAATAAATTCAGAAAAATTCCAGAAAATCCCTTAAAATTGTAAAAATCATAACTTTCAAAATACAACTCCAAATTAGTTCAAATTTGTTTTGTTGGATCAGAAATTGAATAATCTATCCTTATATGTGGCATCCTCTACCAAACCACGTGTCCTCACACATCTTAGTAGAACTATGTTTCCGAGTGCAAACACCATCACCTACTCGACATGACTCACACTCTCTTGGTGGAAATGGGTGTCCCCCATTTTTTTATGGTCTGATGCTCTTCTTACCTTTGCTTAACTCTTTGTGAAATTTTCAAAAAAATGATCCAAATGAGCTTCACCCTAGCAGAATATGCAGTGCGAAAAGCAATCTTAGGCGCTCACTTCGAGTGCCAATTTCATTTCCACCTCAAGTACGCATACTTTTCTTGCTTCTAGATAATCATGCATAATTGACTTGGGGGCATCTTCTCCTCTCTTGATGTACCACCTTATATCCACTCATATCCATTGCTAATGGTCATTCATGCACTTTTAAAAGGTGTAGAATGACCAAACCTACTCCCTTCCTTCTCTCTAGTAGTACCATTACATATACACTTACATGTGTTGTCATTTTCTATCATTTCCATTATGTCATCTAGAGCCTTCAAAACAATCAAAGTATTGATTTGGGGCACGAGAATGGTTGTAGGATCTGTGAGTTTGTGTCAGAAATCCCTTCCTTATAGCTGCTTGCTATATTTTCTAGTTCTTCTACTTCTTGGACTTGACAATCTTTTTTTTCTAAACTTAAACAATCATCACCTTAACAAGTCATGCTTAATAGGTAAACATCATTATTCTACTTACTATGCTCGTGATTCAATCTATAATCCCACTCATTAAACTTCATTCATTGCAATATTTCAGGCCTATCCTGTACTCTATTCCCTTTGTGATGTCTTTATTGCATAATGTTCATTGACGACAATATTGGAGTCAATTGGGTATATTTCATCAAAGACTACATGCAAGTTCTTTACATTGACTACTGATACACTTAGGAAATCGTTACCAAACATTTTCCACTTGAAAAATTCTTTGTATTGACAATGCCCTAGAATTGTCCAAGATACCCTCCAAACCTTTTGTGTTGAACATAGAATCATCCACTAAATGACAAGTTCATACACCTTCTCATGTAATGGTATTGTGGAAAGAAACACCATATTCTACTTGACATTACTCGCATGATACTCAATGAGACGTAGGTTCCGCATTGCCAATGGTTTGATGCCATCATGATGGCCACTTATCATTACAATTGCCTTCCTTCCCTCCTCTCCTTTGGGTAGTGCAATCCTTTTCAATCATATTTTTCTTAATACTTCTCTCTTTTCCTTACCTCCATGTGTGTTTGCGTGCACTACCTTTATGCAAGACCATACATTATCTCTGTCCAAGCTCACCCCTTAACCACTAAAAGAAGTATTCATTGGTTACTCTAGTATGTGTTGGGTCCGGAGGTTGATAAGCCTTCTAAAATTTTCTTCAAAACATGTAACGTAGTGGAATACATTGAATAAGATATTCAAAATATTAAGGCACCAAGAATAGATGATCCTATTGACGAGATGAGACCGCGAGGTCATCGATTTCACGGGTATCGCGTCAAAAATTTATTCCAAACTTACCAATTTTGAGAATTAATCACGAATTCAAGGGTATAATGGTAAATAAGGGTCGAATCCACAGGGAATTAAGGAATTTCTTGACGTAATCTTCAAATTTTATCAAATCGGATGAGAAATTGATGGTAGAAATTGGGAAAAATGGTATTTTAAGAAAGAATACTTCAAATCAATTCCACAAAATCAAAAATCGTCGAATTTGGACTTGATTTCGCGGAGAAATCAAGATTCGAAGTGGAGAGAAATTTCGGAACGTCGAAATCACGAATTTATATGATATTTAGCAAAATTGAAATGTAAATCCTAATCTAAACTAAAAGTAAACATGATAGGAAGATAATTAAGGTAAAACCGCTTCCACTAAACCCGTTTAGTGATCAAAATGTCGCGATTAAACCGATTAATCGCGATGAACACCAAGAACGTCACGACGAGCTTCAAGAATCAATTTCTCCCTCAATTTTCCACCAAATCTCTACTTCTACCCCTCCGTGGATGCGGAAATGAAAGAGGAAGAGGAAGAACTCGAGAGAAATGAGAGAGAGGGGTGTCTAGATAGTCAATTTGATTGAAATCTCAATTCGGATGCTTTAGAATCGTGAAGAACATGTCTTTTTATAGGGCGTCACTTTCAAAACCGTCTGATCGCTTTGATGAACGGCTGTGATGAAACGGTTCATCACGAACCGTTATCGTTAAGTCCCGATCGTCGGATCTTCGATGAAGGGCCCAGATGCTCCCGTTTGATAAACGTTATAAAACGCTTCAATCACGCTCATTGGATCACGATCGGACGGTTGAGATGCGATCCACGCCGAAACATCTCAGCCGTTATAACGCCATCAAAACACCACGTGCGTTTTGATTGAACCGGTGGTCCGCGATCACGCGATCGACGCGCGAGATCCTGCGCTCCGCCCGATCCAACGTTCAGCACGCGTCCACGTCACCTGCATGGTAAGTAGAGTGTGGGTTAGTCCCACATGGGAAATAATTTAGGAAAGCCGTCGAGGTTTTATAAGACCCGAGACGGTTTATAGGGTTAATAACCCTCCCCATATAGGGCAGGCTAAAGACCCCTTTTATAACTATAGTAAATAATATATATATACGTATAACACGCCACGTAGGCGCTGCGCGGGTCCGAGTGGCGCTGCCACGTGGCCCAGAGTGCCACGTCGCATCCACATGGCCCCGCGCCGAAATAAAAGGCTTTTTGCCTTATTTTTAATTATTTTAATCAATAAAAATCGAAAATAAATTCATAAAAAATTCAGAAAATTCCCTAAAAATAGAAAATTCATAACTTTTCATATATAACTCCAAATTAATCCAAATTTCTTTCATTTGATCTGAAATTTAATTATCTATTATTCTAAAAAGTTAAATTTAATAAATAATAAGAGTTAAAATTATTATTTCAAAAATACATTCATTTATTAAGATTTTAAACTTTAGAAAATGAAATGAATGTTTATAAAAATTATTTCTCTTATTATTTTAACTTTATAAACAGTTATAATCTCAAGAAAAATATGGGTTATCAAATTAGTAAACTCTAATTTATCAAAATTAACCCTAAATTAAAGTATTTTGAGATTATAATGATTTTTTCATAGAATAATAGAAAAATACATATAAGTATGATAACATGCATGGAAATGAAATCATTTATACTTTAATATGCATGAAAAATCATGTTTTATGATGTAAATATAGCATGTTATCACCTATCATTAAGTATTTATGAGAAAACATACTTCCAAGGATCTCTTGAAAGAGTTCTTGAAGCTATTCAAGTGTCTAGCCTCTAGCGGTATCCACTCAATATCTAGATGATTGGATCTCCTCTTCAAAGCTCTTCACCAAGAGAGAAAGGGAAGATAAGAGAGAATTTCCACCAGTCTTATATAGGCACCTTGAGTTGTGGTCATTCTCTCCCTATTTATAGACATTTGGTATGTAGATTTTTTATAAAAACCCTCATAATTATGTCTATATCTACCAACATCTATTGGCCTTATGTGTGTGACCCTCTAGGTTCATATATCTCACTAGTTAATAACTCTATAGGCCCAATAACACCTTATTGGTTAACCTTAATTAATTATTCACATCAACATATAGATTAATTCATCAATGATTGATTTAACCCAATCAATAGGTTGAGTTGCCAACTCTTTGGGTATGTAATAACTCCCTTATGGAACCTTTTCGTCATTGATTATCATGTATAGATAATCCTTCATCCGCACGAGACCCATGAATGACTTACGGTATGATCAATTGTCAAACCCTAATCAATCACTCAAGTTAGTACTGATACGTGTAGGAAATCATCAATAACTCTTTTTTTAATATTTCTACTACCTTGGCCAAGGATGTCATCGCATCTCATTCCTTGAGTCAATCTCCTCAAATACCGAGGGCAAATGATCCCATCTTGACCACGCAATCATCTTTGTGAATTGTATGCCCTATATAATATATGATATTCTAGAGATCTCGTGGATAGAGGTTCATAAGTCATAATCAAAACATAGTCATCTATCCACAAGATGTCTTTGGTGTCTCAAATCAAAGGACCACATACACAATCGGGACATGAATCATCCTGATTGGCAGTATAGGTATAATACCATTGAGGGATTCATAGTGATCAATTCAGTGAACTCTTTCTCCAAAGAACACCTACTATCTATCTTTATTAGTGTCTATATACCAATGGCTATATGATCAACCTTTGCCCACTCCATCCACTACCTTGTGTTTCTCTTCTACCACTCCATCTACTATTATGCCACCTCCCTTGCTCCTCTCCAATGAATGTTTGACCCCATCTATGCCCTTGATGATCATACCAAGCTCTCCACCATATATGGCCTTGACTAATCCTTCCATCTAACATACATCTCCACTACTCTCCTCTCCTATAACCATGCCACCTATTGAACCACCTCTTGATGATCTTCACCTTCTCATTTCCTATGTAATGGTACTTGCTCTTTTACCTAATATTCATGGCCTATTTTATTCTCCCATGATTTTCATCATCTCACCTATTATACCTTTTTTTGGGTTCTGAGGTCGATAAACTTTCAAAATTTTGACCAAAACATTGAATATAGAAAAATAGATTAAATTGGATATTCAAAACACTAAGCACCCAATAAAAAATAATCCTATCATCTAGTATGTACAAGAAAACATACTCATAAGGTTCTTGAAAGAGTTCTTGAAGCTATTCAAGTTTCTAGCCTCTAAAGGTATCCACACGGTTTTTGGATGGTTAGATCTTCTCTTCAAAGCCCTTCACCAAGAGATAAAGAGAAGAAAGGAGAGAATTCCCACAAGGCTTGCATGGGCACCTTCAGCTGTGGTCGTTCTCCTCCTATCTATAGACATTTGGTATGTAGATTTTTTTTATAAAAACCCTCATAATTATGTCTATATCTACCAATATCAATTGACCTCATGTGTGTGGCCCTCTAGGTTCATATATCTCACAAGTTAATAACTCTATAAACCAAATAACACCTTACTAGTTAACCTTAATTAATTATCCACGTCAACGTATAAATTAATTAATTAGAAAAGAATCGATTTAACCTAATCGATAAGTTGAGTTGCCAGCCCTTTGGGTGCCAAGCTAAACCACGCACTCTAGGAGATATGGAGAATGTATAAACTCTCTTAAGGAACCTTTCCATCATCGATTACCATGTATGTATAATCCTTCATCCGCACGAGACTCATGAATGAATTAAGGTATGATTGACGAGAAGAGACCGCGAGGTCGTCGATTTCACGCGGTATCGCGTCAAAAATTATTCTGAACTTACCAATTTTGGGAATTTATAACGAATTGAGTGGCATAATGGTAAATAAGGGTCGAATCCACAGGGAATTAAGGTATTTTCGAGATATCTTTTGGAATTTGGTCAAATTGGACGATGAATTGAGGTGAGAAATTAGGGAAAATGGTGGTTTTAGAAAGATAACTCAAAGATCTATCCGTGGAATCAAAAATCGCTCGATTTGGATTCGTAATCACGGAGAAATCAAAGATGGAAGTGGGAGGAAATTTTCGGAATCGCGAAGAACACAAATTGAAATTAAAAAAAAATTGAACTAAATTGAAATCCTAAACCTAAAATTGATGATACATGACGATAGATAAGAGGAATAAATTGTTTTCTAACCCGAGATAACGATCAAATCGATCCAATTGATCGCCGGATCGACAGCTATTCATTCCGCGAATTCAATCGTGAACATCGGTGTTCAAGAGACAAATTCTCCTCGCACGATCGACGAAATCTCTCTTATAAACACTCCGTGGACGCGATTTCGAGTCTAGAAGCGATTACAAGAGAGAGATTCAAGAGAGGAAGGGTGTAGATGGGTCGATTAAGAGAAATCCTCCTCGAATGCTTACAAAAGACGAAGAACACGTCTATTTATAGCCCAAATTGGGCGAAACCGTCCGATCGGTGCGTTAAGCTCCATCAACGGTCCAGATTAAACGCCTCAATAGTGAATCGTTACGAATATATCGCGATTTTCAGATCTCAGATGGACGCTCCAGATTTATCCTCTCGATGTGCGTTATAAAACGCATGAAACGGCGCCCGTTGGATCGCGATCTAACGCTCCAGATGCGTTTGATCACGTGAAATCGTGGCCGTTATAACTTGATTTAATAAGGCACGTGCGCGATCAGATGATTGATGGTCCGCGTCCACGCGATCGACGCGTGGATCTCCTGCGCTCCGCCCGATCGACGCTCCTCCGTCAGCCACGTCGCCTGAAATCTGAGCCGTTATAATTGCGCCTTTAAGTCACGTGTTCGATCGCGATCGGTGGTCCGCGTCCACGCGATCGACGCGCGGATCTTCTGCTGCGCTGCCGATCCGACGCCTCACATCACTCCACGTGGCCTGCATTTAAAACATTGTGTGGGACTTAGTCCCACACGGAAAAAACTAAGTGAATCTGTCAGGTTTATAAGGCCCGACGGATAAGAGTGTTCGAATACCCTTCCGGGCTACGGAAGGCTGAATACCTCTTTATATATAATATGTATAGTATATGAATATAATATATATGCGTCGCGTAGGCGCCGCGTGGGCCCGCGTGGCGCTGCCACGTGGCCCTAAGTGCCACATCGCATCCACGTGGGACCCGCGCAAAAAACAAAAACATTTTGTCATTTTTTAAATTATTTTAAACATTTTAAATCAAAAATAAAATCAGAAAAAATCGAAAAAAATCCCTAAAAATTGTACAAATCATAACTTTCAAAATACAATTCCAAATTAATCCAAATTTCTTTCATTTGATCTGAAATTTAATTATCTATCATTCTAAAAAGTCAAATTATTTAAATAACAAGAGATTTAATTCTTATTTCAAAAATACATTCATTTCTTTAAGATTTTAACTTTAGAAAATTAAATGAATGTTCATAAAAATGATTTCTCTTATTATTTAACTTTAAAAACACTTATAATCTCAAGTAAAGATGGGTTATTAAATCTTTAATCTTTAATTTATCATAATTAACCCTAAATTAATGCATTTTGAGATTATAACATAAAATTGCATAGAATGATAGAAATGCACTCAAAGTATGATAACATGCACATAAATGTAATGTTTTATGCCTTAAATTGCAATAATAATCATGTTTTATCATGTTAAGATTGCGTGTTATCAATGCTCAACTGTCAAACCCTAATATGTTGCTCGAGTTAGTACTGATGCGTGTAGGAAATAAACAGGAACTCCTTCTTTGATATTTCTACCACATTGGACAAGGATTTCATCGCATCTCATTCCGTGAGTCAATCTCCTCAAATGCTGAGGGGTAGATGGTCCCATCTTGATTACACAATCATCTTTGTCGACTTCATGTCGTATCCAATATATGATGTTTTAAACATCTCGTGGCTAGGGATTCATAAGTCATAATCAAAACCACAATAATTCATCCACAAGATGTCTTTGGTATCTCAAGTCAAAGAACCCCACACACACAACCATGACACGAATCAACCTAATTGAAAATTAGATATAATACCATTGAGAGATTCATAGGGATCAATTCAGTAAACTCTTTCTCCAAAGAGCACCTACTATCTATCCTTATTATCTCTACACCGATGGCTAAAAGATTAGTCATACTCATCATATGAGTCAGATCAAATAGTACTCTTCTTTCCAAATAATTCGATGTCCCTCTCAAATATCCCACGAATAGGAATGTTTAGAACATATGTTTAAAGATTAATGATCATTATATTATGATCTAATCATAATTCACTTAGTCATTACATATTCTCATGGACTTAATTGCAAATATCACACAAGAATGACAATGAATGAATTTCAATGAACATAAACAAGATACGTGGAAGTGTGATTGGGTCATAGGCCACATAATATCTATCACCTTTGCCCTAGCCAAATCTCATGAGTCATTACCTAATATGTATCATGAAGCTCTTTAAGCCCCTAAGTAGAAATTGCCATAGATCTAGAGTATTGTTGCCTTGTGCATCATAGTACTCAAATAATGTGCAAGTGGATCTTTATCCTAAAATATCATCTAAATGGCATTATGGCTTCACACAAGCCTTGACCAGTAGCCAAAGTATTTACTTAGGCTCATGGCATTCAATATATAGACTTTCTCTCCAATTCGTTGCATACTTTCGGGTTCTATTGTCTTCAGCGGTCAACCAAGATTCGTCTCTTGGTTTTAGTTGGACGTTTCACTAAGCTACCAAAGCTTATCTCCAAATGCACTTTGGACACACAACTTGTAGAGATATGATAACATGCAATCTATATATGTAATTATATGATTATTCATACAAGGCACAAACTAAGGCACAAAACATTCCATTGTTATCCATTTTATCATGTTTAATGCATATCTATCATTCTATGAAAATTCAATTATAATCTCAAAATGCACTATTTTAGGGATAATCATAAATAATTAAAGAGAGATATTTGAGATTAGATTATTCTCATTTTATATTTGAGAATATAATTGAGTTTTTAATGTTAAATAACAATTGAAAGTATCTTTATACACTCATTTATGTTTTTTAGTTTTGTTTTCTAAAATAAATGATTATATTTTTTTAAAAAAATTATTCTCTTGCTATTTATTAAATTTGAATTTTTAGAATGATATATTATTTAATTTATGATCAAAGAAGATAAATTTTGATTAATTTGGAGTTATATTTTGTATGTTATTAATTTTCTAAATTTTAGGGATTTTTAGAATATTTCTGATTTTTTTATTTTATTTTTTATTCTTAAATTAAAAAAAATGTGTTTTATATTGCGAGTTGACGTGGGAGCTGACGTGATGGGGCGAATGACGTGTCGTCACATGGCGACCTATGCACACATCATGTGGCTCACGTGGGTGCACGTATGTGCGCTTGTGTGTGCGTGTGCTTGCGTGAGTGTGAGATTAGTGGGTTAAGCATCCTTTTTAAGATATAAGCTAATCCTCAAGCACGCCCTAGTGTTATACTCGAATTTCGCCACGATTTCTGCCATGTGATTTCTGTCATGTGATACTAGTGTTCGATTCACGACTTTAATCAAAGCCATCAATATTCACTTAAACAGGGGGTCTAAGGCGACATTTGATTGGGCAACGATTTGTTTTGAAACGATTTAATCGCAACTGTTCATTTGAGGAATTATAACGGCTGAGATTAAACGCACCCGATGGACTCCCATGGACACGTGGCTGCATCTCAGCGCTTGATGAAGATCAAATGGCTGGCGTTCCACAACGCTTCTTCTTCAAGGACGACATGACGAAATCTAAGTGTTCCATCTTCGATTGAATGGACAAGACTTAACGGTGACGATTTTTATCCAATCGTTTCATTTGAGACGTTGATTAAAGATGAAGAGGCAAATCGAATGGCCACACCAAATTTTGCATATATATACGCATGTTATTCAACGATGTAAAACATTCTTGGATGTTTCAAGCAATTGAACTATTTAGACATCTTAATCATTAAATCTCTTAATTTCCTTCTCTTATAGATTGATTTCTTCATCCAAGGAGTGTTTGAAAGTGAGATTTCTTTGAGAGAATGGGGAGAATTTGCCTCTTGAACACCAGATTTTTCATTTTTCAAAATGCGGAATGAAAAGCCTTGATCCGGCAATAAATCGGATAATTTCAAGTGCGATTTCAGGTTAAATTATGCATTTTCTCCCTAATCTTTCTTCTTATAACATTAGATTTCGATTTCAAATCGTAGATTAATCAAATTTTACAAAATTTTACTGTTTTATCTCTCTTTGTGATTAATATTTTTCTCTAAATTTCACTCCTCCATTTTCTCTCTAAATTTCACAATTTGTGATCAAATTGTGTAATTTTGTATTCCCTAGATTCGTCTTAGAGTCTTCTTTCCAAATCTACTAAAATTTCTCATCCGATTTGATCAAATTTGAAGAACTTCTAAAAAATTCTATATTTTTTTCCATGGATTCGACCCTTATTCATCATTATGCTATTCAATTCTTGATTAAAACTTTAAATTGGTGAGTTTTGATATGTCTTCATTTGTTTTCAACGACCGCACGAATTCATCTCGCGAAGATACACCACTTCACATCAAAAGGAAGCATTCTTTGTTGTATTTGATGAAGAGTACTAATGATGATTCTTTTTTGCAAAATTTCAAGGAGGGACAAAATAAGTAGTATAATCAAGTTACAAAAAACTTAGACAATTTCATATTAAGATTTGCACGCAGCTTGTGTCATCTATTTTTAGGCTATTTTTAGCCTAATTTTTAATAGATTATTTTTCAAAGACAAATTTTTAGGCAGGAACCAGGAGCAGATGAAGGGTAAGCACATAGATTGAATTGTCAAAACTAATGCACCTTTTTGTTTCCTTATCAGCCATAGTTTAATAGTTTTGAAACTATTCTGTATAATGTGATGTGAATCTTCCCGATGGCATGACAACATGAACAACGATGATGAAAGTCATTTGAAGATGAAAGTAGTAAGCCACAAGAGCTACTCCCACTTAGTGAACATGTCACTCCAAAAAAGCACTTGGACAAGCACAAATAACATTAAAACTAAGTATCATATACATTGGATTGATGATACATGGACCTTTGTGAGCAAGTCCTTGATAAAGAGTGGTTCCCATCAAGGTATAGTTGTGGCAAATGCTTTAGTTAGTGTGTTGGAGTAGTAAAATTTGACTCCAAAGGCTTAGTATATTTTTACCTATTTTTTATATTATAAGTATATTATAACGATGTGCATAATTTACTATTCTTCTTTTGGATAGTCCTAATATACGGGTAGCAACAAGAAAATTCTTGTAAACTTTTAAAAAAATGATATAGACTCGATGATCACCAAGCAGCTGCACATGTCATACGCGGTCAATATTCTCAACATAGATGTACAATGGTGCTTTAGAGATCTAGGTGATCTAGCTATGATTATATTGTCCAGTTGATGAGGATGACAAAGAATGTGCAAAAGATGCATTTGAAGTTAATAGACAAAGAGCATATAGAGGTTCTTTGTCAGTTTTGAAAACTTGGGTAGCAACAAGAAAATATTTTGTCATTGCAGTTGTTCTACTACGTAAGGCTTGCTAGTAAAAGGAGTTAATATGAGAATCATTGAATGTTGAACAAAATATTGTTCAACATAGGTGACGCCTCAAGGTGAAATTCAACAAAGCGGTCGGAGATGAGGAAAATCATGAATGCGATGGTGACAATTTATCTCAATGATGGTAAACTACAAGTGATACCTTCTCAAGATGTTTTCAAGTGATCTTTAAGCTTTCTAGGGGGCCACCTAGGTGTTTTTCGAAGTCAAAGACCATCACTTTGTCCATTTTTTATTTTTCATTAGATCAGTCGACCACATCATTATTGCTCTATATTAACCTTAAGAAGATGCAATGAGATGAACAAGCATTGAGAAGGAGATGGTGCTCGAAAGAGCAAACATTGCAATGGAGTTGTTAAAATATGAATCATAGGTGAAAATAAAAGCTTTCATCCCTATTGAAACATTGAAACTTTCCCATTACGTTTAATGAGAGCAACTACATCTTGACAAATTTAGAGTTGTTTCTCAACTCGGTACTTGCCCCCATCAACATTAAGCACTAAAATAGCGAGACAATCCGTTTTGAAGCGTATTGAAAAATGATAAAGCACAGAAAAAAAGGAATAGATCAATAGAAAGAACTGTATCTCCTCAATTATCTACATTACTCTCTGGTCGAGAGCTCTAACCTTGATGCTCTACAATGCTGATGCAAAATTAGGTCTGAGAAATATTCAGGCCTCGAAGTGCTAGCAAAATTCTCTCAGACTGCATTAAGTTCCCTCGGACTGGCATATCTTCTCAGCGAGAAAAGGGAAATTGGCCCTAGAATCTTTAACGATTTTGGTGGGCCTTACGTGTTGCGTATATGGTTTGATTGTGATTTTAATTCAAAATTGAAGGAAATTACATTCTTCCATTTGTATACTTATCACCAGAATTCCCTTTTAGTACACAATTATTTTACTAATTGGATATATTTCCACAATTTTATCCACCACAATTTAATTTACCAATGGCTGGCACAAGAATAAAGTCAACTAGATAATAGTCATGCCTTGAACTATGGGTCAGGCCCATCCATTACTGGGCTTGACCAGAGAACTTATGTCTGCCAAAAATCGTACTGCCCCTGGAGATTGTTGAACCTTAGATAGTAGAGAGAGAGAAAGAGAGAGAGAGAGAGAGAGACCAAGGGCCCTATGCCTCACTGTCTGGAATGATATCTCGAATCTTCACTGCAAACTCTACCTCTCTTCATGTTTCCATCTTTCTTTCACCTGCATCTGACCCAATTCAATCGGGTTTCTTGGGGCTGGTTTATCCAGCACGGATCAGATATACTCGGAATTACTATATCTCATCTCGGAGTCTCATCATCCACGCAAACCAGGTGAGTCCAAAAATATATCTACTGGTCAATATAGTGGGAAAATGAGATATACTTCATGCTAGGGTTTAGTCCTTTCACTATCTTCTCCTATGTGTTCTTCTTTCACTCGTCAGAATCAGGTACAGTTACTTTTCCTTGTTCCGGTGAATCTTATTGTGGAAGGCGAACAACATTCATATATATATATATCAAGGAAAAAACTTGAGGAAGAACAACTAATGCAGCACAACAAAAGGGAAGAAAAATGAAGTGCCCCAATAATAGAAAGAAAAAACAGAGAACCTGGGATGAGAAGAGCCCTCCGGCAATTCTTGGTTGACTTTGAACAGAGGACGACTTGATCGGCTTGACTTTTTGGAGAGAAGTTTAATGGGGTCAACCATTCACTATCTCGTGGATGGCTTCGCTGACTGCAGGGTCATCAGAGCGAACAGCGAGCTTCATGGCGACTTGCTTGGAAGAGTCAATCCCAAGGGAGAGGCGGACAAGGACCTTTGCATGGCCCATGAACACGCCCGACAGAAGGCAGGTGTGAGATCTTGAGTTGTTCGGTACCGATTCAGTCCCCTGAGCCAATGACCATCGAACATGATTTGGAGAAGTACATTATGAATAATGAGTATGTTAATAATAATGATGATGATCATTGTCAGACGTAAATACTAATGTTCAAGTTTTTGTGAGTTGAACAGGCCACCAATCCATGTTATATGGAAGGACGTAGACCAGAGCATTTGCGTGAGAATGTTCCTGTCTTGTGCGACTAAGTGAGAAGAGAGATAGAGAGAGAGAGAGAGACCTCGACACTGAAGATAATAAGATTACGGAGCTTATTTCCATATTGCAGAATGGGAAGGAAAGGTAAACATGGAAATAGATGGACCCCATGGCCAATGCGAAAAAACACAGAGCGAGAGAAAGCATGAGAAAACTGAAGATTGAGAGAGCCTGTGAATATGCCTGATGGGAGAGAGATCAGAAAGAGTAGAGACATAGGGCATTGTGACCATGTTTGTGTTTGTGTGTGTGCGTGAGACTGAGAGAGAGGGAAACTGCATGAGCATGACAGACTTATGAGAATCTCTCTGTGTATTTGAGGGGGAGAGAGACTGAGTGAGAGTGAGAGACAGAGGAAGGGTGAGTGAGTGTCCGTATGAGAGCAGAAAGAGGTTGTGTATGAGAGTACCAAACAGACAGCTTGATCATGTGCGTGTGTGTGTGTGTGAGAGAGAGAGAGAGAGAGACGTGTGAGCATGTGGCAGAGAGAGTGGATGCAAGTGCGGGCGAGGGAGATTGAGAAAGAGGAGGAATTGTGCATGGAAGTGACACAAAGAAAGGCAAATTTAGTGTGAGAGAATGAGAGAGCTTGTGGGTGAGTGAATAACAGAGACAGATCATGGAGGCTGCATGGTGAAGATGATGGTCCAAGCTGACAATTAAGTATGGAAACTAAGTAAACAAACAAAAAGATTATGTGTCAGAGGGAAAGAGAGAGCAAGGGAGGGAGGGAGGGATCCGAAAATCCACATTCGCATAAAGATTGACACAAACACAGTAAGATGGATAAATCTAATGGCGAGAGAGGGAGAGAAATAAGAGAAACTGACCTCGCAAGGCTGCATGCCAATGATGGTGACAACAGCAGAGAGGGCCTCAGCAAGACTCTCCCTAGGGCCAAGCCCGTACTCATCAGTCCGCTCATTCTCCTCTCCCAGCCCATCCCATGCATTCTTGAAATTCAACACTCCAATTTTCTGCATGTAATCCGCTGCCACTATGTCCACTTCCTCCAACTGGTACTCATCCTCCACGCCATCATCCTCTGCCTCTCCCGTTCCTGGATCCACCTGCCAAAAAATGAGAGGTTTCCCAGTTGTAAGATTCATCTTATAAATTTAACTTTGAATTTTACAGATTTTGGAAAAATTCAAAGATGATATGAATAATTTATAAATAACTTATACATTCCGATTGTATGGAGGAGGGTTTTCTCCTACCTCTTTAACAATGAACTTCAGCAGATTGGAGAATTTTCCTGTGCTGATAGCGCCCTCAGGCTTCTCAAAAGCAACAAAAGTTTGACCAGGAGAGTCATATGGCAGACTGGACAATGGTTTCACAAAGATCTCTGAGAATTCCTCTGCCTCGGAAGAGTCCACAAACACGGTCACCTAAAAAGAAGAAATGGTTAGAGAATGAAAGTTATGGGTTGAATAGGTTTCCTCTTTACTGTATGCAAAGATCTGTTTGAGAGATATTTCCGGTCACTAAGTGGTTACATAGAAAGTTGTGGATTGAAAAAATTTCCTCACTACGGTCAAAGGAAATCTGTTGGAGAGATTGACATGTTATTAAACAATAAACTAGAGAAAGAAACTGTAAAAAAGAAAGTGAGGAGTTGGGGAGGTTTCTGAGCTAATACATGAGGAAATCTGTTTGAGAGAGGAAGTCTGAGAGTTTCAGCGATTCCTTCATCACCTAAAGCGATAAATATGTTTGAGAGAAATTATACGTACTAATGGTTATTGAGAGAACGAAACAGTTAGAGAGAAAGTAAACAGTTGAAGAGAGAGAAGGTTGCTTACATTCTCGAGAAGTTGCTCAGGGATTGTGTTGGTGCAGTTGTACTGGAGCACCACGTGGCCATCATAGATATGCTTCACAACGTTGACTGCATATTCAGTCTCTGCTTCAGTCAATTCTACTGGCGCTGATGACTGCAAAAAGGGGGAATTTGAGGAAAACTTTTACTTGACCGAGCAATTGAAACTTGGTGGCCTGGAATTGAGCTATTTGAAATTTTGAAAGCTCTACAGAATATTAGAGAAGAAGAAAAGTTGAGAGATGGATATGAAATAGTGAAAAAAGCTCAAGTGAAATATGGTCGGCTGACCAGACTATTTTTTAAAACAGATTTCCAAAAAATTGATGGTGAGGACGAAGAACGACAGATTCAACCAATTGGTGCACTTGCTATGCTGTCCATTACATGAGAGTAGTGCGGGGTTTCAGTTTAGAGACTTGTAGATGATGTGAAGCACGACATAAACAATTTCAGTTAGTGTAACCATATCTCAAAGCACCAGACAGAACGGAAGGAAAATAGGCAGACAGAGAGAATAGTTTGGACAATTAGACAATCAACCTATTCATTGGGGGAGAGAGAGATCAGTATTAGGCTATTTAGATGACTAAACAGAAGCACAACAAATTCAATCTGCCAATTCAGGTCATGAAATGGGAGGGAGGGAAGGGGGTAATGATCACCTTCAAGAGCTTTCCAAACGAGGAGAACTCTGGAATGGACGACAACAGCCTCTCGTATGCATCCTCTACAGAAGCGGGCTTTGAAGCAGGCAGTCCCAATCCAGTGGGCTTCTTCCCCGCCACCTTCTTCTCTGTAAGCGGTTGTGCCTTCACCTCCTTAGGCACAGAATCTATGTCAAATGGCTCTTCAGATGGCTCCTGTATTCGTATATGATAATACAATAAGAATATGAATAATGTCTCTACATCACCAAAACAATAAAATTATTCTTACATATTTCTGTAGGCTGCTCTCTAGATTGCTCAAGGGAACATCGAGAGATCCAAAGAGGAAGCTTTTCACATCCTCATCTATCTGCCCATCAGTTGCTTCCAATTCTTCAGTTCCAAGAGTGTCCAGATAGAGTGTGGCGCGATCACGGACCTGGATCAGGATAAAGACGAGCATATGAAAATCTGAGCATTGTTTTGCAATTTATAGGAAGAAACATGCCATGAATTTAGAGCCATCCAGTGCATACGATAAAGGTGACACAATCCAAATGAATCAAATCAGATCTGACTATGATTTTTCTGTGCATGCTATGATGATCATACATACATTGATGGATCACCATAGTTTACTGGGGACCTTTGTAATATAAGCATCAAGTAACTTTACTGATGTCACTCATATTATCAGTTACAGATGTAGAAACTACATATGTTTAACCATGATATGCACGCAGTTTATCCAGCCATATGAACAATACATAAATTATAGAAACCAGCCACATGTGAAATCAGGAAGAGCATCCTATGATTATCCATCAATGAATGAGTTAATGAGCTCACCATGACTTCCTGAAAATTCTAACCAAAATATGGATCCATTAATTGAACATGAATAACACCAGAAAGACTCCAATTAGATCAGATAGAAAAAGAGGGAGCAAGTTTGTTGGTTGACCAAAGCTCACCTCATCATCAATATCATACAAGCAGCGCCTCAAAAGGATGAGTATACGAGGCTGCAAATAAAGCATAAACATGAATACTGATGCCAAAAATGTATCAAAACAAACATTATAGCCTTATAATTTATGTTGACATACCTTCAAAGAACCTACCAGGGCACCAAATTTTGCTAATGTGCTAACTGCAGCGGCCCTAACAGTGGCATTCTCAAGAATTACACGGTTGTATATGTAGCGTATGTACTTACTGGGATCCGAGGTCTTCGGGCCCTCATTTCCAATAAAGTGAAGAATCTGGGTGCCCCAAAAACGGAAATTAATTCCTTTATATTGTATTAGAAGTAAAAATAAAATAGAAATTCCACTTGGAAACAATGAATACAAGGGGCAGAATATAAGATTTAAGTACCTGAGTAGAAAGATATGTGAATTCACAATCTTCAATAAACTCGCAGAGATGCAAGAGTCCACTCTCCTTTGCATCAGGGATATCTCGGATGAGGAGCACAATAGAGTCAACAATGGCCTTTTTAAAGTCAAAACCCCCTTCTTCTCTGAGGATATTACTTAAGAAGCTCATCCTACGACAAAGTTGGTTCAAATGAGTTAAAAGTTCAAACTAATATACAAATCTTTTTTTGAAACATAAAAGGAAGATCACCAGAGGTCGGCGAACTCCATGACTAATATACAAATCTTTAAGTGGGGTGTTTTATACTCACAGTGAACGATATTTGAGAGGAAACTTCAAGCACAGGGATCGAATAGCTTCAACTACTACGATTTTAAACTCATCAGAGATATCAGACATGAAATTGGTGATCTGTTTCATCAGGCGATCTACACTAGACTCGTTTCCGGTTTTCAAAAGGGTAGTGATGGCAAGTGTAGCAATGCTCCTATTTTGATCTGATATCAAACTCTCCATATCTATGTTACAGTTTGTAACTGCCAAAGGATGAGCCATAGCCACCTGCATGAAATTAATTCTATCACATAATCAATAATCTAAGTCACCATCGCACTCATTGAGCGAAACTTTATGAAACTTTGTGATTGAAAGACTCTGTGACCTTATTTAGGGTTCGTACGGCAGCAAACCGAAGAACGGGCTTTGATGAACTCAAGAACAGTTGTAAAACAGTGATGGCAGGTGTCAACTCCCGACTAGTTACTCCATTTAGTTCTGTTATTGCTCTGGCTGCTTCCAATATCACCATTTCAGCTTTTTGCCGAAGGCAGGCCTCCAAGAAATCATAAAATGGTCGTTCTCCAGATTGTGTGTTTGATTCTCTTATAACCTAGAAGTTAAAGATCAATATCACTCATACAAATCCAAATGGTAAGAGAAACTATGCATCAAAGTCAGTTTGGAAAAATAAACCATTGAACTCCCAGGTGATAAACACACTTCTCTTCAAAAAAAAAAGAGAGGATAAATGCAAATCCTAGTGTTGTCCAAGAAAAGGTGTTAACTGGTTACCTAATCAACCCAATATATAAGGTTGGTGATAGGAAACTTGATTTGGATCAAATTGGGATGTGACCTTGATTAAAGAAATAGAGGAGAATAGATGAGATGTCAAGCTGAAATTGGTGAGACAGTCGAGAGAGACGGGAGAGGTTGAGAGAGATATTAGGGCTGAACCCAAGTAGAGAGACCCATACCTTTCCATCTTCATATTCCATATATAAAAGAAAGAACCCCCCCCCCCCCCACCCCAAAACAACAAACAAACAAAAACAAATTTATAACTATAGGGAGTGTCCCTACAACTTCCCTCTAGTGAGGCTAAAGTTGTAAAAGTGTAGGTAAGAAGGTCATATCAGTTACCTAGCCACTGGATCTCAAGTCCTAGGAGCCATTATCAAGAATAAAAGAGCAGCAGGACATGGAGGATAGAATGACCCTATCAGAGGAGATGAGGAAGAAGAAGGGGAAGAGGGAGGTAGTGGCTGAGGAGGATAGGAAACTGGAGATGGATTGAAGGCAACAATCAAGACAACTGTAGCTGCAAGAGGGCAATGCTAATATGAAATTCTTCCATCTCACAGAAAATGGTAAGAGAGTGAATCAGCTACTGAGGGTAAAAGTGGTAAATGTAGAGCCTGTTGGATCACAGGATGTCAGTCAAGCTGTAGGGAGGAAACTTCTCTGGATGTGGGCCCAGAAGCCGGTTGAGGTGGTGCAGTCCAGATTGATGCAAGAGCAGCAGGTTTGGTTGATGGGGCTGTTTTCGGAGGAAGAGGTTATCAAGGTGGTCATCAAGGGGCTGAATGGAGAAGAGGCTTCAGGCCTGGATGGCATCCTCGTGTTCCTTTATAGTGAGTTCTGGGGGTTTATCAGGAAAGAAGTTATGGCATCTTTGGATGAATTTCACAGGGGAACTATGGGATGAATCGAGTCAACAGATCGCACCTAGTTCTGCTGCCCAAATGCCAAGGTGCCACTAGGGTTGGTGATTTTTGGTCCATCTTGCGATCAAATTCTGTATACCTCATATTTGCAGGATACTTGTTGGACCATTTCAGTCAGGTCTCATCCCAAGTCTGCAGCTAGTGGACGGCATAGTTGTGGCAAGAAGATCATAGCATTGTGAAAGAGAACAGGCACCAAGGGCTTCTTGTGGAAGGCAGACTTTGCAAAAGCTTATATCACTCCTCAGATTAGAAGTTCCTGTGGTCCGCTATGAGGAGAGACTTCCTTGAGGAATGGGTGGCATGGGTATGGAGATGAGTATCATCCCATTTCTTTGCAGCCTTGGTGAACGGATGTCTGGCGGGAGGCTAGATTCTTCCTCAAAAGGGGGTCATGCAAGGTTGTCCGTTGGCACTGCTACTGTTCGTCCTAGCTGTGCACAAGCCAGGGTAGTTTGCATGGAGAATTGAGGGGTTTCCAGATGATGAGTTACCCAAAAGGCATCCCCCTGCTACAGTATGTGAATGATACCATGTTCTTTATAGAAGGATCTGTGGAAGTGGCTTGAAGTCTTTCCAAGTTACAAGACCTCCTTCAAGATTTTTCAGGTCTTCAGCTTTATCGAGAAAAATCAGTGTTCATGGGTTTCCAACTATCACCGGAGGAAGAGGTCTTTTGCTATGAGGCTGTGGGGACACCAATAGGGACACCACCAAAAAGATATTTAGGGCTGCTGCTGTTGGGGGTGAGGCTGTCCACTGCGGACTAGCATCAGGAGAATGAGAAGGTGGAGAGACATCCTGAATGAGTGGCAGTCCAAAGCACTTTCGAGGGGGCTGTTTGGTGTTACTATGTTTAGTTCTATCAATTTTTTTTTGAAAGAATTACCTTTCAGTTTATTAAGTTTTTTAAGGTCCACATGTATCCCACAACTGGGACTGGGAAGGGACCTTTTTCCCTGTACGGGGAGCCTACAAGAAGATAAGCAATGGACAGAGCAAGGACAATCCAGACAACATCCCCATGAGTAGACTCCTTTGGAAGCAGAAATTACCCTAAAGATATGGATTTTTGGTTGGCTGCTCCTCAGACACAGATTGATGATGCAGGTTGAGTGGAAGAAATTGCTACAAGATGAGTAGATAGAGTGTGTTATGCGCATGGGTGGGAAGGAGGATTGCACCAATCTTTTCTTTGAGTGCCCTTTTGCACAGGAGATTTGACTCAGACAATATCTCAACGGTGCACATTACCTTTGATGGGGCTTTCTGGGTCCCTGTCACAAGTGGAATAATTAGAAGGGAGGCAGAGTGGGGAAGGATCTTTGAGGAGTCTTGGGCAATCTGGTTGCACGGTAATGAGGTTATATTCGAGGAGCAGATGGTTTCAGTAGATGGAGTAGAACATGATGTGGGAAGCTTGGTTGCAACTTGGTGTAGGGGGGCGAGTAGGGTGGGAGGGGAACCAGTACAGAAAAATGTGTTAATTACCAATTATTATCAATAGTAATGTGAAGTTCACCGACCTTGGGTGATCTTCCTTTTTTGATTCAGAAAAAATTAACTTTGGATTTTGAAAGAGCATATTTCCTTAAAACAACTATTCTAGTTGGGGGGCAGTTCTAGAGGGCACTTCTTCCTTTTATAAAAAAAAACTACTCTAGTTGTTCAACTAACAATGGTTACAAATAAATGTATGAATTAGGAATCCAGTTTCTCAACTAACCTGGCTTGTATATCTTATCAGAAGACATTGAGCCAAAGGCGAACGGACATTTCCTCTTGTCAGGCTTGTAACAAGCTTGCTTACAGCTAGGCGGTCATTTTGCCGTATCTGCATGTTCAGAGTTCAGTTCTGTTATCAAAATGATTCATTCTCTTAATTTATTTGAAAACTGAAAAGAGTTCTCATAATAGGGTTTCATAAGTACTGTGAATGAAAGAGAGTATAAGTTTTACCTGGTGGAGAAGAGCCAAAGCATGAAATTGCACAAGGGCAGCCCTTGATTGAACAGCTTCTTGCACTTCATTACTCCATCTTTTGACAATTTCAGGATTGGTCTGATAAAAAAATTAAATTTTGTCCCCAAATGCCACATCTAAGAACAAGCCCATCATTAATGATGCATAATGATTTCAATTTACCTCAAGTAAGTGAACGCCACTAACGAGGGCAGCACTGGCTACGACTGAGTTCTTGTCGACTATGGCTTGCTTCAAGTACCGCTCAATTTGGGTCAGAAGAGTGCCATCAATTATTCTAGAAAGGACACGAATTGCATTGGCTCTGTACATATCTGTCTTGCTATTCATGTCTTTCATTAGCGAACTCGTGACTATGATAACCTAAAGTAAAGATAAAAGATTGAATAAATTAATGTAAATAATTATAAAGAAAGATGACAATTTTCAGTAACCTAACCTCATCAGCAGAAGGAGAGAGCTCCTTGATGATCAGATAAACCATTCTCCTAAGGCCAGGGTCCCTAGACTGGAACAGCTTAGTAACGGAAAAGAAAACCTCCGTTGCTTCAACCTACAAAAGCCCAATTAAAAAAAAAATTCAAACATCAGAAATATAGCCCAAAGGAGGAAAGATCAAGGCAGTGATCTATAAAAACAGACCTTGGTAAATGTTTCGCCTTGATTAAGTAAGTACAACAATTTAGTAATAACCTGCATGTTCCGTAAAATAAAATTTAAGATTAATTACAGTAAAATAATAAAGCGGAAAAAGTGGAGTAGTAGCACCTGAGAGCATCGTCTAGCATCCAGCTGGGGATCATTGAAAACTCTAGCCTCCTGCAGAACAGATCCTTTTTTTCTATCCCCAAAAAAATGGAGAATATTCCTCTGCGAAAACCGATTATAAACCAAAAGATCCACATCAATGCAAAATCATCACCAGATCTAGATAACTGTCTAATAATGAACAGACGAAACATCAAAAATAGGAAGAAAAAAAAAGCGAATCCTCAACTGGCACCCCCAGATCTACTGACGAAACTTACAGATTCAGATCTAAAACGAAAATGACAAGTCGAAACGCAGATCGACGAATCGAGAACGATAATTAGACACGCCGAAAAACATCGAGAAATTCGCAATAGGCAAAATAAATAAAATCGGGGAATATCATTTTTTTTTAAAACGGGATGAGAATCGAGATCGGACCTTCGTCGTCCCGGTCGTCGTCCTTCTTCACCAGAGGCTGCGCCATGGGGGAACAACAATGCTCTTCGAATTCTCCAGAAAGAGAGTGATGGAGGACGGAGCAGAACTTGAAGTGGAAGAATCAGGGAGCTCGATCTCGTCTCCAATTAACCTAAGTTGAAATAAGAAACAATAGTGCATGTGCTTCGTCTATTGGCGTTTATTTCTTTATATCTTGGCAGGATTTTGTCGGGCTGAAGGTAGCGATTTGACCCGGCCCGGTTTTTAGGGCTATATCAGAGAAGTTGAGCCTGTTTTAATGAAAAATACAATCTGCACTCGGCCCGTCGAGGCTGGATCAGTGATGGAGCGGTCAACTCTGATTCTAAGGCCAAATCGTGAGAAGCTCATAAGCCCATTTAGAAAAAAATGGGTACAAAATAAGGCGCAACACAGCCTGCACTTGAGGCTCTTTTATGAACCAAGAGATTGCATTTCTTTCATGTCTCCTAATCATTTTACTTGATGTTCTCATCTCCTCCATAGCCCATTCATAATCATTGATAAAATGGATTATGGGTTGATTCTATGTCTTTGGAAGTAACAAAATTTGCGTAAAATATTTATAGTTCTCGTTAAAATGAGCCACTCTGCCTGCTAGATATAGACCATTAGAGGATATTAGTCCCGCAAGGGGTATATTTTCATTTCTTTCTCTTTCTCCTCTCTAAGTAGACTTATAATATCTTCTTTAATCATTTGATTTTTTTTTTGTATTTTTTGTCATTTTTTAGAATCAATTTTGTGGAAAAATGTTTGTATTTCCTTATCAAGTGTAATAATTAAGTAAGGGTCAAATCCTTAAGGCACCTATGGAATAGATACTTATATAGGGAAGATGGATACTATGAGATTATGGTGAAATGTGTGGCATTGATATGATGAGTATAAATAGATTTTCTTCTAAATTTATTTTTAGATCTTTATATATAAACATATATTTAATCAAGCATTAGAATGAGACAAAAATAGGGGTGGTGGAGACATGAGAAAAGTTCATGGGTGGTAGCGAGATTCAATAAATGGATGATAGATGGACAATATTTTTATACTGAAATGATGACAATGTTTCTATATAAAAGAGAAAATAGGTTATATACTATATATGGAAGGGATTAAAAATAAGGATCCTTTTTTTAGTGCTAGTCATAGATCGAGTGATGCTAGACTTGATTAGACCTCATTCATCTATTTGATCTTGCCTCAACGACAAGCTTCAACATCAAACAATTCAAATCTTAGACTTAAGCATCTCCTTTTTCTTATGGTAGTATGATGATAAGAAGGAGCCAAAAAGCAACCAAAAAGGAAGAAGAAGAATCATTTATATCTTAGGGTTATAGGCTGTTTTAGATTAAGGTTAGAGATTTAATTTATGTGGGTGCCACATAATGAGTGGATATTAAATGAATATGTGTCATCCCTAACTACCTCTAAGGAACTTGAGGGCCACACCTAAAGAGGTGGGCCCCACAACCATCTCCTAAGGAAGTGGGGTAATGATAACATGCTAAATAAACATTATAAAACATGATTTTTGATGCATGTTAAGGTATAAATAATTTCATTTCCATGCATGTTATAATATTTATCTGTATTTTTTCTATCATTCCACAATAAATCATTATAATCTCAAAAATACTTTAAATTAGGGTTTAATATGATGATTTAAAGATGAATAACTTAATAACCCATCTTTACTTGAGATTATGGATGCTTTTAGAGTCAAAATAATGAGAGAAAATGTTTTATAAACATTTATTTATATTTTCTTAAGTTAAAATCCTTAACAAAATAATAAATATATTTTTGAAATGGAAATTAAAACTCTTATTATTTATTAATTTTGACTGTTTAGAATGATAGATAATTTAATTTTGGATCAAATGAAAGAAATTTGGATTAATTTGGAGTTATATTTTAAAAGTTATGAATTTTCTAATTTTTAGGGATTTTTTCAGATTTTTTCTGAATTATTTTCGATTTTTCAAATGATTAAAATGATTTAAAATAAAGCAAAAAGGGCGCCACGTGGATGTGACGTGGCACTCAGGGCCACGTGGCAGCGGCACACGGGCCCACGCGGCGCCTACGCGGCGCGATGTGACGGGTGCATATTTATATTTATCATATATATATATATATTGGTTATAGTACATATAAGCATCCGATAGTTCGGATTTAAGCTAACCGTATAATTCATCACACCTTATAAACCCGATCCATTTCTTTAATTTTTTCCGTGTGGGACTAAGTCCCACACAGTTTATATGATGCAGGTGACGTGGCTAAATGAGGATCGCTGGATCAAGATGAAGTACGATCGAAGCGCGTCGATCGGGTGAGCTCGCGGTCCACCAGATCGCATCACAAACACGTGGCTTAAATGAGGCATTATAACTGTCATGATTTAATCACGCGGGGAGCATCCGGACCGTCAGATAGCGATCCAAGGGGCGAAAACTCATGCGTTTTATAACGCATCTCATAAAGCCTCATCCGGACCGTTCCATCGTAATTGTCGATTATTTTGATCGGACGGTTACGCCCAAAATCTGTACAAATAGAGGTGTTCTTCGATGTTCTAAGCATTCGAGTTAGAAATCAATCCAATTGATCTGTTTAGAACCTCCCAATCCTAGCCTCTTATACACTCATTTCCGCATCCACGGAGGGCTTGAACTTGAGATTTGGTTGAGAGACAAAGGAGAAATTTAAGCTTGAACTCCACGATCGCGTTCTTGACATTTTCGACGATTGAACTGATTAATCGTGTTAATTTGATCGCAATCTTGGGTTACTGGAGCCGGTTTTTGCTAGTCTTTCATCCACTCATGTTTAATTTTGATTTAGATTAGGATTTAAATTTTAATTTCATTTAAATTTCATAAATTTCGTGATTTCAATGTTCGGAAATTTTCCTCCACTTCGAACTTCAATTTCTCCGCGAAATCAAGATCAATTTCAATGATTCTTGATTCCGTGAAAGCGATTTGAATTATCTTTCATAATATACCATTTTCCCCAATATCTATCATCGATTTACTATCCGATTTGATCAATTTCGAAGAAAACATCAGAAATTTCCTTATTTCCCTGTGGATTCAACCCTTATTTACCATTATACCCCTCAATTCGAATCATTTCTCATCAAATTGGTAAGTTTGGAATTATTTTTGACACGAGACCGTGTGAAATCGACGACCTCACGGTTTCGTCTCGTCAGATAACCACTCCCTAAGCAGAGGTAGCCTTACAACTACCTAAGGAGGTGGGCTTCCTTATAAATAGGATGATACATCTCTCTCATATAAACATAGGTTCTTCCACACAATAAAAGGGAAGAAATAAAGTAATTAATAAAAAAATGAAGATTATAAAATTGAGCTCTATGAATCTTTAAGAATTTCTTTTGACCACTTTTGACATGTCAAGAATCATTTTGGCCATCATTACTTACAAGAAAAAGGATTAACTAATTTCTTAAAAAGGTGAAATGGGTTGACCCCCCCTAAGGAAGTGGTTGACCAACCTCTTACAAAGGTGGATTGAGAATACACCCCCCCCTCTCCCCAGCACCCAAGGAGGTGGTTGAACAAACTCCTAAAGAGGTAAAAAAGGTTTGACAATCTCCTTAAAAATCTTGAAAGGTTTGATTAACCTCTTAGAAAGGTGGAATCAGTTAACCCCCACTAAGGAGGAGGTTTTCCAGCCTCCTATAAAGGTGAAGGACCCATTTTTCTTCCTCTCATTCTTGATAATTAATGTCCATGCTCTCATTAAATTTTTCCAAGTCCTTGCCTCCACATAAAACTCAAGAAAATGTGAGAAATTCTCTATTTCACTTCATGGAAACAGAGTTGACTTGGCTCCTAAAACAACGAAGAGTTCCTTTCCTCGTCCTTCACATTGATAATTTTATCTATGTTCTTCTATATGACCACCCATGTTGTAGCATTCACATAAACTCATAGAAATATGAAGATTCCACTACTTGTCTTTCCAAAAATTCAAGTGGTGTTAATCTTGTTGTATACACAAAATTTGAGAAATGATGTGTGATAAGACAGTCTTTTTTACACCACATTTAGCCGTAAATATTTCGATAATCTCTTTGGCAATGTCTTTTTAGCATTTATACATGGTATATGATGCATAAGTGCAAATATCATTTTAGGGTTATTGCCTTGCTATGTGCCTTCAAGTGCACATCTTAGTGCCTTCAAGCGGCCCTACTCATAATATGTAATATGTGTTTGCAATTGTATGATGTTAGTGGATTAAAGGCATAATTTATACATTTATAATGCATGGTATCATATTTTGAGTATATTTTCATGAATTCTATGTAATTCTCAAAATACAAATCTATGTAATTCTATGTATTTCTCAAAATATTTTCATGAATTCTATTTTCATATATATACAAATATCAAAATAAATTATTTTACAGTTAATTTTATATAATTCATAATTTTGACTTTTCGAATATTAAGATTCTTTTCAAAGGTTAGCCTTATTTTATAAGATTTAAATATAAAAATAATTAATAAAAATGATAAGATAGTTTTTTTAAAATGAACTAATGCTACTTTTAGCTTAAATTAGTTAATTTTAGTAGTAATTTCTTATTTTTTTTATAGATTAAATGGTATAGAATTATATATTATTCAATATTTAATTTTATGAAAAAAATTTGGATGAAAAGGATTTTTTTTTAGATATGAATTTTTCAAATTTATAGGGGATTTTCCTAGATTTCCTATAATTTTTAAAAGCACAATGTCAATTTTGTAAGGTTTATAAGTGTGCAATGAGGTGGCAAAAGTTGGCACATGGCCCCTGTCATTAGCAATGACAATGCCACGCGGAGCTCATGCGGCACGTGCATCCCTCGCATTATAGACGATCTATATGATTTTAAACTTTAATCTTTGTATTTAAACTGCATGTGATGTGGCGCACTTAGGAGTGATAGATGTGGCAAAGGTCAATATTTGATTTCAACCCTTCATATTCACATAGAGGGTAGTGGGGTATGTGATAGCATCTTGTGTGGTGTTGATTGGTCTTACTGTCACAATGAATCCTAGCCATTGATCACAAGAGTTATAATGATCAATATTAAATAGACCCCTTGGACTTCTAAAATAGGTGACATGACATGATTTGGACCCTCCATCTAAGATCCCACAGACAAGAATTAATCATAATGGTTTCTCCCATTATATTTTATCATGGCTGTCCATGGCATTTGAGAAGTCAATTGGACAATCAAGCACAATTTTTCTCTATTTATACTCTCTCTTCTTAGGAAAATAGACATTCTTGGAAATTTTCAATTGATCAAACCATTTCGATAATCTTGGAGATTCTTGGAAAATATTTGAATTTCTTAATTTGATCACATTCTGAACTTTTTGTCCATCCGTTGAGAATCTACAATCAAGATTTTGTAAGCAATTCGAGATAGTTCATTGCTTAAACTTCAAATAACCACTTTGACAATGTGGAATGAAAATCCCTTAATATGGGGATTAATTAGATCAGTTTATATATAATTTTGGGTTATTTAAGCTGTAATTTTCCTAATATATCATCAATTGCATTAGATTTCTATTTTAAATCATTTATATTATAGTTTATGTTTTTTCATCACTTTCTCTCTCTTCATTCATAATTTTTATCTATAACATATCTCTTTGATTTTTCCATTTATTCAACTTTGAATTGCATGGTTTTAGATTAACTCGAAAGATCTTTGAGTTACCTATCTAAATGTATAATTTTCCTTCTTACTTGAATTCATTATTAAATCAAAGGCCTATCATAACAAACTCTAATTCTCTTTGGATTTGAACCATTCCCATGATCTATGCTTAATTCATTTAAATTTAAAATGATTTTGGACTTTTTTTATCCTCAATCGTATGTTCTCGATGACCAACAAATTTGGCTCATCACTTGCTATGCTTGTGGGTCCAATTCTACCATATCCAAGAGCTCCTCCTAGCTCCTTCTTAGCAACTTATTGTGGTTGTCTTGTCGGCTCTTTAGATATTCTCAGTATCTAGATTAATAAAAATAATCAGAAAATTCAAAAAATTAGGAAAAAAGTGGAAAGAATTCCAGAAAATTCTTAGAAATTTTTTTAAAATAATATCTTTAAAAGTGAATAGAAAATTGTCAAACTTCAAATATTCATGTATTTTCATAGAAAACTCATATTTGATTAAAGTTTTAGCTCTTTTGATAATGATTTTATCTTCTTTTACATCTTATCACTTGAATTTTTTTTGCATGTTTGATTTAATGTAGTGGTGATCTCGGCTGAGGATTGCTCCAATTACATGCGAGCCGAAAGTATTGATCCATGCCAAGGGGAAGAGGGGCATATTGATAACATGCTATATTGACATAATAAAACATGATTTTTATTGCATATTAAGGCATAAATGATTTCATTTCCATGCATGTTATCATATTTATATGTATTTTTCTATTATTCTATTAAAAAGTCATTATAATCTCAAAATGCTTTAATTTAGGGTTAATTTTGATAAATTAGAGTTTAATAATTTGATAACCCATATTTTTCTTGAGATTATAACTGTTTTTAAAGTTAAAATAATAAGAGAAATCATTTTTTATAAACATTCATTTTATTTTCTTAAGTTTAAAATCCTAATAAATGAATGTATTTTTGAAATAATAAATTAAACTCTTACTATTGATTAAATTTGACTTTTTAGAATAATAGATAATTAAATTTCGGATCAAATGAAAGAAATTTGGATTAATTCGGAGTTATATATCAAAAGTTATGAATTTTCTACTTTTAGGGATTTTTTCCAGAATTTTTCAGATTTATTTTCAATTTAAAATGATTTAAATTAATTTAAAAAATGCAAAAACGTGTTTAATTTTCGCACGGGTCCCACGTGGATGCGACGTGGCACTCTGGGCCATGTGGCAGCGCCACGCGGGCCCACCGCGCGCCTACGCGGCATATACGTATATATATTATTTATTTATTTACTATATATATAAAGGGTCTTCAGCCTTCCCTATATGGGAAGGGTTATTAATCTCATAAATCGTCGGGGTCTTATAAACCCGACAAAACTCTTTAGTTTAATCCGTGTGGGACTAATCTATGCGGTACATTATAATGCAGGTGACGTGGCGCGACGAGGAGCGACGGATCAAACGTGCGATCAATCGACGCACATCGATCGCATGCGTCGTGGACCACCGACGGATCAATCAAGCACGTGCCTATTTAAAAGAGTTATAACGGCTCTCATGAAACGACGCGGATCGCATCTGGACCGCCCGATCGTGATCCAACGAGCGCGATTCAAGCGTTTTTATAACGCCTATCAACGGGAGCATCTGGACCCTTCATCAAAGATCCAACGGACTCGATATTTTTAAAACAGTCCACGATGGACCGTTCCATCGTAACTGTCGATCGTTTTGATCGGACGGTTACGATCAAAAGCCCTTTAAATGGACTTGTTCTTCGTCGTTTGTAAGCATCCAAGTTGAATCTCAATTTAATTGAGCTGTCTAGACACTATTCTTCTCGTTTCTCTTGATTCCATCCTCTTCCTCTCTCATTTCCGCATCCACGGAGGGGTTGAAATCAAGATTTAGTGGAGAATCGAAGGAGAAATCGCAGCTTGAATCCACCGATCGCGTTCTTCGTGTTCTTCGTGATTAAGAGGATTAATCGCCGCAATTTGATCGTAATCGGGGATTAGTGGGAGCAGTTTTTGCTTCCTAATCTTCCTATAATGTTTAATTTTCGTTTAGATTAGGATTTAGAAGTTAATTTTATCGAATTTCACCTAAAATCGCTAATTCTTCGTTCCGAAATTTCTCTCCACTTCGAATTTCAATTTCTCCGCGAAATCAAGTCCAAATTCGATGATTCTTGATTCTGTGGAATTGATTTGAAGTCTTCTTTTCTAAAATACCATTTTCCCCAATTTCTACCATCAATTTCTCATCCGATTTGATCAAATTTGAAGATTACATCAAGAAATTCCTTAATTCCCTGTGGATTCGACCCTTATTTACCATTATACCCCTCAATTCGAGTTAATCTCCTAAAATTGGTAAGTTTGGAATAATTTTTGATGCGATACCATGTGAAATCGATGACCTCGCAGTCTTGTCTCGTCACATATCTGGAAAAATTTGGTGGCAGATACCCCCTCATTAGGTATCCCGAGTGGAGGGATGAAAAACGCTAGTGAGATGGGTGGAGGAAAGGAATCTCTCAATTCTCTAAAATCTGGTTGCATTTCTATGGTCACTAGGCTTCTAGGTGGAATCTCTAATGCCCAAGATGTAAGGCTGAGTTAATATTGTTGTCTCGCCTCTAGGCAGTGACAACCTCATAAACCTGGCATTAAGCAATATGTGTTGGGTGCCTTCTCATGGCTCTACTCATCAGTTCTCTCATGCACTTTAGGGTGTGAAGCCCCAAGTGATACACCACTACTTGGGGGGCAGCAAGGAAAAGGGTGTACCAAATGTGCAGGGAAGGCATTTTGAGGGGCTCGAGGCAATGGCATACTCGAGCCTCCTAAGGCATATCTTGCCATGTGGTGAAGACGGACAGATGACGAAAGCGCACTACATGGGAGACTAGTGCTTTGGCTATCTGGTTCCCTTCTTAAAAATAGTGGGTGATGGCTCGAAGTCAACTCATACATCACATGATGTTGATCGATAATCGTCAAAGCCAACAATGCAAAAAATGACTGGAACAAAGCATGTCGACTAACACGAGTGACAAGGATACTATCTCGAAGATCACGTGCTTCACAAAGGAGCACACCATTTTGAATGGCCATAGCCTATATTTTTGTGTTAGTTTAAATATTGTGGAAGTGGGAGAAAGCAAATATTATGCGGCCACGATAGTCGCATAATATGCCTCCCACCTCCCCTCCCATACCCCCTTGGCCAAGGTTATCTCTAGATGGTCTGTCCACATTGAGCTTCAAATGTCCAGGAAAAGGTATCCAAATGACAAAATGGATAATAGTTTGAATTGTTGTAGGCATGATAAGGATACTCCAAGCTTTGAGTGCCTCGCAGACGAAACTTGAACGTTTCATTGCAACAAGCACCAAGGAATGAGTACTTCTAAGCCATTGGATGACATGTTATGTCAAGCACTAATAGCACCTTGGCCCACCCTCCATAGATCAATGGCACCATCTCTAGCCAATGTCTCTACTAATTGGCCCGCCTTTTCACACCCTTGATGTTCGACAGCTGGCGAGCCCACTCGCCATACTTATTCGACATAAAGGATCCCAAAGCTTTCCTCGTGGTCCTCATCCTCCACACCAGTTTCTTTTGAATCATGTTGAGGATGTCTTCAAGTCACCTAATCCCAATGTTGCCTTCATCCAATGATCCCATAATTTTTCCAAAGAAACTCTGTGTTAGCGTCTTGATCTCTCAAGCTTACCATTCCAAAGGAATGCCATACATAATTGTCAAATAGAGCAGATGATAATATCAAGTACTTCATGTGCCATACATAATACTCATGACTACATCTTGTATGAGTTGGATGTGCCCTCCAGTGAAGAGAAGCTAGAGCTTCCATCCCGCAAATTTCTTCCTCAATTTACTCAAGAGATGACTGTAAGAGAAATTCGTGATATCTTGTATGCAATGAATTGTGTTTTTTAATTGTAGTTTAAGGAGCTACCACATGCGACAAAATGTGTTTATGGTGTTTATATATATGTGATAAAAGCTGCCCTTTGAGGTATTAACGAGTTTTTTAGTAGCTCGTTCATACCCTGAGAGGTTTCTTATAAGTCCTTGAACGGATTTTTCACATCAATTAAGGAAGAGTATCACATCATTCACAAACATGGAGTGTGAAATAATTGGATGATCTCCTTTTTTAGTATAATTGAAGAGTCCTTAAACAATCCCCCGAGTAAATGATCAGATAAGGATCTCTTCAACCAATATGAAGAGTGCAGGGGGAGAGGGGATCCCCTTGTCGTAGACCTCAAGAGGCGGTGAAGAAAGGGGTAGAGTATCCGTTCATAAGTAGGGAGAAGTGATTCTCCCTCACGCATACATCAACTAGGTTGATGACGACAGTATCAAAGTGATGAAGTGAATTTGTGAGGTCGTTGAATACACGTGGACATGCGTCAAAACAATTACCAAACTCACCTATTTAAGATTAAAATCACAAATTAGATAGCATAGTGGTAAATAAGGGTTGAATCCACAAAGAATTAAGGTATTTTTGAGAAACTCTTTGAAATTGGATCAAATCAGACAATGAATTGAGGGATTTTGATAGATTTGGAAAGAGAACTCAAAGACAAATCCACGACATAAAAATTCACTTGATTTGGATCAAGATTCGCGGAGAAATAAAAGAGCAAAAATTAGATAGAAAATTGATCGCGAAGAGAGAGAATCCGAAATAAAATCTAAAATTAACCTAATCTATGATTCTAAATTATAATCTAATGATACAAAACAAAAGATTAGGAGGAAAACACATTATCTAACCCGAGATATTGGTCGAAATGATTCAATTGATCGTCGAATCAAAGGCTTTTCATTCTGATTTCAATTGATCGTCGGCATTCAAAAGGCAAATTCTCCATATTCTTTCGATGAAATCTCACTTTCAACCACTCCGTGGACGTGGAAATGAGTCTAGAAGAAGAAGAAAGTGAGAGATTCAAAGATGGTGATGTCTAGACAATTTGATTACTCAAAAACATCCACGAATACATTTTTGATCGAAGAACATTCATATAAATAGGCGAATTTGGGTGTAACTGTCGGATTTGTCATTTCATCTTCGATCAACGGCTATGATAAAATGTTTGGATGCGAATCTCTATGGTTAAGTCGTATCCGTTCGATTGAAGATGAACCGCTAAGATTTTTACATGTCGCGCCTGAAGAAGAAATGAGTGAAACGCCCGCCGTCTAGATCTTGATCTAACGCTCTAGATACGTTTTGGACAATTTTAATCTCAGTCGTTATAACTCCTTTGATGAACGACTAAGATTAAATCATTTTAAAATGATTCACTAACGAACCAGAGTGAGCCACGTACCCCTTGACTTAAGTGAAGATACTAATGAAATGATCCACGCAACGTCACGTCACTTGCATATGAAAACAAAAAAATAGTCCGACATGACGAAAAATTAGGCGAATGCGCGATTATATATGTAGTTTGTACATAATGAGATAGCAAAAATACTGAAAAGGGTGCTATCTTATTAATCATACACATGTGTGCGCACACGCGCCCACACACGCACTCTCACGTGCACACATGTACATGTGTAACACGTGGCATTTTCATACGCCGCCATGTGGCGCTGCTATTTTGTACGCGCCACATCAGAAAGAAATATAAAAAATATTTTTTATTCATTTTAATTCAAAATAAATCGAATTAAATTCATTAAAAAGATTTATAAAAATTCTAGAAAAATCCCTAAAAATGAGAAAATTCATTACTTTCAAAATAGAACTCTAAATTAATCTAAATTTATTTTTTTGGATCATAAATTAAATAATCTATCATTATAAAAAGTAAAATTACTTAAATAACAAGAGAATAAATTTTTATTCTAAAAATATACTCATTTCTCTTAGAAATTAAAACTAATAAAAATAAACAAATATAGAAAAAGTATTTTCTCTTATCATTTGACATTAAAATCCAATTATAATCTCAAATATAGATAGTAATAATCTATTGTAAAAAAAATACATAATTATCCCTTAAAATAGTGCATTTCAATATTATAACTTAAAATTGCATGAAATGATATATATGCACTCAAAATATGATAAAATACATAAGAATAGAATGTTTCATATTTTAATTTGCATTAATAATCATATAATTTCTTGTTATCACAAAGCCAAAGCACCTAAGGACTGCAATGATGGATCTCCATTCAATTTTTCTAAAGGCCTTCTACATGTCGAGTTTCATAATGATGTTAGAACCAGCGATGTCCTCATCAAGGTTAATTATACATGCTCATGCACTGCCACAATATTATCATGAATGTGTCGCCCTTGAACAAACCCACATTGTTTTGGAGATATGAGTTTATCACCAAAACATAAACAAGCTAGAAAATTTAAATCTTTTTTTTAAAACTACTTGTTTTCTCCACTTCTTTGTCATTGTCGTCTTTCGTTTATAACCTGCAATTTATGAAACTCATGCACGTACGATTAATTCAACCTTTGTAAACCTTGAAAAAGGGTTAACAAGTTTTCTCCACCCTCATCTTTCTTTTGAACACATAACCTCATTACTTTAGTGACGACGTGTTTTGTGCGGTTGTTAAACACACAAACGTTGGTCAAAAAAATTTATAAATCCAAACTCACAAAGATAAAGATATAAAATCAAGTAAAGTGTAAGTATCGGGTCGATCCACAGAGAACAAGGTTGACTTTAATTGCAGAGTTGACTTGGTCAAAATTAGGTTTAAAAGAGGTTATAAAGAAGTAGAACTAAAATTTTATGAATATAAATGATATAAATAGACTAAATAAGAAATTTTAAGATTTAAGATCTCGCATTTGACAGAGAAAAGTCAAAAGTCAAAGTCAAAGTCAAAGTATTGACTTTGACCAATAGTCGAAGTTCTATAAAATCAGAGAACCAAAAGATGTCATAATATTACGAAAATTATATATTTAGAAACTAGAGAGAAAATGAAATTTATTCATATATAATTCGTCATTTTTCGATAAGAAATGGATTTACTATGAATTATTGAAAATCAAATATCAAAACATTCCCAAAATGAGATACTTCAGAGAAAAATCTCCAAATTGAATGGTCAAATGATGTCCAAATCTTAAAATTTATATATCAATAGAAAGCTAAGAACCAGAGGATTATAAAGAGATCAAAATGATCGAATTCCAATTTGTATTTTGAAAGTATTTGACCCCGAAAGTCAACGCTCAAATTCGGATTGAAAAATGAACAGTGCTCGGTCAAACATTAAATTGAGGGGTCAAATGAACTTGGAATTTCAAAGAATTTCCTATCCACGGAAAGCTGATGAAATAAGGAATCCAATGAAACTAGAATTCAGGTAATTCGGAATTATAATCAGAGAGATATCCTTTTTTCAAAATCAATAAAATTTCTGACTAAAATTGGGCAAAATTTGAAGAACACTAAGAACTAAAATGCAAAATTAAAGCTCTAAACCTAAATAAAACTCAAATTACCACCTGATAATTGATCGAATCTCACTGCTAACCCTGATTTCCGCAAGAATGGGGCTTCAATTCACTCGGATTGAAGCTAATTTGGCTTGATTTCTTCCTTGCGGACGTTCGGCGTTCAAGGGGAAAATCCGATGGAATTCGTGATCAATCCCACTCCGATTTTGACCGAAATCAAGTCTAAACGCGGGGGATCATGAAGAACTCAAGATCTTTCTTTTTAATCGCTTAATTTCTTCATGATTCAATCAAGAGTTAAGAAATAAAGAGGGGATACATTGGTTTTTAAAAGAATATTTCTGTGCGATTTAATGACCGTTTGATCCGGTAATAGGGGCCGATTGATGGCCACGATCACACAATGATCGTGAGCCATCAATATGCAGAAATCGTGGCTCCAATTATGCAACGAATGGGCCACGATCGCGTGACGATCGGGCCACGATCGCACGACGATCGGGCCACGATCGCACGTCGATCGTGATTCGTGGTCAGCCGTCTGATCTTCATCATATGTCGAGGTGAGTCCATGTGTAGCCCACCGATCGTTGGATTTGATCTTGTGTCTTCCACTTGATTCGCACGTTCGATGAAGATTGGACGCTCTCGATGCATCCACGTGTCGACAAGTAAGCCATCCATCGCGTTCACTTAAGTGCGTTATTCACGCCCGTGCTTGATTGATGATCGCGTGGGCTCGGGTCACGCGATCTCCGTCATCCCGATCAAATCTGACGCCTACCGTGCATCCACGTCGCCTGCAAAAAGAAAAAAATCCACAGGAACATAGTCCCACACGGAAGAAAAGGAAGAGAAACCTGCAGCATAAATAGGGGGCGGTTTAACGCTATTGCGTTACCGCCCCAATACTCTAACCAGGGCCCACTAACCCAGTGGGCCCTTCACACGCCAGCCCCCTTGCCACGTGGTGCCCCTCACGGGCGTCCGCGTGGACCCGCGTGGCCTCCTGCCATGTGTCTGCGCCACCTGCGCCTCACGTTGGCCAAGCGCAGCCCTGCCACGTGGCCTCAGTGCTGCGTCGCATCCGCGCGCTGGTCCCGCGAGCCACATCAGCTTGCGTGTGCCATGTCATCCGCAAGTTCTGCGGAAAAACAACCCCTTTTTGTGATTTTAATTAAGGCAGAAATTCAATAAAAAAATTCAAATTAAAATCCAGAAAAATCTAAAATGTTCAGAAATTCATACTTCTTAAAATACAACTCCTTTTAATCTCAAATTTTCTCCATTGTATCACAATTTCTTTTCTTTTTTAATATTATGCCATAAAAATATAATTTAAAAAGAAGAATATAAGATGAATTAAAAATAACCTAAAAGCATTCATTAAGATCTCTCGCTTTTAATCATCCAATACTTCCCTTCTTAGAATTAACCTTTAAAATCATTTACTTAAGTCAAAATAAATCAGGGAAAGAACTTAATTCCTATTAATTTAACCTTGCAAAAGGATTAATCATCAATCAAGCATATAATTATCCCTAATTTATGCATAAATATGAACTTTAGTGAAATGGCATACCAATGGAGAAAATTCATGAAAATTATGATAACATGCATCATTTTCACATAAAATAAGCATGAATATGAGTTAATTAGGATAAGAAATTAAGTTATAAATGCATGTTATCATTTAGCTCCCTGTGGATTCAACCCTTGCTGACACTATACTAAGTAAAGAACTATAATTTTTTACATGAAGGCTTTTAAGTAACGAGAGAGAAAATGAAGGCTTTTATAGGTGGGTTCCTAGGGTTCGAGTGTAAAGAGGGGTAAAAGAGTCCAATCATTATAATATTTTTTTCCAACTCAATTTCTTTGATCTAATGCTATGAATGGATAAAGGGTTAAAAGAAGAATCTAGCCATAGAATTTCAGCTCAAAACTTCATCTAGATCATGAGATATCATGATTCTAATTTAGAGCAATCCTAGCCATTGATTATGAAGAAGAGTGCTATAACATACTACTTACTCCTTTTCTACTCCTTTTCTACTTGCTCCTATTCTGCTAACGAGATAAATTTTGTTTCCAAGTCAGTTTATTTAACAATCTTCAAGTGAGGTGTATGTTCAATAAATCAGACCAAATTTTAAAAACAATGTTAATGAATCATCCAAACATATTGTTGGATGCTATCTTAGGGTTCTCACAAATCCTAAGATCAAGAGATCCAAGGGGAGGATGATCTAGCACACACAATTGGAGGAAAAATTATACTTTGATGAGGATTATTAAATGATGTGGTCCTCGTAGGGTTGAAATGGAAATCTCCTTGATTACTCCTTGCTTTGAGATGAGAGAGAGACAGAGAAAAAGAAGAAGAAATGACGGATAGAAGGAAGAAGGAAGAGAATGAGAGGGAGAGATGAAAAAATCGCGGGGGTGTGTGCATTGTGGAGAGAGAGAAAGAGAAAAAAATCAAAATAGAGAGAGAAAGAGTCAATTTTTCATTCAAACCATTGATAAGTGACGAGACGAGACCGCGAGGTCGTCAATTTCACACGGTCTCGTGTCAAAAATAATACTGAACTTACCAATTTTAGGAAATTAACTCGAATTGAGTGACATAATGGTAAATAAGGGTCGAATCCACAGGGAAATAAGGAAATTCTTGATGTAATCTTCGAAATTGATCAAATCGGACAAGAAATTGATGGTAGAAATTGGGGAAAATGATATATTATGAAAGATAACTTCAAAATGAATCCATGAAATCAAAAATGATCTTGATTTAGTGGAGAAATCGAAGTTTGAAGTGGAGAGAAATTTTCGGACGTGAAAATCGCAATTTTAGCTAAAATTCGAAGAAATTAAACTCTAAATAGAAATTAAACACAATAGGGAGATAGATTATGAAAAACCTGCTTCCACTAATCCCATTTAGCTATCAAAGTGACGCAATTAAACCGATTAATCACCGAGAACACGAAGAACGCGACGAGGAGATTGAAGCTGCGATTTCTTCCAATCTACTCAACCAAATCTCGATTTCAAGGGCTCCGTGGGTGCGGAAATGAGTGTAGAACACGATGAGATCAAGAGAAATGAGAGGGGAGGTGTCTAAACAGATCAAATTGCTTGATTTCCAACTCGAATGCATACAATCGTCGAAGAACATCTCTATATAAAGGGTTTTTGATCGTAACCGTTTGATCGAAACGATCGACGGTTACGATGAAACGGTCCACGATGGACCGTTTTGAAAATATCGTGACTGTCCAATTATGATGAACGGTCCAGATGAGCTGCGTGGATTAGCGTTATGAAAACGCTTAAGATCGCGTCCTTTCAAATCTTGATCCAACGGTCCGGATGCTCCCTGCCAGATTTGATCTGGACCGTTATAACACCTTCAATTAAGCACATGCGCGTGATCATCTCCGGTGGACCGCGAGCGCATGCGATCAGACACGCCACGTTCCACGCCCCGCCCGATCCGACGCCTCTCCTTTCGCCACGTCACCTGCATCAAATAGCTTCGTGTGGATTAGTCCCACACGAAATAAGATAAGGGAAATCGTCGGGTTTATAATACCCGACGAATAGGGGGATTAATAATTCCCCTTCGATAAGCGGAGGGCTATATGTACTATACTCAAACTATATATAAGTATATAATATGCACATGTGTCACATGATGCCGCGTAGGCGCCGCGTGGGCCCACGTGGCGCTGCTGCGTGGCCCGGATTGCCACGTTGCATCCACGTGGGACCCGCGCGAAATCTAAACCCCTTTTTAAACGGTTTTAAATCAAAAATAAAATCAGAAAAATCTCGAAAAATCCCTGAAAAATTATAAAATTCATAACTTTCAAAATATAACTCCAAATTAATCCAAATTTCTTTCATTTGATCCGAAATTTAATTATCTATTATTCTAAAAAGTCAAATTAAAATAAATAATAAGAGTTTAAATTATTATTTCAAAAATACATTCATTTATTAAGATTTTAATCTTTAGAAAATAAAATAAATGTTTATAAAAATGATTTCTCTTGTTATTTTAATTTTAAAAACACTTATAATCTCAAGAAAAAGATGGGTTATCAAATTATTAAACTCTAATTTATCAAAATTAACCCTAAATTAAAGTATTTTGATATTATAATGACTATTTCATATAATAATAGAAAAATACATATAAGTATGATAACATGCATGTAAATGAAATCATTTATGCCTTAATATGCATCAATAATCATATTTTATCATGTTAATTTAGCATGTTATCAATGAGATAGTTAAATTTTTTCCTATTTTTATGTAGGAGGAAAGCCTCTTGATCTATATAATGTGGTATATAAGCCAAATCACACTTTCATCTATCTCTTGAAATTAAGTTTGCTCACTATTATTTTCATGTGATGTTTGTAAATGAAGTCCATCAATGTATATAATAAGTAAGTAAATTATGATGAGACCATAATACTGATGGATATTATGTGGCCTATAAGCCAATCACACTTTCATGTATCTTGTTTATGTTCATTGAAAAGATATTTATTCATTGTCATTCTTGTGTGATGTTTGTAATAAAGTCCATGAGCATGTGCAATGACTAAGTGAATTATGATGAGATCATAATATAGTGATCACTAGTCTTTAAACATATGTTCTAAACATTCCTATTCGTGGGATATTCAAGAAGGACATCAAATTATCCAAAAAGAATAACACTATCTAATCCAACTCATATGATGAGTATGGCTACTCCTATAGCCATCGGTGTGAAGACATCAATGATAGATAGTGGGTGCTCTTTGGAGAAAGAGTTCACTGAATTGATCCGTATGAATCCCTGAATAGTATTATACCTAACTGTAAATCAGATTGATTTATGTCATGGTTCTGTATGTGGTCCTTTGACTTGAGACACCAAAGATATCTCGTGGATGGATGATCGTGTTTTGATTATGACTTACGAATCCCTAGCCACTGGATATCTAAAATGTTATATATTGGATACAACATGAAGTCCACGAAGATGATTCTGTGATCAAGATGGGATCATTCATTGTCCGTATTTGAGGAGATTGACTCAAGGAAAGAGATGCGATGAAATTTTTGGCCAAGGTAGTAGAAATATTAGAGAAGGAGTTCTCGATGATTTCTACACGCATCAGTACTAACTTGAGTGACTGATTTAGGGTTTGACAGTTGACCGTACCCTAAGTCATTCATGAGTCTAATGTGGATAAAATATTATACATACACAGTAATCGATGACGGGAAGGTTCCATAAGTGAGTTCTTACATACTCCATATCTTCTAGTGTACGTGGTGTAGCTTGGCACCCAACAGGCTAGCAACTCAACCTATGGATTGGGTGAAATTGATCCTTGATTAATTAATCTATATGTGGATGTGGATAATTAATTAAAGTTGACCAATAAGGTGTTATTTCGGTCTATAGAGTTATTAACTAGTGAGATATATGGACCTAGAGGGTGACACACATAAGGTCTATGGATGTTGGTTGATATATACATAATTATGAGGGTTTTTATGAAAAAACTGTTGGAAACTAGAATTATGCATCATGATTCATCAGAATAATCAGATTGAAAACACGTAATTAAACACGTACTGGATTCACCGGATTAATCTTCATCGGAGTAGATTACTGAATCGGAGAATAGTCTTCTTGAATATCCCTGATGTAACCTCCTGATCTCTAGAGGAAATGGGATTCTCTCTTGAGGGTTATGAGCATCAGGTTATCCAAGTGGACTATGGCCTCCTATTTATAGGGATAGAGGAAAGCTTAAGCCTCTAATCAGTCATTAGACAGCCCATTATTGACTAATGACTGATTTGCTGCCTCTACACATAATTAACCTCCACACACATAAATGAATGTCGTAATCCCCAGATTAAACATAATTGAATCACTTAATGGGATTATAATGATAGCTAATCCACAATAATACATAACTATGTCCACTTAATGAGATTAGATCTAACAAAAACCTCATACCAAATGTCTATAAATAGGGGGAGAACGACCACAACTCAAGGTTCCCATGCAAGCCTTGTGGGAATTCTCTCATTTCTTCTCTTTCTCCCTTGGTGAAGAGCTTTGAAGAGGAGATCCAACCATTCGGAGACCGTGTGGATACCGCTAGAGGCTAGACACTTGAATAGCTTCAAGAACTCCTTCAAGGAAACCGTATAAGTATGTTTTCTCATTCATACTAGATGATAGGATCATCTATTCTTGGTGGCTTGGTATTTTCAATATCTGATTCAATATTTTCCGCTGCATTTGATGTTTTGATTAAAATTTTGAAAGTTTCATCGACATCATAACCCAACAAATACAATGACTGCTGGTCTTTAAATATATGATATCAATATTTTTGATTAGAGGAATATTCAAGAAGGAGATTAAAATATCAAGAAAGAATAGTACTATATGATAGAACTTATATAATGAGTATGGTTGATCCCATAGCCATCTATTTGGAGACACAAAGGATAGAGAGTGGGTGCTCTTCGAACAAAGAGTTTACTTGATTAATTCTCATGGCTCCCTAAATTGTATTGTACATAAATTTCAATCTAGTAGATTCATGTCTCAGTGGTTTATGTAGTCTTTAGTCCTCATACACCAAAGACATTGTGTAGATGTATGATTGTGATTTGACTATGACTTACAAATCTCTAGCCATAAAATCCCTAGAACGTCTGATAATATGCAAATTAATACATTAATATCAATAATTTTAGGTATTTATTTACATGGAAACAATCATAAATGCATATTAGCATGATTTTAAATGGTTATTTCTCTATTCACAAAGATATTTTAAATGGTTAGTATGTTAGCTCTCTCTCCCTCCGCCCCTTTCTCTCTTAAAAATAAATCGATGCGTCAAAAATGATTGTGCCACAATGTATTGCGATGCCAAACATTTTTAGAAATAAACTAGAGAGGAGAGAGGAGAGAGAGAAACTTCAAAATTTTACTTTTTTATATTTTTAAGGAAGACTTGCCTTGATCTGTCTGCCTAAGACATGGGACTTTATGGAGGTGAGTAATGTGCAAAAATAATGGTCCTAAGTAATGTGCAAAATTTGAGGTGATTTGATAGTGCTGATGAGGAGAGATAAATATATCAATGGTCCAAATTATTCTAATTTCAAAGCTTGATAGTTAATGATCCTAATGGAGTTATGAGACTAAATTTTTATGGGCAATTTCATCTTTTCATGCTCTTTTCATATGTACCCTATGATCATATGGATATGCATGAAAACATGGTCGTTGAAATGCAAGTTCATGTATAAAAAATGATACTAAACTCTTTAAAAATGAAGTTAAATTTATAATAGTAGCCAGTTAAGATTGAATCAATAGGGAGGAACATTAAAATATTGAAATTAGGCTCTTTTGTATTTTCGGGTGAAGATAGTAGAAAAGATTGCTAATGACTTGAGATGGATACAAATGATGCAATGGTTCAATCAAACACTTTTGATCTCCTTTCGAAGATATAAAATCCTCAATCAAGGGTGAGCTGGTCATTTATGGATGAAAATAAAGATTTATGAATAGAAAATATAAAATTATGGTTGCAGATTGAAAGAAAATTTCCTAATATAAAGATTTGCGATAAAAAAAACTCACTCTAAAAATGCTTGCCTAGACTTGGCAACATGCATCCAACACAAGGAATGAATAGAAGAAACTCCCTAAAAATAATGTTTGGCAAACGACATAAGATTGATCGGCACTCTCTTTCCTATAACTAGCCAATACTAAAAGTGTCCAAAGAAATGTTAAATAGTCTTTAAATCACCATTGTGAGGAGATGGAGAACAAACTGATGATTCTGCCTAGAAAATTTCAACTCCAAACTCCAATTCGATTATGACATATCATGATTTTAATTTAGAGCATTTTGGCCATTTATTTCCCTGTAAAAAATCACATGATTGATTGTTGGCTGTTCCATCTTCCTTGATCAACGTTGGGAAGCACCATAATGCTCCACTTGTTGACTACCATTGGATCTTCCTTGATCAAAGTGGAGACACTTTAGACCACCCCCAATGATAGCCTAGGATTTGTTGCAATATAGAGAAGAAATCGGGTGGGATTTGGGTCACTCATCATGTGGTCCACAAACCATTCTCACAGAGCGCCATATTGTTGAACTATGAAGAGAGGCAATCCCGTGGAACTAGTACAACAAACAGAGCGGCTCCAATGGACGCCACAAATTGTAGTGCATATACACTGCCATATTTCCCCATGAAAAGAAAGAAAGTTTACTCTCACATGGAATATATTAAAAATATATTTTTAATTTCAATAGGATGGCTCATTAGCATTAATAGCAATGTAACATGTTACTTAAACATAATGAAATTGCTCCCCTTGATGGCACCACATAGGTGCTGATTGTGAGTGGCACTGCCTTGTTGTGCCACATGTAAGCACTAGCACTTCAGCAAAGCATTAAAAACCAAATTTTAAAACTTTAAAACTTTTGAAAAATTACAAAGAAAATCAAAAAGAATTCAAAAAAATAGAAAAAAATCATAAACAATTTTAAAAAATTAAGAAAAGTTAGATAAAATTCCATAAAATCCTTACAACTAAAATAACTATATCTTTTCATAGAACACTCATTTTTGGATAAATTTTTTACCATTTTGACTTTTATTACATCCTCTTTTTCAACACATTGCTTGGAATTTAAAATCAAAAAAGATAAAAATGATAATTTGTATTAAAACCAATTTGTCTTCTTCCCGTCTTCATCTCTAGTATCATTTATTTAAGGTCTACGAACACAAAAATCACACAAAAGTGGTTGATTCGTGCTTTTTTGAACTTTAAAAAGGTCAAACATCAATCATGCTTAAAATTTATCACAATTTGTTAAAAATTTAGCTTAAGAGTGATGTGATGTGATGAATACAAGAATTTCATCAAAACATGATAACTTGCATAGAAATGATGCAAATTGTGCATTAAAATCATCAAGAATAGTGAATTATACATGCAAAATACATGTATCACATCTAAATAGGACGAATAAGGTAGGATTTTGTTATGTTTCATTGTATTCTTCTATCATTGGCTAACTAGATGAAATGAAGTTGCGATGGATCGTCAGTAGCAATCAAATCATCCTTTCTAGTGAGTTTCTACTTTATTTTTGTCATTGTTCATTATGGATGCTAGAAGCCTAGTCAAGGCAAAATGTATAAGCTCTCAAATGAGTGATGGAACAAGTGATGGAGTCAAGAGCATCATAAGAGTAAGATCTTGATCACTCATGGATTACGATTTCCTTTCTCTTGATCTTCAATCTTCTTTTGACATCAAGAAATTTCAAAAACATTATCATCATCTTTGATATGAAATACAATGATATTCAAAAAGATATTTGAGTGTTTTGGATGATCTTTTGCATCACTTACGCTCATCACGCATTTCTCATAAATAATCTTGCATTTTCATTTAGTTTTAATGACCTTCCTCATTGCAATTTGACCCCTTTCTCACTTTACACTTGATTATGTGTGACTAAGGTGAAAATATTATAAATATTATAATATAAGTTTGAATTTCTAAAAATGACATATTTAAATCGTAAAAATTGGCTTATCAATGTCATACATTGAATATGACATGATGTCATCATTGGTGATTATATGATCAAGATGAAATGCTCTTCCTTGGGTATTAGAGGAGATTGAATGAAGGATGAGATGCAATGAAATCTTTAGCCAAGGTAGTGAAAAATATTAAGAGAAGTTTGTTCTTGATGATTTCTTCCACACATTAATACTTACTTGAATGATTGATTAGGGTTTGATCATTGACTATACTCTAAGTCATTCATAAGTTTCACGAAGATAAAGGATTATATATATATAGTAACTAATGATAATAAGGTTCATAAAAGAGTTCTTATGCACTCCATGTCTTCGAGAGAATATAGTGTAGCTTAGCAACCAATGGGTTAATAACTCAATTTATTGATCAAGTAAAATGGATCCATAGTTAATTAATTTACATTTTAATGTAGTTAACTAATAAGGTTGGCCAATAAGTATTATTGGGTCCATGGAATTATTAATTAGTAACAAATATGGACCTAAAGGGTCATAAACATAAGGTTGATGAGCATTTCATGGATATAGACATAGTTATGAGGGTTTTGTGAAAGTATTATATTCTCAATGTCTATAAATTAGGGGAGAACAACCATACTTAATAGTGCACATGCAAATCTTGATGAAAACTCTCTGCTTTCTTCTATTTTTCTCTTAATCAAGAGCATTGAAGATGAGATCAAATAGACTAGTGATTGTATGGATACCCTAGAGGTTGTATACTTGAATAGCTTGGAGAACTCTTTCAATAAACCTTGTAAGTATAAATTTTGATTTATACTAAATGATATGATCATCGGTTATTAGTATCTTGTTGTTTTTAATGCCTTCTATTGTATTTGATGTTTTGATCAAATTTTTAGGGCTTTTCAAGGCTTAGAACCTAATAAGAGGCACCCCTTTGGAGCAGCCATGGGAAGCACCCCTTGAAGGCACACATCTCCTCTTGTATAATAGGGTCATGTTTGACTATCTCATCATTTGTTTAAATGAAAATTTGACTCTCTCTCTCTCTCTCTCTCTCTCTATTTTGACTTTAGCTCTCTCTCCATCATTCTCTTCCCAACCCCCCCATGATTTCATCTCTCCCTCTCATTCTCTTCCTTCTTCCTTCTCTCTACCATTTCTTCTTCTTTCTTTCTTTCTTTCTTTTTCTCTCTCTCTCTCTCTCTCTCTCTCTCTTGTCTCAAAGCATGGAGTAATAAAAAAGGATATTTTTCATTTCAGGCCCACTGATAACATGCCTTTATAACTTAAATTCTTATCTTATTTCACTCATATTCATGCTTATTTTATGTAATTATGATGCGTGTTATCTTAATTTTATGAATTTTCTCCGATGGTATGCCATTATACTAAAGTTCATATTTATGCGTAAATTAGGGTTAATTATGTGATTTCTTGATGATTAATCTTTTTGCAAGGTTAAATTAATAAGAATTAAGTATTTTCCTTAATTTACTTTGACTTTAGTAGATGATTAGAAGATTTAATTTCAAGAAGAGAATGTTGGATGATATAAAATAGACTTCTTAAGAAATTATCTATATTTATTTGAAATTCATCTTATATGATTCTTTTACTTTGTATTTTTAGATGACATAATGTTAAAGATGAAGGAATTTGTGATCCAATGGAGAAAATTTGAGTTAAAAAGGAGTTATATAAATTATTTTATGAATTTCTAAATTTTATAGAATTTTCTGGATTTTATTTTGATTTTTCAGGATTTATTTAATCGTGCGGGAACCACGGAGGTGACGTGGCACGATGCGGACACATGGCGGGGCCACGTAAGCCCACATGGATGCCTACATGGTGCCTACATGGCGTGAATAGTGATATCGGACGGACGAGATTAAATCGCGCAATCGGACGGTCGAGATTAAATCGCGCAATTGGACGGCTGAAATCACACGGAGTGGAATCCGCATCATGGGCCACGATCCCACTCATTACGCGCGATCTGACGGCTGAAATTACACGGAGTGAAATCTGCATCAAGAGCCACCAATTTCGAGGGATTCGACGGCTGAAATCACACGGAGTGAAATCCGCGTCGTGGGCCACGATCCACCAATTTCGCACAAACTTCTCTATAAATAGATGTTCTCTCCCTTTGTAAACTTAACTTTTGATCGATTCGTGAAGTGAATTAAGAGAATTTCGAGGAAGATCTCTAGTTCATCGTGATCCCCCCGCGTTTAGACTCGATTGCGAAGCAATTGGAGCGGGATTGATCACGAATTTCTCCTTGATTTCATCGAATTTTACCCTTGAATTCCGAACGTCCACGAGGAAGAATCCGACCAAATTCGCTTCAATCCACGAGAATTGAAAGCCCCATTCTTGCGGAAATCGGGTTAGTAGTGAGATTCGATCGATTATCAGGAGGTAATTTGAGTTTTTATTAGATTTAGAAGTTTAATTTTGTAAATTAGTTCTTAGTGTTCTTCATTTTCCCCAATTTTCAGTCTGAAAATTTCTGATTTTGAAAATAGGATATCTCTCTGATTATAATTCCAAATTACTTGATTTTAGTTTCATTGGATTCCTCTTTTTATCAGCTTTCCGTGGATAGCAAATTCATTGAATTCTGAGTTCATTTGACCCTCCAATTTGACGTTTGACCGAGGACTGCTCATCTTTCATCAGAAGTCAAACATTGACTTTCAGGGTCAATTACTTTTAATTTAAAACTTATAATTCGATAATTTTGATCTTTTTAGATTCCTTTGGTTCTTAGCTTTCCATTGACATATAAATTGCAAGATTTGGATTTCATTTGACTAGTCAATTTGAAGATGTCCTCTGAGGTGTTCATTTCGGGGATTTTTCTGATATTTGATTTTCAATAATTCATAATAAATCCATTTCTTATCCAAAAATCACGAATTATATATCAATAAATTAATTTTTCTCTCTAGTTTCCAAATATATAATTTTCGTAATCTTCTGACTCTGTTTGATTCTCTGATTTTACAGTACACCTACTGGTTGTCAAAGTCAATGCGTTGACTTTGACTTTTGACTTTTCTTTGTCAAATCCGAGAATTGAATTCTTAAAACTTATTATTTAGTCTATTTATATCACTTCTATTCATTACATCTTATTTTTACTTCTTTAAAACATTTTTTAAACCTAAGTTTGACCAAGTCAACTATGCAGTTAAAGTCAACCCTGCTCTCTGTGGATCGACCCGATACTTGCACATTACTTGATTTTATATCTTTATCTCTGTGAATTCAGTTTTATAAATTTTTTTTGACCTACGTTTTTGTGTTTTAACGACGCTTCGTCACCCGCCAAACCATATCATTCAAGAATCTCTATCTAGGTACTCTCTTTCATTCCATTTTGTGTGATAGGTTATCCTCCCCTCAAATCTCTTACTCTTAAGAGTTCTGATAACTCTAGAATAGCATCCAATCATATATTGGGTAATTCATGTACATTGATTTTGAAAATTGGAATGATTCATTGAATAGAAACCTAACTTCCGCGTTACTTAAAATGACTCCCCTCCACTTTAGATGTGGGATTAAACCTAGGGAATTTAAGGTCACCAATTTTGCAAATGCATAACATTACTCCATTAAAATGCCATCAAGTACACCTCTCCATGTCAAATTCTAATTCTCTTATTTTTTCCAACATTATTGTAAATGTCTTAATGTTATCGTTTAAGTTCACATTAAAGTGAGCACTTTCATGTCATTCTTGAATTAGGCTTAAATCATCTCTAACATGTGAGATGAGAGATGTAAGGGTCCACTCATTCCTTGGATTGTATAGATTATCTTTCGCTGACAGAATTTTGTATGAAGTGACATCTAGAACAAGATGACCGGTAGAGAGGAAAGAAATTGACTTGTTGACTTATTGACTTTGACTCCCACACGCATCTCTATTTACATTCATCCCAAGTCGAAAGCCTAGGTCAAGGACCAAAATGGCCTTTGGTTTTCTATCCATCCAACAAATTTACGGCCTTGGACATCAACTTTTAGGGTTTTCTACTAGCTTCAACGACACTGAGCTCACAAATTATCCTTACCTTCGTTAGCAAAGAGGCGCTCTCGCCCCAACTCCTCCAGCATCTGGACCACCGATCTCATGGTGGGTCTCAAGCTTGGAAGCCTCATGGTACAGAGCACCCCAACCCTCAAAACCCTCGAAGCTTCTTCCCTGAACTCCTCGTCAATCCTGGAATCCACCAACTCCATTACAGCATCCCCTCCTCTCGCCATTTTCCCGCAAACCCAGCTCACAATGTCTCCAGTCTCCCCGTACTCCACCTCCACCGGTTTTCTCCCCGTCGCCAGCTCCAGAAGCACCACTCCAAACCCGTACACGTCGCCTTTCACACTCGCCTTTGCCGTGTACGCGTGCTCTACCCGCCAGATGAGAGAGAAATTAGAGCGAGGATCCAGTCAATTCCGCAATAGGGTTTGTTCAAGATGGGTTTTATCATACCTGGGGGGATGTAGCCTAGGGTTCCGGCGACTTGGCCGGAGGACCCATCGCCGGCGGAGTAGACGGTCTTTGAAATCCCAAAATCTGCTATCCGGGGAACGAAGAACTCGTCTAGAAGAATGTTGCTGGACTTGATATCGCAATGAAGAATCGGTCGATGTAGTCCATGATGAAGGTATTCAAGCCCGCGAGCAGCTCCAACAGCTACTTCGTAGCGGGTGCACCAATCAAGTAGGCTTTCAAGCTTTTCGCTCTCTACTTCTTCTGCGTGGAGACGATCCCACAAGCTGCCGTTGCATAGATGCTCGTAAACTATTAGAGAAGAAGAGTGTTCTTCGCTGGTGATGCTGCAGAAGAGTTTCACTACGTTTGTATGGCGGATTGAGCTGAGAGCAGAGACTTCTGCGTTGAAGGATTTGGAGTTGCAGATTTGCTTCACTGCGACAGTCTGACCGTTGCCCAAGTCAACGCGGTAGACTCTGCCTGAACCGCCTGATCCGATGAGATTCTCTGGGCGGATGGCGCGGATGATCTTCTTCTCGTCGAAGCTGATCGTCTGGAATGATTTCATGTCCCAGGAGTTTTTTGAAAGCAGAGTATTCTTAATCTTCTTGGGCCTTTTCAGGAAGAAGAGGTACATGATAATGAAGGAAGCAGCGAAGGCCGCTACAATTGCAGGGAGTAGAGTTTTCAGTCTGTCTGAGTGTTTGGAAGAACATGAACGGAGAAAGTGGGCTGTGGAGCTGCAGAGATTAGGGTTCCCGACAAAGCTTCTGCTGTATGCGTCAATGGCCAGGTCGGAAGGCAATTCCCCTGAAAGATCATTGTTCGATAGATCTAGTTCACTCAATTTTAGCCATGATAGAGCTTCTGGGACCTCGCCGGAGAGGTGATTGCTGGAAAGATTAAGAGAATTGAGATTGGAGAGATTGGTTAGAGTGATAGGTATTGGCCCGGAGAGTGAATTCTGTGCTAGATTTATCTGTGCCAGAGAAAAACAAGAACCCAGAGTTGGAGGAATTTCGCCGGTGATTTTGTTCCCTTGGAGATTGAGACTACCTAGATTCTTCAGATCGGATATGGCAGTTGGGATTCTGCCGGAGATCTGGTTATTACTTGCGTCCAATGAGACGAGTGAGGAAACTCTGGCGATCTCCGCTGGTAACTCGCCCGAAAATTGGTTGTCAGAGATGAAGAGCTGAGATAAAGATTTAGTTTTTTTAATTTCTGGATGAATTGGGCCTGAGAAATTGTTGTTAGCGAGATCAAGGATGTTTAAATTAGGAAGGCTCCAGATCGTGGCCGGAATTGAACCAGAGAGGAAGTTGTTGCTCACGCGGAATCGGATAAGAGAGGTGCAATTGCCATAAGTTTCTGGAATTTCTCCGGTGAATCTGTTCTCCAGCATTAGAAGTCTTTTCATGGTGTTCTTTTTGCACATGCTTGGGGGGATATTCCCGATGAAAAAATTAGTGGAGACATCGATGTAGTTGAAATCTGACCAGCTTCCTAGCGAATTTGGAAGCTCCCCGGAGAGCTGGTTTGTATATAATGAGAGATTAACCAGATTCTTAAAATCTCCTATATCGGGAGGCAGTTCTCCAGTAAAATTATTCTGGAAGAGCTGAAGAGAAACCAGCTTCGTCAGATTCCTGATTTCCGATAAATTCCCTTGCAAATTATTCATGGAAGCGTCCAAGTAAACAAGATTCGAGAGCTTTCCAAATCCACGAGGGAGAGTTCCAGTTAGCGAATTGTTATACAGCTCCAGCTGCCAGAGAAGCCCTAAATTTGTAATTTCTTCAGGTATTTCACCGAATAAGAGACTATCAGCGACTTCTAGGTTTTCTAAATCCTTTAAATTACCAATCTCTGGGGGAATCTGTCCTTGAATGCCGCAATTAGACAGATAAAGCCACCTAAGCTTCGTCATATTCAAAATTTGCCTTTGGAAAAGATACCGTCGGGTCAAAAGGATTATCTCCCAGACTAAGAGAATACAGATCCGCATAGAAAGCAGAGAAGTCCATGGAAAATTTCCAATAAACCCATTACCAGAGAGATTAAGCATCTGCAACTTCTTCAGCGAGGACAGATCGGGAATAACACCGGAAAGTGAGTTTCCCTCGAGATCCAGGACCTCTAGATTCTTGCATTTCCATATCTCTTCATCGATATTTCCATTAATGGCAGTATACCCCATGTATAACTTAGACAGCGAAGGAAGCTTACAGAGAGACAAAAAGGATATTTTTCCACCGAGATACCGGTTGCTGAGGTCAATTCCGGAAACAGAAATCCCGTCGTTGCAAGAAATACCGGAAAACTGACACGCCGGAATATCCGCGCGCCAAGAATCGAATCCGCGAGTGGAATTGGATATTCCTAAGGATAATTTGAGTTCCAGGAGTATTTGGAGCTCGTCTGAAGTAGCGTTCTGAGAGGTGATAGTACCGGAGAAGTTCAAGAAGAGTAGGAAGACGAAGATGGAAGATATCGGAGAAGACGGAGACATTTCACCTGGGAATAGGATACCGAGAGTTCGTTTTCCCAATTTGAAGCTTAACTGAGAGAAATGAACGGGCAGTTTTAGGTCTCGGATCTTCCAAGATTAGAATCCGATCTGTTAAGGAGATTTGTCAGTTTGTGCCACATGATTGAACAGAGGGGAGTCAGGGGGATGCGACTGTCTCATCTGCTGGAATATTTCATTAAAGCCCCTGGACAGCTCGCGTTTGTGGATATGTCCACGGGTGATAATGGTCAGGCCCGGCTTTCTGTCACTTCGCGTAGTGGGAGGTTGGCTAAGAGTTATAAACATACGTAGCTGTGACGTCGTTTATCAGCTTTACTCCACGTGAGCAGATTTTTTTCAGGTGTGAACGCGTTCCAAAGAATCGTCGCAATCCGGTTGCGATTTGTGCTCTGGATTTTCCCTGTCAACGCATCTGATGGGTGTGATGCAGGGATCATAATTTATTTCTGTCGGTGTGATTATCTGTGTGTCGTGGTCTGTTTTTCTAGGTCGGAGAGTACCAAATTGATTTCCCTTTTTCTAGGTCGGTCGTGTCATTCTCTTGTCATCCCCGGATCATCCTTATCTCCTCGACCGATTATCTCATGCTTTTGTGTGTTTAATTGACCGGGCCGGGCTCTCTGACGCTTAGTTGGTGTCGTGGTCAGTCGGCCCGGAACAGTCGTGCGCTATAGTGGTCACGTGTTCAGCCCACGTGCTCTCTCGTTCGTCAGCTTTTATCCCACGTACGAAGTTTCTTCTGTGTGAACGTGGTTTAAACAACTAGGCTCAGTGAGTGTGCGGATTCGTTATCTGTCGTCTCCCGCTCGATGAATCGCCCGTCATCCTTGTCCGTCGGATCGCCCGTCATCGTTGACCGGATCCATGGATAAAGACGGGAGAGAGAAAAAGGTAGATTTTCAAATTAATTGTGCACATGAGTGTGCAAATCAAGCAAAAATGTATGGAGATATAGCAAAGAGAGGTTAGAGACAATATTTTTAATTATTAAAAGGGATTAAAACATAATTGCATGCAAAAAGACCCAATTAGTATCAGATCAAGGCTACTCTTCCACAATCTCACCCACAAAACCCATTAAATTTTTTTAGGAATACATTGGGAATCAATTGACATCAATTAAAAACCCCATATATACCCCCCCTAATGCTTTGTCACGTTACAATGCTGCCATATCTGCATGCAAGCCCCCCCCCATCTGGTTTAATTACCCCTAAAAAAATCATAAATTTAAAGCACGTTCCATAATTTTTTTAAAGTAGAAGATTCATAAACATGAAATTTTGTCATTTTCTCCAAACTAAAATTATGTATTTTCTAAAAAGATAATGCACTTGAAGGCATGTGCTTAATACATGATTATTTGACATTCATAAAGGTTTCTCACCCAAAATGAATGCAAAATGTGTATCTGAATGAAATGGCATGAGAAATTCTATAAAAACATGATAACATGCATTACACTAACATTGATTAGGCATTGAAATTGCATATTCTCTCCGATTACTCTCCCCAATTTTCATCGCATAGAGAATAAAAATGTCTCTCTAATAGAAATTGAATAGAGTAGGATAGGTTTTACAAATATCTTTTGAAATTCTTATCTAAATTAATTTCATTTTGAAATAACAAGAGATCTTGGAGAGTTATATATTTCATGATTTTTCTATCTAAGGAAAATTTGTGATTCAAAGTCGATGATGATCTAGCTGACTAAGTGAATTACACCGGTAGATCTGCAGTAGCACCAAACCCATCTTTGATTTGTCTTTCAGAAATTTGAAGAACTTGTTATTAGCAGTCATCCACTTCATTTCTTTTCATTAATTCATTTTTACTTCCATATTCGCCTCTAGATGTTATCTCCTCTTTCCATTTCATTTTCTACCTATTTTCTTGGGTCTAAACATTTCTTCTTTCATGATTTCATGTTTTCAAGCTCCATATGTTCCCCATTTTAGGAACAATTTCTAGTCTTTTCCCCATTTGCATGCTTTTATTTATCCCCATTTTCCTTCTTCATATTGAATTTTTTTCTATCTCCATTTTAATTAGATTTCCTATTCTTTGTTGTTTAGACTTGACAAAACATTACTTCATTACTTACTTGATTGAATCTCACTTTATATCGACTGCCTCTTGTGCTAGATCTACAAAAAAAAACTCTTCTCATTTTTCAAAAGAAATCACAAACAAGAGGTATATTTATTTATTGATTATTCTAAAAATCTTATTACTTAAAATTAGGTCAAGAAATGAGCCCACGGAAACATTAAAGTTAGATTTCAGCTTCAAATTTAGTTGAATCAGGTTTATGAATAGGATAGAATTAAGCTTAGCTTTCAGAGGGATTTGAGTTGTGATTAGAGGCAACTTGTGGTCTAATTAAAGGATTTGATGTCTTATGGGAGATAAATTCTTAGGATAGAAGTTAGAGTAATTGTAAAATTTAAAGATACATAATATTCCAAATTAGAAGATATATAGCAATGACGTAAGGACAAAACAAATCTATTGATAGGAGTTGATCTACTTATACTCAATTTTGTGGATCTTATATGTATAGCAATGTTTTATAAAGGCATATTAATGTATATATTTATTGTTGTGGTATATGTACTCTTACTTAGATTATATATTTATGGATATATGTGAATGTGTAAATTTTTCTCATTCAAATAGAAGGCCCATTTAGGGCAATTAGGAAGGTCAATTATTGCCCTACTAGTAGGCCCATTTAAGCCAATTAAGAAGGCTCATTAAGGAAAAATGAGAAAGGTCCTCTCAAGGCAATTAGGAAGGCCAACTTAGAGGCCCATTACAGGAAAAGTATAAGGCTCGTTGAAGGCTAAGTTAACAGCCACTTGAAGGCCTAGTAGCTTGCCAATTAAAGATCCATTTAAAGTTGACACAGAGTCAGAGTCCACATAAAGTGCTAGAACAAGTCTTTATTCAAATGTCATCACCAAATTCATAATCAACCACATTCAAGGTTCAAAATTCAACACAAAATTAGAGTGAGAAAGTACAAGGATCTTAGGTCAATATGCCTTTCAAAATTTGGATGAAACCATCGAATGCAACCAAAACAGTCCAATCAAACATTCAATGCAAAGAACTACCAAGAGGAGATGGTTCTATCATTTAGTATAGATTAAAAACAAACTTAAATTAACTATTTGAAGGAGTTTTTGAAGCTCTTAAAGCATCAAACCTCTAATGGTATCTACATGATCACTACACACTAAATCTCCTCTAAAGTGCTCGTTGTCAAAAGAGAAAGAGAAGAGAGGGTAGAGTTTTCATGAGGCTTGAATTGTTACCCCTAGTTGTAGTTTCTATGCCCTTGTTTATAGATGTTGGTATCTAATTTTTTTGCAAAAACCCTTATAATAATTTATATATCTACTAATATCCATACATCTCATGTGTGTGACCCTCTAGGGCTATATATCTTGCCAATTAATAACTCTATAGATAATACCTTATGGGTTAACCTTATTAATTATTTTATATTAACGTATAGATTAATTAATTAATGATCAATTTTAACCCAATCAACAAGTCGAGTTGCCAGCCTATTGGATGACAAGTTACATCATATGTCCCAGGAGATATGGAGTGTATAAGATCTCTCATATAGAACCTTATTGGTCATCAATTGTTGTATATGTATAATCCTTTATCCACAAGAGACTTATGAATAACTTAGGGTATATAAAATTGTTAAACTCTAAGAAGTCACTCGAGTAAGTACTGATGTATTAGATTTTAATTTTGAAGCTTAGATTAATCAAGTTTTAGATAATTTTGTCATTTTCTCTCTCATCGCGAGCGATTATTTATCTCTAACTTCACTAGTTGATTTCTCTATAGATATAGATCCAATTTGGGTGATTTTTTATTCCATGTATAGATCTTCAGGTCTTATTTCCAAATCTATATTTTCCTCAAATTTCTCATCTTACTGCATCATCAATTTGATAGAATTTGAAAATATCTCGAGAACGCACATTAATGCTCCATGGATTTGACCCTTACTCAACTCTATACTAAATTAATGATAAATAATCTTGAATTTAAATGAGTTTGTTTTCAACTTGATGTGTGAACATGTTATTTAATTACCACACCGTCACCAATCTTGAGTGAGATGCATTTACGAACTTTCAGAGACACCTTTTCTACTACTCTATGGGTCTCCCCCAAGGATATGCCTACACATTTTCATCTATTTGCAACTGAGTTTACAACCCTCTTTTCCTCCAATACTGGACATAACCATGGTCATGATGGCTAGGAGTATGGTAAGGGATTCTATGGAAAACTCTATCATCCTTTTGTGCATTGTCATTTTTAAGGACATCCCCGATCATTGTTTTCAAATGTTTGACAAATTGATGTCGTTCTTCCTTCTAAATTGTCTAACATGGCCTCTTGCCCTCAGACTATGACCATTACTCGTGAAGATTTGGATCATTTGAGGAAGTTAGATTCTTATAGGGGTCCTCATTCCTCCAATCTTGTCTTTGTTAGGATCTAATGCTTGATAAGCTCTAAAAGATTTGATCAAAATATCAAACATAGAAGAGGACATTAAATCAATCATTGAAAAACATTGAGTTGTTGTGAACTAATTTATAGATATTATGTGGCCTATGAGCCAATTATACTTCTGTGTATCTTGTTTATGTTTATTAAAATTAAATTTATTCATTATGATTCATGTATGATGTTTGCAATGAAGTTTGTGAGCATATGGAATGACTAAATGAATTCTGATGAGATCATAATACAACGATTACTAGTATTAAACAAATGTTATAAACATTCATATTCGTAGGGATATTCTAAAGGGACGTTGAATTATCCTAAAAGAATAGCACTATATGATTTGACTCATATAATGAGTATGGTTGATCTTGTAGACATCAGTGTAGAGACACTAAGGACAGATAGTGGGTGCTTTTTGGAGAAAGAGTTCATTAAATTGATTTGTATGAATCCCTGAATGATATTGTACCTAACTGTGAATCATGTTGATCGTGGATATTATGAGGCCTATGAGCCAATCACACTTCCATGTATCTTGTTTAAGTTCATTGAAATGATATTTATTCATTGTCATTCTTGTGAGATGTTTGCAATGAAGTGCATGAGCATATGCATTGACTAAGTGAATCATGATGGAATCATAATACAGCGATCACTAGTATTTAAAAATATGTTCTAAGTATTCCTATTAATGAGATATTTAATATGGGACATTAAAATATCCAAAAAGAATAGCACTATCTGATCTAACTCATATGATGAGTATGGTTGATCCTGTAGCCATTGGTGTGGAGACACTAAGGATAGATAGTAAGTGCTCTTTGGAGAAAGAGTTCGTTGAATTGATATGTACAAATCCTTGAATAGTAATTACACCTAACTATCAATCATGTTGATTCATGTCATGGTTATTTATGTAGTCCTTGTTGTTTTAAAATTTTGATCAAAACATCGAATGAAGTAGAAAACATTGAATCGGATATTCAAAGCATTGAGGCACCAAGAAAAAGATGATCCTATCATCTAATATGTATGAGAAAACATACTTAGAGGTTTCCTTGAAGGAGTTCTTGAAGCTATTATAGTGTCTATCCTCTATCGGTATCCACACGGTCTCTGGATGGTTGGATCTCCTCTTCAAAGCTCTTCACCAAGAGAGAAAGATAAGAAAAGAGAGAATTCTCACAAGGCTTGTATGAGCACCTTGAGTTGTGATCATTCTCCCCCTATTTATAGACATTTGACATGAGGTTTATTCATAAAAACCTTAATAATTATATCTATATCCACCTACATCCATAGACCTTACGTGTATGACCCTCTAGGTCCATATATCTCAATAGTTAATAACTCTATAGACCAACTAACACTTTACTGGTCAACCTTAATTAATCATCCACATCCACATATATATTAATTAATCAAGGATCGATTTAACCCAATCGATAGGTTGAGTTGCCAGCCCATTGGGTGCCAAGCTACACCACGTACACTTGGAGATATAGAGTATGTAAGAACTCACTTATGGAACCTTCCCGTCATCGATTACCATGTATGTACAATCATTCATCCACATTAGACTCATGAATGACTTAGGGTACGGTCAACTGTCAAACCCTAATCGGTCACTCAAGTTAGTATTGATGTGTGTAGAAATCATCGGGAACTACTTCTCCAATATTTTCATTACCTTGGCCAAGGATTTCATAACATCTCATTCATTGAGTCAATCTCCTCAAATACCGAGGGTGGATGATCCCATCTTGATCACACAATCATCTTCGTGAACTTCATGTCGTATCCTATATATGACGTTTTAGATATCTCGTGGCTAGGGATTCGTAAGTCATAATCAAAACACGATCATCCATCCACAAGGATGTCTTTGGTGTCTCAAGTCAAAGGACCACGTACACAACCATGACATGAATAGACTTGATTGACATTTAGGTATAATACCATTCACAGATTCATACGAATCAATTCAGTGAACTATTTCTCTAAAAAGCACCCACTATCTATCCTTAGTATCTCCACACCAATGCCTGACGTTTCGAGACCACGAGGTCATCAATTGCACACAGTCTCGTGTCAAAACAAAGTCCAAACTTACCAATTTGATGACAATATCTCGAATTGAGGGGTATAATGGTAAATAAGGGTCAAATCCACATGGAATTATGGAAATTTCTGATGATCTCTTCAAATTTGACCAAATCGGACAAGGAATCAATGATAGAAATTGGGGAAAATGGTAGATTATGAAAGAGAATTTCAAGACGATTCCATGGAATCAAAAAAATCATCGAAATTTGACTTTGATTTCACGGAGAAATTGAAGATCGAAAGTGAGGGATGATTTCCGAAAATCAAAATCGCGAAATAATCGAAAATAGAAATAAATTCACTTCAAATTCCTAATCTAAACTAAAATTAAATGGTAATAGATGATCGACTAGGCAAAACCGATGACACTAACCCACAACTGCGATTTTCCGGAATTCCAAAAAAATCCCTAAAAATTACAAAATTCAAAACTTTCAAAATATAACTCCAAATTAATCAAAATTTCTTTCATTTGATCAGAAATTTAAATATCTATATTCTAAAAAGTCAAAATTAATAAATAACAAGAGTTTTGATTTATTTTTCAAAAATACATTTACTTCTTTAAGATTTTAACTTTAGAAAATTAAGTAAATGTTTATAAAAAATAATTATTCTCATTATTTAACTTTAAAAACTATTTATAATCTCAAGTAAAGATAGGTTATAAAATTATTTATCTTTAATTCATCATAATTAACCCTAATTTAAAGTATTTTCATATTATAATGACTTTTTCATAGAATGATAGATAAATACTCATAAATATGATAACATGCATAGGAATGAAAGCTTTAATGTTTAAATATGCATTAATAATCATGTATTATAGTGTATAATTAGCATGTTATCAATGCCTATAGGATCAGCCATACTCATCATATGAGTTGGACTAGATAGTGCTATTCTTTCTGGATAATTCGATGTCCTTCTCGAATATCCTACGAAATAGGAATGTTTAGAACATATGTTTAAAGACTAGTGATCATATGATTATGATCTCATCATAATACACTTAGTCATTGCACATGCTCATAGACTTCATTGTAAACATCATACAAGAATGTCAATGAATAAATTTCATTTCAATGAACATAAACAAGATACATGAAAGTGTGATTGGCTTACAGGTCACGTAATATTCATCAGTCCTTTGACTTGAGACACGAAAGACATCTTGTGGATGGATAATCGTGTGTTGATTATGACTTACAAATCCCTAGTCATGGGATCTCTAAAATATCATATATTGGATACGACACAAAGTCATAAAGATGATTGTGCAATCAAGATGGGATCATCCACCCTTGGTATTTGAGGAGATTGACTCAAGGAATGAGATTCGATGAAATCTTGGCCAAGGTAGTAGAAATATCAGAGAAAGAGATCTCGATAATTTCTTACACGCATCAGTAATAACTTGAGTGACTGACTAGGGTTTGACCGTTGACCACACCCTAAGTAATTCATGAGTCTTGTTCGGATGAAGGATTCCACATTCATGGTAATCGATGATGGAAAGGTTCTATAAATGAGTTCTTACATATTCTATAGCTCCTAGAGTACGTGGTGTAGCTTGGCACCCAACAGGCTGGCTGACGGAACGAATCGATGCGGTCATTAATGGCACACCGATTCGTGTTAAAAATAAAACCAAACTTACCAATTTGAATGATTTAATTACGAAATTGAGGGGTATAATTGTAAATAAGGGTCGAATCCACAAAGAAATAAGGGATTTTTGATAGATCTTTTGGAATTTGATCAAATCAAACGATAAATTGGCAATAGAAATTAGGGAAAATGATAGATTTAGAAAGATAACTCAAAGAAGAATCCATTGAATAAAAAATCACTCGATTTGGATCAGTATTCGCGGAGAAATCAAAGAGCGAAGTAGAGAGAAATTTTTAAAAATTAAATCGTGAATTTACCAAAATTAAGGATGAAATTTAACTAAATTACGATACTAAATTACAAATTGATGACACATAACAAAATGATTAGAGGGAAAACACATAATCTAACCCAAGATAGCGATCAAAATGATCCAATTAATCGTCAGATTCAAGGCTTTTCATTCCGCAATTTCAAAAACGATCGTCGGTATTCAAGAGATGAATTCTCCTTAATCGATTGACGAAATCTCACTTTTAAGCGCTTTTGTGGACGCGGAAATGAGTCTAGAAGGGATTAGAAGCGAGAGATTCAAGGATTGATGTGTATAGATAGATCAATTGAGCGAAATCATCCAAGAATACATCAAAACGTCGAAGAACATCTCAATTTATAGTGAATTTGGGCATAACCATCGGATGGGGCATTTCATCAGCAATCAACGGCTCTGATTGATCGCATTAATGCGAATAGTTACCGCTAAGTCGCAGCCATTGGATCGCCAATTGACCGTCGAGATTTTGCCACGTCACGTCCATTATAAAAATGCACGTAACGTCCACCTGTTTGATCGCGATCGGACGTTCAGATGTGTTTCTTGTCCGTTTAATCTCAACCATTATAACTCGGTTGATGGACGGCTGAGATTAAGTTATTTTTAAAATGATTCGTTGACGACTAATATCGTGCCACGTAACCCCCCTCTTTAAGTGAATATCAACGGCTTAGATTCTTCGCGTGATCGGACGCTCCACAAGCTGTCACGTCGCATCCCAATCTTGACCGTTGATTGACGAGACGAAATCGCGAGGTCGTCGATTTCACACGGTCTCATGTAAAAAATAATTCCAAACTTACCAATTTGATGAAAATTATTCGAATTGAGGTGTATAATGGTAAATAAGGGTCGAATCCACAGGGAAATAAGGAAATTTCTGATGTTTTCTTTGAAATTGATCAAATTGGATGATAAATTGAAGGTATATTATGAAAGATAACTTCAAATCGCTTCCACGGAATCAAGAATCATCGAAGTTGATCTTGATTTCACGGAGAAATTGAAGTTCGAAATAGAGAGAAATTTCCGAACGTTGAAAAATGCGAAATTAACGAAATTGAAGCGAAATTAAACTTTAAATCCTAATCTAAATTGAAACTAAATATAAATGGATGATAGATTAGCAAAAACCGCTTCCACTAATCCCAAATTGCGCTAGGATTAGCTCGATTAATCGTCGTTAATCAAGGATCCGAAAAGAACGCGATGTGGAGATTCAAGCGTCGATTTCTCTTTCTCTACTCAACTAATTCTCGACTTCAAGCGCTCCGTGGATGCGAAAATGGGTGTAGGAGAAGATGGAATCGAGAAATTCGAGAAGGGAGGTGTCTAAACAGATCAATTTGCTTGATTTCAAACTTGAATGCTTACAAATCGGAAGAACATACCTTATTTATAGGCTATTTGGGCGTAACCGTCCGATCGAAACGATCGACGGTTACGATGGAACGGTCCATTGTGGACCGTTTCAATTAAGTCGCAGCCGTCTGATCTTGATGGACGGTTTGGATGAGCCGCGTGGATGAGCGTTATAAAAATGCTTTAGATCGCGCCGTTGGATCGCGATCTGACGGTTGAGATGCTCCCCGCGCGATTAAATCTCGGCCGTTATAATCCCTTTATTAAAGCACGTGCATTGATGAACTCCGGTGGACCGCAAGTACATCCGATCAACGCGCGATGATCCGCGCTCCATCCGATCCGTCGATCCTCATTCAGCCACGTCACCTGCATCTTAGAAATTGTGTGGGACTTAGTCCCACACGGAAAAATTAAGGGAAGCTTGTCGAGTATATAAGGTACGTGCATTATATAGGTTAGCTTAAATCCGAACTATTGGATGCTTATATGTACTATAACCCATATACTTATGATAAATATAAATAATACTCATGTCACATCACGCCGCGTAGGCGTCGCGTGGGCTTGCGTGGCGCTGCCACGTGGCCCTGAGTGCCACGTCACATCCACGTGGGTCCCTCGCGAAAATACCCCCTTTTTAACCTTTTTTAATTAGTTTTTAATCTTTAAAAATCGAAAATAATTTTTAAAAAAATCCAAAAAAATCCCTAAAAATTAGAAAATTCATAACTTTTAAAATATAACTCCAAATTAATCCAAATTTCTTTCATTTGATCCGAAATTTAATTATCTATCATTCTAAAGAGTCAAAATTAATAAACTAATGAGAGTTTTAATTTTCATTTAAAAAAAAATATTTATTTTTTAAGGATTTTAACTTAAGAAAATATAAATAAATGTTTATAAAACATTTTCTCTCATTATTTTACTTTAAAAACCTCTATAATCGCAAGTAAAGATGGGTTATTAATTATTTATATTTAAATCATCATATTTAACCCTAGTTTAAAGTATTTTTGAGATTATAATGACTTTTTCATGGAATGATAGATAAAATACACATAAATATGATAACATGCATGGAAATGAAATCATTTTTGCCTTAATATGCATTAATAATCATGTTTTATCATGTTAATTTAGCATGTTATCATTGATCGCGATGGGATCAAACGATCCAAATTATGCCACGTCACCTGCGCGCTATTAATAAATCAAAAAATCGATTTTAAATTAGAAAAGTCAATTTTAAATTCTGGAAAATCCTTAGAAATTCATTAAAATTTTTTTGGAAAAATCCCTAAAAATTAGAAAAATTTATAACTTTCAAAATACAACTCCAAATTAATCTAGATTTTTTTCATTAGATAAGAAATTCAATTATCTATCAATATAAAAAGTCAAAATATTTAAATAACAAGAGAATAAATTTTTTTACTTTAAAAATACACTCATTTCTTCTTTGAAAAATAAATGAATGTATATAAATATTTTCTCTTATTATTTAACATTAAAACTTAATTATAATCTCAAATTTAGATGAGAATAATCTATTATAAATATATTCTTAATTATGCATAATTATCCCTAAATTAATGCATTTTGATATTATAACTTAAAATTGCATGAAATGATAGAAATGCACTCAAAGTGTATGATAACATGCATACAAATGGAATGTTTTATGCCTTATTTTGAAATTAATAATCATGTCTTATCATGTTAAGATTTCATGTTATCACTGGAAACTCAACCTATCGATTGGGTTAAATCGATCATTGATTAATTAATCTATATGTGGATGTGGATAATTAATTAAGGTTGAATAATAAGGTGTTATTTGGTCTATATAGTTAATAACTAGTGAGATATATGGACCTAGAGGGTCACACACATAAGGTCTATAGATGTTGGTAGATATAGACATAATTGTGTGGGCTTTATGAAAAAAAACCTCATACCAAATGTCTATATGTAGGGGAGAATGACCACAATTGAAAGGTGCCCATGCAAGCCTTATAGGAATTCTCTCATTTCTTCTCTTTCTCTCATGGTGAAGAGCTTTGAAGAGGAGATCTAACCATCCAGAGACTGTGTGGATACCGCTAGAGGCTAGACACTTGAATAGCTTCAAGAACTCTTTCAAGGAAACCCTGTAAATATGTTTTCTCATACATACTAGATGATACAATCATCCGTTTTTAGTATCTTGGTGTTTTGAATATCTGATTCAATGTTTTCTGCTGCATTCAATGTTTTGATCAAAATTTTAAAAGTTTATCGACCTCAAAACCTAAAACTAATGATCTTTTCATTTAGTACAAATTAAAATCCATGCTTACTAGTTTCATTGAACGAGTTCTCAAAGTTGTTCTAGTGTCTAGCCTCTAGCGGTATCCATATGATTCCCGTATGGGGTGATCTCCTCTTCAATGCTTTAAACATGATACAAAGAGAGGAAATGAGAGATTTTCTATAAGAATTTTGTGGGTACCTTGAATTGTGGTCATTCTCTCCGTAAATATAGGCATTAGGTAAGTGAAATTTTCATAACAAAAGCTCAAACTTATGTGTATATTCACCAATGTTCACAAATCTTATGTGTATAACCTTCTAGGTCTATACATCTCACTAGCTAGTAATTCAATAGACCCAATAAAATTTATCGGGGAATTTTATTAACTATCTATATCAATATATAGAGAAATTAATCAATTATCGATTTAACCTAATTGAAAAGTTAAGTTTCAAGCTTGTTGGGTGCCAAGCTACACCATGTGTTCTAGGAGACATAAAGTCTATAAGAACTCTCTTATACATTCTTGTCATCCATTATCATGTAAGTAAAGTCCATCTATGTGAGAGTCATGAATGACTTAGGAATGGTCAACTGTCAAACCCTTATCAATTACTCAAGTTACTAATGATAAGTGCAAGAGATCATCGAGAATAAATTTTTTGATATTTCTACTCTCTTGGCCAAGGATTTCGTCACATCTCATTCTTTGAGTCAATCGTTGCTAATACAGATGACAAATGACCTTATCTTAACCACATGATCACCTTCAAAGAGTTCATATCATATCCAATCTATGCCATTTAGGGATTTTTAAGTCATAGTAAAAAATTGATCATCCATCCACAAGATTTTTTTCATCTCAAGTCTATGGATCACGTACAGAACCACGATATGAATCAATCTAATTAGTTAGATGTAATATCATTTCTTATAAGGATTCACATAGATCAATTTTGAGAACTCATTCCCCAAAAAGAACCCATTATATATCTCTGGTATCTCTACACTGATAGCCGCAAGATCAACCATACTCATCGTATAAGTTTAATCATATACTATTTTGACATCCTTCTCAAATATCTTTTGAATAGAAATATTTAGAACATACGTTTAAAGACTAATGTTAATTGTTTTATGCTCTTATCATAATTTATCTAGTCATTACATATACTTATAGACTTTATTAAAAACATCACAGAAGTATAATAATGATTACATTTCATTTTAATGAATATAAATGACACATTGAAGTGTCCTTTGGCTTATAGGCCACATAATATTTATCAAAATATGTGAACGGTTATTTAAAGGTGGATCTACGTGCTTGGTTAGCTCCAAGGATGGAAGATATCTTTACTGAGTAAAAGGGACCCCCAAAATTTTGACCAATCAATGAATCCGTATAAACCACACTTTTGAGAAAAATTCATGAATATGATGAGCATCAAATTTAGTTTGATGTGTCACATGTGATGTGCCCATTTTGAGACAAAAGGTGTCTTCTTCAACAGTCCACTCAAAAGAACGTGTTGTTTTAGGAAATGTTTAATTGCTAGGAAGAAGGATCAATCACAAAACAAGAAGCGAAATATCTTGATGAATCAAGCAGAAGGCACGTGACCTTTTTCAAAATTTATAGTCAAAAGGTGTAAACAAATAATATATTGTCTATAAACAGATTGACAACCTCCAAAGTAGGTCAATCGTGTGCTTGCAATATTTAATTCCTGCTTTCTAACAACTTTTTGCCCCCAATGTGTGAAATATGCACAAGAAATTATGTTTTTGATCTTGAGGAAGCTTCTTAAAGAACTTGTTCTAATAATTGCACACAAACCAAAAAAATCAATCAAATGACCAACCAAATGAACTCTGAGTGGAACAAAAAGATAGGTGTTGTAATCAGCTCATACTAAATTGAATGGAGGTTAACATATGACAAAAATTAATAAAAAAATGAGCCCTAAGAAAACCTTAGTTCTTTTATATCACATGAGAAATAAGAATGAATCAAATGAGGTTCCAACTCTTCTTAATATGGCCAAATAAGAGGTACATCGATAAGGTTTAAATACTAAAATAGAAGAGATAAACACACATATCAAGCTCAATTACATCGATAATTGAATCTCGTTGATGATCATCTTCCCATCGAGATCCATAGTAAACAAATCAAGATCATCGAGGTCATCATTTTTATGCTTATTGTTGACTTCCTCCCACACGGGTTTCTTGTCGAATGTCCATTTGGCCCATTTTCCTTTCCCCAAAGTTTACCGACTCCTCCTTTCCTTATGAGTAATGACTCTGAATGCCGGCAATGCCATATGGTATCTGGAGTGCTGGAAGTTGTAGAGTGCTCTTTAAATAGTCTTGAGTGAAGGTGATGCAAGTCCTTAAAACTCTCTTTTTCTTACCACCTCCTTCAAAGCTTTGCTCTCTGGCCGCCACTCAAAGCCCTCGTCTTATTGGGCTAGAAAGGGTAAGAAAGAAGATGTATTTTAGGGTTGAAGAAAAGTGGAGAAAAGAAATAAGGAATCGAAGAAATTTTAGGGTAGAATTTCCTCCTCTGGCTGGCCGCTCATCTCCGCGAACCACCCCGAGATGCTACTGCCCCCTATCCACGAGTCTCCCATCTGAGTCTAACTGAGGTGTCCACTCATTGGGCCACGTGGACTCCCCCAACGAGCTTCCCGCCATCCTCAGCTGACTGCTCACCTCACGCGAGAGTCACAATAATTCCTCCATTTCCTCTCTCGCTTTTTCGCCGCCACTCACGAGATCCCCCAGCCAAGAATCTGTTCGTCGAACAAATCGATCGAGTAAGCACATTGGCGGATCCGATTCCTTCATTGCGCAGAATACCGGGAATTTCCTGTTTTCCAATCGCTTCCGCATCTTCCTTTCTTTGCGCTAGTTTTTGGCTGCCTGTTTGACCTAATTTAGAAGCAAATGGCTTTAATTTGATCTTTGATGCTGATCGCCACCTCACCGGCCACTAGAGCTTTTTCCACCCGCGCGGTGGTCCCGGAAAGGTTATTTAAGGCGGGCATTATGCGAATTCTGAAGAGGCCATTCCTTGCTCTGCGTTACTCGTTTGTCGCTTCCGTCTCCGAAGTTTGCTCGACTTCTGGTTCGTCCGCTGACTGGATCTTCTCGAAGCGTCGATCAAATTCCAAAATCTCCTATTTCTGCTCTCCGTCCAGCGTCCACCGTTGCTTATCGTCCGTCAGAGGTAGACACTTTGATGTTTGCATTTCCTTCTTCGTTTTGTCCCGAAATTTTAGTGCCTCCTGATCTGCTATTTGCTCATTATTTCACCCGAAAGAGATTCCAATTCATTGTCTTGCTTTTGTGTATGGCAATTCTCTGTATGGCGTAGGAAACCTTGTAGATGATTTTGCAGCTCTCCTAGTGTAGAAGCCCATTTAGCTACCACCCAATTTCCTCTTTGAAAATCAGAACGATCGATAGAACTCATTAGGAGCATGATTCAACTTCCAGTATCAGTTGAACTTCTGCACTCTAATCTCGAGTGATATTCTGAAAATAAATGCAACATTAAGCCAAAGTAAGCAATGAAAGCATTTATTATTAGTTTAGGTTTTAAATGTCGCCAATCAATTGAAGGAGGTTTAGTATCTGGATCATGTGATGGTAAAGTGTCATCAAAGATGAATTCTGGTGGCTGCTTCCATTCAATGTATATGATCCTGTGATTTATTGAAATTTCATATTCTCTGTTCATATTTTTATGGCATTTCTTTTAACCATCTCCTGCTTTAGACATAGTTATATATGCATATATATCTTAGGTTTTCTATAATACATGTTTGTGCAAATAACTTTACATTGTAATGTAAACACCACACCCTATGAAATTCCTTCCAGGAGATCAGGAATTTGAAACGATGAGTGACAAGCATGGCAATGCTTCTGTTCCAAAGGATTGCGGACACCATATCTGGTCATCCTCTGAGAGGGGTCGAATGATTGCAATGGAAAAGCAAATATTCTGCAACAGGTCTTTGAATATGAAGAATATTATTGCTGTTGGGTTTGATATGGATTATACTTTGGCGCAATACATGCCTGAGACTTTTGAATCCTTAGCCTATGAAGGCACTGTCAGAAAGCTTGTGTACGACTTGGGGTATCCTTCTGAGGTAAGAGGGTTTTACTCTTCTTATAATTATACTTTTAACATAATTGTTTTGAATCCTGTTTATATGATCTCATTTTCTATGCCATCCTCAGATTCGTATATCACTGGTGATAAAATTATATCATTTAAAATTTTCAAGCATTATACTCGACCAAGAGAATGCATGAGACAACAAAAAAGGCCATGGAGTGGACAATACAAGCAGATCAATGGAGCAGGAGGATGGAGAAAGGAAATGGAGAATATACAAGTGTAGCCACGATATAACTGCACAGAGGTGTTGTCCCTAGCACCCTACTCCAATTTATACCCCTCGATGAGGGGTAAGGAATAAGAATGCCCTTAAAACTATAATCTGATGAGGGCTATTCCGTGGGTCCTTAGCCCAAAGAACATAAGGGCCCGAGCCATAAGGGGCCGTAGAGCCCTTCAGTGCCTCGAGAACTACAGAAGAAGAGAAAGAGAAGAATTATGAACGAGGGAGGCCTCTTTCCATAGAAAGAGACCAGTGGAGCAGTCTTGGAGGAGCCTCTGAGGAGACTGGGCTTCTCAAAGAGCCAGACTATCCCCACTATTCTCTGTACCTGCGCAGTACCTCTTTGATTTCAATTAATATGTTCACATTCTTATCAACTGGTATCTGAGCCAGGTTTCCATTCTGGGAAATGTTGGTGGTCTTACATCTCGGTGCTCATGTTGGCCCCACCCAACTCTTGGAGCACATCAACATCCTTTCCATGCACCACCGAAACCCCATACTGCTGCCAAGCCATCCTCATGTTGCACACCTCCATGTCTGCCATGTCTACTCAGCATCACACTAGGCCTCTCCTGATGCTGGCACTGAGAAAACCTAACCATCATTTTGTGCTACAGCCAAAATGCCACATTGCCACCTCTTCATTACACCGCCAGCACATTGCTATTACCATTGTATTGATCTGAATCATTAACACATTGTCTGCCACTGCTTAACTCAGCACCTTTGTTATCTGACAATGAATCTCACTTGTGAGCATGTACCCATCCAATAGTCATCATCTATTGCATTCCAAGGATAATGTCCATTCTTCCAGTTTCTGGTCTCTCTTCATCTTCTATCAGGGCTGGGTCAAGTTCACATGTCGACCCGTTCTCATCCTTCACCTCATCTGGACAGGGTTGGCAGGATGACTGGACTCTCTCTCTCTCTCTCCCTCCCTCCCCCTCTCTCCCCCGTCCCAATTCGGGTCCATTTTCCTAATTTCTCTCTTATCTGGGACATTTTGACCTGTCAGTGGTCATCCAATCCTGTTCAAGATGAGCTACATGACTCAAACTGCCGACCCTTATTCCAGGAAAGTGCAATCTTGAGTCAATGTTATGTGTTGCATGGACATTTGCAAATTATCCCATGTAATACTATAGTGCCCTGATTCAAAAGGCAGAGCTAACTCTCTCAAGGGTTTGTAGAAAATGAAGTTATGCTTGGTGCCACTATCATGAAAGATGTCTTTGTCATGGATCTTTCCTCTCAACCTCACAGTGCCGGAGAAAGTCATTTCCCGTACTGAACTCAACGAGACATGTGCCATAAAAAGTTGCTGAGCATCATTATTCTCTGCTTCCTACTGTGCCCGAGCTTCCGTTTTCTCTGGAAGTTGGCCATGTGCCCCACATGTAATTTTTCATTCCAGAGTAAGCACAGTCCCATTTCTTTCCTTGCATAAAATTCCTCGTTGTTTAGCCTTAATAGCATTTGGGGTGAGTGAGTGGAAGCCAAACTTTGAGCAGCTAATCTCTGTCTTGATAAACTTTCTGAAGCACCTACTGATGCTGATTGAAAAGTAGTAGTGTGAAGATGCGACACACTTCCAAAAGCCAGATTGGAATGCGCAGCCAATGGCGAAGCCTGAATATATCGTTTGTTGATGGATGTGTTTGTGACCTCCACTAATTTGGGGGAAATTCATTGTGGCTAGTTCTGCTTGACTTTTTGGTTTCATAAATATGTCAGTTCGACAAGTTCAAGCGATACATCTGGTAAAAACACAGACATTCAATGCAATCCAACCCCAAAAAATCCTTGTTTAACACAATGGATGCTGATAGGGAGAACCAGAATCAGCTGAAGTAAGCCTTTGATCAAGCTTATATTTGAAGTCCATTCATCTATTGAAAGAAATTCATTCTTTGGCCCAACTCAGCGCATCATCTTCCAGTCTTACATGCCAGATTGAAGTCTTCCTACATCATGACTTGAATTTATGCATAGATATATTTCTGCTTGGCCACCCTTTTTCTGTTGAATAAAGGAAATAGGCCATTCAATGCAAACTGAGATGATGCTGAATCTCTGGTATGAGCCAGAAGTTGTATCTGAGATTTGCTAAATCATACAGTTGTGCAAATAATGATTGTCTGATTTTGAAGATGGACAAGGATTTGCAAGATTGTTTTATTATTGGGTTGTTTTTTGTTTTTAATCTCCATTTGCATTTGTAAATTATCTATTCTGATGCTGCTTGTTTCACTGTGTGTTGACTGTCGGTAGCCCCAATACAGAATCATAAGATTCCGAAACTCTTACCTCCTTTTAAGGATAAAGATTCGCAGAGATTAGGAAAAGGAGAATTATTGAATCGATCTGTTCTCGAGAAAGGGGGAAAGGAAATTTGAGAGTTTCCCCCTCACTCTTGTCAAGAATCTTCAGCTTAAAAGAGTACCCCATCTCTGTGTTGTCACCCTTAATAATAGTGCTAGATCAACGATATTCTTTTATTATTGCCTTCTCATTTGTTGCCAAGTGGCCCCATCATGTAAATCTGCCCCCTTGGTAAGTTTGTGTTTGGACACTACTTCCATACCTTCTTGAATAGGTGAGAATGGAAATCTGCGTTGTTGGGGTTGGCAGCAAATGGCCATAACTATGCATGCTTCATGTCACCAATATTACCTGAGAAACCGGGGCAACCACTCCCCTAATGTGCCGATTGCTAGTGCATCCGGGGCCCCGGTGCCCAGCTCCGCTGGACAGGCCGTCACTGATCTGGGTTTCTTCGGTTTGGATTAACTGACTGCCCCAGTTTTACTATATCAGGTGGTGTCCGCTCCGCTGGTCCCAGTGCTCTTCATGTTGGTACTCGACAGTGGACTGCGGCACAAACAAGTTCCTGGGATTGTCCATGCTGATCACCTGCCGTACGGCCGGGATTTCAACACAACCATTCATGTTAGATAAAAAAATGTAGACTATCCTTGTTCTCTGATACACCTGCACTTGTTAACCCTGCATGAAAAATTTAGACCATCCTGATGAAAATGGTGGAAGATGCTTCTGGAAGCATGCCTAATTCAGATCATTGCCTAAAGAAGTTCAGAAACATAAAATGGAAAGTGGCATTGTTGGGATCGTTCACATTAAGAGTGAGATTTTTGTCAGACCTTCCGATTTCCAGAAGCATTCTTCTTGCCTAATGGAATTTGGGAAAAGAAATCAGTCTGTTTCCCTGACTATCCTTGACTAAATTTTTGTCTCTTGTTGAGGCTGCTCTTTACTTTTTAGTCCCCCAATATCTATTATGTCATGACCATTTATTAAAGGGCAGTAAATTGGGTGCCATGAAGTGGCCTTGTGGCCCTGCTTCTTGAGGTGAACCTGTGTTAAGTCTCTTGCTTTCATCTCCTCAAATAAGCGATAATTTAACCTATACCAGTATAGCACAAATACTATTTGATTTTATTGTAATAGAATGAAGTATCACTGGGTCATTGACTGATTCATCAGGTGACCACCACTTTAGCGTCTGAAAAAAATGAAGTTTCACCAAATCTTTGTGATACCTACTTTTTATTTATTCGTCTTTGAGTTATACGTGAGGTTTGGAAAACGAATTGATGGGTTGATGACGAGATTTTTTTTGGAAGGGGTCAAGATCTGGGGAAGACATGAGTGTGGTGTCGTGGTGTGCAGACTAGTCAAGCTGGGAGGTTTGAGGGTTTTGAAGTTACAGACCAGTAAATGTAGCACTTTGGATGAAGTGGGTGAGTTAGATTGTAAGCCCAAAGAGGATTTGGTCATGATGGTACTTAAAGGCAGTTACAGCACATGCGGACTGGGAAAGGAGAGCAGTTCCAGTTCAAGGGGCATGGGCATTATGGAAAGGTCTGGGATAGGTGTTCCCTATAGTTAGAATTCTTCAGTGCCAAACTAGAAGATGGCTCCCTATGTGAGTGGTTGTCTCAACATCGTCTAAGTGTAGAATTTCTATGCTATTTCACTCTTAAGGCCACAATGAGGGATAGTTGGGATGGCATAGGGAATCCAATGCTGGAAGGCCCACTATCAGATGAGAGGGTAGACAATCTCCTGAATATCCTGAATGCCCTAGTACACATCACAGTAGGGAATGGGAAGGTAGCACCTTCTCTGTCCTAGGGGTGTACACCAAGGTTAGAGGGGAGTAGATTGCTGAGGAGCAGGCAACCATTCAGATGTGCAGACAGAAAGTCCCTCTAAAGGTGTGATTTTTTGGTTGGCTGCTCCTTAGGCGTGACATGAGTCTTCCATATGAGATTGTTCCCGGACGCATTTCCAGACTGTGTAATGTGCACAGGGTGGAAGAACGCTTGTTCTTTGAGTGTCCATTTGCTCAGGTGATTTGGGCCAGCCAAAAAGGTACCATGGTTGGAAGTTACTTTTGACAAGGCATTTTGGGCCATGCGGAGACATGATGCTCCCAGGAGAAAGACAGTGGGGGAAAATCGTGGTGGTTCTATGGGTAATTTGGCTGCACCATGGTGAGTGAGTTTTTGAGGGGAAGGTTGTGTCAACCAATGGGGTTGTTCTGGAAGTAGAAGAATTTATGCCATGCCTGGCGTCAAAGGATGTGAGGAGAGGGGGGAGGGGAGGGTTTCCTTTGCGACCATTCTTGTAGATATGACATGTATGTATAATACTATTGGGTTGATCACCAATCCTGGTTGATATTTGTTTCCAATTTTAAAAAAAAGAGTTATTCCAGATATGAAGATGTCCATATATTTCATATTTGTGTGATCATGTGAGTGCTCATAGAATTTCACCTTGCTTTAACTTCTTAGTAACATTTCTTCATGCTGAGCAAATCTCCTATTTATTTCAGCTGCTGAAGTGGACTTTCGATTGGAAGTACATGGTCAGAGGTCTTGTTCTTGATAAGAAAAGGGGAAACATCTTGAAGGTTCATCTTTGACTACCATTCTATTCACTCGCACATTTTATTTATTTGTAAATTCCATAACTGCCATCAGCTTTTAGATTTTCTTTTCAAGACATCCATTCAACGGCAAAGTTTTAAAATTGATCCATATGAGGCATGAAAATATGAAAATTGAGTGGTTTAAGCCAGAACATGTAGAACATTACCCTTTGTCCAGCTCTAGATACCTAAAGATTGCAGAAAACATCTCAAGCTAAGATGCTTGCATGGTCGTGATAAGATCCCTGATATGGGATCTATAGGTTCTGGTGCATGCCACTCCAAAAAAATATGATTTTAAATTGATGATCAGGAGGGATTTCTTAATACCAAGGTAGGAGTAATAACACCAAGAGAGAAGGAAGCGTGGACAGAGAATATTGTAGGGGAGAGCCAAGGGCAGATGAGAAAGAAAATGAGAGAAGATCTCTGCTGGGAGTTAATTGTAAGAGAGAGCAATGGGGAGAACTGAGAAGGGAAGACAAATCCTATGATAAAACTAAGAGACAATCCATCTAACTCCATTCCTGGTCTACATATATTAACTCTTCAAGCTATAGGGGTCCTCTACATATGTTCCATCTAACTCCATTCCTGGGCCGTCCACATATGTTCGGTGGAGAGGTGTTCCATCAGTTTCTGATATGAACCTTTCGCTGAGATAAGAGTTCATCTCTGATGGAATTTTATATGTTTACTGTTTATAATGCTTTACCATACATTTGTACCATGTGTAATTGGCCTCATCACTGTCTACCCATACAGAGCAGCACTAGATATAATTGTAAAACCCTGCGGTGATTCTGACCTCCCTTTTTGTCTTAGACTTCAATACATTCAGCTTTTCTCCCTATCTTCAATTCTTCTTATGCCACAATGGCACATGTATTGATCTTAATCCACATGTATCGAGCTTCATAAAAAATTGTCACCTTTTCTTCAGACTACTGGAACAGGGAACTGTACTCGATACGTAGAAGATCCAAACATTTCACAAAAAAAAAAACATTTTGATTAGGAAAGATCCATGTATTGCAATCTCAAAATTTTTAGTGACATCTTAAAGTATTTTTTGAAAGTTTCATCAGAAAGATTATACCTCTAGGTCTCAAAACAAAGTTCTATAAAAATATTTACTTTTTTCAGATGGATCGTCACAAGTATGTAAAAGTAGCATATCATGGATTCAAGGAGATGTCAAAAGAAGATAAAATTGCCACATATGGGAGCACCTTGACTCGGGATGCATTTGATGAGCCTGACTATGCACTTATTGACACCCTGTTCTCTCTTGCTGAAGCTTACTTGTTTGCCCAACTTGTGGACTTCACTGATAAAAATCCTGGAAGGATCCCCATTGGTACCGAGTATGTGATTCCTTGTAATCTGATTCTAAATTAACCGTCTATGTTTGTAATGTTTTCATTTTTATTATCGTGACTGGCAATGCTACTCTTTGAAGCATTCATCTGATTTATGTGTGGACCATAGATTGTATCATAGAGGAAGCAGAGGTCATTTATCACTTATTCTTTTTATTGAACACCATTTTATTGAAATAAATTGGCAATTTTGAAGGATTTGAGGAAGAATCTGCGGGGATTTTGTACAATCAATTATTAAAGAGAGAATTGGAAGGGACCAAGAACATCCTAATAGACCTATTTCTTGGAAAAGGGGGACAACAGTCAGGGAATAACTCCCTTATTGTTCCTGGAGAATCTCCAAAAGAATATTTACAAGTCATGTCCCGAACTCTACCAATTTCTCTTCTTTATAGACTAGGGAGGGCCACATCACCCTTTTGTGGTTGTATGCCTTGTGTAGAATATCTTTGAAGTGTGGTGGTGCGAATAATCACAATAGACCTTCAATGTTCTATAATATGGATCGTCAAAATATTTAGTTCTTCTTATATTTTTAGCTGGACTGCTTTTCTAACCAATTGAAAATTTGTTAAGCAGGGGAAATCACATATTTGTAACTGGGAAAGTGTTGACTTCATTTATTACATTGCATTATATTAAAAATATTGTTTATACATCAATTTTCATGTCTTTTAATGTTGGCCTATGGTTTAATTGGATAATGCAGTTATAATCAGATGTATAAAGATGTACGAGCTGCTGTTGACTTGTGCCACCGGGATGGAACTCTGAAACAAATGGTCGCTGATGATCCAGGAAAGTAAGAAACTATTAGGACACATCATAGCTAGTCTGAGAAGACACTAATGATGATTCATGAAATCTCTATTATTTTCATTAAGGCCCAAAATTATTCGTGGATATATAGATCTACCTCTTATAAAGTGTATTTCTTATAAATTTTGTAAATGACTCACTTTATGATTATTTCAATTTTCAGATACATTAAAGATGACTTGTCAATTGTACCAATGATTAAAATGCTCAGAGAGTCCGGCCGCAGTACATTCATGGTTACAAACAGGTACTAGTTCCTTCTGGTTGGAAAACTTGAAGCATACTCAAGACTCATCATAATTTCTCATGCCTTGCAGTTTGTGGGACTATACAAACGTTGTGATGAATTTTCTTTGTGGGAATAAAAACTTTGACCCTGCTTCTCCTCACATGTTCGATTGGCTGGACCATTTTGATGTGGTGATTACAGGGAGGTATTGATTCTTGTATCAGCTGTTATAGATAAGAAGTTATTGTGAGAAATTTAGGTACAACATGGTCATATGTATAGTTAACGAGTTAGCACAATTTTTAATGATAACAATTTTTGCAAAAAATATTTTTTAAGTTTGTATTTATGTTTTGGTGCATTTATCATTTCACCTTTAATGGATAATTTAATGATTATTCTTTAACCTTTAATGATTAACCTTTAACCTTTAACGATAATTTACTGATTTATCATTTATCATTTAACCTTTTGTTTAACCAAAGTCAGAAGATGGATCAATTAATGATTTTCATACCTACAGTGCAAAACCCGGTTTCTTTCATGAAGATAATCGGGCAAATCTCTTTGAAGTAGATCCTGAATCAGGGATGCTCCTTAACACTGATAATGGAAATGTCATTCCTCAGGTATGCAGAAATAAATATCATTTTTTACCTCAACGATGCTACTTATTATTTCCCTCTTTTTTGTTCAAGATTGGATGCACTTCACTGAGGTTGCCAACAAAGGAACTGAAAAAGGCATGCAGAGTCTTTCAGGTATTGGCCACTGGATCTTCTTATATTCAACAGAAGTTCAGGGATAACAGTAGTCATTTCCATTTTTCTCTTCAGGGAGGAAACGTCCGTCATCTTCACAGATTGCTATGCGTCGAATCAAGCTCTCAGGTGTTCTTTTGCTTTGATGGTTTATAGGTAGCATTGCCTTTTCTGGATAACTCAATATATAAATCTTCTTTCATATCGGTAAGGTATGCCACAGATTACAGAGGTAGTTGCAGGTTTGCATTGTGTCTGTAGTTTATGGCTCACTTTTTTTCCCTGTTCTGTTATACCTCCTCCTCCCTTTCCTCTCTCCAATAAAGTTGCCAAAAATTCCTAAAGCTTGTATGCAATATGTTTCCTAAACAAAGGCCATAAAATCTTCTCCAGAACCAAATTTCAAAAGTAAGCATACTTCAGTACCTTTAAATGAAGGGGCAATCATGATGCCGATGGTTCTCCTTTCCACTAACCAGCTCTCTTGTTTAATTTTTCGTAAAATATTCTTTTTCAGTAAATGAAATTTATTTTCTCTCGTAAAATTGGTTAAATAATTTTCTAGATATCGGTCATTCTCAAAGACCTTTCTGTGGTTTCTTTGCATAGGTTCTGTATGTTGGAGATCATATCTATGGTGATATCTTGAGAAGCAAAAAGGTTTTAGGTACAAATTTTGTGTCTCATCTTCTTTAATTCTCCAACTCTAGATTCTTTGATAGTACAAATGACTATCAAAGTGTTTATATGATGAGGTATGATTTGCTTGATACATTTGCAGTGACATATCGTAGTTATGCTCCATATATTAACTTAAAAATTAAAAAAAATCCACTGTCTCAGGAAAACCTACAGTTGAGAGATATGAAGAAACTCGGGTAGGCTGCAGTGGTCTAATATGGTACTTGATTAGACAATGATCTATTGCTAATTCAGTGTTCAAAAACGTCAAATTCACCCCACTGCTGACCCCAGGTATACAGTTGGGCTTATGCTCCACACCATTCACCCTCCCTTATTATACCTTTGCCCTTCATCTTCACAATGCCATCTTCCTGGGCCTTACTCCTTTCAATTCTTGCAATGCCTTAAGGCTTCCGATTTCAATTCTAGCATGGTTCCGATTTCACCCAAGGCACCAGTAAGTGATGAGCCCGGATTTGCGCTGGGCCCTATCAGTTTGTCTGGAGTATTTACAGATTAAACTGAGCCGCTAGGACATGCATAAAAGGAAAGAACTTGAGAGTAGTTCGAGTAGTCCTTAACGATGTTATTTCAAAATATGCAGAACCTACTACTAAGATATGCTGCTGCACATTACCCTTTACATAATTCTTCTCATCTTTGAAAAATACTTACCAAACCTCCAGGATAACCCGTTTGTTTATTTTCTTTTCCGGCTACTTTGCAGACAGAGTGGCAGAGAACAAGGTTATTCTCAATAAATATGCTTTTCTTGTTTTTGTTTTGTAGGTTGGAGAACCATGCTTGTTGTTCCAGAGCTTGAGAGGGAAGTAGAATTGCTTTGGGAAACGAGAGATTTGAGACAGGTACAAATCAAAGTTCTATTTGTCCTAACTTTGATATTATATGAAATTGATTGTGATTCATACTAAGTAACAAACTGCATCAAGATGAATTATCTTTTAGCTTACCTAACTTTTTTGCCCAGAAACTGAGGAGGTTACGTAAAGAACGTGATGTTGTGGAGGACAAAATTCATCATCTGAACTGGAATCTCAAGTAAACTTTCAACAGTAAATGTATGAAATGTGAAATATTTTAGGTGCTTTTTTTATTTTATCATTCTGATTGCAGGTTTGGAGTACATAGCGAGGATGAGAAGCAGAAGCTATCCCATGAGCTTTTTGAACTCGAGGTAGACCTTGTATCCATTACCCATTAGCACAGTTGTACAAAGGGCTACAGAATGAATTGATGACTTGTGCATATGCTGTGACACATGATATGCTTACAGATTTAATCCACCATTGGATGAAATCTAATGATTACATTCTTAATTTTTTCTCATTAAATAGATACTTGATTGAGAGAGCCTTTCAGAAGTATAAATATGGTGAGAATGAGTAATCTCGTTTACCTGCCTCTCAATCATTGTGTTAAAAGGGGGACAATCACTTACAATCTCAATAGGAAGTGGGACCACGTAAGGACCCACTAGGTCCATAATTAGATATATGAAACGGAGGGAGATTTTGGAATGCAAGAAATCTTTGTTTTCTTACTCTGGATAGTATCTAATGTTTGGATAAAATCCATGGTTCAAGGTGTCCTGTAGGAGATCATTTCCAGCATGCCACCGCCACTGTTCCATCCTGTCACTGCAATGTTCCTGCTTCAATGCACATGTGCACCCCCACACACAAACCCGGGCACAGAGAGAGAGTGAGAGGGGAGAAATGGCATCAATGGCATACTGTGAATTGAAATGTGACATATGCATGGCATTTTGGTTTTCCTGTTGTCCCTTGTGCCTAATCATTGGACTAATTAGAAGTTTAGATCACTTCGAGTGTAGTTTCTTGTTAAAATAGAAAACTATTTTAGGAGTGGATTTGGCTTTCGAGAGAAATTGAATTGACTTCCTCTTGTCTTTTCCTTGTTCGCAGGTGGAAAGGCAGCGAGTAAGAGATCTCCATCAACACTCTCAACGTGAATGCCACCATAAGGTATCGGGCTCTTGCCTTTTTTAAATATCTAAAAATTTGGTATTTATTTGAATTTACTTGTTTATTTATTCCTGCTATATGTTAGTTCCATGAGGTGTGGGGGCAGCTCATGAAGACTGGCTTCCAGAATTCTCGCTTCGCCCACCAGGTTTTTTTATTTGAAGACGCCTTGTATTTTTAATTTTGAAAATAATTATATATGGACTTTGTTTATTTATTATTTTAAAAAATAAAGGTGGAGAGGTTTGCCTGCTTGTACACAAGCCAAGTGAGCAATCTAAGCCTCTACTCCCCAGACAAGTACTACCGGCCCAGCGAAGATTTCATGCCTCATGAATTCGACATCCTTCCTTTATAGAGAAAAAAAAGGTAAAAATGTCCATCAATTCATCTTATAAAAATTTATTAATTATCTAATTTTTAAAGCAATTATCTAAACTTGGTAATATCTTGCAGGTGCTTCTTCAATAATGGCGAGATCATCCTTCATCATGTTGGATGTATATACATAAATGACATCCCTTATGTCGTTCCCAGCTCTGTAAATATTGAGGGTGTTGGCTGATTACTCGTGGATCTCTATTTTATCCAATTTTTGTTGATTGTCCAGCTCAATTACTTCCCCTACCGATTTTCAACTGAAAATTTTATCGGACCAAATCTAATTACTTCCCCTACTCAATTACTTGACGCTGCAGATCCACCGTCATTTATAACTGCATTCTTTCGTTGGTTTAGTCATGAGTGTCCTTACTTATTTGCCTGATTGGGAGAGAAATCGGGAGACTGCTCTTCTTCGCTTGAGAGTTGGTGGGTAGGTTCTGATGACTCAACCTCACTGTCAAGGGCAGTAATCTGCACCATCTTGAAAACCTTATTGGGCTTAATTTGGTAGGGGTTGGTCTTGTAACTGTTATTGGGCTTAACTTGGTGGGACCGCTTGGCGTTTATATATTGTGCTATATCCCTAGGAAGAGTTGGACAATTAGTCTTTATTGTCATCTCATTTTTACATGATATCTAAACAAGGATTCATGTAGGGCTATTTTTTTTCGTCCAATGTTTACCTCTTAGCATCACCGTTTCATTTTTATTTCCAAGACCTTGTTTTGCAAAAATTTAACTTCATTTGGTCTTTCATCTAGTCGTTCGTGATATTTTGTGCAATTATCAGCACAAATGTTTTTGATAATCTATGTTAGAAACACTGTCTTCTTGTTGTTCCTCAAGATTAGAGTGCAATATATTTTTCCTGATATTCCCTAATTGGAGGATGAATTTACTAAGAGGGGTCAGGGCAAATTAGTTTCTTTGAATATTCATGTTTTTCTAATTCTTTTATGAATTCGTTGATTATCTACACAATTCCTCACCATATTTTTATATTAGACAAGGTATCCAAATCCCTCGTGCCAATCTCAAGAGGAGACAGTCCTCTTAGAGTCACTTAATAATAATTAATCCCCCAATAATAATTACTAACTAGCTGGGATAATCAGATCAAAGTTCAAACATGAACTTTCGATCTGACTCGCTCATGCTCTCGGTCAGTGACCTCACTTTGCCACCATCCTTCGATGCACTGCCGCTTGTCCTGTCTCCTCGAGGTCAACTCCCAAAGCTTCGTGTGCTGCTCTTCACTTACTGTCTCTCTTTCGGATTGGCCTGCCTCTCTGAAGCCTTCGAGACTTGTCACTAATCCACACATGCTCCAGGTAGGTCACTTGTTCCTCATTTTGCGTGATCCTACAAGGCAGAGAGCAAATATGTATCGAGTTGACTTTTTGGTCAACTTCCTAGACTAGTCTCGTCTAGCACTAATTCCCTAAGAAACTCTTCCTTACCCTCACGCATAAGTACGACTCACCCATAGTCAACACAGTGTATGAGTGTAATGCTAATTTTTTGTTGTTCCTAAATTTGACTCACAAGATAAATAGATATGGAAAGAATGTTAAAACTAAATCAACGACAAAATAGATATGGAAAGAATGTTATATAAATATAAATGCATAAGTTCAGTAAAGGAAATTGTTAAAAGAAATTAAAAGAATTCCCTGAAGAACTTATTTGAATGATGACTTTGACTTTGTCTTTGACTTTGAATTTTGCCTTTCGCTTGCACTTTTACCTTTGACTTTGAATTTTGTCTTTGAAATTAATACTCACCGTTTTCCCCCTTTAAAGTATTGATACGTGTAAAAATACGGTAGTTGAATGCACAAATTTACGTATCAAACAAATTTATACTCAACTCTTCAAAATCTGATTTTTAAATTAGAACAGTGACAAGTCAAGGTTGAATCCACATGAAGGAAGGTTAAGAGATTGAAATCAGAAGTTTTTTTTTGGTATTTTTGGATTTAGAAAGCGAAAATGATCGATGAAAGGAAGAAAATGTGCGTGGAGATGAAATGAATCGAAAGAAGTGCTTCCAAAATCTTTTTAGAGATTGGAAACCCTTGATCAAAGGTGGAAAAGTAATTTTTAGGATTTATAAATGATAAAATGTTGATAGGCAGATGAGAAAAATAAAAGAAATGGATAGAAGATGATCCTAATCTAAATATTTGTGATGAAAATACAATCCACTGATGCTCCCTAATCAAAACATACATTCAAGAGTCGTATATTTCACCCGGAGTTGGCATCTTGCATCTAACACAAGGAATGAATAGAAGAGGGAAGAAACTCACTGAGAATGATGTTCAACACATGATGAATGATCAATCGTTGCTTTCTTTCATTCTGGCTAGCCAATGCTAAAAGCATACAACAAAACATTTATAACCCTAATTTTTTTTATTTCAGAACTTAAATCAGCCCTAGCAAATTCGTGGAGCTTGAAATGACGGTCATGCCCACGAAATTTCAGCTCCTAACTCCATCAGGATTGTCAGATATCAAGGTTTTAATCTGGAGCATTTATGGTTGTTGATCTCATCTTCTCTCTCATACAATCGCGCCAGTCAACCCGCTCCCCTGCCTGTCAAACTTCGCTGAATCACACACTAAAAAACAAATTTAAATTTTAAATTGTTTTCACTCTCTCTCTCTCTCTCTCTTCCACTCTATTCTCTCTTCTCTCATTTCTCTTTCTTGATGGCAGAAGAAGTTGTCGCGGCGAGAATCATGGAGAGGAAGAAGAAACTCATTGCAAGAGAGAGGGATAGAGGAGAGAGAGAGAGAGAGAGAGAGAGAGAGGGAAAGGGAGAGGAGGAAGGAAGATGGTAAGAGGGGCATTGCGAGAGAGGGGGAAGAGAGAGAAGCTCGCGATGGAATTCCCGTCGCGAGAGAGAGGGAAACGATAGGGATAGAGAGAGAGATCGCGAGAGAGAGAGGAAGAGAGCGAGAGAGAAGAGGAGAAGAAGAGGAAGAGAGAGAGAGAAAGAAGAAAGAAAGGGAGAGATAACTCCTCTTGCGACGGAAATTATTTCCGTCGCGAGAAGAGAAGAAAGCAGAAGAAGGAGACAGGAAAGGAGGTGAGGAGAAAGGAAAGGAAAGGAGAGGGAGAGGGAGAGAGAGAGAGAGTCTTCCTTCTCTAGAAAAACTAAAAAAATCTAAAAACAAATTCCAAAATCTAGAAAAATATTAATTTACTCTTAGAAATAATTTCATTCAATAAAATTCATGATATAAATGTACTTCATAAATATTATCATGTCAATAAGGGCATTTTAAATAGAAATTTCATTTAATAATACAAGAAGACTATATTCTTGATAAATCCATATCACTAAATGCTCATAAAATGCTACTAATTTATGAAAAAACAAGAATATTCTTTAAAACATAGAAATTATCAATTTAATCATTTTAAATCATGCTAACATGCTTTTATGATTATATTTTAAAGAAAAAATGCACTAAATGCATGATATTAATGCATGAAATTGCATGTTATCATGTATTAAGAACACACACACAATAACAATAGCTACCCCAAGAATGATCATCTAAATATGCTTACTATGATCCGAATGCATCTAGATGATCAGTGGACTTATGAATGATTAAAACTTCCCTTGAAAATAAACGCCTTAATCTCACATTGATATGGTCTTGTAGAGATTCTAACTAATCCTCAAATGGCTTCTCAATGGCATAATGACTTGTCGAATAAATACTAAATAAATTTCAACTCAAACTAAAAACAAATTTTATATAAAGTTGAATAGATTTTAAATAAACACGATACAAATATTAAATAAAACTTAGAAGCAAACTTCAGGTAAATATAAATAGAATTTTGATAATCAAAATAGATTTAAAATGCAAGTAAAATATATAATAAATGGAACTACAGAAAATTCTAAATAAACATTTAAAGATTTTAACTAGAATTTTCAAAAACAATTTTTCTAAGCACACGATAGAATATATTATTTTTTAAAATAGAACTTAAATGCAGTTTTTAGGCCCAATACAGATTTTACACATAATTTAAAAACAAATTTTTTTTGAAAGAAAACCAAAGCAAAAAAATACAAATATGAGAGATTAAAATAAAGATATCAGAAATAAGGAAAACAAAAAATCTAAGACAAAAAATCAGAAAAGGCAAGAAATAATCACATTTAATTTAAAGAAAGTCAGACCAAGCAATACAGAAATAGAGACTAAAAATCTGATAAACAACTCGATCTATTAGAAATCGAGATTAATTAAAATTTAAATAGAAAATTGACACAATAGAAAACAATTTGAAATCGGAAGAACCAATCAATAATAAGTTTAATTAAACAAGAATTGAAATCTGAAAGGGCATAAACCAAAGTCAAAATCGAGAACACAATCTAAGGAACACTAATGAAATGAATTGATGCGGTCATTCATTACACACTAATTTGTGTCAAAATTAAATTCCAAGCTCACCAATTTTAAGATTAAATCACAAATTAAATAGTATAGTGGTGAATTAAGGTTGAATCCACAAAGAAATAAGGGAATTTTGATATATCTTTTGAAAATTGATCTAATTGGATGATGAATTGAGGTGAGGATTTATGGATTTTGATAGATTTAGAAAAGAGAACCCAAAGATAAATACACAGAATAAAAAATCACTTGATTTGGATCAATATTCGTGTGGAAATCAAAGAGCAAATTAGATAGAAATTTCCGAACGCGAAGAGAGAGAAATCTGAAATTAAAAACAAAATTAAATAAATCTATGATCCTAAATTAAAATCTAATGATACATGAAAAAATATTAGGAGGAAAACACATAAACTAACCCGAGATATGACGAGACGAAACCGCGAGGTCGTCGATTTCACGCGGTATCGCGTCAAAAATAATACCGAACTTACCAATTTGATGAAAATGAATCGAATTCAAGGGTATAATGGTAAATACGGGTCGAATCCACAGGGAATTAAGCAATTTCTTGATGTAATCTTCAAATTTGATCAAATCGGACGGGAAATCGATGGAAGAAATTGGGGAAAATGGTATTTTAAGAAAGTAGACTTCAAATCGATTCCATGGAATCAAAAATCGTCCAATTTGGACTTGATTTCGCGGAGAAATCAAATTTCGAAGTGGAGAGAAATTTCGGACCGAAGAAATCGCGATTTTAGCTAAATTTCGATAAAATTAACATCTAAATCCTAATCTAAACACAAATTAAACATAATAGGGAGATAATTAAGGGAAAACCGCTTCCACTAAACCCAATTAGTGATCGAAACGAGGTGATTAAGCCGATTAATCACCAAAAACGTGAAGAACACGAACGTGAGCTTCAAGCGTCGATTTGCTCCCTCAATTTTCCACCAAATATCGACTTCTACCCCTCCGTGGACGCGGAAATGAAAGAGAAAGAGGAATAACTCGAGAGAAACGAGAGAGAGAGGTGTCTTGATAGTCAATTAGATTGAATCTCAAACTCGGATGCTTACATTCGTGAAGAATAGGGCTTTTTATAGGGCGAAATTTCGTAACCGTCTGATCGTTTCGATCGACGGTTACGATGAAACGGTCCATCGTGGACCGTTTCAATTAAGTCATGACCGTCGGATCGTGATGGACGGTCACGATTTAATCTGGAGGTGAGCGTTATAAAAATGCCTCAAATATCACCCCTTAGATCGCGATCCAACGGCTGAGATGCGATCCGCGCCGATTAATCTCAGCCGTTATAACGCTCCAATTGACGCACGTGGTTGATCATCACCGGTGGTCCACGCGTCCATTCAATCGACGCGCGTCGATCGATCGCTCGGCCCGATCCAACGCTCTCCACAGCGCCACGTCACCTGCATCAAAAGAGTGTGTGGAACTTAGTCCCACACGGAGTTAATTTACGAAACCGTCGGGTTTAAATAACCCGACGGTTTATGAAGTTCGATTACCCCTTCCCATATAGGCAAGGCTGAAGAACTTTATACTATATATGATAATAAATATATACATAATGTAAATGCCGCGTGGGCCCGCGTGGCACTGCCACGTGGCCCAGAGTGTCACATCGCATCCACGTGGCCCCGCGCGGTTAAGACCGCTTTTTGCATGTTTTTAAATTAATTTTAATTCATTTTAAATCAAAAATAAATCTAAAAAATTCCGGAAAAAATCCTTAAAAATAGAAAATTCATAACTTTTAATATATAACTCCGAATTAATCCAAATTTCTTTCATTTGATCCAAAATTTAATTATCTATTATTCTAAAAAGTCAAAATTAATAAATAATGAGAGTTTTAAATTTTATTTCAAAAAAATATAGTTATTTTTTTAAGAGATTTTTTTACTTAGGAAAAATATAAATAAATGTCTATAAATGCTTTCTCTCATTATTTTAACTCTAAAAACATCTATAATCTCAAAATAAAGATGGGTTATTAAATTATTCATCTTAAAATCATTATTTTTAACCCTAATTTAAAGTATTTTTGAGAATATAGTGACTTTTCATATAATAATAGAAAAATACATATAAGTATGATAACATGCATGGAAATGAAATCATTTATACTTAAATATGCATCAAAAATCATGTTTTATGATGTAAATATCACATGTTATCAAAGATATCAATCAAAATGATCCAATTAATTGCCAAATTTAAGGCTTTTCATTCTGCAATTTTGAAGACAATCATCGGCATTCAAGAGGTGAATTATGCCTATTCTATCAACGAAATCTCACTTCCAACCACTCTATCAATGCGGAAATGAGTCTAGAAGCAATTGGAAGTGAGAGATTCAAGGATGATGGTTTCTAGATAGTTTGATTAATCGAAAACATCCAAGAATGCATTACAATGTCGAAAAACATCTCAATTTATAGCAGATTTGGGTGTAAACTTCGGATGGAGCGTTTAATCTTTGATCAACGGCTCTAATGAAACACAGAGATGCAAATCTTTATGATTAAGTTATGGTCGTTGGATCGAAGATGGACCACTGAGATCATGTCACGTCACGCGCGAAGAAGAAACGCATAAAACACCATCCATCTAATCTTGATCTAACGCTCTGAATGCGTTTTTGTCGGTTTTAAACTCGGCCGTTATAACTCCTTAGATTGATAGTGGAGATTACATCTTTTTAAAAATGATTCACCAACGAATAGGATTGCGCCACGTACCTGCCGCCATAAGTGAAGATCAACGATTCATATTCAACGCGCGCATCAGATGCTCGTCGTGCTGCCACGTCACGTGCGCACTTAAAACATGAAACAAAGTCTCATTTGACAAAAATAAAAACAAAAATGTGTGAATATAAGGTGCGCGTAATTAAGAAGTTAGTGAAAATCCTTAAAAGTGATTTCTCCTTAATTACACACACATGCGCACATACACATACACACACACAAAAACACACGTGTACACATGCGAACACACGCGCACTCACACATGGGTACACGTATGAGACACGTGGCGGTCTCATATGTCGCCATGTGGTGTGCTATTTTTGCTCACGCCACATCATCTGCCACATCAGCACACATTTATTAAAATAAAAAGATTATTTGAATGAAATTAAATTAAATAAATCGATTTTAAATTCAAAAAATTCCAATAAACCCTAAAAAATAGAAAAATTAATAAGTTTCAAAATGTAACTCCAAATTAATCCAAATTTATTTCATTGGATCAGAAATTAAATTATCTATTATTCTAAAAAGTTAAATTATTTAAATAACCAAAGAATATATTTTTATTAAAAAAAATACACTCACTTCTCTTAAAAATTGAAAACTTAGAAAAATAAATGAGTATATAAAAAGTATTTTCTCTTATTATTTAGTATTAAAAAACCCAATTATAATCTCAAATTTAGATGGGAATAATATACTTTTAAAATATATTCTTAAAAATGCATAATTATCCCTAAAAAAATAGTGCATTTTGAGATTATACCTTAAATTTGCATGAAATGATAGATATGCGCTTAAAGTATCATAACATGCATAAAATGAAATGGTTTATAGCCTTTATTTACATTAATAATCATTTAATTGCATATTAAGATTGTATGTTATCATACCCTCACAAAAAAACACACACAAGGTTTTCGAAAGAAGAGAACTCGTTGTAGAGATCTGCCATTGGGGAGGGAGATCACCGATGACAGCACGTAGTAGAGAGAGCTATGATAAGTTGTTGCCTCTTTGAGAGATCACTGAAGACCAAAAATGTTTTGAAAATGGCAGCGGCAAGTTGGAGAGACTTTTTTCCATGAGTGTGAGGGAAAAACTTCATTGCGCGCGCGAGAGAGAGTGTGCGAGCATATTGGGGAGGTTTAGGGTTTTTGTTTCAGACTTTTTTTTTTTTTAAACTTTGGTACTTGAAAAAAAAGGCTGTCATTAGAATTAGAAAATAAATTGGAAAATTAAGATAGATGTTAGTTTCCAACTAAGTTTAAAATAAGATTTAAAATAAAATAAAATAAAAATAGGAAAGAGTAAGTCTAAATCAAAATTTAAATTAAAGAGAATAAGTGAAAATTTATTAAATGATTAGTTAATGAATTTGAAGATTGAGTAAACTAAATTTTTTATTCAATTATGAAATTGGTAAAGAGAGATAGTAAAATAAAAATAAAAGTAAAAATGGAGTTGTAAAGCTTATTCTTCAAGGTGTCCGGGTTCTAGTGCTTATGCGGGTAGCTGCTCAAGTCATCGAATCCTAAAATCATAAAGAAATACCTTCCTCAAACCATTTTGACTGAACCTAAACATATTTCATAATATCAATAAAACTAGGAGGTAAATCATCAAACTCATGTGTGCCTAACACTTCTTAGTGAATATTCTTGTTTGTTGCTCCTGATTGGGTGAAAACAATGATGTTCACTTAACTATTTGGCACAAATAGGTATCAATATCATCTCGACAATTGAGAAGTTCAAATTTTAGAGAACATTTCAACAATGCCGACATAGATTGCTTTGGGAGGAATTTGATTATATGTTTCTAATAGTGGTCAAAGCTTTTAGGTGTTCATACTTTCTTACCATTTGAAAGGTTGTGAGAAGGCCCTCTGATAACATTCTATTTATACATGAATTTACATGATTATTAATGCAAATAAAAGTATTAATTATTCCAAATGTATGCATGTTATCATATTTTAAGTATATTTCTATCCTTTTGTATAATTTCATGTTATGATCTAAAAATACATCAATTTAAGGATTAATATACATAATTAAACATTATAATTTTTAATCATATTTATATTTAAAATCATAATGATGTTTTCATGATTAAATGATAAGAAAAATGATGTTTATTAATATTCATGTATTTTTTATAAAGTAATTTAAGAAATACATGAATGTATTAAATTAATTAAAATTAATTCTCTTATTATTTTAATAATTTGACTTTTTATAATGATATATTATTCAATTTCTGATCAAAAAAAAAACAAATTTGAACTAATTTGGAGTTGTATTTTGAAAGTTATGATATTTACAATTTTAAGGAATTTTTTGGAATTTTTCCTGAATTTATCTGAATTTATTTCGATTTTTAAAGGGTTTAAATTAATTTAAAAAATGCAAAAATGGTGCATATTTCGCGCGAGCACACGTGGATGCAATGTGGTGCTCAGGGCCACGTGATAGCGCCACGCGAACCCGCGAGAGTGCCTGCGTGGCACTGAGGTGACGTATACATATAAATTTATTATACATAGGTTATAGTACTTATAAGCATTCCATAGAGGAATTTAAGCTAACCGCTATAACTCATGCACCTTATATACCCGATGATTCTTCATCTTTTTCTCCGTGTGGGACTATGTTCCCTTCAATTTCTTGATTGCAGGACGTGTGGCGTTACGTGGATCGTTGGATGGAGATCGCGTGGAACATCATGCGTGGATGCAGTGGACAAGAGGTCTGCCTGATCTCAATCAGCGCACGTGCTTCAATTCTCACTTAAGTGAGTCCATCTCATCTGTTAATCTCATGAGTTATAACGGTTGAGATCACGCGCAATCGGTGGATTCTTTGACACATCGCGATCGTTGGATGAAGATCCAATGGATGACCACTAAACAACGTGCCCCTTCACTTGAGATGTCGATGCATCCTGATCTTTGATCGTTGATTGCACGGATGTGATATAATCGCACTGTTTTCGATCAAATAAATCTTCATCGCGACCGTTGATCAAGTGGCGTCTCTTCATCGGACAAGTGCGCCCAAATCTGCCCTTTTAATACGAGTTCTTCACGACGGAAGAATGCACCCTTGAAATTTCGAGAAATTCGAACTGTCCAGACACCAATTTCGAGTGTCATTTTATTTTTTGTGTTCTTAATGCATTTCCCCATCCAAGGAATACTTGAAATCAGAATTTGATCGAGAGATAGAGGAGAAATCACATCTTGAACTTCAATTTCGTCTTCGAAAAATGCTGAATGAAAAGCCATGCATCCGACATTTAATTGGATCATTTCAAAGGCTACTATGGGTTAGATTGCGTGTTTTCATCTTAATCTTTCATCATTTAGTGTTAATTTTACATTTTGAATTGTAGATTAAGTTTAATTTTAGTTTAATTTTAGTTTTTAATCATATTTACGATACGAATTTTCTCCTAACTTCAAACTTCGATTATTCCGCGAATTCTAATCCAAATCACCTGACTTTTGATTCTGTGGATTCACAATTGAGTTTCTTAATATCATAAATTGCCCAATTTTTAATCTCAATTCATTGTTCGATTTGATAGAATTTCAAAGATATCTCTCAAAATTCCCTAATTCTCCGTTGATTCGACCTTTAATTACTATTATACTCTTTAATTAAATTGATTAATCATAATTTGGTAAGTTGAGGACTTTTTTTGACACTAAATGGTGTGCATTCAACGACCATACGAAATAGTCTCGTCACCCTCTCTCTTGCATGGCCGTTTCTTCCACTAAAATGAAAGAAAGGTCCTCTCTTATGTATTGAACCCTCCATTCCATACAACTTTCACATTGCATCACCACCATAGGTTTCTCCTAGGGCTCATTTTTTTCATCCCCATCACCTCTTTCTATTAACACAATTGCAATCTTTGTTTTGAGCCCTTTGAAGCTACCACCAATTTGTATCAATCTGAGTTTTGTTGACTCTTATTCACAATTTCTTAGTTCTTGTGTCATAGTTTCAACAAATGTATCACTAATCATACTCAAGAGTTCTGCCAATCATTATCAAAAGGGTTATCTACATCTCCTAACCTTTTTGAAAGTCAAACTCCTTGATTTCAAAGAAAAAATCAGTCACATCTTGATAATAGTAAAAAGTAACCAATATTTTATGCTCAGTCCTTTTTTATAGGGTGTTAGTCCATATTTTCAATAATTGAGGGCAAAACGATTCTCAAAAAGAGCTTTTGTTGGTCCTTAAAAAACAGTCAGATTGTCACATTGTGATTGCCTTGGGTGAATGCACGATGTGGCTACCTATTTTATTTGGCTACACCTTGTAACTCTAATCCAACAATTCATCCTGACCATTAATCTCATGATTGGATGACTCTAATTAAATGATAAAAGCCATTTCATTTTAAAACCTATGGTATCCTCCTAGGAAGGATTGGAAAACGTGTGCATATCGCTTGTTTGATCTCTCTATCTTGGATTCTCTTAGTGGATCTCCTTGGTCCCATGATGCAATTCCTTACATGGACAAAGACTAAAGGGGTTTGCCACAATGATGGCAAAAATATAGATAACCAAAGGTGTTTGCCAATTCTAGTGAACTATGATGGATATGATTATTAAAAGAGATTTAAGGGAAACACATCATATGTGCATGCGACTACTCTTCGTTCCACTTTGAATTTAGGTAAAATTGTTTTCACACCTATCATCCTACTCAATTGATTATTGACTTAAGGGCATCCCTCCACAGGCCAAGTACATCTTTCTACTCCCTCCATACATTTTTCTTCATTATGCCATCTTTCTACTCCCTCTTGTTTAAAAATTGAGGATGTTTTTTATTGTTCTACCATAAAAAAAAGTCTCATCTAACCCAAGCTCATCCTTACCTCTTTCATATGTTTTTAAGGTCTCAAAATTTCCCATCAATTTTCTTTTTATTAGTGTCATTACTTGCACCCTTCATTGTTCCATTAATGTTTTCATTTTGCATTCTACATTTAAATACATGAGGAGGGGAAAGAGAATTGGTTTGGGGTATGAGAAGGGTCATAGAATCCACAAGCTAGTTTTAGATCCCCTTCTTATAAAATTAACATCATTGACTACAAGTGCCTACTCTTTACTTTGACATCGCTTTGCTTGGACATCCATGTATTTATAAACGTTTTCGAGATCTCCCTCGTAATTGTTTTTTTTTAATGTGAGTCATGTCAATTAGGGAAGCATGGTCACGCTACCTATAAATGAATTGGCTATGCTGAAAGTATTTCATCTTTTGATTTAGTCAATTCTGATGTATATAGCTCTTCGTACACTACTTAAATCCTTGAAGTTCAATGATTGTCTTTGAAAAATGATTATTCCCATGTTCCATGGGTTTACCTTCTCCAAAACATCACGATGTTATGTCCTATATTTATCATTTCTCCACAAAATCTCCACTCAATACTATATTACCCCAAAAATTCTTTGAATCAATAATGCCCTCGACTTTGTTTAGGGATTTTCCTCTAGACCTCTGTATCTCTTTCAACATTTTTCATCATAATACATGAATTTGAAAAAAAATGGCATCATTGAGCCCAAACTCCATCATGTACTTGACATTACTTGCACTCTTCTAGTAGAAATGAGAGTCCTACATTACCTTTGGCCTGCTTTCATTCTTACCTCAACCTATCTTGCCAAATCTCAATAGATTTTTATTGTTACCCTTCATGATCTCCACCCCAATGCTGACATTATCCTTTTTACCATGTTAAATTTTTTGGGTGTGCCACATTTACTAGAGACCATTCATGAAGTATCCTTAATAGTTTCCCCATTCCCAAAATGGTGCATTTATTTGATACTCGCCTTAAAAAAGGGGTCTCACATAGATATTCTTGACGGATGGAAGTGCATCATTTCTAGTAACATTACATTATTTGAGGATACTCAATTCTTTACCATCGGATCATCCAAAAGCTCCACCATCCATCTCAATCTCCACACCAACTCTCCATTAATATCACCACCACTTTATTCATTGATACTAGAGGAGATACTAGTGATGGATATTATGTGGCCTATAAGCCAATCACACTTTTATGTATCTTGTTTTATGTTCATTGAAAATGATATTTATTCATTGTCATTCTTGTGTGATGTTTGTAATGAAGTCCATGAGCATGTGCAATGACTAAGTGAATTATGATGAGATCATAATATAGTGATCACCAGTCTTTAAACATATGTTCTAAAGATTCCTATTCGTGGGATATTCGAGAAGGACATCAAATTATCCGAAAAGAATAACACTATCTAATCTAACTCATATGATAAGTATGAATGATCATATATCGATCGGTGTGGAGACACGAAGGATAGATAGTGGGTGCTCTTTGGAGAAAGAGTTCTCTGAATTGATCCGTATGAATCCCTCAATAGTACTATACCTAACTATCAATCAGGTTGATTCATGCCACGGTTTTGTATGTGGTCCTTTTACTTGAGACACCAATGACATCTTATGGATAGATGATCGTGTTTTGATTATGAATTACAAATCCCTAGTCACGAGATATCTAAAACATCATATATTGGATACGGGATGAAGTCCACGAAGATGATTGTGTGATCAAGATGGGATCATCCACTCTCGGTATTTGAGGAGATTGACTCAATGAATGAGATGCGATGAAATCCTTGGCCAAGGTAGTGGAAATATCGAAGGAGATCCCGATGATTTGTACAAGCATCAGTACTAACTTGAGTGACCGATTAGGGTTTGACAGTTGACCATACCCTAAGTTATTCATGAGTCTAATGTGGATGAAAGATTATACATACATGGTAATCGATACGGGAAGGTTCCATAAGTGAGTTCTTACATACTCCATATCTCCTAGTGTATGCGATGTAGCTTGGCACCCAACGGGCTGGCAACTCAACCTATCGATTGGGTTAAATCGATCCTTGATTAATTAATTAAGGTTGACCAATAAGATGTTATTTGTTCTATAGAGTTCTTAACTAGTGAGATATATGGACCTAGAGGGTCACACACATAAGGTCTATGGATGTTGGTGGATATAGACATAATTATGAGGGTTTTTATGAAAAAACTTCATACCAAATGTCTATAAATAGGGGGAGAACTACCACAACTCAAGGTGCCCATGCAAGCCTTGTGGGAGTTCTCTCATTTCTTCTCTTTCTCTCTTGGTGAAAAGCTTTGAAAAGGATATCCAACCATCCGGAGACCGTGTAGATACCACTAGAGACTAGACACTTGAATAGCTTCAAGAACTCCTTCAAGGAAACATGTTAGTATGTTTTTTCATACATATTAGATGATAGGATCATCTGTTCTTAGTGCCTCAATATTTTGAATATCCGATTCAACAAATTCTGTTGGATTCGATGTTTTGATCAAATTTGGAAAGTTATCGACTTCATAACCCAAAAACTAATAGCCCTAAATTGACACATGCTCCAACTGAAGAGTCAAACCAATTCTATGATCACCACTGATAACATGCAATCTTAACATGATAAAACATGATTATTAATACAAATTAAGGCATAAAATATTACATTTATGTGCATGTTATCATACTGTGAGTGCATTTCTATCATTCTATGCAATTTTATGTTATAATCTCAAAATGCGTTAATTTAGGGTTAATTATGATGAATTAAAGATTAAAGATTTTATAACCCATCTTTACTTGAGATTATAAATGGTTTTATAAAGTTAAATAATGAGAGAAATCATGTTTATGAATATTCATTCAATTTCCTAAAGTTAAAATCTTAAAGAAATGAATGTATTTTTGAAATAATATTTAAATCTCTTATTATTTAAATAATTTTGACTTTTAGAATGATAGATAATTAAATTTCAGATCAAATGAAAGAAATTTGGATGAATTTGGAGTTGTATTTTAAAAGATATGATTTTTACAATTTTAGGGATTTTTCTGGATTTTTCCGATTTTATTTTCTATTTAAAAACGATTTAAATTAATTTAAAAAAATACAAAAATGTGGATTTCTTTTCGCACGGGCCCTGCGTGGATGGGACGTGGCACGCAAGGCCACGTGGCAGCGCCACGCGGACCCGCGCAGCGCCTACGTGACGCGTTCTACATATTATATTGATATATTACATATAGTATAAGAGGTTTTCAGCCTCCCGTATGTCGGGAGGGTATTCGACCTCTCATTACGTCGGGGCTTATAAACCCGACGGAATCCACTAATGTTTTCCGTGTGGGACTAAAGTCCCACACAGTGTTTTAACATGCAGGACGTGGCGCGACGAGGATCGTTCGATCGGGATGACGCGTCGATCTCACGCGTCGATCGCGTGAACGCTGGACTACTGATCCATCAATCAGGCACGTGGCTTAAAAGAGTTATTATAACAGTCACATCTAATGCGACGTGGCTGACGGAAGAGCGTCGATCTTTTGTGCTGCGGACCACCGGATCAATCACGGCACACGTGCTTGATTGGAGGCGTTATAACGGCTGGGATGAAACGGTGGGGAGTTAATCACGACCGTCCGATCGCGATCCAAGGGGCATGATCAAACGCGTTTTATAACGCATCTCGGGAGATCGCATCCAGGCCGTCCATCTTCAATCCGACGATCGTGACTTAATTGAAACGGTCCACGATGGACCGTTTCATCGTAATCGTCGATCGAAATGATCGGACGGTTACGCCCAAATTTCCTTTAAATAGACTTGTTCTTCATCGTTGTATGTATTCGAGTTGGATTTCAATCAAAATTGAACTGTCTAGACACCATTCCACTCATTTCTCTTGATTCCATCCTCTTCCTCTTTCATTTCCGCATCCACGGAGGGGTTGAAATCAAGATTTGGTGGAGAATCGAAGGAGAAATCGCAGCTTGAAGCTCGTCGTGACGTTCTTGATGTTCTTCGCGATTAATCGGTTTAATCGCGATGATTTGATCGCTAAACGGGTTTAGTGGAAGCGGTTTTTCCTAGATTATCTTCCTATTATATTTAATTTTCGTTTAGATTAGGATTTAGAAGTTAATTTTATCAAATTTTACCTAAATCGCTCATTTTCACGCTCGAAAATTTTCTCTCCACTTCAATTTGCAATTTCTCCGCGAAATTAAGTCCAAATTCGATGATTCTTGATTCCGTGGATTCGTTTTGAAGTTATCTTTCTAAATCCACTATTTTCCCTAATTTCTCACCTCAATTCATCGTCCAATTTGACCAAATTCTAAAAGATATCTCGAAAAAAATACCTTAACTCCCTATGGATTCGACCCTTATTTACCATTATACCCTTCAATTCACTCTTAATTCCCCAAATTGGTAAGTTCGGATTAATTTTTGACACGAGACCGTATGAAATCGATGACCTCGCGGTCTCATCTCGTCAACCACCAATGTCATAGCTCCAAGTGAAGACTCAAACCTGAACATTAATCCCTCTGATCTCTTCTTGACCACTAGAATGTGATGATCTCCGCCAAATTATTGTCCTTCACAATAAAAAATGTACATTTACCATTCATTCTATATTTGATTTTTTTTCTTATAGACAACTTCATTCTGCTTTTTTCTCCTTTGACATTCTATTCATTGTAGAATCAATACACAATTCATTTACCAAGGAATTGCAAGACTATGACTAATTGACCACAACATCTAGGAGTTGATTCCTTTGTCCATATGATGTAAAAATTGTTATTTTTTTGGTGGGTCTAGACAATCAAGTATAATTCATAGGAAAACATCTAGTGCCTTGAAGCCTCATTTGGTCTTTTGAGGTTTCACATAAGCTGATGGGGTCAAGCTATATATCTCCTCTATTTTTTGCCTCTTCTCGATTCGCATCTCACCTCCTTGACTATTGATCAAAGCTTGGAAGTTTCATTAACTTGATATCTCCATGGGGATTGGTCTAAGCACCTTTTAATGAAGTGATCTTCAAGATATGCAATTGATAGATGTGAAACTCATAGTCATAAAAGCACAATATAAATCACACATTTACGCATAAAAAAATCAAATCCACTCTAAGTATAATAAATATCAAGTACAATGCGAATACGAGCTGAATCCATGAGGAATTGGGAAGATGAAAACATTAGAGAAAAAGCTCTTTCAATTTTAGTGGAATATATTTATAAATATATATACATACGCACACACACATACATACATAGAGTGGAATGGGAAAGAATGGAATCAGATGCATCAAATTGGACATCAATTAGAGATGAACAAGGGAGATATAAAAGAAAGATTATCTCAAACTTAAGAGAGAGGAACAAAGGAAAATCATCAAGAAGTTACTAAAAATCTACTACTACTAATCTAACTCAAAATATACCTTTGATACCTTTGATACATGATGGAGGCAACAAGAAGAAGATCCTATGTCGTCACATCAAATTTTTTTGTTACAATTATTTGATGGTGGCAATCGGCAATCACATGGTGAAATACCCACACATTTTAAGGTCAATCAAGTATAATTTGACAATAAATTCATTCAAAAACATGGAAGAAATGCAAAAACATCATTAACATGGTTAACGAAATGATTTTGTGTGGTCATTGAATTCACACAAAATTGTGTCAAAACTAATTCCAAACTCACAAATTTTATGAAATTATCACAAATTATGAAGTATAGTGGTGAATAAGGGTCGAATCCACGGAGAAATAAGGGAATTTTGAGATATATTTTAGAATTCAATCAAATCGGATGATGAAATGTGGTGAGAAATTAGGAAAATTGATTTTTTTTAAAGAAGACTCAAAGTCAAATCCACGAAATAAAAAATCATAGAATTTGGATCAAGATTCGCGGAGAAATCGTCGAGTGAATGAGATAGAAATAACCAAAGTTTAAAATCATGAAAACGTGAAATTGTAATTAAAATTAAAATAAACAAGATTGCGCTCAAATTGATCCAATTACTTATCGGATCAAAGGTTTTTTATTCCCAAATTTGAAAAATGATAGTTGATGTTCAAGAACTGATTTCTTCTTATTTTCTTAATGAAATCTCACTTTCAAGCACTTCATGGACGCGGAAATTGATCTAGAGGTGATTGGAAGCAAGAGATTCAAGGGATTTGGTGTCTAGACAGTTCGATTACTCCAAGAATGCAAGAATGATTGATAATGTCGAAGAACATCTCAATTTATAGGGAAAATGTGTGATCTTCTATCAAAGGCTCTAATGAAACGAAGGAGTGCGAATTGTTTCGGTTCAGTCATGGTCGTTGGATCATAGATCAACCCTCGAGATGTCGCCACGTCGTGTGTGTTATAAGTAGCACAGAAAAACATCATCTATTGGATCTTGATCTAACGCTTTGGATGCGTTTGCGTCGGGTTTAATCTTAGACATTATAACTCCTCAGATGAACGACTGAGATTAAATCAATTTAAAAATAATTCACCGACGAGTAAGAATGCACCACGTACCCCCTGCTGGGATCTGAGGCTCGAAAAGCTCTCCAAGTCTTCGACCAAAATAATGATTACAGTGGAAGGTGTTGAATCAAAACATTCAATAGAGTTGAAGCACCAAGAATAGATGATCCCATCATCCATTCTAGATGATCCTATCATCTAGTATAGAATAAAATTCATACTTACATGGATCATTTGAAAGAGTTCTTCAACCGTTCAAGCGTCCAGCCTCTAGCGGTATCCACATAGTCTCCGGATGATCAGATCTCCTCTTGAACACTCATCACCACGAGAGGAAGAGAAGAGGGAAGAGAAGTTTCCACTAGGCTTGCATGGGCACCTCTATTTATAGACTTTGGGAATGTGAAATTTTTACAAAAACCCTTATTATTATGTCTATATCCACCGAAGTCCATTGACCTTATGTGTGTGACCCTCTAGGTCCATATATCTCACCAGTTAATGACTCTATCAACCCAATAACACTTGTTGGTCTTCGTCATCAATTAACTATATCAACATATAGATTAATTGTCTAAGGATCGATTTAACCCAATCAACAGGTTGAGTCGCCAGCTCGGTGGGTGCCAAGCTACACCACGTGCTCTAGGAGATATGGAGTATATTATAACTCTTTCATGGAACCCTGCCATCATTGGTTACCGTGTACATATAATCCTTCATCCACACGAGACTCATGAATGACTTAGGGTATGGTTAATTGTCAAACCCTAATAGATCACTCAATTTAGTACTGATGCGAGTAGGAAATCATTGAGAACAACTTCTCTAATATTTTGACTACCTTGGCCAAGGATTTAACTGCATCTCATTCCTTGAGTCAATCTCCTCATATACCGAGGGCAGATGATCCCATCTTAACCACTCAATCACCTTCGAGGACTTCATGTCGTATCCAATCTATGACGTTTTGGAGATCCTGTGGCTAGGGATTCGTAAGTCATAGTCAAAACACGATCATCCATCCACAAGATGTCTTTGGTGTTTCAGGTCAAAGGACCACGTACACAACCGTGACATGAATTAACTTGATTGACAATTTGGCATAATACCATTCAGGGATTCATACGGATCAATTCAGTGAACTCTTTCTCCAAAGAGCACCCACTATCTATCCTTGGTGTCTCAACACCGATGGCCACAGGATCAAACATACTCATCATATGAGTCAGATCAGATAGTGTTATTCTTTCCGGATAATTCGATGTCCTTCTCGAATATCCTATGAATAGGAATATTTAGAACATATGTTTATAGACTAGTGATCATCGTATTATGATCTCATCATAATTCACTTGATCATTGCATATGTTCATGGAATTCATTGCAACCATCACACAAGAACGACAATGAATAAAAGTTCATTGCAATGAATATAAACAAAAGATGAAAGTGTGATTGGCTTGCAGGCCACACAATACCCATCACCCCCCGCTTTAAGTGACAATCAACGGTCGTGTTTTAATTGCACGATCGGATGCTCCTCACGCTGCCACATCACCCTCACAAATTAAAAACAAAAAAAATTCCACATGGCAACAAAAAAAAAGAAATTGCGTGTATATGAGCTGCACGTAATTAAGGAGTTAGCGAAAATCTTTAACATGGTGCTTTCTCCTTAATTACATACACGCACACACACATGCGCACACGCGCACATTGTGCGACATGTGGTGGTCTCACATGTCGTCACGTGGCGTGACGAGATGAGACCGCGAGGTCGTCGATTTCACACGGTCTCGTGTCAAAAATTATTCCGAACTTACCAATTTAGGGAATTAAGAGTGAATTGAAGGGCATAATGGTAAATAAGGGTCGAATCCACATGGGAATTAAGGTATTTTTGAGATATATTTTGGAATTTGGTCAAATTGGATGATGAATTGAGGTGAGAAATTAGGGAAAATAGTGGATTTAGAAAGGTAACTTCAAAATGAATCCACGGAATCAAGAATCATCGAATTTGGACTTGATTTCGCGGAGAAATCGAAATTTGAAGTGGAGAGAAATTTTCGGACGTTAAAATCGTGATTTTGAGCTAAATTTGATAAAATTAAAATCTAAAACCTAATCTAAACGAAAATTAAACATAATAGGAAGATAATCTAGGGAAAACCTCTTCCACTAAACCCGTTTAGCGATCAATTCGTCGCGATTAAATCGATTAATCGCCAAAAACGCCAAGAATGTCACGACGGGCTTCAAGCTGCGATTTCTCCTTCGATTCTCCACCAAATCTTGATTTCAACCCCTCCATAGATGCGGAAATGAAAGAGGAAGAGGATGGAATCAAGAGAAACGAGTGGAATGGTGTTTAGACAGTTCAATTTGATTGAAATCCAACTCGAATACATACATCGACGAAGAACACATCTATTTATAGCCCAAATTGGGCGAAACCGTCCGATCGGTGCGTTAAGCTCCATCGACGGCCCAGATTAACCGCCTCTTTAGTGAAACGTTATGCTTATATCGCGATCGTCCGATCTCAAATCGACGCTCCAGATTTATCCTTGCGATTTGCGTTATAAAACGCATCAGCTTCTGATCGTTGGATCGCGATCCGACGATCGCGATGCGTTTCGGCGCAATAAATCCTGGCCGTTATAACTCATTTTAAAGAGCACGTGTTTGATCAACGGTCGCTGGTCCGTGTCCACGCGATCAACGCACAGATCTTCTGCGGCGCCGACGATCCAACGCTCCGATGTGTGCCACGTCACCTGCATTTTAAAAGATTGTGTGGAACTTAGTCCCACACGGAATTAATTTTAGGGAATCGTCGGGTTTATAAGACCCGACGATCTAAAGGGTTAATAACCCTTCCCATATAGGGAAGGCTGAAGACCCATTTATATATGTATAGTAAATAAATGATATATATAGTATATACCGCGTGGGCCCGCGTGGCGCTGCCACGTGGCCCAGAGTGCCACGTCGCATCCACGTGGCCCCGCGCGGATATTAACGACTTTCTGCCCTTTTTTAATTATTTAAATCAATAAAAATCGAAAAATAAAATCAAGAAAATGGTTTAAAAATCCAGAAAAATTCCCTAAATTGTAAAAATCATATCTTTTAATATATAACTCCAAATTAATCCAAATTTATTTCATTTGATCCAAAATTTAATTATCTATTATTTTAAAAAGTCAAAATTAATAAATAATGAGAGTTAAAATTATTATTTCAAAAATACATTCATTTATTAAGATTTTAAACTTTAGAAAATGAAATGAATGTTTATAAAAATTGTTTCTCTTATGATTTTAACTTTAAAAACAGTTATAATCTCAAGAAAAATATGGGTTATCAAATTATTAAACTCTAATTTATCAAAATTAACCCTAAATTAAAGTATTTTGAGATTATAATGACTTTTTAAGAGAATAATAGAAAAATACATATAAATATGATAACATGCATGGAAATGAAATCATTTATGCCTTAATATGCACTAAAAATCATGTTTTATTATGTCAATATAGCATGTTATCATGGCGCACTTTTTTTCACTCACGCCACATCATCTGCCACGTCAGCATGTGAAAATAAAAATTTTATTTTAATGAATTTAAATCAAATAAATTGATTTTAAATTCAGAAAAATCCAAAAAAATCCTTAAAAATTAGAAAATTTATGTCTTTTAAAATACAACTCCAAATTAATCTAAATTTATTTCTTTGGATCAGAAATTCAATTTTATATCATTCTAAAAAGTCAAATTTAATAAATAACAAGAGAATACATTTCTATTTTAAACATACACTCATTTCTTTTAGATTTTAAAACTTAGAAAATATATGAGGGTATATAATATGATTTCTCTTATTATAATCTTAATTAAAGATAGGTTATAAAAAATATTATTCTTAATTTATCATAATTAACCCTAAATTAATGCATTTTGAGATTATAATGATTTTTTCATAGAATGATAGATAAACACTAAAAAATATGATAATGTGCATTAGGATGGAATGTTTTATGCCTTAATTTGCATGTTATCAATGGTCAAAGGAACTAGTTTGATCAAGAACAAGGTCTCACGGGTCCAAGCACAAGAGAAAAAGTGGGTAAAAAAATGACTCATTTATGGTGTCTTTGGGCCTTCAAATGGCCTTCAAGGATCATTTTTAGTCAAAGCTATTTCGATTAGGCCAATGTTCTCCATAACCAAATTGAGAACTAGTTTACTGAATTGATAGCAAAACAATTGGTGCAAAATTTTCCCAAAATTGGGATGTGTTTTTTAAGTTAGGGTTAGGTTTAGAATTTAGGTATTACCAAATCAATGGGCCTAATTGGGCCATGAATATATAGACAATATATGGAGTAGCATGTGTTTAGTAGTGTCTGACTATTTGGTCCATATTACTAAAAATAGATAAATGATTGGTATCCGTAAGATTTTAATAAGTGATTCAAAATTTTAAAGTATGCATACATAAATTTGAATACTAATTTAATTACTTCATAAATACATATCATTTATCTACATACATGCATGCATATAAGTCATATTTTTCAAGAGTTGGCCTATGTTTTTTATAAAATGGACCTCCTAACATACATCACAAGTTAAGACCTTACCATTAACAGACACTACTACAACGATTACCAAATTGGATTTAGCCATAGGTCAGGTTATCATTAAAACCCATTTCTAACACCAAATCTTGAGACCCTTAGATCATCCTATTAAGGGGATGCATGCATTGTAATTGTGCCATGTTCCCCTAATAAATTCAATAAAAAGCTTCCAAAAATCACTAGATGGGTATGGTGCGTGCGAGATGGCCGAGATTGCGAGACTTGTCCCATGCCTTAAAAGAAGAAAACCACCACTCCCTCGTGAGCCATTATATCGCACTAATGCCTCCAAGAGAGAAACATCTATAATGAAAGGCATCACATTCATTGTTGATGGGGAGTAATGCCCATGGTGCTGCCATGTGTTGCTCATTATGGAGTTGTGGCCCACATTTTAATGCTAGATAAATCTAGTATTGACACCTCCTCCTCCACTTATAAGTGAAAATCAACAAGACTTATTCAATCCCCTAATACAATGCTTCAAGACCTATGCAAGCACCAACCCAGGTATCACAATGTGTGCCACATTTTTGCCCTTTTCCAGCTACCCATTATACCTTTACTTGTTTTCTCATTTACTTAATTCTTTCTCTATTTTATATTTCAAATGGTCATGTATATCATGTCGTGGGACACAACAAGGCTAATCCTACATCCTCGTTTCCACTATCTCATGTCCTTTATATTCCAATTGCCATGTCAACCTCCTATTCATCAGCAGCATCACTAAAACATTATTTTGTTTCATTTAGTTATTTCCTTGTCAATGTACCTTTCAAGATTTGCAAATGGGTAAAATCATTGGTTTCAGGTGTTTGACTAGACTAGTCTTTATGAGTTTGTCCATGAGAACCTCTTGAATGGCCTTTCCGACTTTTTGTTCTCATCCAAGTTTGCCCTTTAGTGACAAAAAATGCTAGGCCACCATATCATTTCTAAGGTTTTTCAAGCTCATGGATTTCTTTTTTTGTTTCTCCTTTTGATTATGAGTCATGTCAACTAGGTAGACAAGTTCATGCCTCCTATTCTTGACTTGACTCTATTCCTAGTAAATTTTTTGTATTTGTTCATTATGATGTGTGGGGACCTGATAACATTGATATTTAACTTAAATTCTTACCTTATTTATCTAATATTCAGGCTTCTTTTATGTAATTATGATGCATGTTATCATAGTTTTTATGAATTTTCTCTATTGGTATGTCATTCTACTAAAAGTCCATGTTTATGCATTGTTTAGGGTTAATTATGTGCTATATGAATGTTTAATCTTTTAAAAGGTTAAATAAATAGAAATTAATTACCTTACTATGGCTTTTGTAGATAATTAAAAGGATAAATTACAAGAAAAGAATGATTAGATGATTAAAAGAGAGAATTCTTAATGAATGCCTTAGTATTATTTTCAACCCATTCCATTTTCTTCTTTGAAATTATATTTTTTGATGGCATAATATTAAATATGAAGAAATTTGTGATCCAATGGAGAAAATTTAAGTTTAAAATTAGGTTTTCTAAAGTTTGTTAGTCCTATCACGCATCCTATTTTTAAAGATATGGAGTTTTGAATTTTTTTAGATTTTTCTTGAATTTTTAATTTGATTTTTACTGATTTTTATATGTTTTATTTCTTAATTAAAATCACAAAAAGGGGGTTTTATTCTTCACAGAACCCGTGGAGCTGACGTAGCGCGCGGGACTCGCGCGGATGCGACATGGCATGCAAGGCCACATGGCAGAGCCACGCGAGCCCACGCGACGACAAGGTGGCGCAGACGTGGCGCGGACGTGTGGCAGGGCCACACAAGTCCACGCGGACACCCGGGTGGTGCCACGTGGCAGCGTGAGGGGGGCTGGCAGATGAAGGGCCCACGGGTTAATGGGCCCTAGTTATAGTATTGGGGCGGTAACGCATTTGCGTTATGCTGCCCCACCTTTTATACTTACCCTTCTCTTTTTTTTCTTCTGTGTGGGACTATGTTCTCGGGTAATTTTCTAATTGCAATACATGTGGCGTTACGCTGTGTGTCGGATGAAATCGCACGGATCAAAATACGTCAATCGGGTGAACTACGGTCCACCCGATCACCATCAATCAACACGTGTGTAAATCACAACTTAAGTGACATCGGACGCTAAGCATTTAATCGCGTGATCGTGGGGCGACATGTGGACTCACCTCGATGCGACGATGGAAATCGAACGGCGGAATTGGCGAGATAGTGAGATCGTGGCTCACAATCGCCGTGTGATCGTGGCCCACGATCATCGTGTGATCATGGCCATCAATCGACCTTCACCGGATCAAACGGCCCGTATTCTTTGTGAGAAATCTTCTTTAAAAACTGGTGTATTCTCTCTTTCTAAGTAACTCTTGAATGAATTGTGAGGCAATTAAGCAATTTTTAAGCAAGATCTATAGTTCATCATGATTCCCCTGTGTCTAGACTCAATTGCGATCCGATTGAAGCAGGATTCATCGTGATTAATTGTTGGATTCGATCGAATTCTTCCCTTGAACGCCGAACATCCACCGAGGAAGAAATCAAGCCGATACTCTTCAATCCGCGTGAATTGAAGCCAAATCTTCGCGGAAATTGGGTTAGCAGTGAGAATCAATAATTCACCTTGCAGTAATTTGTGTTTAGATTAGATTTAGATAGTTAATTTTGCTTTAAAAGTCATTTTGTTCTTCATTTTCGCCCAAATTTGGTTCGAATTTTTGCTGATTTTGAAATAAGGATATCTCCCTGATCTTAACTCCGAATCACTTGATTTCTAGTTTCATTGGATTCCTTGTTTCATCAATTTTCCGTGGATAGAAAAATTGTGAAATTCCATGATCACTTGACCCTTCAATTTAACGTTTGACCAACTACTGTTCATTTTTAATCCAAATTTGGGCGTTGACTTGCAGGATCAATTACTCCTAAAATATAAATTGGAATTTGAAAATTTTGGTCTCTTTGGAATCCTCTACTTTTAGCTTTTCTATTGATATATTAATTACAAGATTTGGATATCATTGGTTAGTCAATTTGAAGATCTACACTAAAGTGTTCATTTCGGGATTTTTCTGATCTTTGATTTTAAATAATTCATAATAAATCCAATTCTTATCAAAAAATTATGAATTTTATATCAATAAATTTCATTTTCTCTCTAGTTTTTGAATATATAATTTTTGTAATATTTTAAGCTCTTTTTATTCTCTGATTTTTAGAAAGTCAACGCTTTGACCTTGACCTTTGACATTTCTATTAAAAATTGGTTTTCTAAAGTCTTAAAATATCTTATCTCATTATTTAGATCATCTCTATTGATTATATATCATTATCACTTCTTTAAAACCCCTAATTAAACCTAAGTTTGACTAAGTCAATTATGTGATAAAAGTCAACCGTGTTCTCTATGGATCGACCCGATACTTACACTATATTTAATTTTGATCTCTTTGTCATTACGAGTTTGGAGTTATATTTTTTTTTACCGACGTTTGTATGTTTAAACGACCGCATAAAACACCTTGTCAGGACCCTCCCATTTTCCATCGATTCCAGTACTATACAATCTTCATGGATGATATCTCCCATGCTCCTTTAGTGTATATCTTCAAAGACCGTACAGATGTGCTACCATTTGTTTGTTAATTTCTTTAAAAAAAATCTATACTCAATGCTCCAAAACACCCAAAATTCTTCACATTGGCGATGCTCAGGAGTTTTTTTAGACTACCTTATAGGACCTCTATATCTCTTGTGGCATTCTCCATCAAACCACATTTCCTTAGACCTCTTAGTAGAATGGTGTCATTGAACCCAAACGACATCATCTTCTCCACATGACATGCACTCTTCTAGTATCTTTGGGCTGGTGCCTCGATTATCTCCACTTATCTCCATAAATCGTTTACCCTCCTCACGTATCAGTAGAAAAGTTCCCCTTCATCGCCTCTATCCTGACAGTGATCTTTTGTCTTGCCTCCTTAGGGGTCTGGATGTGTGGCCTTTGTTCATGATCACACTCCTAATATATCCAAGCTAGCGCTATGTTCCATCACAAGGGTTTTTGTCGAATACTCATGCACACAGAAGGGCCATCATGTCTTACCTTCCAACCAATGCCAAATATTTTATTTGTGTTGATGTTACCCTCTTTGAGTCCACTTGTTACTTCTCATCCTTGATGACATACTCTACCTTATCTGCTTCGTCTTTAGTTCCCTCCACCACTACATCCTCTCTAGATTTTTCTTCTCTAATGGATCCTCCATTGGGATCCACAACAATCAGCCCCCCTCATCTCACACCAACTCCACTTCCCTCTCCACTTTCCTCTCCTACTCCACTACTTAACTCTTCTACATTGGATTCTCCTACTCCACTATTTATGTAGCATCTAGACTCACCTTTTCCTATTTCCATTCCAATCTCCACACCTCCACATGCCCACTCCTTGAAACCATGCATAAGTCCAAAGCCCATTGCATCTCCATCTAACAAGCTTCTCTTACCTATCACTCTTTTCAAATGTAAGCATGACGAAATGATTTCATATGGTCATTGAAAACACACAATGTTGTGTCAAAACAAGGTCCAAACTTATCAAATTGAAGATTAATTCACGAATTTAAGGGTATAATGGTAAATAAGGGTCGAATCCATGGAGAATTAAGGAATTTTGAGAGATATATTTGAAATTTGATCAAATCAGACGACGAATTGAGATTAGAAACTGTGAAATTTATGATATTAAGAAAGATAACTTAATTGTGAATCCACGAAATCAAAAATTGAGTGATTTGGATGAGAATTCGCAGAGTAATGAAAGTTTGAAAATGGGAAAAAATTAGTATCGCGAAATTGATTGAAAATCGAAATTAAAACGAAATTAAACTTAATCTACGATTCAAAATGTAAAATTAACACTAAATGATGAAAGATTAAGATGAAAACACATAATCTAAGCCAAAGTAGCCTTCGAAATGATTCAATTAATCGTTGGATGCATGGCTTTTCATTTCGCATTTTCAAAGATGAAGTTGAAGTTCAAGATGTGATTTCTCCTTGATCTCTTGATCAAATTTTAATTTCAAGCACTCCTTGCCACGCGGAAACGAGTCAAGAATGCAAGGAAATTGATTGGCACTTGAATTATGGTGTCTAAATAGTTCGATTAATCTCGAAAATCCAAGGGCAAAGTTCGTTTCACAAAGAACACTCTAATTTAAAGGAGAATTGGGTGTAACCGTTGATCTAACGGACGCATCGCAATCAACGGTTACGATGGAGCGTCGTTTGGCGAATCGATGCTCTATTTGATGATCGTCCGATCGCAGATGAAGGGTCGAGATGCATTTTCATTGTGTGAAGAAAGAAGTGTGTCGCTTCGATCCATCCGTTGGATTTTCATCCAACGCTCACGATATGTCAAGGAGTCCACCGATCGTGATTGATCTCAGCCGTTATAACTCCGTTGATTAACGGTCAAGATCACTTCATTTAAATCGCATTTATGGCACGTGCTTTGATTAAGATCCGGTGGACCTCGCATCCACGGGATCTACGCAAGCCATTTCTCGCGCTTTCGATCCAGCGATCCACGCTTCGCCACGTCGCCTGAAATCAAAAGAAAAGAAGGGAACATAGTCCCACACGGAGAAAAAGAAAGAGACATGTCGGGTATATAATGTGTAATGAATATTGATAACATGCAATCTTAACATGATAAAACATGATTATTAATGCAAATTAAGGCATAAAACATTCCATTTGTGTGCATGTTATCATACTTTGAGTGCATTTCTATTATTTCATGCAATTTTAAGCTATAATCTCAAAATACACTAAATTAGGGTTAATTATGACGAATTAAAGATAAATAATTTTATAACCTATCTTTACTTGAGATTATAAGTGGTTTTTAAAGTTAAATAATGAGAGAAATCATTTTTATAAACATTCATTTAATTTTCTAAAGTTAAAATCTTAAGGAAATGAATGTAATTTTGAAATAGAAATTAAATATCTTGTTATTTAAATATTTTGACTTTTTATAATGAAAAAAATCTGGATTAATTTGGAGTTGTATTTTGAAAGTTATGAATTTTCTAATTTTTAGGGATTTTTCTGGAATTTTTATGAATTTATTTTCGATTTTAAATCCTTTAAAATAATTAAAATAATAATAAAAAGGGGGTTTATTTTCGTGCGGGACCCACGTGGATGTGACGTGGCACTGAGGGCCACGTGGCAAAGCCACGAGGACCCACGCGAGCGCCTGCGTGGCGCGGAGGTGACACGTGACAATTTAGTCATAAAATATAGGGTTATAGTACATATAAGCATCCGATAGTTCAGATTTAAGCTAACCCTCCGTCACATGTTAAAAATGCGATAGATTTCAGTAATTTTATCCATGTGGGACTAACTTACTATGTTTTAAGTTTGCAGGACATGTGGCTGAAGGCGATGCGTTGGATTAAAAGAGGCGCGAATCGTCACGCGTTGATGAAGTGGACACGAGGTCCATCGGATCACATCAGCGCATGTGTCTTAAAATAAGAGTTATAACGGTCCAGATTTCATGCGATCAAAATGCATCCGAAGCGTTAGATCGCAATCCAACGGATACGTTTTCACGCAATTTATAACGCATACACATCAGGCATCATCGAGCGTCCATCCACAATCCAACGGCTAAGATCAATTCTTAATGATTCGACTTCACGTGTTTCATCTGGACCATTGATGAAGATTAAAACGCTCCATCCGACGGTTACGCCCAATTCGCCTATAAATTAAGGCGTTCTTCGATTTTGTAAGACATTCTTGGATGTATTCATCAAATTGATCTATCTACGTCCCTCCATCCTTGAATATCTCGCTTTTAATCTCTTCTAGACTCGATTCCGCATTCACGGAGTGATTAAAAGTGAGATTTCGTCGATCGATTAAGGAGAATTCGTCTCTTGAACACCGATGCTCGCATTCGAAATCGCGAAATGAATAGCCTTCGATCCGGCAATCAATTGGATCATTTCGACCGCTATCTGGGAGTTAGAAATCGTGTTTTCCCTCTAATCTATCATCATGTATCATCAATTTGTAATTTAGGATCGTAATTTAGTTTAATTTTGTTTTCAATTTTAGTTTATGTTCTTCCGATATTCGGAAATTTTATCACACTTCGCTCTTTGATTTCTCCGCGATTACTAATCCAAATCGAGTGATTTTTGATTCTGTGGATACATCTTTGAGTTGTCTTTCTAAATCTACCATTTTCCCTAATTTCTCACCTCAATTCATTGTCCAATTTGATCAAATTCCAAAATATCTCTAGAAAATACCTTATTTCCTTGTGGATTCTACCCTTATTTACCATTATACCCCTCAATTCGAATAATTTTCATCAAATTGGTAAGTTTGGAATTATTTTTAGACACGAGACCATATGAAATCAATGACCTCATGGTTTTGTCTCGTCAAATATGAGGGTTAGCTTAAATCCGAAAATATCGGATGCTTATATGTACTATAACCCTATATTACGAGGTAATATAAATATGCACACATCACATCCGTGCCACACAGTCACTCGCGTGGGTCCGCGTGGCTCTGCCACGTGGCCTTGTGTGCCATGTCGCATCCACGTGGGTCCGCACGAATGTTACCCCCTTTTTTCCTGTTTTTAATTAATTTAAATGATTTAAAAAGCAAAATAAATTAAGATAAATTCCAAAAAATTCTTATAAATTGTAAAAATAATAACTTTCAAAATAAAACTCCAAATTAATTCAAATTTATTTTTTTGGATCAGAAATTGAAAAACTATCATTATAAAAAGTTAAAATGTTACAATAATAAGAGAATAAATTTTAATTAAATAAATACATTCATGTATTTTCAAAAATGACTTTATAAAAATACATAAATGTTAATAAAGATATTTTCTCTTATACTAAAATCCGAAAACATAATTATGATCTCAAATATAATTAGGATTAAAAATCATAATGTTTAATTATGCATACTTATCCATAAATTGATGTATTTTTAGATCATATCATGAAATTATACAAAATGATAGAAATATACTTAAAATATGATAACATGCATATAATTGGAGTAATTAATGATTTTATTTGAATTAATAATCATATAAATTAATGTATAAATAGCATGTTATCAAAGCACTCATGCACAATTCACCGTATCTCTCATTTTGCGCACTATAATAACTTACATCCAACTTATTGTGCCTTCTCTCTTTTTATTGCCATAGATTAATGCCCAAGTCTCCCTTGGAGGTCTTCAAGCTAACTCACTAGATGACAACTATGAGCTTAGATTATGAGTCTCTCATCTAGCAAAAGACATCGGAGTTAGTTTGTTGTCTGGTCGATGTTCACACCATTACATGCATTTGGGTCTTTATCATCAAAATATAAACACGAGAGGACTATTAATTGTCACAAAGCCCACCTCGTAGCTTGTGGATTCTCTCATACATGTAGGATTATTGAAAGAGACTCTCTCTATTGTGGTTTGTATTAATTTCGTATGTATTTTTTCTCTCCTTAGTAGTTAGTCATGGATGGTTCGTTCATCAATTTGATGTCTCCAACACCTCTCTTTGACTAAGGTATGCAGTTCCAAGGAGATCACCAAGTATGTTACCTCTACCTCACTATTTCCAAGGAGAACCCCTACACATGGTTCACCAAGTTCAACCAACTTATCCTATATTGAGGGTTAACTCCTTATGAGGTGAATCCTACTCTTTTTTGCTCATCTACTCTTGTCAGGTGTCTTATCCTTTCTACACATATGATGATATTCTCGTCACTGGGAGTGATGTGGTTGGTATTGCTCATATAAAGGCTTGACCTACATTAGTATCTTACTATTTTGGATTTGGGCACTTCGAAGAATTTTATGAGCATTGAGTGTGCCTATCACCCAAGGAAGGTGGTTCTTAAACAAAGGAAATACATCCTCAACATACTGGCATAAGACCAATCTTCTTAGGTGCAAAACTCAATCATCTCCCATGGATAGTAAGCATAACTTCTAGGATACTATTTCACCTCTACTTATAGATGTTCGTTCTCATCATTAACTTATTGGGAAGCTCATTTTTTTACCATTACACATCTTTTTATCACCTACATCGAGGTTTTCTCAGCTAGTTTATGCATTGCCCCAAGGGATCCATCACATCATCATTTGTTTCCACAAACTTCATTAAAAAAATTGAAGAGGAGACAACACTATTGCATGCTACAAGCCAAGAGCAGCCTCAATAGGTTGGAGACAAGCTAGATTTATGATTAAGGACTATGTATAGGAGGAATGAGGGAACATCAAGCACCTCTACTCCAAGACAAGATTTCTCTAAATATCTTGACAAGGTCTTCGAGAATGGGGGGAAGAATTGTATTGAGTCAGTGGTCTCACACTACCATAAAATGGTTCCCTATGCTTGCTTCGGTGACCAAAGTGTTGTTATCCACGTGTGAGACAAGTGCGCTGATAACATGCTATTTATGCATGAAATTACATGATTATTAATGCAATTAAAGGCATTAATCATTCTAAATATATGCATGTTATCATATTTTTAGTATATTTCTATCATTTTATATTTTTCATGTTATGATCTAAAAATACACCAATTATGAATTATTATACATAATTAAACATTATAATCTTTAATCCTAATTATAATTGAGATCATAATCATGTTTTGAGAATGAAAATATAAGAGAAAAAGATCTTTATTAACATTTATGTATTTTTATAAAGTTATTTTATAAGATACATAAATATATTAAATTAATTAAAATTCATTCTCTTATTATTTCAATAATTTGACTTTTTATAATGATAGATTATTCAATTTCTGATCCAACAAAAGAAATTTGAACTAATTTGGAGTTGTATTTTGAAAGTTATTATTTTTACAATTTTATAGAATTTTCTGAAATTTTTCTGATTTTATTTATGTTTATTTTCGATTTTTAAGCATTTTAATCAATTAAAATAAAAGCAAAAAGGGGGTATTCTTCGCACGAGCCCACGTGGATGTGACGTGGCACTCAGGGCCACGTGGCAGCGCCACGCGGAATCGTGCGAGTGCCTACGTGGCACGGATGTGACATTTATTCATATTTACTTGTAATATTAAGGTTATAGTACATATAAGCATTCCATAGAGGAATTTAAGCTAACTGCTATAACTCTCATACCTTATATACCCGACAATCTCTATTGTTTTTCTCCGTGTGGGACTATGTCCCTCTATTTTATTTGATCGCAGGCCACGTGGTGTAACGTGGATCGTCGGATGGAGATCAAGGTGAATAGCGCGCGTCGATGCGGTGGACGCAAGGTCCACCCGATCTTTAATCAAACACGTGGTTAAAAACTCACTTAAGTGAGTTGATCTGAGCCGTCGATCGCGCGAGTTATAACGGTTGAGATCGCGCGCGATCAATGAACTCCTCGACACATCACAATCGTTGGATTAAGATCCAACGGAGGATCAAATGACACGATGTTTCAAATAGAGATACGTGGACTCATCTCGGCCCTTCATCGGAAATTGGACGGATCGGACTTAATTGCGATGATTCGACCGATCAACACTTGATCACAACCGTCGATCGCGAGGTGTCTCTTCATCCAACGACCACACCCAAAAATTACTCTTTAAATACAGTTCTTCACGACGGAAGAACTCGCCCATGAATTTTTGAGAAATTCGAACTGTCCAGGACACCCGATTCATGTGCCGTTTGATTCCTTGTGTTCTTAATGCATTTCCCCATCCATTGAATGCTTGAAATCAAAGTTTTATCGAGAGAGGGAGAAGAAATCACATCTTCAACTTACAATTTTTGTCTTCGAAAATGCGGAATGAAAAGCCATGCATATGGCGATTAATTGGATCATTTCGAAGGCTAATTTGGGTTAGATCGCGTGTTTTTCATCTTAATCTTTCATCATTTAGTGTTAATTTTATATTTCGAATAGTAGATTAAGTTTAATTTCATTTTAATTTCTGTTTTTAATCATTTTCATGATACGAATTGTCTCCTAACTTCAAACTTTGATTACTCAGCGAATTCTTATCCAAATCACCTAATTTTTTGATTCCGTGGAATCGCAATTGAGTTATCTTTCTTAATATACTAAAACTGCCCAATTTCTAATATCAATTCGTCGTCCGATTTGACCAAATTTCAAAGATATATCTCAAAATTTCCCTAATTCTCCGTGGATTCGACCCATAATTACCATTATACTCTTTAATTAAATTGATTAATCATAATTTGGTATGTTTAGGACTTTGTTTTGACACTGAAATCGTGTGTAATCAATGACCATACAATTTAGTCTCGTCATGCGCCTTCTGAAAAATTGTTCTCAACTTGCAATGCCACTGTCACTAATAGGAGGATGCGCTTGATGCTGGGGAGCATTGAAGTTCTTTTTTCTCTGAGGTGTTGGCTCTAGGCCAATAATAAGAGGTGGTTTGACATCATCCTCAAATACTTAGATGCCAAATATGGAGTTTTTGCATCCACTCGAGGTAAGTAAACAATGATCCTCATTTCCCCATTACTTAATAAGTTTGAATTTTTTTATAAAATAATCAATTATTTTCGTGTCTTCACTATGCCAGAGATGAGCAAGTTCTTAGGGGCACCAAATGTTTGGTGACCTCCTGATGTGTAGAACTCCGTTGACAAGATTGGCAACTTGACATTTGCACAACAAGATGCCAAATGGTGGATGGGGAAAATTTTTGTTTACTGAATTTTTTATTTTGAAGTATTTGTTCAATTCATTTCATTTTTATAAAAGCACATGATAATTTATCAATTCTTTACAATAGAACTCTATCAATTTTTCAAATAAAATATTCTCCTTCTAAATAAAAAGGTATGAAAATAGTAGTTCATGTATAAAGTCCTTACATGTGCAAGTCTTATTATGAAATAAAACAAACACTCATCAAAATTATTCTCCTTTTTTCATTAAAAAATTATGAAAATGATGAATTACGTATATAAGTCACTATATGCACATAAGTATATAAACACACCTAAGGTGTATGAGTCACTTCATAAATTTTCATGCATTAATGTATATTCTAATAATGTAGATGCACAAAAGATGAAATAAACATCTAAATTTATCTTATTTCAAAATAAAAAACCCACTCGTCAAAATTCTGCATCAAAATATCCTCGACTCAGCATTCTCCTATATTTTATTTGAAAAGGATGAATTATGTATATTAGTCAAAATATGCACACAGGTATAGAAATGCACCTGAGTGGTGTATTAGATCAATTTTCAGATATTAATATATATTTTAATGATGCAAATTCACCTAAGAGAAAGTTTCAGATAGGACAAAATTAGGTTTCACAAATTTTTTACATTTTTAGGAATTTTTAAAGGGAAAGAACAAAAATATAGAATTAAAGTCAGCCTACTCCTACATTCAATCTAATTTATATTGTTCTCCTCGTGATATTTGTGATATCTAATTTATAAAATAAAGTGACATAAAAATTGTAAGATTGAACTCCAAATGTGTCAAAATTAGAAGAAAATTGATATACATATATATTGCAAGCTACATATATCTTAATCATCAGACTTGAGCAAGAATCATATTCAATAAACGACACCTTGATTAGTCTTCTTCATATCATCCGACAATCATCTTCAATTTTTACAACTTTTCTAGAAATTTTATTGAATTTCCTAAGTTTTTATAGCTTTTATGGTATTTTTACAAGGGAAATGAATTGTCTAAGGCTTGAATTTTTTTGTTTATTTAGGAATTTTCTTTATTTTAGAGGATCTTCTAGGATTCTTTAGCAAAAAAAAATTAAAAAAAGGAGATGAATTTTACATGGTTAGATAGGATTTTGGTTTTCTTTGGAATTTTTAATTTTTTTAGTAATTTTAAGGATTTTTACAAATTTTTTGATTTCCATATGGTTTGACCATTTTTTTGGATTTCTTTGGAATTCTCGAGAATTTTTGTAGAATTATTATATATTTTAATGATTTTTTTTCTTGGGAAGTGAATTTCTAAGATTTTATCACTTTTTGGTTTATTTAGGAATTTTCTTAAGTTTGAAGGATTTTTTTGGCTTTTTAAGGAATTTTTAAAGAAATGAATTATATAGGGTTAGAATTTTTTTTTGCTTTTTTTATGATCTTTGAAAAAGAAGAATAATAAAAATTAGGGGCCAGCTAAGACAATCTAAGTGGTAAGCACACCACATGGCATGCGACCAGCACGGCAAGCAGGCCAGATGACCTGTTGCTGTGACACTTTGTCAATGCCTATGTGTTTAATTGTAGAGGTTAATGGAGATTAGAGAGACATTTTCCCCAAGGACTTTTCAATTTATCAAAATTTTATTTTCATTATCTTGCGTTCAAAATTTATAAATTTTCTACAAGGCTTTTTTTTTCGGCAATATCATCCAAAATCAGCCATCCAATGATATCCATCCATGTCATCCAGCATCCATCCAATATCCATCCATGTCATCCACTATGTCATCCACTATGTCACCCAGCATCCATCTGCCATCTGGCATTCAATACTGTCATCCAGACACCTGAATGACGAATATTGGAGGCCTGGATGATGGATGAAACTATAGGCATGACCCAAAATTTTACTATGGGCTGGACATTTAGAGAGTACTTATTGGGCCGAGCAACAAGTCCAGGGAATTAGAATTCAGAAACCGTTGTCCTGAGGTTAGACTGTACGCACCCGGCAAATCCTCCGAGAGATTGGTTCCCACGGACCCCTTGCGAGGTGCGCAGAACTTCCGCGATGATCAAAGCAGTGATTGTAATGAGCACAGAGGGAAAGGTTCGCCTGTCCAGATTCTACGACTACCAGGTGAAATTCAGCATCGTCCGTCCCTTGATCCCTTAATTTCTACCGAATCCCGGATCCAATCCTAAACGAGTTCCTCTTATGGAATTCTTAGACGCCGGAGAAGCAGCAGGAGCTGACACGGAAACTATATGGAGGTCTCGATCCTTCTCTTCATTTATAAACGATTTTGGACGGTCCAAATTGAGCCGCTGCTTTTGCTTGTTTTCGGATTCTTCGCCGGATTCTAACTTTTTTTTTTCTGTCCTTGTCTAGTTCTATGCTCCAGACCGGAAGGCGTTAGTAACTTCGCTCCAGTCGAAGCCATATTTGGCCCAGTATGTCATTGATTTGCGCCGCGTCTTAGTTTTAGCTCAAAAATAGTTCCTTTCAATCTCCGAGTTCTATATTTTATTGTTATTTTTGCTTGAGTCATTTGTTTTTCTTTCCCACTGAAAATATCTAGAAATCCGAGTGATTACATCGAAAATTAAATGAAACTAAAGACACTTAGACAGGTTCGCCTTTACTCATTTTTTCATATCATCGTATTGCCTTGCGTTTTTTACTTTCCAATGGGACGGTTTTAAAACCAAATTAAGATTGAGGGTTATAAAACGAAGAGTGATGATTACTTGTTGCACGCTACTGCCTGGTTTTCATTTAGATGAAGCCCTTGCTGTCCGGACAGAGAGAAGCTGAAGTTTAAGAAATTCATGTAGTTGAATGGATTTTATTCTCAGATATATATATTGGTTTTTTTTTTTGCGACCTTGTTAGACAACTTCAAGTTTAGTTCCTATGACAGTAATGAAAAGAGATTTGGTATCAATCTGGTGGCAGTTCCAATAGAGAGGAGTGGAAAGAACTGAGATAGATGTGCCAAGGAAAAAGAATGGGAGACGGTGATTGCTGAAGAAAGGGGAGCATACGGACGATCCTAGGGCTCATCACATACCTGAGAGAAGAGACTGCGAGAGGAGTGAGAGAGAATGTGGTGAGGAGAGGGAGGGAGATGGGAGATCATGAGAAAAAGGGTCTAGAAAAATGGAGAGCTGCAGATTGAACAAGAGATGTGGTAGAATTGGCTGCAGCCAGTGACCATTGTGATGCCCCATTAATCCTTCTCTCTTATTCTATTTGGTTCATTCACCCACCTATGTATTTGAATACACTTCCAACTCCTTTAACAATATTAAAGAATTTGAAGGAAAGGCAATCAATAATTGCATATCGAAAAATAGCAGATTCAAGGCCTACTAAATTTCAGTCTTAATCTACAGTAGAGAAATCCAAAAAGACCAAAGACAGGAAAGGATTCTCAGGAGCTTCTTGCGTAATTGACCTCTGCTTGTCTGACTCCTCTGACTTCAAGAGCTCCCAAGATTTCTGTAACCTCTTTCCTGCTCAGTCCACTCTACTTGTTTCATTGGTTCCACCTTTATTAATTCACGAGCAAAGGCTGGTGAAAATTTTTTATTCCCTTTCTAATGGGCGTAGTTCTTATGGGCCTTCTTTTTCCTTCTCGTATGGCTAATAAGTGGAATCACATCAGTATTCTTGTTACTATTCTAGAAATATAGCCCCTCCGCTCCATCAAGGGTATGCCCTTTCTTCAAGAATATCATTGAGACGATAATCCTGAGACCTTAAATGAGGAAGAAAGTTTGAGTTAGTGTGGATAAGAGAGAGTAAGGAGAGGGGTAGGGGGGAGAGAGAGGTCAGGGGAGATGATGTACCAAGGTTCTACTGTGCCAGGAAAGTTCCATTTGGTGTCTTTTTATTTCATCTCTTCTCTAGTGGTCTACTAACATTTTGGCGCACTAAAATTTGGAGACGGCACCTCAACAGCTTATGTAAGTCGGTGTTATTTGATGGTTGGGCTTACTGCCATGGCTTCTCAACTTAAACATCGGGAAACTATAAAAAATAATTTGAGATTGAATGAAATCAACCAAATGAAATTGAACGTAAGAGGCCAAAGAGTAAATCACAATGGTCAATGGCTGCATCCCACTCACCCAAAGATCTTCCTCTGTCTGCAGCTCCCCGTTCCTCTAAATCCTGTTTCACTATCACAATGGTCGAGGGCCCAATATTACAATAGTACTTTTCTTTCTTTTCTATGGAGGAGCACTAATACATCAAAATAATCAAGGCTAATTTTGTGATTTTTACGAGTAGTCGTTTCTAACCTTTAGAATTGGGTATGTGCTCTTACAGATCCTTATGCTGGATCCTAGTCTCTTTGAGAAGTTAAATATATAATTCAGTTATGATTTTCCCTGGGAAAACCTCCAGGAGGTGCTTTCTGATGTTGGGAATTAAAAAAGATTCTTCATCTCAAACTACAAGCTTTTCTTCATTTAGAAATGTGAGTACCCATTCATAGAGGTGGTGTTACTCGAATTGCTCAAACCAAGGGATGCAATTGATCCTGATTCTGTGTTAGAGTTGAAGGCCTACACCACTCATAAGCACTTAACAGAGCAACATAGCTTGTGCCTTTCATCATGTGTAATTATATAGTGAGAACCATTGCACTCTAATTCTAAGCACGACTTCCGGCGTCTCAAGTGGATTTACTTTAAAGAACACTTTTGTTGATTGATGTGTTTCGTTGAATTGATGCTTTATTAGTGGTCATGGTTGAATGACTATATTCACATGGTTTGATTTGATTTTTGAATGTAATTTCGTTCACTCTAAAAGTGCTTCTGAATGATATTTCCGGTCTGCAATAAAATTGATTTTGCAAGCTCTTCCACAGGATACACACATGGTATACAAGCACTATGCAACATTATACTTCGTGTTTGTTTTTGATAGTTCTGAAAATGAGCTTGCTATGCTTGATTTGATCCAAGGTACCTTATTCCCCGTACCTTTGATGCGGAATTATGGATCATAATTTGATTGATTTCTTTTGTCCTATAGTTTTTGTGGAGACATTGGATAAATGCTTCAAGAATGTGTGCGAACTCGACATTGTTTTCAATTTCAATAAGGTCTTAATCAAAGTTTCCCCCACTTCTTGTTTCATTGAAATCAAGCTACTCCAAATTTCTTGGAGGATTTTTAATCTAAATCAAATGTCTGCAGTTGCATAGTATTCTAGATGAAATTGTCTTTGGAGGGCAGGTTCTTGAAACCAGTTCTGATGAAGTCTTGAAAGCCGTTGAAGAGATAACTAGGTGTTTGTAGAATTCTTTTATCGTATTATGATGCCTTTAATGTCTATTTAAATCCTTTCGCTTCTCTTGTAGGCTGGAGAAATCTTCAAGTTCTGTCGGACCCATTTCTAAGTCTATCAAGGGAAGGCTCAATTGGTGATTCATTTGAGTGGATAACTACTCATATTCATAATTTTTTTTTTGTTTTGAAAAAGACTCCTATTCTTAAATTGTGCCTTTTTATTGTGCATAAATATTTGCACTCTAGTATTTGTATATAAACTTTCCCTCGTAGCTTTTCAGAAATAGTACAATCCAAGAATTGCTTATGTCTCTGTCTTTTCAAGCATTTTCATGCATACTCCATGATTATTTAGGAGATCATATTGATTTAGGAAGTTGAGAAGCCTGACCTAATAAGATGAGCAGGGATGAATGTATCAACTCCAGTTCCGTGGAGAGTTCAAGAAGTAGATTTTAAATCTAATTCAGAGGCATTGTTTAGAAGACGAGGAAAATATTTCAGTTACCTATTTCTGAGGTGCAATCTATCTAACCTCTTCATTTCTATGACCAGAAATGCTGTTTATCTTAAGCCTTTTGGTTCACCTTATTCTGCAGATCGATCTGATATGGATGGTCTTGTACTGCTTCGATTAATCGATTATTGGAAAATTCTTCGAATTCATTTAAAGCCTGAGATTTAGTGTCTGATTCGAACAGAATTATTTAATGTTATCAAGGTGAGAACCTCGGAACGAGGGTCAGGAATTTTTAGTAATTCAAATAAATTTAAAAATATGCATGTAAAACTATCAATTTTCTCTCAGGCTTCTTGAATTGGAAACATAATGCAATAAAAACTTTATATGGGATTTATTTTATGACTAATATTAACAGTGGATAATTTACTGCCATTTTTGACAGTTCAACGAGCTTTTATCACCTAGGCGTCCAGGACCTCCTCTTTCCCCCCCTTGTCTTCTTGATGTATTTTTCCCTCCTTCTCAAAGGGTTGTCTTCGATTGATTTTCTCTATCTTCGTGCGCAACCACCATTGCAGACTCCAGACGCCAGTGCTAGCGTCTCTCCATCTCTGCGTCGTCAGTAGTGTGCACTCTCGGCGCACCGTCACCAACACGCCCATATCACCCTAAAGCGCTCTAGATGTCTTCGTCAGTAGAATCAAGCTCTCTTCAACGGCTCCCAAGACAACGCCACCTTCGTAGTCTGATGTACGCTGCTCTTTCAAGTCACTCGCAGAAACCTAATCTGCTCGTTGTCTCCAACATCCATCCACCTGCCCTCCACCTTGTCTTCGTCAACTGTGCACCATCTTCTCTACACGACGACACTCTCTACCACGCATTTTATATTACAACGATGAATTTCTCCCTCGCCTAAGTCAATTGTACCTCGAAGTTGTACACGGGAAAGAATTGTCTTTCATGAGCTGCCAACTCGAAGACGTTGCTTTGAAAACTCTTGAAAAACTTCTGCAAAGTAATCAGGGTTTCGACAATTCCATCCTTCCACTCTACCTCCTGGAATGAAGCTGGGACAGGAGGGTGAAGCTGGGATGAAGTCAAGCCCAAGCGAAAAAAATGCCAATATCTCTAGCTTCTTTGCCTGCCGTCCTTCCATCATGCCAATATTTCTTCCTTGAACTGTTTCCCTTTTATTTAATCTTTCATGGCTTGAGAATGGGGAAGAGGATCACTTTGGAGGTTGGGAACAAATGCATCGTCAAGGAGAAAGTTTACAACAGTCTTCCATCTAGACCCACGGTAGCAAGTTTACCTAGCAACCATGGTTTCTAAGCACTCCTATGTAAGAAGTCTCCATTGACAGATTCACATTGGACACTGCAAGATTTTTTAGGCAATTTCTTGGATCACCCTCTCTCCATTTTCTAAACTCCCACCTACCAGTGAAATGGGGTGGCATAGAGAAGACACCTCCATCTAATAGACATGACTTGCATACTCCTCATCAAAATGGTAGTCCCCTACTATCTATGATTTGATGTAGTCCTAATTCTCATGTATCTTCTCTGAAGAGTTTATCTATTGGACCTCATTTCGAACCCCTTATCGGGCCTACTTAGGTTGGCCCACTTATTGGTTCATATAAGGGCTCTCTCTTCCCTTATAGGCATTACACCCTCATTTTGTCACATTCTCTCTTCTCACTTACTATCAAAGCACTAGGGTCTTATACTAGGGCTCATTTTTTCTTCAACCACTTTCAACCATCACTATTTTTTCTTCATTACAAAGCTTTATAATGAATACCAATTTGCCAAATTTGGAGTTCATCTGGCATTCCATTTTCCATTTATAAGTTAATAGGTATTTCATGATACTATTCTCTAGAAGAATCTTCATCCATATCCTTGAAACATTTTTGTGAAGCTTCCACTCTTTAGAAGAATGTTTTTGTTTGAACATTTTTTTTGAATCCCAAATAGTCTCGAGATATATTTGGTGGCCTTAAGTTACTTTTTCAATGATCAACATCAGCGACCACATTGATGCCCAGATTGAAGTCTCATTGCTGACATCATTTTTGTATGTGACATCTTCAACGGCAGCAGTGATCAATCATGTTATGGCATGAAAAGACACATGAACAAATTTTGATTAGTCGATTACAACAATAGTCATCATCATGATCATAGCGGCTTTCAATGTAACATGTCACCGAGTTGGTTCCTTGGGATCTATTCCCAAGATTTCAGCGTTCATCCATTGGCCACCTTTTTTTGAGATCAGATTTTGTTAAATCTTCTTCTAGATAGCCTTCATTGGGCCAACAGTCTGGTCCATTAATCCCATCTATAAGCTGAATTTAATCCCTTAATTAGTTGTTGTTGTACATTGAATTCATGGAAAAACTCATTGATAATGTGTCATAAATGTATTCATTTACATCATTATAAACATATTTTAACACATAATTCAGGCTAATATAATGTGTGTTATCATGTTTTATGATATCATGCATTCATCATTTCATTCCACTCATTTATTCAATTTGCATCTATTTAGTGCTAATTAGGTTAAAAAAACATAAATATGTTCTATCGTGCATTATTCTTTTTAATTTCTTATATCATAATGACTAACTCTGTTTGACTTCTTCAAAGTCAAATGGTTGAATTCTCACATTTTTTATGAGTTATATGGATGCAAGGACATAGGGCACGTGAGTAAGAAAGCTTAGATATGAATGAAGATGAGAGAGGGAGGAAACAACTCTCCACCAAATTTGAATGCTAAGTCAATACTATTTTCATGAAAGAGGTCGTAAACCATAACTGAATTTGACAGAGGGATCATCCTAAGCTGTTTAGGATGATTCGTAATTGTTGGGGAAGTGAAAGTAGAGTCATCCTCCTTATTTTTAAGGACGTTAGATCAAACTTAAAATTTTATTAAATGACCCTTAATTCCTTTCATGATTTTAGAAATATATGAAATGAAACGATAGAGAATTAAATTATTGATCCAAATGGAGAAATTTTTTTAAAAAATGACTTTTATATAGATATTAAATTTCTAAGTTGAAGGTTTTTTTCTAGAATTTTTAGGAACTTAGAAGAGATCTTTCCATTTTTGAAGAGCATTTTTACTATAAAAACCCTATGATTTTTAAAATAGATTTTTTTTGTAAAAGCTCCTTTGCACTTACAAAGGCTGGCATATATATTTTCGGAAAAAATGCTGCCACATGGCACACTTTGATGCACGATCTTGATCGAATGACCATGATTTCTCTCAATAAAGATCATGATATCTCATGATCTAGAGGGAGTTTTGAGTTGAGATTTAATAGCTAGATTCATCTTTTTCACCCTCCATCCATCCATACCTTGATCGAAGAATCGAGCACAAAAAAATTAGTTTTAATTATTAGACCCTTTTACCCCTCTTCATAGTCAAACCCCTATTACCCACCTATAAAAACCTTCATTTTCTTTCTCCTTATGTTTTTTTGGCTCTTTCGTGGCATCAGGCTACCAAAGGAAAAGGAGAGGAGGTCAACGCCTAGGAAGATAATTTTTTTATGCTCAATCTTTTTATGGAGAGGAAACTAAGAGAGGATCCCAATTGGAGGTGATCGAGCATCACCAGGCTTGAGATGGGCAGTACGACAGGGTTTGTGCAACAATCTAGATTAGATTTATGGATTATGATCATCTCCATAAACAATAGAAATGTATTTTATTTTTATTTTTCTTTTTCTTTTAATGTAGTAGCTTTCACATCATCCATGCATATATCTCTCCTTCTTGCCTTCACTGTGCGTTGATCCATTGCTACTGCCTCCATCTTTCTCATCTTGTCATCATATCATCTCTATTTTTATCTCTTTTGATATCATCCTCTCAACTTTTTTCTAAATTCTTTCTTTATTTATCAAGAAAATCACAAAATTATCTCTCCACATTTATCTCCATATGCTAAATTCCATACTCATGCCTCTTTACATGCTTATATCTTCCATTCAAAGCATATAACCTCATTATCAAAGCTCCATGTGAATTTAACCTTTAATTTAGTAGTATACTAAGTGAGGAATTACAAAAAATTTTTGCATGAAATCAATACACAATAATGATAGAAAATACATAAAAATTTGAGTTCATCACTTAAATTTTTCAACATTAATATATTAATTAAGGGTTATCCCTTTATATCATAATGAATAAGATTAGATAACTTATGAGGTTGGAAGAGATAATATGCATGTGTATAAATTAAAAAAATTTATAAATATTATATATAAATTTATAATTTGGCTAATTTATGAAAACATTGCATCATGATGCCCCAATCGAGAGCGTGTATAGAGGTCATTTTCTAGAGACTAATCAAGATGGTACTTGAGTGCCACATGTTTCGAGAATGAAGATGGACCCATTGAGCTTGTGGGGATAAACAAGTACATGTTAGTTCCCAAATATAGCGATGAAGTGTTATATGCATTGAGATGCAATTGAGTCCAATGGAAAAGTCATCTGAAATAGAGAGGTAATGACAAGGGTTGATGGTGAATGATGATCATGTGAGATAATGGTTTGGCACCAAGTTTCTTGAACTTGCACAAGAATACTATATATATGAGTTAACTTTTCAAAATTTGTGTGGATTTTTGGAGTGAAGTTAATAGATGATTTGATAATACTTAACCATTTGTGTTATTTGTATATATGCTAAATTTCTTACTTTGAACATTTTATATGAATGTTCATGTCTGATGCATAAAAATATATTTGATTCACAACATGCATTAGTTTCATTTTTTTGGTATAAATTCAACCAAAAATGTCAATTTTATATATTAAATGTATAATTAAATTCTTACACGTATATAGTTTTATACATTTAGACATATAAATATAAATTTCACTCTCGGGAAATTTTTGATTTTGCATAGATAATTATATCATTTAATAATGGATTTAATTATTATTTTATTTAAAAAATTAAATTATTCAAAGAGATATTTTAACTACTTAAATATTTTTTTAATAATAATCTCAAGGGGTCAACCAAGACAACAAGGTCAACTCGATCAGTTATCCCAATAAACTCCGCATCAAATGGCCAAGATGACTAAATCATCCATCGTCGAGTGAGATCTCATAAAGTTCTCTCGCCTTGAAGGGTACTCTTTTCCCTATGTTTTTTGGGGAGAAAAATATAAGGGAAAAGAAAAGAATATCAAAAGAAGATTTCAGCATGAAGCAGAAAGATGAAATCGAAGAGAAACCATATCCAAACTCGGGGATGAAGTCTTTTGGTCTAATGGAGGAAATCATCCTCCATTGGACAACCCACATTTGATGTGATTTCTTCCGTGAAAAATAAATGTGAGGTGGCTTAGTAGTATGTGCAAATCATTGAAGCACATAATAAAGCACAAATTTATGCATAAAAAATAATGGTATCCATTATAATGATAATTGAAATCAATCGCAATGATGAATACAAGTTAAATAAATAGGGAATAGGTTGATGAAAATAATGGAAAAAATTTGAATGAAATTTAGTCAAATCAAAAGATGAAATGAGGAAATAAGATAAAGGTAATAGAAGGTTTAGAAAAAGGGAGAAGAAAGGAATACAATAAATCAAAATGCAAGTCAAGAAGGAGAATCAATGGTTTAGATATTTTCTTTTGACCAAGTTTGATTCTCAAATCATACTAAGTCAAATAATTAATCATTTCATTCCTTGAGTTAATATTTGTCATTATATACAATTTAAAATTATAATATCAAAATATATTATTTTAAGGGATAATCATGCATCATTAAAAGTTGATATTTTAGAGTACATTATTATATTTTAAATTTGAGATTATAATTGTGTTTTAAATACAAAATAATGAGAGAAAACATTTTTATATGCACTCATTCATTTTTATAAGTTTTATCTTTCAAACAACATGAGTGTATTTTTGAGTTAAAAATGTCTTCTCTTGTCATTTATAAAATTTAAACTTTTAGAATAATAGATTATTTAATTTATGGTGAAAAATATGAATTAAAAAGGATTTATATTTTGAAAGTTATAAATTTTCTAATTTTGATGAATTTTTCACAATTTATTTTAAATTTAGCTTAATTAAAAACATTAAAAAATAGCTTTTCTAAGTGCATGCTGATGTGGCAGCTGATGTGGCATGCACGCTTGCGTGTCGCCACGTGGCAATGGGTGCACGCGCCATGTGGCACACAATGTGTGCATGTAGTTAGTGGTTAAGCACATTTGTATTTATTTTCAAAAATTCCTATGATTTTTCAAATGTGGGACTATATTTTTTTATGTATATTGCAGGTGACATGGCATCATGAGAGGCGTTTGATCTTTGCGATTTAATCAATGACTTTGATCTTCACTGAAAAGCCAGGGTACTTCGCGCATAATGATTTGTTGCCGAATCATTTTATTTAAAGCATGTAATCTTAGTCGTTCATTTGAGAAGTTATAACGGCTAAGATTAATCTCGTCGGATGGACTCATGTGGACACGTGTGTGCATCTAGAGCGTTCGATGAAGATCAAACAACGACGATTACACGAAGATTCGTGTAAACGCGACTAGGCAAAATATGAACGCTCCAATGAAGATATGACAACCACAACTTAAAGATAATGATTCGACTTTGAGAGTTTAATCTAGGCCATTAATTGAAGATCAATTATCAGATCGAGCTGTCACGCCCACTTTTTGCCTATTTATATTCTCTCTCTTCAAAGGTATAAATCATTCTTGGATGTTTCGATCAATTGAACCTTTTGGACATTATAATCCTTGAATCTTTTGCTTTCTTCCTCTTCTAAACTCATTTTCGCATCCGAGGAGAGTTTGAAAATCAAGATTTTGTCAAGGGAGAAAGAAGAATCTACCGCTTAAACTTTGAGGTTTGGTTTTTTGAAATGCGGCATGAAAAGCCTTGATCTGGAAATTTATTGGATCATTTTCGAGCATGATTTCAAGTTAGATTATGAGTTTTCTTCCTAATCTTTCATCCTATATTATTATATTTTCAATTTTGATCTATAGATTAGCTTAATTTTACGAATTTTATTCAATTTCTCTATCTTCGCGATCAAATTTTCTCTCTTGATTTTGCTCCTTGATTTCTCCACAAATACTAATTCAAATTGAGTAAATTTTAATTCCATGGATTTTTGTGGGGTCTTCTTTGCAAAAAAAACTATTTCACTAATTTCTCACCTCAATTCATTGTTTGGTTTGATCAAATTTTGTATACATCTTGAAAAATTCCCTATTTCTTTGTGGATTCGACCCTTATTCACCATTATTCTAATTAATTAATGATTAAATCTTCAAATTGGTGAGTTTAGAAAAAAATTTGACACGAGGAAGTGTGTTTTCAATGCCCACACAAAATTCATTTCATCAATGATCGATTGAGTTTGGAAGTTGACCATATCCTAAGTTATTCATGAGTTTCATACAGATGAAGGATTATATATACATGGTAACCGATTACCGTAAAGTTCTATATTAAAGTTCTTATATAATCCATATCTCTTAGAGTACATGTGTAGCTTAGCACCCAATGGGTTGCCAACTCAACTTATTGATTGGATTATGTGGAAATATAGTCTAGGGTTTTGATTAACAAAAGAAGGGGGGGGTGCCTCCCCTTATGTAGTGGGGAGGGACCATACAAGTAGAGAGAGAAATAGTGGAGAGAATTACAGGAATGCCACTATATGGCACATACTCACTCACACTCCCCCTCAAGCTGGAGCGTAGATGTCAAACAAGCCCAGCTTGCGAGAGATGATGTCGTAGGAGGTCGTACTAAGCCCTTTGGTGAAGATATCCGCCAACTGGTGGGAGGAGCCAACGTGTGGAGTAGAGATGAGTCCAGAGAGCACCCGGTCGCGTATCGCATGACAGTCGATCTCGATGTGCTTCGTGCGCTCGTGGAAGGCCGGGTTGTTGGCGATAAAGATGGCGGCCTGATTTTCACAGTACATCGGCATAGCCTCCTGTACGGGAAAACCAAGCTCGTGAAGTAAAGAGCGTATCCACAACATCTCCGAGGAAGCCTGAGTCATAGCACGGTACTCGGCCTTGGCACTGGAGAGGGACACCACACGTTGCTTCTGACTCCGCCACGTCACAAGGTTCCCGCCAACGAAGGTGCAAAATCCAGAAGTGGACTTCCGATCACCACGATCACCTGCATAGCCAGCGTCAGAATAAGCCTCAACCCGGAGATGGCCATGGCGCTGATAGAGTAGGCCCCGCCCGGGAGCATGCTTAAGGTAGGCAAGCACACGAAGGGCGGCATGCCAATGGATGTCCCTGTGGAGCATGCATGAACCGACTCGTAAGCGCCACCGTATAGGCAATGTCGGGGACGTGTGACGGTCGGGTAGATGAGCTTGCCCACGAGACGTCGATAAGTCTCAACATCTGCAAGTAGAGGAGAAGTAGAATCCCAGAAGCAAGGCTTGCTATCAATGGGGGAGGGACCGGGGTTTTGCACCCAGTAGGCCGGTCTCCTCAAGCATGTCAAGCACATACTTCCGTTGGTTAAGAACCAACTTCCCGGGCTGAAAAAGCAAACTCAATGCCTAAAAAAATATTTGGGAGTCCCCAAGTCTCGAATAGTGAGGTGAGTATGTAGATAGGCTTTGACCCGAGAAATCCCCTGCACCTGTCGTTCCCGGTTAGAAAAAAATATCATCAACGTATACCGCTAGAATCACGGTGTCGGTGGGACGTGTGTCGGCGAAACACTCGTAGGGTCCACGAAAGCACAGGGAGTGAGACCACAGGGTCGAATGAGCTCACCGAACTTGGCAAACCATGCACGGGGGCTTTGCTTCAGTCCGTAGAGGGCGCGCCGGAGATGGCAGACCTTGGCAGCCGAACCCGAAACCGCATATCCGGGTGGTTGCTCCATAAAGACCTGCTCGGTGAGATCGCCGTAAAGGAAGGCGTTGGAAACATCCAACTGATGTAGGGGCCAATCTTGATTGACGACCAAGGAGAGAAGTACCCGAATAGAATTCAGGCGTACGACGGGAGAGAAGGTCTCCTTGTAGTCAATCCCGTAGGTCTGAGTAAAGCCGCGGGCCACGAGGCGTGCCTTGTGACGATTGACCGTGCCGTCGGGGTTGTACTTCAGAGTGAAGATCCATCGGCAGGTAACAACATTGGTATCCTGTGGACGAGGAACCAAGATCCATGTACGACGGTCGGTAAGAGCCGCGAACTCCTGATCCATGGCCGCCTTCCAGTGTGGAATCGCCATAGCCTCCACGTGGGACCGAGGAATCGACTCGGAGGCGAGGGAGAGGGAGAAGGCACGATAGGTGGGGTGCAAGTGGTCATAGTGGACGTAATGAGAAATGGGATGGAGGGTACAAGTACGTGTACCTTTGCGAAGTGCGACGGGTAGATGAAGGTCGGTGGGCGGCAACATCTTTTAGGCATTGAGTTTGCTTTTCAGCCCGGGAAGTTGGTTCTTAACCAACAGAAGTATGTGCTTGACATGCTTGAGGAGACCGGCCTACTTGGGTACAAACCCCGGTCCTCCCCCATTGATAGCAAGCCTTGCTTCTGGGATTTGGGTTCGGCTGCTGTTCCTGTGCTTCGGAGCTGCCACCTCACCTCCTGCGGATAGCCCTAAAGGAAACAAATTCCTTTTCTACAAAGAAGCCTTCTGTGCCGAATAGTGAGAGTAAGGTGTCCGAAACGCAAGGCAGATCAGGAGCTCCCCTCTCTCATCTGCGCAGGGATCAAGATTGGATCTGCTTCCGTGCTTGTCTGCGATCGCAGTGATGACTCTGAGAGTCTGAAGGTCGTCCACGATGGAGGAGTATTTCGACGGAGGAGTATTTCAACCCGGAGACGAAGGCGAGGAAGTCCGCGCCGGCGACGAGGAAGTCCGCGCCGGCGACCGGCGGGGTGAAGACGCCGGCGGCGAGGAAGTCCGGTAGGATGCCCTGAGGGAGATTCGCAAGTACCTTTTGTGAAGACGCCGGCGGCGAGGAAGTCCGGTAGGATGCCCTCGTACGGGAGATTCCGCCGTATGGGAGATTTTTTTTTTTTTTTTCTTCAGCGTCTCGTACGGGAGATTCCGCCGTCTCTATTTCTTCAGTGTCTCGGTTTCAAAGTTCCGCCGTCTCTGCATTGCAGGAGGCAGCGGAAGCATATCTCGTAGCTTTGATACCATGTGGAAATATAGTCTAGGGTTTTGATTAACAAAAGAAGGGGGGGTGCCTCCCCTTATGTAGTGGGGAGGGACCATACAAGTAGAGAGAGAAATAGTGGAGAGAATTACAGGAATGCCACTATATGGCACATACTCACTCACAGATTAAATCGATCCTTAATTAATTAATTTATATGTGTAGTTAGATAATTAATAAAGGTTGACCAATAAGGTATTATTGGGTTTATAGAGTTATTAACTAATGAGATATATAGACCTAGACGGTCACACACATAAGGTCTATGAATGTTGGTAGATATAGACATGATTATGACGCTTTTCTGAAAAATTTATATACCAAATGTAAGCCTTATGGGAATAGGAAGACAATGACCACAACTAAAGGTGCCCATGTAAGCCTTGTGAGAATTCTTTCTTTTCTTTTTCTCTCTCTTAGTGAAGAGCTGTGGAGAGGAGATCTAACCATCGGACAAGAGGCTAGATACTTGAATAGCTTCAAGAACTCCTTCAAGTGAACCCTGTAAGTACGTTTATTGATACATAATAGATGATAGGATCATCTATTATTGGTGCCTCGTGTTTTGAATATCCAGTTCAACATATTTTATTTTATTTGATGTTTTGATCAAAATTCTGGATAGTTGATCGACCTCAAATCCCAACAGCAATAATGAGGTATTAGAAGTTTTAGATTTCCTTAATAAAATCTGATGAATATGATTTATTCACGATCAAAAACATTATAAGTAGCCCACTTTCTCTCCTCTAGTAGTTTCATCTCTTAAAATTTTGATTGATCAAACATTGTGGATGGCTTTGCTTAAGTTCTCTTTCTTGAATTGTTTTATAGACTCATGGTACCTTCCATTTTGTCATTGAAATCCTTTATATTTAATCTTTCATCGCCTTTTATAGTTTTGAATATTATAATCTTTAATCTTTTATCATTTAGGTTTGGATAAACTTGTAGAAGGTTATATCAAGAAATTTTTGTCACTTTCTCTCTCTTAATCTATGATTTCTCTCTCTAACTTCTCAATTCCACTTATCCCTAATTTTAAATCCAAATAGTTTAGGGTTTGGTAAACTGGAACGATTCACTCTTATAATTCAAAAAGTACTATTTTTCTAATTCACACCTCATTTTGCCATCCAAAATTTGATATAATACTATGACATCTCAAAGTTGACCTAATTATTTGTGGATTTTGACCCTTAATCACTATAATACTAAAATTATTTATTCAATTAAGTAAATGTGGGATTTTTTTCAATCAATGCAATTTTATCGACGACCTCATGATTTTGGTCAATTAATTAGTGTCACATGGTTTTCATGTAGGGGTTAGGCTAGTGTTAAGCCCCAATGTGGTGAGCACAACACCCATGCAGTTTTGGGTGTAGTGCTGCAATGCGACAAGTGCATCACCCACTAGCCATGCCATGCATGGATGTGGAACATCGCACATGTGCCTTGTACGTAGCTCACATGGGCCTCAACTGCAAGGCATGAGGGCAACAATGTCCAATGCATGCAGATGCCAGATCCAACACACGAGAACTACGTTCTCTCACTTATTCACTGAAGTTGAGTTCTCCAAGTGAGGAATATTGATGGGGCAAGGACATAAGCCTCATTATTAGAGATGAGTTTAATCTATTATTATTAGGGCTTTTAATAGTTTATTATATAATTTTATTTTATTGAAAAATTTGATTTATATTTTCTCTTTCTTCTAAGGCCTAAAATAGGCGACCCATGTATTAGAATCTAAAGCACATTTTGAGATAAGAGTTTTTCTTCTTCTCAAAAAGAGTGCCTTTGGGATTTCCCATCACTTTTAGTTGCCATGCCAGATCACGCTCTCTTCTCCACTCATCTCTCATCACTATAACATGGAGAATCTAGGAGGACTATACATACTCTAACGTGGTCATGCAATAATGCTACTTTGTGAGCCCACTTCATGAGATTTAAACATACAAGGGCAGAACTTACCCTTCATGTCATTTGAATGTTAGAGTATGTATAGGCTGGTTCCATCGACAAAAAATGAGCCAAGTCAACAAGGTGAACCTAAATATCCTCATTCTTATTAAACTTATATTATTAAGAATAGGCATTGTAGTTAAATACCATGAACCATCATGAACACAATTTCCAAATTATGGAAAAGTTGACTAGGTTAGTGTTTTAGTAGAGAAGGTTGAGAGTTCATAGGTCAAAAACTTTGAGGGACAAGAAAGCTAAGCCCCTTAATGAGATACCTTCTCGATAATTTCAAATTGTAGAAAATCTAGGGACAAATGACAGAGCATTTTACACGCAATCATTTTAGCACTTATTAAGTCACACATTGTTGTCATAAAAAAATAAAATTGAATTCACTCTAAAGATGATGGATAGCAAGTAAAGTGGCGAATACAAGTCGAATCTAAAGGGAATTGGCTTGATGACGACAAGAGACAAAAATCTAGTCATATTTTGTCAAATTATAGGATGAAAATAGACAAGAAAATAAATATAATGAAATAATTATAAAGAGAGGAATCCAACATATCAAACTGAGCGTCAATCGGAATTGCAACGAAGGAGATATTGAAGAAAGCGCATCGCAATTATAAGAGAGAAAATTGCATAAAATCATTGAAAATTAGCTAAAAATCATACTCCTGCTCCTAAATCTTAATTTATGTTCAATACATGAGAGAGTCTATTACTAACTCAGCAGCGTCATGAAGATGATCCTATTTCGCCAAATCAGAGGTTGTAGATAACAATTCTTCGAGATGAGTGTCGGTGTTCAAGCATGAAATCATGCATTTCAAGGGCAACTCATGATAATTCCACAAATATCTCATAAAATCGTGAAATAAATGCAAAAGTAACATAAATTGGGTGAAAGAAACATTTTTTGGTCGAGAACAATACCTCATATGTTCAAGCACAAGAAGAAAAGGGGAAGAGAATGGATATTGATAGTGTTTTTGGGCTTGAAATGGCCTTTAATGGGCTGTTTCAAGCCTCAACCGTTTGATCTTGGCGTTAAGATCGCGACGGCTGAGATTTCGCCATGTCAACGCTTCAATAATCTCAAAAAATAGCTTTAAAACTTCTCAAACACTCTCAGTCATCTGATTGCACGTTTCTGGGCCAATGAATGGCCTAGATTGCTCCGCATCGCCCTTAAATGGGTCATTAATGAAGATCAAAGGTCGGGTGACCGTCAACCATTGAATCAAGAGTTTTGATGGTCAAGAGACACCAAATCTTGCCACGTGTCTCGTTGTTAAGTGGAAGAAATTTCCCAATCAATGATATGTTGGGATCTGAGGTCGATAACTTTCCGAAATTTTGATCAAAACATCAAATGCAGCGGAAAAACATTGAATCGGATATTCAAAATACCAAGCAATATCCATCATGGTAGCCATATGATTCAAATCTCATGATCACTTTTATGTTGCAAAGAGTGAGAAAACAGCGATGAATCAGATGTATCCACGACCTCGCCCCGAGTAAGTGAAGATCAATGGTCTTTATCAGGACGCATGATCCAACGCCTCTCACAGTGCCCCGTCACGTGCATGGGAGAAAGACAAACATAGTCCCACATGGAGAAAAATGAGTGATTTAACCTCTTTAAAACGGCAAGCGATTTTTATGAGTAATGCCCACTAAGAGCACCCTTAAATCGAATTATCTCCTAATTGTGTTGCCACATAAATGCGAATACATGCACCACATGCACGTCACGTGGCACCCCTAGATGTTGCCACATGACACCACTTGGGTATGTGCAGACATATCAGCTTGCCATAACAGCACGCGCATTTAAAAACCCCTTTTTTGACTTTTTATATAAAATATTTTTAAAAAAAATCTAAATTAAATTTAGAAAAATTCTATAAAAAATTCAGTAAAAATTAGATTATTCATAAGTTTCAAAATACAACTCTTTTTTAATCAAACATTTTTTGTTTGATCACAAATTAAATAATATATCATTCTATGAATTAATTTAAGAAATACCAAGAGATTAAATTTTTAAATAAAAAATGCACTCAAGTACTCAAGAAATATAAAACTAAATAATCTTAGAGTGTATTAAAAATATTATTATCTTATTATTTGGAATTTAAAATTCAAATAAATCTCAATTATAAATGTGGATAATCTATTTTAAAATGTAACTTGATGTATACATGATTAACCATAAAATAATGAATTTTGAGATTTTTGGTGTAAATTATATAGAATGATGAATATGCACTCAAAATATGATATCATGCATAATAGTGAATGATTTAAATCTTAAAATGCAATAATAATCATGTAATTTCAAGTACAAATTACATGTTATCAACAATGTGAAAATATTCTCACTAACTTTGTTGAATTGGGAACTACAAAGGCCATATCTAGTCTAAGAATTAGAAACTTCTTGAAGGATATCGATGCAAGGGTCATACTCTCAACAAAAACTTAAATGATTGAAAGGGGGATAAAGTAAAACCTTAGATCCCTTCAAAGGATGAGGGGACAATGTGTTCAAGGAAGAGCAAGATTAAACCTTTTGCAAACCTCTTATACCTTCAAGGAGACAATGTCTGGGCAAGCCCAAAACCAAGATGAGGATGAATGAAAACCATTTACTAGAGGCTCTCAAATAGGTAATGTTCACAATTCACATAATACATACTTCATACTTTGCTAAGCTCCTTAAGGGTAGTGCACTCCTAATTATAATTTCAAGTGAACTCATTATAGTGAGACTATAATCTCCACAATGTTAAACAAGCTTCCAAGGAAAAGGGAGAGCTACGAGAACCTATGATCACTAGAGTGATTGGACGTATGACTTTCATTAGATATTTGTTGGATATCTGTATTATTTTGAAATTTTCCTCCTAAGAGGGTTTTTTAAAGATTTCAACGGGGAGAAATTTTGCCGATGTTTACTCATTTTAGAGTTGTATATGGATCAATTTGGCAACTCTATGACATTCTGGAAGATTTTTGGGAGGGCACTATTAGCCACTACCAAGTATTCTACCGATTGGGGGAAGATACAAGCTACAACTACAGGTGGGAAAACACATATTGAAGCTAAAGAAAAAATTGTGATGAAATACCTTTCTAATACCTATGAGGAAGCTATTTATGAGAGATATTATCTATAGGATTGTGCAAATGATGCAATGGAATTTACGGAGCAGGAAATATTAATGAGTTCAATCTTTAATCATTTCCATCGACTAACCAAACTCTAGAAATCAAACCCCTATCTCACACGTGTTTACCTTGATCAAAATCAATAAAAAAACCATGATTATTTTTTGCAACTCTGCAATGACCAAAAAATGATTATTGCACCAACTAAGACTCTAGACATAGTAAAGAGGCCTAGAGGATGATGAACTCAAAGTTAGTGGAAGAGCTATAGGAAGAAATTTCAGAAGTTGGTAAATAAAACACCATTTATCTAGCATCTAAAAGTTCATGAGAAAAAAATATTAGTATGTGACTCGAATGCCAATCAAGAAGCTATAACTAAGAAATATCATTTCCCTTCTTTCTCATTGATCATAACTTGGAGAAATTTTTTGGACCAACGTTACTTTTTCATTAGATGGACTTAGAGACTTGTGTCGCAATGAGAGTTTTTTTTCTCATTCATTTTTACATTATTTTTTTTGCTCCTATGCTTTTCAAAGGATACCTTTAGGACTAAGTAACTCCCTCTTGTTTTTTGAGCACCGTATGATAACTATTTTTTTAGACTTTATTGGGGAAGCCGCAAAGTCGTCATGGATGATTTATCTATTGTTGGTGAAAACTTTGATGACTGCCTAGCTAATTGACTAGCCCAAAATCATATATTTGTCAATAAGACACGGTCAATAGTCAAAACAAAACCAAATCGTCTTAATTAGATGATTAATTGAGTATTAGAGTGCATAAATGTCAAAACCCATGGAGAACTAAGTTGACTTTGATACTTTGTACGATTCTGTCAAAATAGAAAATGAGATGAGATGAAAAGAATAGGGAAAGATGTATTTTTAGATACAATGGGAGTAAATATTTTGCAATGATTCAAATCTCACATGATTTAGAATTAAACAAGGGGAAAATGAAGAGAGACATTAAAGAGGAAAAAATCAGAGACTAAGAGAGAGAAAATGACAAGCAAAATCAATATCAATTAATGAAAAATGCATAAAATAAATCCAAAGGTATGAGATGATAAATTAAAGCAAAGTAGACCAAACCAACCCGTATTTCCAAAAAATTTCTTACATTGTTCTTGAATTGAAGATAACCCAATTATCTCTCTCTCTCTCCCTCCCTCTCTCTCTCTCTCTCTCTCTCTCTCTCTCTCTCTCTCTCTCTCTCTCTCTCTCTCTCTCTCTCTCTCTCTCTCTCTCTCTCTCTCTCTCTCTCTCTCTCTCTCTCTCTCTCTCTCTATCTATCTCTCTCGATAACGTGCAATCTTAACATAAAAAAACATGATTATTAATGCAAATTAAGGCATAAAACATTACATTCTCATGCATGTTATCATACTTTGAGTGCATTTCTATTACTTAATGTAATTTTAAGTTATAATCTCAAAATGCTTTAATTTAAGGTTAATTATGATGAATTAAAGATAAATAATTTTATAAACTATATTTACTTGAGATTTTAAGTGGTTTTTAAAGTTAAATAATGAGAGAAATCATTTTTATAAACATTCATTTAATTTTCTAAAGTTAAAATCTTAAAGAAATGAATGTATTTTTTAAATAGAAATTAAATCTCTTGTTCTTTAAATATTTTGAATTTTTATAATGATAGATAATTAAATTTCAGATCCAATAAAAAAATCTGGATTAATTTGGAGTTCTATTTTGAAAGTTATGAATTTTCTAATTTTTAGGGATTTTTCTAGAATTTTTCTGAATTTTTTCTGAATTTCTTAGGATTTTCCAGAATTTTTAATTGATTTTTCTAATTTAAAATCAATTTTTCAGATTATTTTAAGTGTGGAGATGACGTGGCACGATCAGAGCCGTTCGATTAGATCGCAATCAACGATTGCGATGAGGAGCGACGTGACATCGTGAGGAGCGTCCGATCGTACGTGATCCTTATCAACCGTTGATCTTCACTTACTCGATGGGAACACGTGGTGAAATCAAGGTTCACCGGATCGACTTAATCTCGACCTTTGATCACAAGAGTTATAACGGTTGAGATTAAAATCGCTTTGAAAACGCATCTGATGTGTTCGATCGCGATCCAACGGCGATCATTTCACGGCGTTTTATAACGTGTGATCACGTGGCTTCATCTGAGCGCTCGATCGACGATCCAACAGCTGCGATATAACGGTAACAATTCACATTAATACGATCAACCGGAGCCGTTGATCGCTAATGAAACGCCCCATCGGACGGTTACGCCCAAAATCACTATAAATTGAGATGTTCTTCGACATTTTGATGTATTCTTGGATGATTTCACCAAATTGATCTATCTACACCCTTCCATCCTTGAATCTCTTATTCTAATCTCTTCTAGACTCGTTTTCGCATCCACAGAGTGATTAAAAAGTGAGATTTCGTCGATCGATTAAGGAGAATTCGTCTCTTGAACACCGATGATCATTTTTGAAATCGCGGAATGAAAAGCATTAAATCCGGCGATTAATTGGATCATTTCGATCGCTATCTCGGGTTAGAATACGCGTTTTCCCTCTAATCTCTCGTTATATATCATCAATTTGTAATTTAGGATTGTAATTTAGTTCAATTTCATCTTTAATTTTGGTTTTTCGTTCTCCCAATTTTCGGAAATTTCTCTCCACTTTGCTCTTTGATTCCTCCACTTTGCTTTTCGTTATTGACACAAATTGGTGTGCAATTAACGACCGCATCAATTCGTTTCGTCATCTCTCTCTCTCTCTCTCTCTCTCTCTCTCTCTCTCTCTCTCTCTCTCTCTCTCTCTCTCTCTCTCTCTCTCTCTCTCTCTCTCTCTCTCTCTCTCTCTCTCTCTCTCTCTCTCTCTCTCTCTCTCTCTCTCTCTCTCTCTCTCTCTCTATCTCACAATTGATTGATAAAGTTTATGTGACAGGATTGGGATTGTAACCTTTACAATCTTACAATGTTTACGTCAGATATAATCCCCACAATGAAAGCTTTCTTTCAATGGAACTCTCTGATGACATTCAAGTGAACATGGATTGGGGTTGAAGAAACATGAGCACGTGATATATATAGCATCCGCATATCCTAAAGTATGAACCTTTTAAAAGGAAGAAAAAGCGACCATGTTTTTTTTAAAAAGAACTTTATTCCACGTTCTTTGACCAATGGGACACGTTGGAAAAAACCGTGTCGGGGGCCCACCTTTGATTTTCTGCCGCGAAATTCGACAATTCTAACAATATATTATTGCGCCCACCGAACAGAAGATATGACCGTACGCCTGTCGTTTCTACGCATGGGCCTGAGACATCGACATTCGACTGGACCGTTGCGGCCCAGACGGCAGATGCCAAAGGAGAGAGAGAGAGAGAGAGAGAAAGAGAGGTGAATTATTCCTCTGGTTTTGCCGTCTGCTGTATTTCCCGCCCTCTGCGTGTAGAAAAAGTCCTCCTCTCACTGCAGTGCATCAGCACTGACCGGACAGTCTGCCTTTCGAAGGAGAGAGAGGGAGAAGAAGCTACAGAGAGCAGGAAATTAAATATTCCTGATGTTTGTCTTCAGTATTTTCCAGTCTGCTCCTTTAAAAAAACCTGTGACATTAACACGGACCAGACAGACCTTCTAAGGCAGAGATGTACAGATAAAGAGATAGAGGATTTACTGATGGCTCCTCTTCCGTCACTAGTCTTTCGAGGGCCTGCTGTCGGAGAACTCTGACATTGACCAATCAGAGAAGAGAGCGAGGGGTAGAAGACAGAGATTTGCGGGGGAGGGAGAGACGCAGCAGCGCTCCAGTCCAGGATGGGCGCCGCCGGTCCTCAGCCTTCCTGGCGCGCGTCGGATGGCGGACATCGGCGGGCTCTCCGCCGTCGATCAGGAGATCTCTATCCGCAATGTAGATCCGCCCACTAAATCGTCGGAGCTGTTTTTTCCAGGCACGCAGGATGGAGCCAGGCATTCCTCACCAGCAGCAACAACGATAGTCTCTCTCATCTATCTTTGTTATAGCTTGTCTATTTTCTCTATCCGGTTCGTCATGGATGGAACCTGAGTCGATTTCCTGTTAAATCATATCCTCCATTGACTGATTTGCTCGGTAACTGACGATCCGTACGTGATTTTCTACCGAATTGTATTGATGTGTTTTGGAGAGACGCTCAATTCGCCCGGCAAACGATATCGACAAGCACGTATTTGGCCACGGAATAATTGGCTGAGGCATGCGATAAGATAGAGATCTATACCAATAAGGGAAATTTTAATCAGCAGCGCAGGATTTTAATATAATATTTGGATTTGTACAGAGGTCTTGAACGCGCTTCCGACCGAGGATGATTCTCTAGCGTTTACTCGCTCTTCGGATTCAGAGGGAGAGAGGCTATCATATAATGAAAATAAATAAAAACGAAGACGTTCAAGTCTCTCTCTCTCTCATACGTAGGATGGGCCACTTAAAGATAAGGAGCATGATTGGGGCCCATAAAATAAACGCGCATGATTGACCTCACTGACACGTTTTCAGTCTAAAAAATTGAGATTATGGGCTGGACCGAGGTAACTACAGCCCGTCAGAATTCAGACCTCAACCGATGGTACTGTTCAGGTGGGATGATGGGAACCTTGATAAAAATATGGAATCATCAAGCGTGGCACTGCTTCAATGAAATAAAATTTAGAAACAAAGAACGTTTCCGCAATTAAATTCGGTGAATATCATCAAACCATTAATTTCTACTAATTATTGAGCCACAAAATCGAAAGACATGAAATCCTAAACCAAGAACATCCTATCCATGAAACTTAGTCCATTGTTCGACGATGAAAATTCAACAAGATGACAGGGTAGTCGGTAAAAATAAAGATATACAGTGCCACGTGGGGTGACTGCGTTTTTGAAGGACGAGTGCTCGAGAACTCGGAATCCTGGGGGCCATGAGAATCCCAGCATATCTAATTGGTGTGGAAGTACTTTCAATGGCAGGGGAGCGTAATTTAATGATTCGATTTGCCCGTATTCTCGCGAATGAGATCGATATCATTCCAAATTATTTGCTTAAAACGTTAAAATCAGTTTAAATTTGACGACGGAGAAATTGTTTCTTGCTGCGGAGAAATTGGTAGGGTACAAAGCATGTGATGTTTTATTTCTCGATGCTTCCATTACACCATTCTTAGCCCAACCGGAGTTACACCATTTTGCCAAGGGTCATCCTTCTTTTGACCTCGAGCAACGCTTGTTTCCAAACCTCTCAAAAAAGAATGACATTGACCCACCACGCCAGACTTTTCAGTCAGCAATGCACAAAATATTTGTTGCAGGATACGTGAGTGAGAGTCAAACTGAGTTTTCCCGTTTTATCAAATTCACAGTGATGTGCGGGGGCCACATTCCAAGTAGGAGTCCACGAGGTACAAAATGGCTTTTTTTTATTTTTTTTTATGAATCCACCAGACTCACATGATTGCATTTAATCAAACAACAAGAGGCGGCCTTCACTATGTTTAAATAATATTTGAAATTGACATAATTTCCAGTCAAGTATTACTGTTCAACAGATGACAATTCTTCACGGACAAAATCTATCAGTGTACAGTTGGATGCTTAGAACATTATGATAAAAACTTCATAAAAGCTAAGTATGAACCGAGAGATAGGAATAAGTAGATCGACATCATATAAAATCTCTACGCAGCAGGGCACCCACCTCCATTTAATCTACAGTCTCTAAAGAGATTCTTCAAAAATTTAAGATCTTGTATTCTCAAATATCGGAGCTTCCCAACAAATCAAGTTGTGACCGGAACAAATGGCTCAACTAAAGATCAGAACTCTTTGACCTCAGGTTCATCATAAGCCTAAAAAAAATCATGGGTCTTTACATCATGGGATACTGTAAAAAATTTAAAGAGTGCCATCACAGGATACATATTCTACGCCTTCTTAGACCGAGGTTCAAATCCAATAACTAGCACGTATATTTCAAGGTAATTGGAGATAGGAAGAGAAATAGAAGGAGTTCTCTCTCGGATAACATGGGAAAGGTGCATTCAGGTAGAAGCTCCGGGATGTTATGAGGCAGAAACAAGGAGATAGAGTAGAAGAAAGGTACGCGAGAGGGGAAAGGAGAGGGATAGACTACTTCTGACACAATTTTTCATGCCCATAAATGGAGGAGAGTGCCATTTATCCATATGGTTGTCACGTGCTGCCTCCTGCAGCACGTGACGACCAAGAGGTTTGCATCAGAGTACCAAAAATAATAAAATTTGAATAAAGAAAAATAATTTCTCATTGATGTCTAGGGTCAAACAGTCTGACCTTTCAAACAGTTCGATCAAGATGTTCTTGTTTCACTATGTATAAATGCCTGTATGAGACTTTGGGCGGCCTGGGTCTGATCCGGGGTTCCAGATACCATAATTATAGTCTCAGATGCTCCAGGTCCCGAATCATTGATGGAAACATTTGCTCCGGATATCTAAGTTAAAAGATCGTAAGCAATAAATATTATACAGAATATTTGGCTAGAAATAGATTCAATCATCTTCTTGTTTTGAGAGTTCAAATGAAAGGTCGAATGGAGTAACTGGGCCATATACAGTGGATTTAAAAACAAAATGGGAATAACAAAATACTTTTCAAAAGAAAATGGGAATAACAAGATAAAAAACAAAAGAACAAAAAATAGTTAAAATTTTACCTGACAAATTTCCTTCAAGCAACCATCATCTTCCCCACGAATAACAGGAATGAGAGCACGGGGAACTATGACATCAATTGTTGTTCTTGGTATTCTAACATGTTGAATTCCGCTGTATAAAGTTACCAAAAATAACATAAGTTTGCCATGATGGATTCCAAATAAATTAAAAAGAACTAGGATCATTCAATTATTCCAGATTTCTGTTAGCGTAAAGCACGCATGAAAGCTCACCCTGAGAATCCACCAAATCGTCTTTTTGGTACTCTTTCATAATCATCTATGCCGACTGGTCCGTCTCCACTGTCTATACCCTAAATAATAAATCAGGATCTTAATTGGCAGGGAAAAGCATACTATATTTCGAATTATCATGATGTCCACAATGCAGAAGGTATCCTATAGCAATCAGAGATCTTAATTGGATGCTTATAAGATACTGACATAACCCTAAATTAAGGACAAACATACCCTAGATGCCCACAATGCAGAAGGTATCCTATCCCCGTCATGATTGGGAAACCCAGGACCATAATGGGCATTAGGAGGAACCCTAATCGGATCAAATGGATGAAAACGCCTGAAAAAAGGTGGCTCTGGTGGCGATAGCTCCCTCCTTCCAACAAAAGAAAGTTTCTCATTGAAAATATGAAGTTTCATCTTCGTGGTTATTTGCAAGAGGGCTTCTAAGACGGCCTCAAGTCTCCCAGACACCTGAATAAAAAGCAATTAAAAGAGAAAATTTTCAAAGATAAATAAGAAAGAAAGATATGAACCTGAACAACGACTTCATTCTCAGAAATGTAACTAGGGGATTGTTCTCTGGACAAGAGACGGATATGGGCCCCTGAGAGATTCCTCATCTCTGTTATTACAGAGCCCCCCCTGCCAATAATACAACCTGTTTGAGAGGAAGGGACAATGACTCTTGCTGAGACTGTAATATCTTTATCCTCGGGCATAGACATCCCTATCCTGCTCTGCACACGCAAGACAGCGTCTTGAACTGGAGAAACCCTATCCTCTGGGTGCTGCACAGGATAGAGGATTTTTTTAATAGAAGAAAATTAAGCCGATTGTCAAATAAAGTCCATTAACCATTGGAACATTTTAATCTGGATTTTAAAAGTAAGTCCCGTGTGTATTCTACTGTTACACTTAAGAAATTGAGAGATCCAAAAAGATAATAAAATCTCTGTAATAGGTCATCATGAGTTACATGACCTGGATTAATACATAATCTTTGTTTCATTTCAAGACATTTCTAAGGTATGAGAGAAAAATTATAAAGACATTTAGGTACAGAACAAAAATAATATAAATTACAAAAAAAGCATGAGAGAGGACCACCTGTGCACAATCTTAAAAATGATAAATTAAAAATCACAAACATGAATGATAAACTAAGCCATCATTTGGTAAGTTTTATTGTCCTATTCGTATTAAGCACAGCAAAAGGATAGTTCTTCCTCAGTTCGATGAACAACAAAATGAACATGAATGCAGGTAATCAATTCAGTGATGAACACAAGCATGAATCTGAGTTTTTGCAGGTTTGATTTAATTAGTCAAACCTGTTTGAACAACCCTATCATTCAAAACCAGCTAGAGGATTTTCAAACAAATGGAAGTGCATATATAAGGAAAATATATCAATTCAACTTGATGAAAAAACATAAGATTATAAGATTTTATAAAAAAAAATACATCAAATAGGCCTAAATGATAATTACCGCGGGGCCACTAATCACTACAATTCGATCTGTCAAGTTTGGAGCAATCTCGGCAATTCTAATGTCAGAACTAGTTTCGCTTTGAATGATTTTAACTATAGTTCCGCCTTTACCGATGATATTCCCAACTTTCTCACTGCTACATATCATCTGAAATGTAAGTATTTCAGGGGAAACTGGAACATTAACCGGCCTGGAAATATCTTGGAACTTGGAAACTGGTGGGCCCAGGTGCGGATGAAAGTCAACCATCTCAAATGGTCTGGAAGGGAAAAGGGGCCCTTGATCAAAGTGACGAGATGAGGATCCAGGGACCCTTTCATGAGGTAGAATATCACGATCACGAGGTGGATTCTCAATGAGCTGTTGAGATACAGACTGGAGCGCCTTTCTCACAGATTCCATATTCCCTGTGATCTGAAATGTACAAAATATACTCTCTTAACCAATAAATCATACATGTGCAGAATTTGAGACCAAGTACTGTAGTTGATTTTTACTGTAATTAAAAAAATTTAACAGGCCATCTCATCCCATAGTGTTGCACTCCCACAGAAAGGCATCAAGAGCAGAAAGATTCATCAAAATGGAGAGAAAAAGAGAGTGAAAGAGCTGACATTTGAGCATAAAGCATATTATCTCTGTGACGAAACATGACATGACACACCTGTAGCAGTTCATCCAGCGGTGAAGCGCATGAAGGAACCTTGTCTCTTGGCAGAATACGAATATGTGCACCACTTTCTGATGCCAACTGTTTGACCACACTTCCACCCTTTCCCAGTATACACCCAACTTGACTGGATAAGATTAGTATCCGAGCGACTACAGATATCCTCTTACTTTCATCACCTACTGAATCAGACTCCGGATCCCCTTCGGCAATTCTTTCAAAAACAAGAAACAAAGCTCTCTGCGCAGCAGATGTAGTTTTTTCTGGCTTTGAACTCTCCTCAGGAGGATTCTCTGATTCCTTGATGTTCTCGTTCTTCTCAGTAGTGACAGTATCGTTGGCTTCATCAACAGATGTATCTTCATCTTTCTTGACATCTTCTTTCTTATCTTCTATCTCTCTATCAGGACCTGTTATCACCACCACCCTTTCCTCACATCCAGGAATTATTTCATCGATACGTATCTTCGCACCTGTCTCTTGACGAATTTTAGTGATGATTCCACCGCCCTTACCTATTATACTGCCAGACTTAGATGCAGGGCAAAGAATTCGAAATACTGTAGCACCAGGGCTCTGAGCATTCTTCTGCCATTTTCCTTTTCCATCTTGATCCAGAGAGATACGGTCAAACGCTCTTTTTGTGTGTTTAAATGGGACTGCCATGGTCTGCTAGAGCTGGCTCATCAGGAAAGGTAAAAAGAATTAGATTAGAGTAGTATAATTTATGAACAAGCGAATTATCCATCTATTCCACTTTAGAAGTGAGATTGAAACATGCAGATTAGACCTGAGAATGTATTATTTGTGTCCTCATTCATGACCATTCCCTAAATAAACGCGAAAACTCATGTTAATGATCTCATCCAATAGTAAACGGCATCAATGAAAACCGAAAAAGATTCCGGAACACTATGATTTTACTGCCAAATAGTATGAAATGCATTATTCAGCATCGTCATTATAACTACACTCGACGGCTTCTTTCATCGAACAAAAATCCCCGATCAGCTCTTCTACAGCCGCAGACTTAGTTCAACCGCAAGATGAGGCAGAAAATAAGACAACAGAAAGACAAAACCCTATATAATACCCGAGTTCACGGAGACCGGACTTGCGAGAGAAAAGAAGTTACCGGATGAACTGGAAATCTTCCTCCTTCCTCTCCTATTAGCCTTCCAGTTGTCTGCTCTGTTTTCGCCCCAGTTAGGGCTTCAACAGCGAAACTTGACAAGGTCCATCAGCGATTTTAAGTGGAATCGTATACTCTGTATGAGGCCCAATTATAATTTACATTCTAACGGGCCTTGGCCCAATTGAAATATCTTATCGGACGGCATCATTGAAGACGTGGACGACTCTGAACCGTAAATCTCGTCGCTATATTTCATTATATTTACATGGTTAAATATCTTTACAAGCAAGAGCAGCTGAATATGTGCACTTCTGACTTTAGACGTCCGTGGGTCCCGCGCGATGCGGGCCCGACGCCTCCGCGTGGTGGGCCCGGTGCACGAAGGCCGGCCCAAAGTACTGTGAAAAAAATTTAACTTTCCAAATTAAAAAAAGACAAAAATTCGATATTTTCTGGATATAAAAATAAGTGAAAAAAATTCTCACATGGTCCATAGCAGAGAAGATTCCCATAGTGAGTAGAATCAGAGGCCAGAATCCGAGAAAGAACGTCGCACCGGTCGTCACGATCAACCTCGCCCTCGGAATCAGATCCTATTTTTGCAAAGCCAAGCAATTTTTGCAGAATTAGAAATAAGAATTCATTCTCTCCCTAGATCGCATCAATGTCCGAACGAAACTGACCTCCAGCCGCTCACTTTTCAGATCCATGGATCTCGAGGCGCGGGTTTTCTTCCGCGGATATCGGTCTTCCTGAAAATCTATTTCCTCCGTCATCGAAGGATACGACCCCGACATTGAAGTCGGGGAGTCGATCCCCCTCCTCTTCAGTTCCTTGGCGAACAGAATCTCCAATGGTTCCTTTCCTCCTGCATCCGTAACAGAAATCATGTAAGCCAGAAAATCTGTTTAGCTAGAAATCAAGAAAGCAAGAAGTTCAGCCATAGCTAAAGTTCGTGAATGGCGAGCCCTAACCGCGGGAATTGGGGCTGTCCCCGCGGAGATTGCAGCGGAAAGATCCTCGCTCGGGAGAGCCTCGTGGATTTCCATAAACGGGAGGAAGCTTGGATTGGAATAAGATCAAGGAGGCCATTGATCCTCTTCTCGATCAGAGAGGAAATTCTCGGGAAATCTATGAAATCCCTTGCGAACCGAGAAGGTAACTTGGCCCTCTGGAAAGAGAGAGAGAGAGAGAGAAGAGGACGAGGCCTCCACGGCAGATACTCTCATTTGAGAGGAGAGAGACGACTGGTGGACCGGAGTTCCAACATCTGATTTTTTTTTTCTTATCTTTGTCGCAACTATCTACTGTCTCTGTTTTTCATTTCCTTCTCTATGTTTCTCTCTCGATCATCTTTTTCTATTCTTTCTCTCAGATCTTGCCCCCTTGATTCTGTGGGACCTGACTATGATGACGGGAACAGAGACTCAGCAAAGCACCGTGTGAATCCCACGCGAATTCAGAAGGTAACTTGGCGTGAGGGTCGAAATTCTGGAAAGAGGAGAAAGAGAGAGCGAGGAGGACGAGGCCTCCACGGTAGATTCTCTCATTTGGGAGGAGAGAGACAGCCGATGGACCGGAATTCTCGCTGCTGAATACTTTTCTACGGTTCTCTACTCGCTATTGACTATTCTTTATTTCCCTCTAAGAACCCAATTGAAAATCTTGAATGGTTCTCTAAGAGGGCATGCTACCTTGCCACTCTACAACGCCAACCACATCAGCTGTTGTTGCAGGTCTCTTCCCCAACTCCCATGTCCTTTCTTAATTTCATCTTACTAGGCCTTCAAAAATTCCTAAAAAAAAAATCTAAAAATCATTTAAGTTGATAAAAATCACAACTTTTGTGAGGCTATTTTGCTTAAAAAAAGTCTCTTTTGTGAAGATTTAGCTTTCTAACGTCTTCCTTTGCCTATAATGAGAAATTATAAAATAAATCGTTAGACCTATAAAGTCATTCTATTCGACTTGGGAGTTGACGTATATGCAAAAAAAAATCTCTGCTTTCTTTGCTATTCACTATGACTTACTTGATCATCTTTGAGCTCAAGAAAAATTGTCAATTTCAAGTTATTTGACCTCGATTTGATTTAGTAGATTGTTCTTTGTGTTTGGGCTTATTCAAGCCCAAAGCCGTTATTGTAATTCATATGATAAAATTACAGTCGTTGAATGTGCAAGTTCACGAGTCAATTTTTGAAATTTAGTATAGTGACGAGTCAAAGTTAAAAGATGAAGGTTAAAAGATTTAATCAAGGAATATTTGTTCTGTTTTTAAATTAAGAAATCACAGATGATCAATGAAAAGAAGAAGATGTGCAGAGGAAATGAAATGAACCAATCAAATATTTTCAAACTCCTTTTGAAGATTAAAAACCCTTGATTGACAATAGAAAGGTGATTTTAGGGTTTGAAATTATAAAAATGTTGATGAAAAGACAAAGAAATTGGAAAAGATCAATGGAAAATGATTCTAATATAAGGATTCATGATGAATACACACTCTAGCGATGCTCTCTAATCAAACCATACCTTCAAGAGCTTATATATTTATCTTGGACTTGGTGTCTTGCATATAACACAAGGAATGAACAGAAAAGAGAAGAAACTCACTAAAAATAATGTTACATACACGAAGAATGATTAATTGGTGCCTTCTTTCCTCTTTGCTAGCCATTGCTAGAAAAACATAATGAAACATTAAAAAATCTATATTTTTTGTCTCAGATTTATAATTAGCATGAGGATGTGGAGGATAAAATAACATTCATGTCCACAAAATTTCTGCTCAAAACTCCATCTAGATTATTTGATATCAAGCTTTTGAATTAGAGAAATATGGACCATCGATTTAGCTTTCTCTCTCCTCAAATTGTATTGGTCAACCCGTGGGTCAAACCTGAAAACTTAAACAATAACGTTATTCTCTCTCCTCTCTCTTCTCTCTCTCTACACGTTGTTGAGAAGCAAACAAAGCATGGGCGCGAGCAATATCGAGAGCAACACAAAAAATTCTTCCGCTCGCTAGCACATGAGAGAGCGAGGGGTAGAAAGAGGAATGGGAGAGATGAACAAGGTTTGGAATTCTATTGTGCGAGAGGGAGCATGTGTATGACAGTGGAAAATGGAAATCACGTGCAATGGAAAAGTTCATCGCGCAGAGAGAAAGAGGGAAGAGGACCCACAAAGGAGGAGATGGAGAGACATATAGAAGTTTATGCACGATGGTTGAGAATTCCATCACGTGATAGAGAAAAGAGAGAGAGATAGAGAGGGAAGAAGTTTATGCATCACGGAAGAGAATGCTGACATGAGAGAGAGTGGAGAGGAGGAGAAAAATTTCTCCCCCTCATGCATGCATACAAGCATGCGCGAGGAGACAAAAGAGAGATTAGGGAGAGAGAGAAGGACGAAAGAGTTTTCTTTTGTCTCTCCCCTTTACATGCGCGTACACATGCACGCTCAAAAGAGTGAGTAAGAGAGGATAGGGGATGATGGCAGCATAAGAGAAAGCTTACACACAATGGAAATCTGTCATGTGAGAGAGAAAGAGGGAGTGGAGAATAGAGGAAGAAAATGATGAGAGGTTGTGAGAGAGATAGAGCGACAGAGAGGAAGGCAAAACAAGAGGAGAAGACTAAGCAGGTGCTAGGTGACAAAACGTTTTTGTGTGGTCATTGAAAACACATGAATGCATGTCAAAAAAATTACCAAACTCACCAATTTTAAGTTGGAATCAATAATTAATTAGTATAATAGTGAATAAGGGTCAAATCCACAGAGAAATAGGGAAATTTTGAGGTGTTCTTCAAATTTGATCAAATCAAATAAGGAATTGAGGTGAGAAATTATAGATTTTAATAAATTTGGAAATAAGGCTCCAAGAAGAATTCACGGAATCAAAAACTCTATAGACCCAATAACACCTTATTGGTCAACATTTATTAAGCATATTTATTGATATATAGACTAAATAATTAATGATTGATTTAATCTAATTGTCAGACCGAGTTACCCGCCCGTTGGGTGCCAAGATACCCACCTACTCAAGAAAATATGGAGTATATAAGAACTCGAATATGAAACATTTTCATCATTGTTTACCATGTATATATAATCTTTTGTCTGGATGAGACTTGTGAATGACTAAGGGTACAGTGAACTATCAAACCCTAATCGAACACTCAAGTTAGTGCTAATGAGTGGAGGAAATCGTCGAGAACTTCTCTGATATTTTTATTACCTTGGCCAATGATTTCATCGCATCTCATATCTTGAGAGTCAATCTTTTCAAATACCGAGGGCCAACAATCTCATCTTAACCATATAATAATCTTCGAGGACTTCATGTCGTGTCTAATATATGATATTTTAGAAATCTCCTGCCTAGGCATTTGTAGTTCATAATTAAAACATGGTCATCCATCCACAAGATGTCTTTGGTACCTTAAGTCAAAAGGACTTCTATAATACCACTGAGGGATTCATACAGATAAATTTAGTGAACTCTTTCTCTAAAAAGCACCCACTATCTATCTTAGTATCTCCACACCAATAGCTAGAGAATCAGTTATACTCATGATATGAGTCGGATCATATAGTGTTATTCTTTTTGTATAACTCAATCTCCTTCTTGACTATCCCTCGAATAGGAATTTTAAAATATATGTCAAAAGACTAGTGATTAATATATTATAATACAATTATAATTCACTTAGTTATTGTATACGCTCATGGACTTCACTGCAAACATCACATTAGAATTATAATGAATAAATTACATTTCAATGAACATCAATGAGATGCATGAAAGTGTGATTGACTTAGAGGCCTCATAATATCCATCAAGAGAGAGAGAAAACACGTGAAAGAGAGCTTTCGTGCGAGAATTTCACGCGCGACGGAAATTTTTTTCTATCACGTAAGAGAGAAGAATAGAAGAAAAAAAATCCATCCTTTTTCCCTCACAAATTCACATGAGCGCACAAGGGAGCAAAGGTGGCTGCAGAGGTGAAAAAGGAAGAAGAAGAGGAGAAGGAGAAGAAGAAGAAGAAGAAAAAAAGATAGACATGGAAAGGTGGTGGCAACAAGGGGAAGAGGAGAAGGAGAGGAGAGGACACACGCGCACCTCTCCTTGCACAATAGAAAATGTTTTTCGTTGCATGAGAGAGGGTGGTGAGAGAGAGAGAGTACTCTTTCTCTTAGTTTTAAAAAAATTGAAGAGAAATAAAATGAGACAAGCCAATCATGGGGCGCCACATCACCTATTCTTTTAAAAATATTAAAAACATGGAAAAAATTATTTTATTATTTAAAAATCCATTTCTTCATGATAATAACATTTATAAATTCTCACAAAATTCTCAAAAAATCCAAAAAAATCTCAACTTCCTTGTAGAAATAAATTTATTTAATAAAATTCATGCTAACATGCATTTGTAAATATCTTATGTGTCAATAAAGGCATTTAGATGGGAAATAAATAGAAATTTCATTTTATAATTTCAGAATATTATATTATTGCTGAATCAATGCCATTGAATACTTGTAAATTTTTTTATCAATTCATGAAAAAAATGAGAATATCTTTTTAAACATAAGAATTCTGATTGTAATCATTTTAAATCACAATAAACATGCATTTATGATTATATTTTGAAGGAGAAGTCCATAAAATGCATGATATTAAAGAATGAAATTTCATTTTATCACTAATCCATGTCTCTATCTCTCGTGTAATGTCTATACTTGATTATAATAAGGGTATAGTTCCGTTTTATGTTTATTGAACTTTCTTCTTTTCCTTAAGCTTCCACATGGTGTAAGAGCCATATGATTCTCCCGGGGCTTTCCTTTTTTATCCATGACTACATGCTTGGCCTCTATAATTACACTCCTTGTTCTAAGAGGATTCCAATCTTGCTCATTATTTTTGTATTGGATTTTGCTTGATTGTCCTTTTGTCATTCTTATTTTTGGGTTCCATTATTGGCAATTTTTTGTTGACTTCCCCTTGAGATAGATGTTGCAATCTGTTTGCATGAATATTCCATGAGCTCACATCCTATTGATCTATTCAAGCATCTATCAGCCATCACAACCTTGTGATTAATGCATGAAAGTTTTCAATGCGATTAAAGATTCCATTATGTTAATGAAGACCACTATGTCATAACGTGGCTTTTATTTTTTTGGCAATTTCTACAGTTGACGGAAAGAATTGACGTGGTCGTTGATTACACACCAATTCGTATAAAAAATAATACCAAAGTCACCAATTTTATCAAATAATCATGAATTAAGGAGTATAGTGGTGAATAAGGGAATTTTGTGATATCTTTTGAAATTCGATCAAATCGGACAATGAATTGAGGTGAGAAATTAGGGATTTTGATAGATTTGGAAAGAGAATCGAAAGACAAATCCACGGAATAAAAAATTACTCGATTTTGATCAAGATTCACGGAGAAATCAAAGAGCGAATTAGATAGAAATTTCTGAACGGGAAGAGAGAGAAATCCAAAATTAAAAATAAAATTAACTAAATCTACGATCGTAAATTATAATCTAATGATACAAGATGAAAGATTAGGAGGAAAACACATAATCTAACATGAGATAGCGATCGAAATGATCCAATTAATCTCCCGATTCAAGGCTTTTCATTCCGCGATTTTCGAAGATGATCATCGGTGTTCAAGAGGCAAATTCTCCCTATTCTATCGATGAAATCTCACTTACAACCACTCCGTCGACGTATAAATGAGTCTAGAAGCGATTGGAAGTGAGAGATTCAAGGATGGTGGTGTCTAAATAGTTTGATTACTAAAAAATATTCAAGAATGCATTACAATGTCGAAGAACATCTCAATTTATAGCAAATTTGGGCGTAACAGTCGGATGGAGCTTTTAATCTTCGATCAATGGCTCTGATGAAACCTAGAGATGCAAATCATTACGGTTAAGTTGTGGTCACGTCAAAGATGAACCGCTGAGATCATGTCACGTGGCACGCGAAGAAGAAATGCGTGAAATGTTATCCGTCCGATCTTGCTCTATGTTCCGGATGCGTTTTCGTCAGTTTTAATCTCAGCCATTATAACTCCTTTGATCAACGACTGAGATTAAATCATTTTAAAAATGATTTGTCGACGAGTAAGAATGCACCACGTACCTGAAGAACACTATGAACTAATTTGCAAAATTTACAGATTTAAACCTAATAAAAATACAAATTACCTCTTGATAATCGATTGAACCTCACAACTAACCCGATTGCCGCAAGAATGGGGCCTCAATTCTCGTGGATTGAAGCGAATTTGCTCGGATTCTTCCTCGTGGACGTTCAGAATTCAAGGGGAAAATTCGATGAAATCAAGAGATAAAATCGTGATTATCATGCTTCAATGGCTGCGTCTCTACACTCTTGGAAAGCGAGAGGATCACGAGAACTTAAGACCTTCCTCGAAACTCGCTTAATTTCTTCACGAGTCGATCAAAAGTTCAAGAAGATATTTTTGTAGTTGGTTTCATTAATAGATTGGTAAAAAGAGGAAAGAAATGTCCTAAGATTAACACATAAACCCTAAGTGTCGGTCAATCCGTCTAATCGTGACGCAGTCATCATTATTCTACAGAGCTTGAATTACCGCCCAAGCTTGGCGTTTATCACGGTAGAATAATGAGCTGAATAAGCAACTAGAACTCGCATAGTATCAACCTTGCCCCTTATCCTCGGTCCTCACGGGGCTAAGACCCTAGCCCTAGCCTTGAGCGGGGATCTCAGTGACAAGGCCCTCTAACTTTCTCGAGATCGATTCAACCGATGGTGATTAATTCTAAATACGATAAGAAGATAAAACCTGATCCACTCGGGTGCTCCCTTGGCCTTTTCGACACGAAACACTCTTGCCATGGAACGAGCGATCACAAAAGAGGATACGAAGAAGCAAGTCGGGTATCTAGATGCACTCGGTTCGTCACGCCGCACAATCCTAGATACCGAGGCGAACACACAAGAACATAAGAAGAACAAACGATAATTAAACATACCTAGATAGTTGATCCCTAGCAGCCTTGATCCCAATGGCCAACCTCCAAAAGGAGGCCAACTAGAAGATGAATTTTACATTGGAGATGAGGCCTATTTATAGATAAGTTTGTGCGAAATTGGTGGATCGTGGCCCATGACGCGGATTTCACTCCGTGTGATTTCAGCCGTCGGATCGCGCGAAATTGGTGGCTCATGATGCGGATTTCACTCCGTGTAATTTCAGCCGTCGGATCGTGCGAAATTGGTGGCTCGTGACGCGGATTTCACTCCGTGTAATTTCAGTTGTCGGATCGCGCGAAATTGGTGGGATCGTGGCCCATGACGCGGATTCTACTCCGTGCGATTTCAGCCGTCCAATTGCGCGATTTAATCCCGACCGTCCGATTGCGCGATTTAATCCCGACCGTCCGATTGCACGATTTAATCCTGAAAAATCAAAAATAAAAATCCGTAAAAATACTATAAAATTAAGAAATTCATAAATTCATTTGTATAACTCCTTTTTAACTCAAATTTTCTCCATTGGATCAAAAATTTCTTCCTTTTTAACATCATGTCATTTAAAATATATTTTCAAAGAAGAAATCAAGATGAATTAAAATTTACTTAAATCATTTCTCACTAAACATTCTAAATCATAAATTCATCTTGAAATTATCCTTCCAAACATTTACTAAAGTCAAAAATCATTCAATGCAAGAGATTAACTTCTATTAATTTAAACTTAACAAAAGATTAATCATCTATTAAGCATGAAATTATCCCTAATTTATGCATAAATATCAACTTTAGTGAAATGACATGCCAATGGAGAAAATTCTTAAAAATTATGATAACATGCATCATATTCACATAAAATAAGCATGAATATGAGTTAATTAGGATAAGAATTCAAGTTATAAATGCATGTTATCAGTACCCCTCGCCTTTAGTGATGATCAACGGTCGCGTTTTAATTGCGTGATCGGACGCTCCACGCGCTGTCACGTCACCTGCGCAAATTAAAAACAAAACAAAATCCCACATGGAAAAAATAAAAGAGAAATCATGTGTATATAAGGCGTGTGGTGGCGTACGACCCCCGTCGCCACCAAGACACGATACCAGGGCGCCGGAGGAGCCCTTTTGCGCGCGCGGATCTATCCGCTTATCTTTATTTCTTTATTATGAAGTTTTGACCCGCACGTGTTTAAGCGGGTCCTTGTTTATTTCTTCTCTCCCTTTTAGGCTTCCGGGTGGGTTCTTCCCTTTTTGGGATCCCATTTGTGAAGCCCATCCTTCTTTGTGAACCTTACTTCTTTCTATGAGTATGTTAGGTGTGGGTTGTGGGCCTCAAGTGGGCCCTTTCCCCTCTCGGCCCATTATGGGCTCTATAAGAGGGGAAGGGACCCCCCCACAAACCCTAGCCGTCATTTGAAGAAAGAAAGGAGTGATCTCCCTCTCAAGTGGCTGCTCAAGGAAGGCCGGGGAAGGAGTCCAACCGCCGTCGCCGCCGCCGCACGCCTCCGTGCCGCTGCCGCCACTCCTTGCCTCGGCCACGGTTCTTCTCCGCCGTCATCGCGACGCCGCCGTCCTCAAGCCGCCGCCGCCACCGCCGCCGGACCGCCGCGCCGCCATCTCCACCATCTCCACCTTCCCCTCTATCTCCCCTCCGGCCATCTTCCCTCAAGCCTCTCCTCCAGCTCCTCCTCCCGCTCCACCTTCCGCCAGCATCCCCCTCCACATTCCGACCATCTTCCTGTTTCCCCGGCAAACCTCCCGAATCCCCTCCCGCTCACCCTCCTGCAACCCCGGCCATCTTCATGTCCTCCTCCCGTCGATTTCCCCTCTTCCTTCACCCGCACAACCTCCCGAACTCCTCCACCACCCGATTTCTTGCATCATCTCCAGGCTTCCCCCATCTCCATCAGCCGACTCGCCTCCCGACTTCCGCCCACGAATTTCCACCATCCCGAAACCTTGTCAATCCCTCTGGCCATCGCCCAGTCACCTTCCTCCTCCCACCATTTCCCTGCACCTTCACGCATCCTCCTCCCAATTCCTCGTCCACCATTCCCGTTTGACCTTCTCAGATCATCCCTGCCCACCCCGTCATTGCATTTCATCTCCGCCCCAACCCCATCGTCCGTCCTCTTCCCCTCAATCCATCATCTTCCCCCACAATTTCCTACCGCCTCCCATCTCCCCTATTCCCAGGCCAAATTCGTCTCAGATTGCCTCAGCCCGAACGCCTGACCCTCCGCCTCCCTATTCCCAGCCATCCCACTCTCCCACTATCCCGATCTCCCGAATTCCTCCCCACGCATTTTCTCGAATTTTCCGGACGCAGTAGTTCCCGCGATCTACCGCCAATCTCACCCTTACCCAATTTCCCTCACTGACGCTCTGCCGAATTCAACCTGCGATTGCCACGATCCCTCTGCTGACTCTGCCGAGTTCACTCCGCGGCACTGCCTCAACTTTCTGGCCGTCCGAATTCCCCTCCCGTGACTCACCTGCTACTTCCGCGTCACCTCCCCGCTAGCGCCCTCCCTCTCGGGCGCTGAATCTACAGCACGGGCTGCCGACTGGGAGAAACTCTTCCTTCATCGGGGAGTATCGTCACCAACCTGACGCGACGTCTCTTGTAGTGCCGCGATGTTTCCCCTGCCGCATCTGCTCCGGAATTGACCACGCCTCTACGCCCAATCACTCCCTTGTTGAGGGTTGGATTCTGCGTGCCGCTCCTCCCTGCCAATTTGTCCCCGTCACCTGGCCGTTCCTACGCTTCATCCCGTCCTCCTGCCAGTCCCGTTCCACCCTCGGCGCCGACGTTCGTCCAGCCTCTGCGCTACTCCAAGCAAGCCACCCGCAGCGCCCACGCATTCCCCGATTTATCCCCTGCCCGCTTGGGTTTCCCGGCTATCCCGTCATGCCCGGCCTACCCCTTCGCGCCCTCGTTCACGCCGGTTGACTCCTCCTCCCTCGCTGAAGCTCTTCTAAGTCCGTACGCCTTCCAGGTAGTTCCCGTTGACTGCTCCCACGCCGCGCAGCGAATTCCCTGCAGTCCCTCCCTGCCCGCGCCACACGGTTCTCTACAGATCCGTTCCCCACCGGCGTTCGGGTTGACCCCTCCCCCCCTCCACGGTTGACCGTTCTACCTGCTGACCATACCCCGATAGCCATCCCGTTGACCACCCTCCTCCGCTGCCCCACCCCGGGGCGCCTTCCCTCATCTAATTCTCTTGAACCTCGCCCGCCCCTCGGTTCGCGCTCGTGCATCCGTTGTTCGTCCATGCGACCACCACCTTGCTCGCCCGCTCAGCCCGGACACTCTGCCGGCGATCTTCGTCTCTCCCCCACTAGAGTCGGGCTCCACCGCGGTCCCGACGACGCCGACGAAGCTTACCCTTGCCGATCATCCGTGCTACGTACGAATGATCTCCATCGTCACGACTCACCGGGCACCGCGCCCGCAGGTTAGCTTCGACCCCCTCATTTTAAAGTTAATTACTTTTCGAAGCGTTTTCTTTACTCGCCTCCACCGCCATCGGACGACGTAGATAGGGTAGTACGGATATAGGTTCGAGAGTTCCCACGCGTGCGTAAGATCCAGCACTGAGCGTGAGCTGCAGCTTTGGCTACTCCACGACGAGCTACTCCACGCCTCCGAATGTGGATCGAGAGGATCTCACCCTACCCGTCATCGCGAGTTTCCCCGGGTCATCCGGAGTCGACTCCGCGGATCAGCGCGCCTGCTTGCACTTAGGTTAGGTTAGAGATCGTATTTAGGGTCTAGGACTCGCCGACCCATAGGTTAGGTTTTGACCGGCTATCTCCGGTCAACCTCAGCTCCATTGATCAGGCACGAGGGCTTTCGCCACCGCGTCCTACATCAGCGTGCGTAATTAAGGAGTAAGCAAAAATCTTTAACATGGTGCTTTCTCCTTAATTACACACACACCCACACGTGCGTACACACGCACACACGTGTACACAAGCGCGCACAAGCGTACTCGCACACACGTACACATGTGCGACATGTGGCGGTCTCATATGTCGCCACATGGTGCGCTTTTTTTCTGCCCGCGCCACGCCAGCTTCCATTTCAGCACACGAAAAATAAAAAAAATAAAAATATTATTTTAATGAATTTAAATCAAATAAATCGATTTTAAATTCAGAAAAATTTAGAAAAAAAAAATAGAAAAATCCCTAAAAATTAGAAAATTCATAACTTTCAAAATATAATTCCAAATTAATCCAAATTTATTTCATTGGATCAGAAATTAAATTATCTATTATTCTAAAAAGTCAAATTTAATAAATAACTAGAGAATAAATTTTTTTATTTAAAAAAATACACTCATTTATCTTAAAAATTATAACTTGGAAAAATAAATAAGTATATAAAAAGTATTTTATCTTATTATTTAGCATTAATACCCAATTATAATCTCAAATATAGATAGAAATAATCTTAATCTAAAATATATTCTTAAAAATACATAATTATCCCTAAAATAGTGTATTTTGAGATTATAACTTAAAATTGCATGAAATGATAGATGTGCACTCAAAGTATGATAACATGCATACAAATGAAATTTTTTGTGTCTTAATTTATATTAATAATCATGTAATTGCATGTTAAGATTGCATGTTATCAACGGTCAAGAATGATAGTATTGATTTTCTTATGAGATCATCATTATAGTCCAAGTGCACCAAATCAACAAATATTTTTACTAATATAATATTGATATTAAAAATTCACAAGCTAGTGGGTCATGTTTGCATATCAAAAACTACACTAGGTTGCTTATTGAGTTTGCATTATCATATCCTAAAATCTGGGCAGTCTTTTATGATGATTATTATGTGGCCTACAAGCCAATCACACTTCCATGTATATTATCTATAGACATTGAGATAAAGTTTATTCATTATCATTCTTATATGATGTTTACAATGAATTCTATGATCATATGTAATGAATATGTGAATTATGATGAGATCGTAACATAATAATTACTAGTCTTTAAATGTATGTTCTAAACATTCTTATTCAAGGGATACTCGAGAAGGACATTAAATTAACTAAAAAGAATAACACTATCTGATCAGACTCATATAATATGATTAATCTTGTTGTAGTCGGTGTGGAGACACCAAGGATAAAGAGTGGGTGCTCTTTGGAGAATGAGTTCAATGAATTGATTTGTATGAATCCCTTAGTAGTATTATACCTAACTATCAATCAGGTTGATTCATGTCATGGTTTTGTGTATGCTCCTTTGAATTGAGACACAAAAGATATATTGTAGATGGATGACCTCATTTTAGTTATGCATAGTGAATCCTCAGCCATAAGATCTCCAAAATGTCATATATTGGCTACAACATGAAGTCCTTGAAGGTGATTTTGTGGTAAAGATGAGATTGCCTACCCTTGATACCTAAAGAAATTGACTCAAGGAATGAGATATGGTGAAACCCTTGGCCAAGTAGTGGAAACATCAGAGAAGGTCTTCTCCATGATTTCCTCCATGCATCAATACTTACTTGAGTCATGCATGAGTGCCTTATCTTAAATTTATCTTTTTCGCTTAGAAAACATCCATTTTGTGTTTGTGGGTTCTTCAAATAAAATAAAAAATTCATGTAGAGGAATTTTATTTTAAGACAATTATCTTGTACAAAATACTAAATCATGAGATGGCGGGTGTGGTAGCATCTTCAAGAATTTAGTATAATTAAATAAGAGCAAGTAATGAGTGTCTATAATTATTTTTTAAGCTCTTATCATTGCCCAACACAAGGCTTGCTTGGTTGTTCGTGGTTTCACTCAAGCATATGAAATTGATTACATTGAGACCTTCTTCACGGGTGTGCAGTTCAACTCTATTCTCGTGCTCCTCTCTCTAGCTATTAATCGGGCATGTTCTCTAGATCAATTAGATGTCTCTAATGCTTTTATGTATAATGAACTTAAGTAGTAGGTTTCTAAGGAGCAACCTTGAGGGTATTTTGATCAAGGGGAGTCATCATAGGTGGGCCTTTTATATTGAGATATTTAAGGGCTCAAACAAAGTCCTCATGCTTAGTTCACCAACTTCAGCGGCCTCCTTACCAACTTTAGCCTGTCATGATGCACCATAGTTTTCAAGAACAAGATTGATGGCAGCATTTTATACTCATTGTCCATGTTGATGGATATTATGTGTCCTATAAGCCAATCACACTTTCATGTATCTTGTTTATATTCATTGAAATGAAATTTATTCATTGTCATTCTTGTGTGATGTTTGCAATGAAGTCCATGAGCATGTGTAATGACTAAGTGAATTCTGATGAGATCATAATATAGGGATCACTAGTCTTTAAACATAGGTTTTAAACATTCCTATATGTGGGATATTCGAGAAGGACATCGAATTATTCGGAAAGAATAGCACTATCTAATCCATCTTATATGATGAGTATGGTTGATCCTATAGCCATAGGTGTGGAGACACTAAGGATAGATAGTGGGTGCTCTTTAGAGAAAGAGTTCACTGAATTGATCCGTATGAATCCCTAAATGATATTATACCTAACTGTCAATCAGGTTGATTTATGCCATGGTTGTGTATGTGGTCCTTTGACTTGAGACACTAAAGACATCTTGTGGATGGATGATCGTTTTTTTATTATGACTTATGAATCCCTAGCCACGGGATATTTAAAATGTCATATATTGGATATGACATGAAGTCCACGAAGATGATTGTGTGATCAAGATGAGATCATCCACCCTCAGTATTTGAGGAGATTAACTCAAAGGAATGAGATGCGATGAAAAAATCCTTGGCCAAGGTAGTAAAAATATCGGAGGAGTTCCCGATGATTTCTACACGCATCAATACTAACTTGAGTGACAGATTAGGGTTTGACAGTTGACCATACCCTAAGTCATTCATGAGTCAAATGTGGATGAAGGATTATACATACATGGTAATCGATGACGAGAAGGTTCCATAAGTGAGTTCTTACATACTCCATATCTCTTAGTGTACGTGGTGTAGCTTTGCACCCAACGGGCTGGCAACTCAACCTATCGATTGGGTTAAATTGATCCTTGATTAATTAATCTATATGTGAATGTGGATAATTAATTACGGTTGACCAATAAGGTGTTATTTGGTCCATAGAGTTATTAACTAATGAGATATATGGACCTAGAGGGTCACACACATAAGGTTTATAGATGTTGGTGGATATAGACATAATTATGACGGTTTTTATGAAAAAACTTCATTCCAAATGTCTATAAATAGGGAGAGAACGACCACAACTAAAGGTGCCCATGCAAGCCTTGTGAGAATTCTCTCCATTCTTCTCTTTCTCTCTTGATGAAGAGCTTTGAAGAGGAGATCCAACCATCCGGAGACTGTGTGGATATTGCTAGAGGCTAGACACTTGAATAGCTTCAAGAACTCCTTCAAGGAAACCGTGTAAGAATGTTTTCTCATTTATACTAGATGATAGGATCATCTGTTCTTGGTGGCTTGATATTTTGAATGTCTGATTCAATGTTTTCTGCTGCATTTGATGTTTTGATCAAAATTTTAGAAATTTATCGACCTCAGATCCTATCACATGTGGACGACATTCTTGTAACTAGGAGTGATGACGCTAGCATCCAGGCTGCAAAAGACTATCAACAATATAACCTCAACATACATGACTTGGGAACTCCACATTACTTCCTTAGGCTTGAGTTCACATACTAGGATGGTAAACTTGCCATGACCTAGCGGAAGTATGCCCTCAATATGTTTTAGTAAACTAAACTTCTTGGGTGAAAGCTGAAGATCTTACTCATAGAAGCTCAACTACAATTTTGAGATACTTTGTCTCCCCTTCTTGAGGATGCTTCTCAATACTAAAAATTGTTAGAAAATCTGATCTACCTCATTATCACTCTCCTCAAGTAGTGTTCATGGTTAGTGTTTTGGGCCAATTTATGCAAGAACCCTATTAAGTTTACTGGGAGGAGCTCCACAGGTCCTAGCATATACCAAAAAAGCTCTCGGGAGAGGGCTTCACAGTTGGCAATATGAGCATCATCGAATTGAAGCCTACTCTGGTGCTGGATAAGCAAGTGATAAGAGCGATTGCAATTCATAGCAGTTATTGTACATACGTAAGTGGGAACCTTGTCACTTGTCAATCACAAAAGCATAGTGTGGTATCTTAATCCAGCAGTGAGTTTGACTATTGAACCATAGCTGCGACAACTCAGGAGATGGTGTGGCTCCACTCATTCCTTGAAGAACTTGACATCTCTTCTTCTTCATCAATTCTCATGAAGTGTGAAAACCAACCAGCCATCTTCATCACTGACAACTCCATTTTTTTCACAAATGCACAAAGTACATTGAAATCGAAAATGCCATTACGTCCTTGACAAGGTGATGTCTGAGGTCATCTCCACTCCTCGTGTGGCAGTATCTCATCAGCTTGCAAACATATTTATAAAAGCCTTTCTCGGATCTGCTACAATGTCATGTGCACCAAGCTAGGCATGTTTGACTTATATGCTCTAACTTGAGGGATGGTGTTTGAAAATGTTAGTGGGATCCTTTCCCATTAGGGCATATTATCTCCCAGTCTCTATCTCTAGACTTAAAAAACACATATACCTTTCCTCTCTAATTATTGATTATGGGATTTCTTGGTCCCATGGTCATTATGTTTCTCTATCCTCCCCTCTTACTCTCCCATTTCAGGAATTTTCTTTTTTGTTTTCTTGTGAGGGGATTTTTGAAACAACCCTCTCCATTTGAGTATCTCATCTCTTCTTCTCTCAAGGTCCTTTGGTATTCTCTAATAGATTGTTACTAGTTTAGTCCTAAAAATGTCTACCCCTTCCCTTTGAAGGAAAATGAGTTGAATCTAGCTGCTCTTGTTTCATTTTCTTGTTCTATCTTCCTTTAAGATTTCTAGCTATAATATGGAGCATTATTGCTCTTGATCCTCTACTTGAAGGTTACGATGATTAAAATAATCACTTTTATGTTTAAAAGGACATTATTGATTTTTCATATTTCAATAACATTTTATAAGAAATTTATGACACTGATTTATCAATAAAATCATTTATAAGAGATTAACAAAATTAATTCTAATTTAAAATGCATTTATTTACACCAAAATATTTATAAATGCATGACTAGTAGGGTTTAAAATGATTAAAATTATTTTACAAGGTATTAATGATTTTTCTAGTTTTTTTGGAATTTTTTTAAGTCAAACTCATTTAGAAATGAATATATATATATAATGATTTAAAATAATTAAATATTAAAAATATTAAAAAAAACAAACTCTCTCTCTCTCTCTCACGTAAGCGTGACATCTTCCTCTTTCTCTGTCATTTCTATTGCACCTTCTTCTTCCTCCTTCTCTACTACTCTCCATCTCTCCATCATCCCCTCTCCCCATCCACCTTCTTCCTGCTCACCACTCTCTCTCTCCCCCTATTTCTCTCTCGCTCAACGGGAAAAAAATTTATGTCCCGCGTAAACCCTCTCTCTCCCATTCCGCCGCTTATCCACTCTTTTTCTTCTCACATTCCATCACAGCTCGTCGTCATCTCTCCTCCTCTCTCATTCTTCTCCTCTCCTCCCCACCTTTCATCACATACAGGTTAATGGCGTAGACTGGAGAAAATGGCTTCTGTCCGTGATTTCTCCTTCCAATGACCATTAATTCCCTCTCTTCTTTCCTTCTCTTCTTCTTCTTCCAACTATTGCATGGCCTTTCACCCTTCTCTCTCTTTCTCATGCAGAAAAAATTCTTTTGCCGCCTCTTACATCGCCACCCTTCTCACCTCTCTCTCTCTCTCTCTCTCTCTCTCTCTCTCTCTCTCTCTCTCTCTCTCTCTCTCTCTCTTTTCTCTCCCATATGACATCAAAAGAGAAGAATATAATTTTTTATGTTTGACCACCGTGAAAATTGAGGCCGGAGAGAGAAAAGAAATCAGTGGTCAAGATTATGTCAAATTAAAAGCTTGATATCTAACAATTCTTAAAGAATTTAGAGCTGAAATTTCATGGGCATAATTATCATTTCATACTCTACATCTTTATGGTGGCCGATTATAAATCTTAGACAAAAAATTTAGGGTTTTTTTTACATTTTGATGAGTGCTTCTAGCATTGGCTAGACTTAAGAAAGAAGGCACTGGTCAATCGTTTATTGTGTACTGAACATTATTTTTAGAGAGTTTCTTCTCTTGTCTACTCATTCCTTGTGTTGGATGCAAGTCACCAAGTTCGAGTATGATGTACGGGCTCTCAAAGGAGTGTTTGATTAGAGAGCATCAGTAGAGCAAGTTTAGATCACAAACCTTTAGAATAGGGTTATTTCTTTATTATCTTTTCTATTTTCTCAATATTTTCATCCACAATTTCATAATTTTGAAACCATAAATCATATTTCCACATCTGATCAAGGGTTTTCGATATTCAAAAAGTGTTTAGAAGATTTTGTTCGATTCATCGCATTTTCCTCGTACATCTATCTCTTTTAATCTATTATTTCAGCTTTCTTATTGAAAAAACAACCAAAAATACTCTTTTATTTAATCTTTTAATCATCTTCCTCGTGTATATAACGTCGACTCATCACTATTCTCAATTTTAAGATCAAATTCAAATAGTTAAGTATAATTTTTGATACGTGAACTTGTGCATTCGAATATCATGATTTTACACATATCAATACCCTATCTTTTGTGTTTGAGAGGTTTATTCTTGTCTACATTGCTAATGAACTAGTTGAAAGGTTATTCTCAAGCGGTCAAGGAATTGAGATTTACAAATGCTCTAGACTAATTGTAAAGAGCTTATTGATCGTATCTACAACAAAATGGTTGTGCTTTTGCATGACATCAAAGAGATAGTGTTGACAACAACGTGCTTTTGTCATCCATTTTCAAACTATAATCTATTTTGATGTGGGTTTGGGATATTAGATTTTACTTTTAGTTTATGCTACGATAATCATTTTTTTTGTGTATTACTTGAACAATGTAGTTTGCCATTAATTTTCTGTAATTCATTTTTAATAATTAAATCACAAAAAGCCATTTTAACACACATTTACCAGTGTATTGATTTCATTCTATATTTATCAATCATATTAATTGAACTATTATTGTAGCAAGGATTTTTTTTTTTATAATTAACATCAATTACTAACCTTGTTTTTACATATTTAGACAAGAATATTTTTCTTAATATAAACCATTTTTTCCATATCCACGTTATTTATATTTTTAATGAATAACTCAATACTAGTCTAATTCGTTAATTTTTCTTATTTATTTTTGGCCTTGAACGAAGCGTGAGAATATAACGAACCATGAACACGAATCAATTTTCCTCAGAGTTTTTTGTCTACGAGCACGTTCTCGTATCCTGAAGGGTAAAGAAAGTCACGTTTCGTTGATTTTTAGAACACAGGTCGCGGGTCCCACACTGAGAAAGAGACAGTATCGAGTCCACGGGAGGCCTCCACTTCAGACATCTCTCTTCCGTGACTCGGCAAAAGAAAAGAGAAGGGCATGAAAGAGAGAGCTAAGAGACGGTTCTAACCTGGATAGATTGGACGAAGTGGGAGGCAGGCTCGAAGACGACGAGGACAACGTCCCCGGGCTTCACTGCGGAGATGGAAGCCATGAACTGGATTGAATCTTTCACTCTCGAGTCCATGTCCTGCTCGGGATCGGCGTCCAGGGACGAGACGACGGGAAAAACTCCCCAGTAGAGGCTCAGCCCCATCGCCGTGGAAGGATCGTTCGTGAATGCAAAGATGGGAGGACCCGGCCGGTTTCTTGAGAGAAGGGACGCCATGTCGCCGCTCTTGGTGAAGACCAGGATAGCGGCCACGTTGAGATTGTTTCCTGTCCCACCCCATTATCAATCCATGGATAGGGGAGTCAGATAGAGAGAGAGATGATGCATTCAGAATTTTGATGAGGACTGCCATTAAATATACAGTGAAAGCTAGAGAGAAAGTTTGGTGAGAACAGAAAAGCAGACTGGATGGCAGACATGAGAGAGAAACAGAGAGAACGACAGAGGAGCCGTAAACAAGTGTGTAAGCGAGATAGATAGTGAGAAAAAAAAAGACGAGCGAGAGACCATGACAAGGTTAAGGAGAAAAAGAAATACGCGAGATGAGAGAGAAGAGTATACCCATTTCAACGGCAGAATTGCAGATCTGCTCGGCGATGCAGTCGGACAAGGATACAGCCAAACGAGGAAGTTGGGAAAGGGAAGGAGCGCCATCATCTTCCCGGGCCCATGCCTCTATGCACATGCTGGTTGTGTTCAACACAGACAGCGCTTTCTCGGGATAAGATCCCACAGCTGACTCCCCCGAAAGCATCAGCCCATCTGCCCTCTGCCGCACTGCCTCTGTTACATCTGCCACCTGTTCAATTCACGTCAAAACAGTCATGTTGAAGTGTTAGGATCAAGCGCCACGACAAAACAGTAAAAAGTTAAGTTTTAGCATAGTGGTTATACTAAGTTAAAAGCTATAGCTGATAGCAAGGGCACAACTTTATTCCTCAACTTAGCCATGGGGAATGGAGATCTGATCTGATCGAAGGGGATTGTGATTGATTTTGTGTTGCTTGATTCGGTCAATCAGGCAATTGGATCAGATCGACGATCAGATTGATAATACCACATCTTTGATCTGATCGATGATCAGATTGATACTACCAATTCTTTGATGGGATCGAGACCCCTCAATCCAATCAACAGCATGATTGAGGAAGTGATTGATGATCCGATCAATAATCTACACTAAAAAAATCATAGAAAATTAAAATAAATATAAATACTGACTAAAGTTTAAAGTAATTGAAAAAAATACCCCCCCAATCTGATCGGTATCTGGGCATCAATTGATAACTTGGCAGATTGATGATCAGATCGAGGGATTGCCCTCAATCCGATCACTGATTGCCATTCGTACTTAGCTGCAAGGCAATTGCCAACAGCTTCAAACTACACCGAATGTTGATGTTTTTTCCAAGACCAAGTCCAATCGTAATTTTTCAGTAGCACTTTTAGGGCCCACAGTTAAAAAAAATGAATGACTATTTTGGGGAAGAAAAATGAAAAACAGAGAGAATCCAGAGAGAAGATAGAGAGAGAGAGAGAGATCTGACCTCGGCACGAGTCGGAGTAGGGTATTCAATCATGGATTCGAGGAGCTGGGAAGCAATGATCACAGGCTTGTTCAGTTGTCGGCAAATGTTTGTGATCTGCTCCTGAATGGCCGGAATCTGTTCCAGGGGGACTTGTACTCCAAGATCTCCACGTGCAACCATTATCCCATCGGAGGCCTCTACAATCTCCTCCAGGTTGTTGAGGGATTCTGAGCATTCGATCTTTGCCAAGACCTTGATGGACCTGGAAATATGTGACATATGTTATGACAGCGAGGATAAATTTCTGTCTCATTCATCATATCTCCTACTTCTCTCTCATCTTTTCCTTCCAAATCATCTTACATATTCCTTGTTTCTCTCCCATCTTTATCGCTCATTACCTCTAACATCCCCTCTTTCTCTCTCTCCTCCATTACCATGTTTCTCTCTCTGTAATCATCTTTCATATACCACGTTTCTTTAACATCCCACCAATTTCGCAGAGACATACGGCCAGGGTTTTTAATCTCACTCTTTTCTCATATTCTGTCAGAATTAGCAGTTATTTCGGGCTCATGACAAAGTACCCTATGTTGCTCTTAACCACGCAGCAATTTCAAGCATATGTCAAAGTCACTCATGTCTCTCTCAATCACTAGAACCACCGAAGTCTGCTAAATCAGTAAATAAGACGTCAGACATTATTCAGAGAGATGTAAATCTTTTTGTGGAGCAGAAGTGTAAATTCATCACTTACTCAGCGGTTCTTGAAGAAAGATGATTCTTCAAAATTTGGATATCGTCGGCATTCTTGACATATGAAACAGCGATAAAATCAACTCCTTCAGATATTCCGAAATCGATGTCAACCCAATCCTACGAGACAGAAAAGGTCAACAAAGATAAATAAGCTTATAATAATATTCCGTCAACTCCAATCAGTCATTCGTTCAAACTACAAGGGAAAGAGTCAACAAAGATAAACAGCAACAGAAAAAGACAGAACATCACTGTTTGATGACAATAGAATAGCCATGACCCCTTTATCCCTTCTAAGCTAGTACAAGGAAAAGACAAAATCTTGCAATTTAAAGCAACAGTAAAAGAGCCAACTCAAATCAGTCATTCATTCAAACGACAAGGAAAAGAGTCAACAAGGACAAACAGCGACAGAAAAAGACAGAACCTCATTGTTTGATGACAATAGAATGTAAGAACCCCTTTTCCGTTTTAAGCATGCAGGGAGTATAAGTACAAACCGATTCCATTGTTTTGCAATAAAAAAGTAAACGTTTACCTTTGATGATAGAGTGGGCAAACCTATGCTCCTGTCGACCATTTTTCCAGCCCTCCAGAAGGAAAGCTTCGCATGAGGCAGAAGCAGACCAGAATCAGTGCATCTACAATGAAGATCATCTTCAATCCGCTCAACAACTTCGAAAGTAGCCATCCCCCCTTCCAGAATAAGTTCGTCCCCGACTTTGATGCCTGAAATCAGTAATTCCAAAAATAATATGTTGTAGATCAAAAGCAACGATTAATTGAAGGCTTGAACTTTTTTATACCTTCAGAAAAACCTTCGTGGTTGGCTTTAACGGTAAAAGGGCGAAAGCCCCTGAAATTCTGCTGGGTGAAAAGCCACATTGAACCTTCCTGCGTAATCAAAGGACTAATGAGAGCCGAGGGGAGGATTCGATCGATCAATCTGCAAGAATATAACTTTTTAAAAAAGGATCTTTTTTCAACTAGTAGTTATAAACCGTAGTTATAAACCCTAATAGTCGAAGAAAAATAATAGTGGTTATAAACCCTTTTCCTTTCCTAACTCTAGCGAGAATCTAGAATTTTCATCTCACCGAGTAACAGCTTCTTTCAATCGGAATTTTTGGCCCACGGGGAGGATGCGAACAATTTAGCAAGAAGAAGGAAACAATATATAGAAAGAATCTTGAAGCAGAAACTCGTAATTAACCACTCCTCTTTCCTTATTCCAGAAAAACATATAGAATTTTAATCTCATCCAAGAACGGAATCTTTCAATCACAATTTTTACTAAGCGAAGCCAACGAAAGATTGCCAAGTTCCTGAAAAATTTAAGATGATCATACATTGAAACAGAAGCAAAATAACTGAAGGAGACAAGTAAACCTCAGCTTTGACAGAAACCCCGGACCCATAATCAACCATATGCACTTGACTTCCCTCCGTATCAATCATGACAGAAACACGGAACCCATTTTCTCTATTCAACTTCTTCACAGCCCTAATCACGCTTCTGTGCCACTCCCGACTATTATGGCACATATTTAACCTCGCGACATTCATTCCTCCGGCAGCCAATCTCTCTAACTGCTCGGCAGAACAGCACGCCGGGCCAATAGTACACACTAAATTCGTCCTCCTCAGTCCCCGAACCCCCTTCTGCTTCATCTCCACCTCATACGCCGCATCGAATCCAAATTTTTGCTCCGGAGAAAATACGTCGGAATTAATTAAAGTTGCCGCAGAATTTTCCACGTCCAACTGCATAGATGAGCGAACTCGGTATCGCCGTATGCAAACCCAAGATTTACGAGGTAATAAAGGGTTCGGAGACCGTTGATTAACGTTCTTCGCCGAGATTAGGAGGCGAGAGAAGTCGGAACCGGCCAATGCGGCCATCGATTTGAGCCTGGAAAAGGAGAACAAACGGAAGAGAAGACTCGAAAAATATTTAGACGCCGAATCGAATTTAATGACAATGTGGATGGCGGAGACGTCGGAGGAAGAACAAATCCGCAGGAAGTACTCGATTTGAACGTGGAAAAGGAGAACAAACGGAAGAGGAGACTCGAAAAATGTTTTGACGCCGAAGCGAATTTACTGACAATGTGGATGGCGGAGACGTCGGAGAAAAAACGGGGAACCAAACCCTAGACGAGGGCAATCAGTAGACAACTGTTCAAACGGTCGGGGGTTTTGAATGATGGTGATTATTCACTTAATCCCGCAGATTCTGTTGCACGCGCGGAGAAGATAACACGTGTGAATTCGCAAGCCAAGACATTGGAACTGTTTTTTTTATTATTAAAAAGAATGATGGAACGGGGAACGGGTGGCTGCGGCAGGCTGGCAATTATTATTGAATTAATAATTAATAGTTTAAATTTGCTGTCCACATTCAATGAGTTTTCAGTTTTCTGGCGGGGATCTTCCCTTACCATTAATATTCTGAAAAAGCGAGAGACCATTGCCGCTCGGATCGTGACCGTTTCCCATTCTGTCGTCATCCGTCAATCTGCGGGGAGAAACGATGGGTTAGGGGAACTCCAGGAGTGCTAATCGAGGTATAATCTCTTTTGTAGAGGCTATATAGTTTAAGTTTTGATTATGAGCTTCGTGTCTCTACCTGCGCGTTTAAGGAAAAAGAAACTCGTGCAATGGTGCTCTGATGCGTATCCACAGCAAAAGTAACCCTATCGGATTATCGCGCGATTGTTTATTAGGAATTCTATAATTAGGGACGGCGACAGATCGCTTTCAATTTCCAGTTCCGGCTGGTCGGCCGAGGGACCTACATCCCGATTTTATGGCAAGTATGGGGCATGTAGACTTGCAGGTCGCTGTAGGGGGCGAGAGAACGACAGAACAAAAGATTTCCGTGGTTGTCAAGTACCGAAAAATCTGCGGCTGGGGGTAGTTTTGTCAGACCTCAGAGATCGCTTTGAGGACCCTACGATTTCCTTTTTAAAGCAGGCCATTTGTTTCTACAGCCCTCTAGCTCTCGTTTATGTGTGAGGAAGAGGAGGAATCTCCGGCAATTAGATCCTAGATTCCTTCGGGTGCTTGAGGGATCAGAGAGGGAATCGAAGAATCGCATATTGGAACAATTCCCCTGACGTGATTTTTGGGTTTAAGTGGTGTCGCCTTCAGATTCAGTTGCCATGGTTGTGATTGGAGGAAAGAATGAAGGAGGGAGGTGGGGTAGCAGAGGGGGGAGAGTTCTGATCAGGGAAATAACGCCAATGAATGAAGAGGACAGGGAGAAAGGGATCCCTCATCAGCGAACCCAACAGAAGCTGGTGGTTGGATATGCTCTTACTTCTAAGAAGATCAAGAGCTTTCTCCAACCTAAGCTGGAGATTCTAGCCAGGTCAATATACTTGCTGTCATCTTTGAATATTACCTCATTCCCTCTTTAATAGCAATGGTTCTCTCTACTGTTGATAGATATTCACTTCTCTTGAACTTTTATTCTAGAAATTTCTCCTTCTTTTATGTTTTGCGCAGTTAAATCTATGTTCAGTTATCAATTCAATTAGAAAAGGCATATATGCTTACACTGGGATGTTCGCATAAATATTGTGCAGGAAGAAGGGCATTTCATTTGTGGCTATTGACCAAAACAAACCTCTAACAGAACAAGGGCCCTTTGACATCGTTTTGCATAAGGTCTGCATTGACTTTGGGGATCATATTCTAAGAATATTTCTTCATCTGTATCTGGGAACCAACGTTTCCTTTTCCAATACAGCTATCGGGGAAGGAGTGGTACCAGATTCTGGAGGTTAGCATTTCTAAACCGATCAAATTAGTTGCTTTGTTCTAAAAAGTATGAAAGTGGCTCTCTCTCTCTCTCTCTCTCTCTCTCTTTATATATATATATATATATCTCTACTCTACTCCTCACGCTTCATGTAAAAAGTGAAGGTAAGCGATGAGAATCACTAAACTTAACGGTTCGTCCATGTCTCACATGACTTGCAGAGGGTCCTTTCCTGCATTATGATCTTGACCAGATAGTAAAACGTCAAAGCCTCAGGAATTCCAAACAATGAAGATTTCTTCCATCTATCTGTCATATGATTGGTAATTGTAGTTGCTCTAATTTCTAAGTTTCTGTTGTCGAATGCAAGGATGTGGGCAGGTTTCATAAGAGGCTGGTCTGATCATAATAAAAAGCAAGTAGTAGTTTTTTTATTGTCAGACAGAGGTCATGCTTTAATATTTTATTTCATGACAGAATGGATGGATAATCTGGAATTTAATTTTTATGAAGGATTATCAAGAAAAATACCCAGAGTCTGTTGTTTTAGATCCTCCACATTCCATCCGACACTTGCACGATCGTCAGTTAATGCTTCAAGAAGTGGCCAATTTGAAATTGGTTGATTTTTATGGTAATTTTCAGTACTTTTTTTCTTAAAAACATTTTTTTTTTGAATTAAAAACATTTTGATCTTTTATTATTCTCTATTTAGCGCGTTATTAATGGGTGATAATGGCAGGTCGAGTTGGCGTTCCCAAGCAGCTAGTTGTGACCCAAGACCCATTGTCCATGCCTGAAATGGTCTCCAAGGCTGGGCTAATTCTTCCATTGGGTCTCTCTCTCTCTCTCTCTCTCTCTCTCTCTCTCTCTACACCCTTCAAATGAATGCCCTAGAAATTCATATTACTCTATCTTCATCATACTCCATCAATATGTCCCTTATCTTTGGAATAATGTCAAATTCAATCATTATAATTTCTGTCTCCTAAATCTCTGTCCGTGCCTGTAAATCTGTCAATATGCCCTAGAAATTAGCAAAATCATTCCATATTTCTGCCCCTCTATCAATTTTCACTTACTAGTTATCTTCGTGGTAAAATCTACTCTCTTTTGAACCTGAGCATTTCTGTGTTTCTCCAGTTCTACTCTGTATTCACTTGCTGACAGGTATTTAACTATTGTTTAACCCTGATTTCTACTTGAGGCAGTTGCAAAACCTCTACTTGTCGATGGCACTGCCAAAGCCCACGAGCTCTCCATTGCCTATGATCACTTTTCTCTGTCTATCCTTGAGCCTCCCTTGATCCTTCAAGAATTCGTCAACCATGGTATGATTATATGCATGCAAACACAAATAATTACCCTTGATGCATAACTATGTTGCATTAATTTTGACTGCAGTCAAATTTGTGTGCATAAATACGTGTAAAACTGTACATTCACTACATATGTAAACATGATGAACATACATTCTTCCATACTCTGATATTTGCTTATCTATGTACAAGTATGCATGCATTAATGGATATGTCCGGTGTTCAGAATGCATACAGTAGACAGAAAAGTAGTTACATACATATACGTGCACTAAACATTGGCAAAAGCAGAGGCATAATTGCACACATGCATCACAGATTTACCCCTTGTACATAAAAAAAATGCATCATTTAGCATAGACAGGCAAAATAATAATCCGAAAATGAATACATTTTATAAATTAAATTGTCTTTTATAATGGGATACATAAATAGACTGCATTCATTCATGCATGCATACATATATGTCGACATGCATGAACACCTCGTATTATGTGTTGGGACTGCGTTGTGGAGGATTAAGATTAATAATGTTCGGTTTGCAGGTGGGATAGTGTTCAAGGTTTATGTGGTGGGAGAGGTGGTGAAGGTGCTGAGGAGGTTTTCTCTGCCGGATGTAACTCAGGAAGAGCTTGTGAGGTATTCGGGCGTCTACCAGTTTCCTAGGGTTTCCTGCGCTGCTGCATCAGCCGAGTATGCAGACTTGGATCCTGCCGTTGCAGGTGAATAATTGGCTTTTTATATCTCAATTTGACTTTTCAAGGTTCCTTTAGTCGTGTATGTTAGCATTTGGCTGTTCTAGGTAATGAATTCGCTCTCTCTGTCTCTCAACATCTCTGTTTCGTTCTCTATCTTCTTTCTCCTCATCGCTGTTTTGTCTTCAATCGTCTTTCTCATCTCTCTCTCTCTCATTAGCTCTTTTTTGTTTTCTATCTTCCTTTGCATCATGTCTATCTGTGTTTTCTATCTTTTTTCGCTTCTCTCTCCCGATGTCCGTGTTTTATTTTCTCTCTCATTCTTCATCATCTCTCGTCATGTATGTTTTTATTTTCCATATCATCTCATCTTTCTCATCATCCATAGAAAACGGTTTCGTTTTCTATCTTCTGTCCCATCAAACAGGGGTTTCGAGATCTCTCTCTCTCTTACATCTCAACTCGTTCTATGCAGAGCTCCCTCCACGACCATTGCTTGAGAGGCTCGCCGGGGAGCTGCAGCGGAGACTGGTAATAAAATATACCACTTCCACCAATCAAATACGCTTGTGAAAAACATTTCCGTTATCGCGGTGAGCTTCACTCGCTGTGTGGCAAAACGCGCAGGGACTCCGGCTGTTCAATATGGACATCATACGAGAGCGCGGATCCAAGGACCGTTACTTCGTCATCGACATCAACTACTTTCCAGGTAAGAACTCTTCGCGATTCACGTGAACAAATCAAAGTCTGTTAATTTCGTATTTCTCGTGATCTAGTTTTCCATGAAAAATGAGCTCGTTACAGTTTTCTTAGAATTTCCATTTTCTGTGAATTCCGAATTCTGCAAGAAAAAGAGTCATCTAAAGAATTGTGCAGGGTATGGAAAGTTGCCGGGGTATGAACAGATCTTCGCAGACTTTCTTCAGGGCTTTCGTCAGAACAAGTGTAACAGACGCCTCAGCAACAGCAACTAGAGAGAGAAAGAGGAAGTGAGAGAGAGAGAGAGAGAGAATACCTGGCAGACCAGGCTTTGGAAAGGGCCCCTTGTACAGAATTCGGGGCAGATGGGCGCGGCGCGTTCATTCCAATGGTCGTTTCGTTCAGCGAAAGCCTTCACGGAAATAATAAATCTCTGATCCTCACATATTTGAAAGATATCGTGGAAATCATGAATCACTGATCATCGCATGGTTAAAGATTTCATGTCTCTCTCCACCATCAGCTCGGAGCTTACATGGAAAATCGATATTCTATAAATAAATAACCCACGGGCAAAAAATTCCACCGGCGACAAAATAAGCCGAAGAAATATTTTAAAAACTAGAAAACTAGATGCAGACTCTGCATGTTTCACGCGATCGCCAGAAGCTGCTTGACATCATTTTCCCGATTACAGCCCCGGGAGCATTAGTGCTTCTTAAGCAGCCTTTCTTCTCACTGTAAGATCAGGAGCTTTTCAATGGCGTCCTGGAGATGAGCGACAGAGAAAATGAGATAAGGAAGAAAGCTCGTAAAAAAAAAAGAAAGGGGTCGATTATCTTGAGCTGCTGTATTTGCGACTTCAATTGGCTGCCTTCGTTGCTCGTCACGGAGCATGCAATTACTGGCCTGGTGACACCGCATGCTCGCCCTCAGGCTTGCTTTGAAGGCACAAACACGCACGGCACATTCTAGGGAGAGATAGACAGATAGATAAGTGAAACAGCGAAAAGAAATGGCCCCCTCGTCTTCGGTCATGGGCAGGAAAAAGCAAACTGTCACGGGGTAGAGAGAGAAAGAGGGAGAGAAAGGGCTATAAAGACGAGATTCCAGTAATCGATGATGCTCTCAGTCAAGGGCAAAGATGAAGAGAGATGAGAGGAAAGGAAACCCAAGTTGATAGAACACAATCCAGCCCACGTGAAAAAAAGTCGAATCTGGTCACATAACCGTCCCCCGAGTTACAAACTTTTTTTTACTTCAGATTGAGTTGGATTGGATTGAGCAAAGATCACAAAGGTTGATGAGATTGACCAACATTAAAGTTCAATAGGTAGTTCATATAAAGAATAATTTACAATTAGGGGGATAAGTCCATTCTCTGGGAGTCAAATCAATTAGGCAAAATGTGGATTTGCCATCTCTCTCTCTCCCCTGAAGGCGCACAATACATATACGCATGATGCATCATCTCCCATCGGCATCCTCTCTTTAAAAAATGATTCAATAAGATCATCAGAACTCCTTTTCAAAAAAAGATCATGTCAACAAGACTGGCATTGAATGCTGCGAGCAATTTAACATGCCAGTGAATGAAAATTCAAGTGAACGCTGGTTGATTAGACGGGAAATTGAGAAGAATTAAGAACCGGGAAAGGCAACAAAGACAACATGAAGAATGATTTCAGAGAGATCAATAATCGGAGATCATCCAAAATAAGTAAAGGATAGATGATTTTCGATGTTGAAAGCGGAGAAAGCTACCTTGTCCTCGGCAAGCAACGGAAGATGAAGTAGAATCTCTAGATGTTCTGTATCAGCCGCCATCACAACGAACTCCGAGATACCTCTATTTAAAGTCTTCGTAGCTGGTAAAAAAACCAGAAAAAAATTAGACGCATGTAGATAATTACAAACTAGAAGTAGACCATATAAACGATCTCGGAGAAAAAAATAACAGAAAATCGTCCATTGCTTTCTGGGGACAAGGTAATTTTCTTCCCTTTCAATAACAAAAACCATTTATATTAGTCGTATATTGATAAATTCAAGTCATAAATACAACGCACAAATGATCTCATGGACTAAAAGTGACAAAACCTTCGTTTGTAGTTTATAGTTGGAAGCTTGCCGAACGAGATCCAATATAGCGATCGTGAGCTGCGCATTGGCGAGGGGGTATGCCTTAGGGTTTAGAGCTTCATTCGTCTGCCCGAACAAAAAAAAATTAACAAGTTGGTCGATCGATTCGACGCGCAGGAAAAACACTACGAGGATAACAAGGAGAAAAATATATTCAATGCGCACCATTTCTGAGGCGGAAGTTTCACGATAGGACTGGCGCCTTCCCCGTGGAGAGAGGAGAGCGATGCTCGAAGGGTTTCTATTGAATGCAACGAGCAGGGTATATCACGAATCTGGACGTCTGGACAATGGTGACAAAAATCTCGAGAATTTAATTTGCATTTAAGCAATGGCGGCATTCCCCGCCGATTTGTAATTTCTTATGTTGCTTTATCATATCGTTCAATTCCTTTAACTAAAAACATCAGGATTTGGGTTTTGACGAAGTAGTTGATCTTGAATGTTTGCATTGAATATATAACCTACTGGATTGAAGAACTGAGATCGCTGATTTGATCACCTTCATATGATCGGATCAGCTTGATCGAAAGCGATGACCCAACCAATTATCACCTAACATTAGCTTTGATCGATTAGTGATCAAATCCAACTAATCAATTGAGGGAGTGATCAATTTTTGTGATCAATCGATGATCAAAGCCAACCAATTGATCACTCTATTACATTAACGATCTGATAGGCGATCTGATCATCGATGGTTATTTTATTTTCAATGGTTCTTTGTCTTTTTTTTTGCACGAGTACTTTGTAATAACAAGCAAATTAAGACATTGTCATGCATCTTGCATACTTGCATGAAAATAATCAGAAATAATTAATTTTTAAAACCAACAAAATATTTCTTTAATGACAATAATTGTATTTGATTTTTGGGCCTATTTATGATAATCTCATATCATATCCATTGAGTTGATCTTCTCCAGGATTCTTATCCAAGTCGTGTGTCATTTAATGATGAAATGTGAATATAATGGCTAACATTCGACACCTAGTATAGAATAAAATTCATACTTACAATGATCATTTGAAGTGAGTTCTTAAAGCTGTTAAAGCGTTCGGCATTTAGCGGTATCCGCACAGTCTCCGGATGATTTGATCTCCTCTTGAATATTTGTCACCATGAGAGGAAGAGACGAGAGAGGAAAATTTATAGTGGACTTGTATGGACACTTTTGTTATGGTTGTTCTCCCCATATTTATAGACGGTAGGAATGTGAACTTTTCATAAAAACCCTTATATTTATGTCTATATCTACTAAGGCCTGTTGACCTTACATGTATAACCCTCTAGGTCCTTTAGTCACGTGTTACTTATATATCAGTCGAATCACCGTCATTTTCGTCATGTGGGACTATCTTCCTCTGTTCTTATGGGCAGGTGATGTGACAAATTGCGATCATCAATCTTCGCTTGAGTGAGGGGGTACGCGACCCACTCTTAGTGGGCGACGATTCATTTTGTAATGTTTTAATCTCATCCGTTGACCTGAGGAGTTATAACAGTTGATATAAAATGAGATTAAAACTGCCTGATAGACATGTGGACGCATCCGAGCTTTCAAATGAAGATCAAACAGCAGACGTTTTATGGTGTTTCTTTTCCACGCGCGATGTGACGAAATCTTAGCAGTTCATCTTCGATCAAACGAACACGACTTAATCGTAATGATTCACATGAAAAGCGATTCATCAGAGCTATTGATCAGAGATGGAATGCCAAATCCGACGGTTAGGCCCAAATTCGCCTATTTATACACACATTCTTTGACGAAAAATGTATTATTGGATGTTTTAAGCTATCAAACTGTTTAGACATCTTAATCCCTGAATCTCTCACTTTTTTATTCTTCTAGACTCATTTTTGCATCCCAAGGAGTGGTTGAAAGTGAGATTTCATCAAAAGAATAGGGAGAGTTTGCGTCTTGAATGAGAATGATCGTCTTTGAAATTGTGTAATGAAAAGCCTTTGATCCGACGATCAATTGAATCATTTTGAGTGCTACCTCGAGTTAGATTATATGTTTTCCTCCTAATTGTTTGTCCTCTCTCATTAGATTGTAATTTAGAATCATAGATTAGTTAAATTTTATATTTTATTTCTAATTTCTCTCTCTTCACGATCGATTTTCTATCTAATTTATACTATTTGATTTCTTTGCGAATCTTGATCCAAATTATGCGATTTATGATTCCATAGATTCTTCTTTAAGTTTTCTTTTCAAATCTATCAAAATCCATAAGTTCTCACCCCAATTCATCATCTGATTTGATCGAATTTTAAAGAGTTCATAAAAATATCTTAATTCTCTATGGATTCGACCCTTATTCACTGCTAAAGCTATTTTAATTCGTGATTATTTTTCTAAATTGGTCAGTTTTGGAATCATGTTTTGATGCTTATCCGCATATTTTCAACGACCGCGCGAATTCGCTTTATCCATTATACATATACAACAATGAATGATAAGAAGGTTTTATATAGGAGTTATAATACCCTCAATATCTGAAAGGATACGTGGTGTACCTTGGCCCCTAACGAGTTGATAACTCAACTTGTTGATTGGGTTAAATAGATCCTTAAGTAATTGATCGATATGCTAATATGTATAATTGATAAGGTTGACTAATAAGATGATACTAGGTCTGTAAATTTATTAACTATTGTGGTGTACCAACCTAGAAGATCTATGGACATTAGTAGATATAAACATACTTAAAATGGTATTATGTAAAAAGTTCACATACAAAATGCCTATAAATAAGAAGAGAATGACCTAGACTTAAGGTGCCCATTCAAACCTTACAAAAACTCTATACTTTTTTCTCTTTCTCTCTTGGTGAGGAGTGTTGAATAGGATATCTAATCGTCATGCAATTGTATGGATAATATTAGATGCTAGACAATTGAATACCTCTGAGAGCTCATTTAGGAGAACCTTATAAATATGAATTCTATTATATACTAAATGATGAGATCATTACTTCTTGGTGTCTCAGTGTTTTAAATATTTGATTAGTGCATTATGCTATAATCAACATTTTGGTTGAAGTTTTGGAAGGCTGATCGATCTCAGATCCTGACAATATCTTAGCATATTGGGAGATATTCAAACATAACTCCTGATTATAATAACCCATCCCCTATACATTTGTATGTTGTGATATGTACTATGTTCAACATGTAGAATTTATGGCCAGTCATTTAAAAGAATCTAGATTGAAAATGAAATTTTTTTTTTAACGAACCAGTTGAATAAAAGAAACTAGTTCAATGAAGTTATTTAACCCAATTGGTCTAGATAAAGAATTTTTTGTAGTATAGTCATTTAATGCAATAACTTCATATGACACAAGGATAATAGACTACTCATGAACAAAACCATGTTTTAAAACATCCCAAAAAAATAAATGACCCATGCTTCCTCTTTGATCATATCATTTATCCAAGAATAACCAATTAAAACACATGATAAATGAAACTATAAAAAATATAAAGCCGTGGTAAATTTGTGATTAATCCCATAAAAATGAATGGGTCAAAAGTAAATATTCTGTTCGATAAAAACCTGATTGCATAAAAGGCTTGTATGTTATCTTTAAACCCCTGTAAAAACTATTATTATATTCATACACGTGTAGAAATTTAACGCGCTTTAAAGATAAGGATGTTTAAGGATCCGTTACCTGTCCCGTTCAAAATCTTGCGGTCATTCTACAACGGTCACCCGAGCTGTTCGAAAAAAAGCGAATGCTATTACCACGTCCCCGAGCCACCTATTCACACCTCTCCACTTTCCTCCCCCTACGCACCAACCCACCACACGTGCTAAATTCAACGCCATCATTCTAACGGTAGAGTGTGAGAATAACAAAAACTAGCCGTTACCATCGGCAACCTTGTAAAAAAGACAAAGGCCCACTTCTTGAATCAAGATCATCGCTTTCCTCTCCGTCATCTAACTCCCCTCCCCCATTCTCTCCCTTGCCAATTTTAGCGAGGTTTTCCATGGCGAACAGATGTTCCTCCCCAAACCATAATCTTTCCCGAACTCCCAAATCAGGGCATCAAATCAGCCCCCAAGAAGCTCCCGCGAGCAAGCCCAACTTCCTCAGGTATACCCTATATTCAAAAAACCTAATTTCTTACCTTCCCTGACATCATTCTCGTTACAGATCTCCGTCCCCTGGAGCACAACGAGAACGAAGCAGACCCGAGACTGAACAGGTCGAGGTCTCCGGCGCCCAAGAACTTTATGTCGCCGACGATCTCTGCCGTCTCAAAGCGAAGAGTCCTCTCAGAGATGAACAGAACTTTATTTTCTCTAGATTCCTCTTTGGATTCCTTGGATTCCGAAGTTCTTAACCCGGTATTACATCGCTGGGAATCTCCAAAGATCGTCTCCAATCTAGAAGAATCTCATGCCGATGAGAGAGAAAGCTCATCTCTTGAGGTATATGCCAAAGAAAAAGAAGAAGTAGAGAGGCAAAGTGAGTCGGAGCTTCCTCCTTACGACCCAAAAGTTAATTATCTCTCTCCTCGGCCAAGATTCCTCCGCTACAGGCCGAAACCAAGGATGGAGATCGTCTTTAACGGCGATGGAGATCTGAAGCTCGAAGAGGAGAGTGTTTCTTCTCCGAAGAGTGAAGGTAAAGAAACAGGGAAGGAAGAGATTGAGAGTTTAGCTGATTCAGAAGAAGACCCAGAAGAACTTACTGTTTCTCGCTCCTCCTGGAAGATGAAATCCTTGGCGACGCTCGTCTTTTTTATGTTGATCGTCGGTTTGGGGGGACTTGTGTCAACAAATCCCCCCTGGATTTCTTCTTCTTCTTCTGAAGATCTAGATCTGCAGAAGCTTCCGGCAAAGTTCAAGAACTGGTCCTTGGATTTCGCAGTTAATCTCAGAGATGAAGACTTCGATTTCTTCTACTCTCTGGATCAAGAATATGCTTATGATGCCACCGAGGAGAGCACAGAGATCGAGACTGTTATTATAGAAGAAGAGGAAGTTGACGATGTTGATGTGGATGATGAAGAGGTAGCGGCTGAAGTATCATCTGGTATGGAACTTGCCGGAGAGAATGAAGAGAGAGAAACCGGGAAACGCAATGTCTGTACATGGAAGTGTTGAAGAAGATGCACAAAGGGCAAACCTGTCTCTTAGCGAAAGAGGAGGTCGCTGGAGAAGAGAGAGAAAAAGAAACTGACACTGATCATGGAAGTGCAGTGGAGGAAAAGGAAGGGACTAACTTGTCCCCTTTGACAAAAGAAGAAACCCAGATCGTCTCCGGCGAGTATGAAGAAAGAGTAACTGATGGTAGAGTTCATCTCTCTCTTCCGTCTCTGGAAAAACTTCTGGGCGTGTTCTCCGCTCTTTTAGCTTTCAGTTGCGATAGCCATTGCAGTCAGAGTCAAACAGAAGCACGAGAAAAGTTCTTCAGACGAAGAAGAAACGGTGGGAAACTACTCGCCGGAGATGAGCAGCAGTGGGAGGAGAGAGAGACCAAGAGAAGGAACAATGACGGTGATGGGATTGAGGAAAGATTCCATCACTACCTGCTCGCCATCTTATGGTAGCTTCACCACCTTCGAGAAGCTCTCTGGCAAAAAGGTACAGTCTTTCTAGCTCTTTCTCTCTCTTGCCTCTCACAAATGTTTTTAACGGGTTTCTCACTCATGTTCTTGAAGGATGGCGCGATGACTCCAGTCAGGCGATCGAATAGAATCCGACATAAGATCTCCTCACCCAGCTAGCTGATGCTTTTTTCCTTCGCCTAGGATAGAAAACGCTTCTTCGTCGTAAAGAAGCTTTCTTTTTCTCTCTCCTCTCTCTAAAAATGTAACCGGGTTGACAGTTGGATTTCCCAGTTTATTGTCAACCGGGTTGACTGTTGGTCGTCGTCCACGATCTGTATCTTGTGATTGCTCATGATTTGTTCTTCATGCTCGCTCGAGAAGGCAGCAGGTTAAATTAGACTTTTCCCCCCAAAAAGTCAGCGTTGGTAAAGGTCCTCGAGAATCTCCTCATTAATTGGCTGATTCTGGAAAGTTATGACTGGGCAAGAAGATGTGGGGACCCTCCCAGAAAAAATAGTATTTTCTATTTTCGATGAAAAAGTCGAAGCGAAAAGTAATGAACAATGACGATATGGAAATTAGGCTGTCGGGAGAGAGATCTTATCTGGGCCATCGGTTTCCAGTCAGGTCAGATCATCTGCCAATGGAGATGGAAATTTGTAGATAAAACCCTTATAAAAAGTATCGCCAAAGCTCAGAGGAATAGAGGACTTACTCGCGAAGGGAATAGTCAATGGCCTCGGGTGTACGGGAGACAGCTCCCACTAAGAATTATCTCTGCATCTAATCACATCTCCGTCTCTCTCTCTCTCTCTCTCCCTCTCTAGATTTGAGCTACATTTCACTCTCGCAAATCTAATCTCTTGACTTCTGACATTTTCACCGGCTCAAATCTTCAGCGAGCGGAAGGAAGCTCCAACATCCAGTTTCTGCACTCTGGTTCGTCTCTCTCTCTCTCTCTCTCTCTCTCTCTCTCTTCTTCTTGCATTTCAAGAGCAACCAGATCTGCTGTTCTACCCAATTTTCTCATTTCATTAAAGACCTTGAAATGTGGAATAATAGATTTTGATATCTAGCGCATAAAGCGGAAGAAGAGATGAAGCAGTCATTCGGAAGAAACCAGAAAAATGGCGCGCGGAGGCTGAAGCACGGGATTCAGATTCTGGTTTTGGTCACTGTTTGCATCTGGTTGATGTACGAGGTGAAGCACACAGTGACTAAGAGAGCAGCTCTGAAACAACAAACCTTGAGAATGACGATGACCCACAGACTTGCTGACGTCAGATCTGATGTCTTGAGTTTGGGGAGGAAAGATCTCGAGGAAAATTTGGGGGTGGAGAAAGATTTGCACGAAGAAGAGGGTGAAGAAGTAGAAGAGGAGAGAAAAGGGGATGGAGAAGAGAAAGAGATAGCAGGAGATGATGATGCAGGGGAGGATACTGATGAAGCAGATGATGGTTCGGATCAGAGGAATGGAAATTCAGAGGCCGGGCTCAGAGAAATTGGGGAACTTGATGATGAAAAAAAGGAAGATGTGAGTGGAGAAATGGGGGAATCTGAGGAAAAATTGGATGATGAGAAGTTTGAGAACGATGGGGTAGAAGATGAATTCACGAAGGAAAGGGAGATGATGGACGCCGAGAAATTTGAAAACGATGATCGAGAAGACGCATCGGATGATGCATCTGAGGATCAAGATAAATTTGAGAACGATGAGAGAGAAAATGAATCTGGAGATATGTTGGAGGAGAGGGAGAAGATCGAAGACACTGAGAAATCGAAGAACGATGAGAGGGAAAATGCTCCTGGAGATGCATCAGAGGAAACTAAGAGAATAGATACTGAAAAATCTGAGAATGATGAGAGAGAAAATGCATCTGGGCATGCATCAGAGGAGAGAGAAAAGAGCATAGATACCGAGACATCTGAGAAGGAGCAAGAAAATGCACCTGAAGATGTATCAGAGGAAAGAGTGGAGACCATAGATACTGAGGAGTCCAAGAACGAGAAGCAAGAAAATGCACCTGAAGATGTATCAGAGGAAAGAGTGGAGACCATAGATACTGAGGAGTCCAAGATCGAGAAGCAAGAAAATGCACCTGAAGATGTATCAGAGGAAAGAGTGGAGACCATAGATACTGAGGAGTCCAAGATTGAGAAGCAAGAAAATGCACCTGAAGATGTATCAGAGGAAAGAGTGGAGACCATAGATACTGGGGAGTCCAAGAACGAGAAGCAAGAAAATGCACCTGAATATGTATCAGAGGAAAGAGCGAAGGGCACAGATATTGAGAAGTCCGATAACAGTGAGCAAGAAAATGCATCCGAAGATGTGTCAGATGAGAGGAAGAAGATCAAAGATTCTGAGAAATCTGAGAACAACGAACCAGAAAATTTATCTGGGCATGCATTAGAGGGGAGAGAAACGAGCATAGATACTGAGAAATCCGAGAACAATGAACAAGAAAGTGCATCTGAAGATGTATCAGAGGAAAGACAAAAGAACCCAGAAGAGGTATCGAAAAATTCCTCGGGAGAGAAGCAAGAAAGTCTAGAACCTACGGAAAGCGAGAAAACAGAGAGTGAAGATGTACAGCATGATGCTTCTTCTGATGGTGACATCAAACAAGTTGCTGAGGAAAAGAAATCTAATGATGGAATTCTACCTGATGAGAAAATCTCATTGAAGAGTGATCCGGAGGTGAATTCCACTTTATCTGTTCATGTAACACAAACCCAAATCGAAGGAGAATCGAATTCTGCAACTGAACTAATTTCTGACGAGCAAAATCAAGTGCAGAATACTACCTCCAGTGATGGGAGCGAAACTTTGACCGACACGACCCCCGAGAATTCTAGCCGTGAAGGGTCTGCAAGTTCTGATGGACACGTCACGGAAGATGAGAATAGCGATGCCGTATCGGCTGATGCAGGGAGAGAAACCATGGCCGAGCTCTCTGATATTCAGGAAGTGCAAGAGGAAACGAAGAGCGTTGAAGAAATTGCCGCCGAATGAGTAACCGATTGAAGGAGAGGTACCTGTTGAGGGTAGATATGTAATTTCACTATGTCGGATTTGGTTTTTAATGAGTGATGTTAGAAACCGTGTTATAAAATCTATAGAGAGAGGAGAGGAGGGGAGAGAGAGATCTTGGCATGTGTATGTGCATGGACATACACGTAAGATCTGAAAATTGCATGGATCATCATGGCAAGATGTACTGGTGAGTCTATGAATGTGATGATGGAACGCGTTGAGGTAGAATGAAGATAAACATTAGTTCCGTGTTTGAAAACCTCTTTGAAGTATCCATCCTCAAGAGAGATGGGCTATAAACAGCATATTACCCAAGGGATCCTTATTCATAGTGATTATAGATTAAAACTTAAAAAGTTTCCGATTGGAGAAAAATATATGGAAAAATAACATAAAATTGTATATCATGTCACAATGATCTCAATATATTTATGTATCTTTGCCATGATAAGGCATCTCTTATGCTCTCATCGTTGGCCACATGAATATATGAAGATAGGAGCTTTCCTAAATGATATTAGTGTAACTAAACCTACTCAATGATCACATCTATTGACATAGAAAATCATATATACCAATATAATATTTGAAGGACAAATAATTGAAAATTCATTCATGAAAAAAAAGGAATTCATTTGTCTATTAATGATTGAGAATCAACTAAAGTCCCAGAGAAATTATAGTACTTTCATTGTTTAGTTAATACCCTTTTGGAAATAATCCTTTGTAAGCAGATCTTTTTGCATGAAGTTTGTCCCAATATGCTTGATTGAAAATTTTCTTCTTTGAACTCTTTCCTTAGAAACCAAGAACAATATGGTCTAATGCTTAAAAATTTTCAATTTCTTTTTGTTATTGGAAGAAATATTATTGACTCGCTATCACACTAAAACTTTGAAAGCCATGATGGGGATGGTAAAACAATGAAGAGTTGAGGTGAATTAATATCTATGCATTTTATGATCAATTTGATAATTTATAAATTATTCAATCAATCCTTTTTTCATGTACACAATTCAATTATTTATATCGGTTTATGGACATGCATTGGGCTTGACAGTCCTGAAATGCTCCTATCTTTTAGTTTAATCTAAGTTTGATGATTTATATTGGTGATTTATTAATTTTATGAAATATTATATTAAGTAATTTTTTGAGTTTGATTGATAGTTTTAGCCAAAAATGATATGAAAAAGGTATGCCTTTGTCACTATAAGTATCAAAGACTCGAGAAATGACCCATGTATCGTTGGAACCCAAATATCGCTAAGGCTCTTTTGTTACTAATTTTCAAATATTTTATTCATACTTTTGAATACCATCATCATTGGCTCATAGATACTCAAGTTCTCTCATAAAGACAATAGATATAGATGCTCATAAATATGGACATTAATAATATGTATATATATATAAATATATATTTCATTGTCACAAATTTTATACTTCTATTTAAAATTCCTTAATGAGATGGTGAAATTACTAAGGGGGGGTGAATTAGTTTCTTTTTTTAATATTTATGTTTTCTAATCCCCTTTTTAAATTCATTGATTATCACTAAACTATCTCACGTCACTCGTAGGCCAGATTTTTTTATACTGGACATGGTATCCAAACCCTCTCGCGCCAGTCCCAGGAGGAGACAGTCCTCCCAGAGTCACTCCTCACCTGGTTAATCCCCTAGTAGCAACTACAAGCTGGCCGGGATAATTAGATCAAAGTTCTAACACGATCTTTCGATCGGACTCACTCACACTCTCGGTTAGTGACCTTACTTTGCCGCTGTCCTTTGGTACCCCTCCTCTTGTCCCGTCCCTCGGGCCAACTCCTAGAGCTCCGTGCACCGCTCCCTACTCTTTTTCGGGTTGGCCTGCCTCTCTGAAGTCACCGAGTCTCGGCATCGATCCACGTACACACCAAATAAGTCGCTTGTCCCCGAGTCCGAGTAATCTTGCAACGTGAAGACCAAATAGGCCTCAAGTTGACTTTCTAGTCAACTCCCTAGAGTCCTCCCTACTAACTACGATTCCCAAGGAATCTCCCCCTTACCCTCGCGGGTAAGTACGGCTCACCAAAAGTCCACGTAAAATATGATTGTATATCTAATTATCCTAGTACTTCAATTAAACTTATAAAATAGAAAGTTATAAGTGAAATACTAAAACAAACTAAACCAATCAAAACAAACACTAAAAAATGATGTATCTATGATATGCGTAAAAAGAGAATTTTAAGAATTATTAAAAATAAAAAAAAATTGAGATAACCCCTTGATTTGCTGATTTGACTTTGACTTTTGCTTTGACTTTGACTTCCTACAGTTGACTTTAACTTTTGCTTTGACTTTGACTTTTGTCTTGAATATATAAAAGAAATACAACGATACAAACACCTTTCTTTTAAAATTAAATACCGTTAATCTCACCTTGATGATGAATCACTAACCTGAATTTTTGATTAGACTGAAATATCTAAAACAGAAAATTAGAATATATATATCTATATATTCCCGTAAATAATGCGTAATAGGATCTCAGATTAGACTAAAATAAGGAATCCGGTAAGCTAGAGTTTTAATAAATGGGGTTTAAACAAAACGCTTTAAAAAATTTATGTTCAACCTGAGCAGATGAGATTTACTCTACGAATCTATTTGTTTGATTAATAAAAAAAAACCAGAAGACAAGACACAAACAGAATACTGAAGACACTAATTGACAGAAAAATACACAAAAGACGGAGAAGAAAACTATCAGACGGAAGAGGGTTAATCGCCCCATTTATCCCGTGTTTTGGGCTTTATTTTCGTTTTATCTCGTGTTTTTAAAGTTAGCCTAGTTTATCCCCAATTTGTCAAATCAGCCCGGTATATCCCGTGTTTGTCACATCAAGCCCAGTGGATGTTGAGTGTGCTGTCGTGGACGGCCACGTGGGCGTGGAATCCACGTCGAACGCCACATCATCGCGGGAAGAATCTTCCCCATTGTCTTTTGATCCCGTTCGCCACATTTATCGCCCCATTTATCGCCCCATTTATCTTCACAAGGTGCTGACTTAAAACTTTACGAAAACTCGCATCTTTGATCGTGAATGAAGACGACGACCGCGGCCATGTGCGGCTGGCGTCGCTACCTGGTGGCGCGGCGGCGTTTGAGCTCGCGGCCAAGTTCTGCTACGGCATGGAGTTGGAGCTCACGGCTGCCAATGTGGTCGGTCTTCGATGCGCCGCCGAGCACCTGGAGATGACGGAGGAGCTCGGAGAGAGCAATCTGGTGACGCAGACGGATTTCTTTCTCGATCAAGTCGTCCTCCGCCGCTGGAAAGAGTCGCTGGTGGCCCTGTGCTCCTGCGAGCGGCTGCTGCCTCTAGCCGACGACCTTAACATCATGCGCCGTTGCGTTGACTTGCTGGCCGCGATAGCCGCCGACAGCAGCCTTCTCTGGAACGGCATCAGCAGCGTGGGTCGCGACTGGTGGTGCGAGGATGCTTGCACGCTCAGCATCCCATTCTTCAAGCGCCTGGTCTCCGAAATGCAATCGCAAGGCGTCCGACGAGAGGCCCTTACCGGGTCTCTCGTGTTCTACGCGCAGAAGCACCTTCCCGGACTCCGTAGACGGCACTCCACGACGAACGCTGCGGTATCCGAGCTGGAGCAGAGGCTTCTCGTGGAAGAGATAGAGGCAATGCTGCCGCTGAAAAAGGATGCAGTGTCCACCGGATTCCTAGTCGGCTTACTACGTACGAGCATGATTCTCGGGGCCACTGCGGCGTGCAAGAGTGGCCTGGAGAGGCGAATGGGAATGCAACTGGGGCATGCCGCGCTGGAAGATATCATCTTCCCGTCGTTGTCCCACACCATGGAGAGTCTCTACGACGTGGACTGCATGCAAAGGATGGTCGGGTATTTCCTGGCCGACTCAAGCCGGTGCTCGCGGGTCACCGTGTCTAGCACCGCTCGCGGCCGTCGCTCGGTTGATCGATGCTTTCCCTGGCTGAGGTCGCGGGGATCCCAACCCTGAAGCTGGGCTGAGTTCCAAGCGCCGGCTGCATCCGTGCCGAATACTCCCGGCCGGGTCGACGGACTCGTACCGTGCGATTGATGTCTACCTCAAGGTGAAGAGTAAGTGAGTAAGATGGTAATAATCTCTTGCTGACGTTACGTGTTGCACGCAGGCGCATCCGTGGCTGGGGCAGGGCGGAGAGGGAGCAGCTATGCCGGGGGATGGACTGCCGAAGGCGACTCGGAAGCGTGCGCCCATGCCGCGCAGAACGAGCGCCTGCCGCTGCGGGTGGTCGTTCGGGTACTCTTCTTCGAGCAGCTGCAGCTCAAGAGCTCCATCGCAAGCTGCTTTCTCCCGTTCGAAAGCCTCGACGGATCCAGGACGCTCGGCGGCCGAGCATCGGCGGAGAGGGAGAACCAGGTGCTTAGGGTTTGAATGGATAGCATGCGTTTGCGGGTGTTGGAGTTGGAGAAGGAGTGCTCGACCATCAAGGAGGAGCTCAAGAAATTGGGACGCAACAGAACGGGAGGTTCCGCCGTTGCCGCCGTGAGAAGAAAGCTTGGGCTAAAGATCAAGTCCGAAAAAAAAACCTGATTCCCGCCAAGACGTAAAATCGCCGGAGTGTTTGGAAATGGGGGGCGATAAATGGGGCGAACGGGATCAAAAGACAACATGGAAGATTCTTCCCGCGATGATGTGGTGTCCGACGTGGATTCCACGCCCACGTGGCCGTCCACGACAGCACACTCAACATCCACTGGGCTTGATGTGACAAACACGGGATATACCGGGCTGATTTGACAAATTGGGGATAAACTAGGCTAACTTTAAAAACACGGGATAAAACGAAAATAAAGCCCAAAACACGGGATAAATGGGGCGATTAACCCGACGGAAGACACTAATACACAGAATTCTACAACACAGAAGAATATAGGTTAGAGATTAGACGAAGGAAAGATAGAAGACGGAGAAATAAATACGTGTCGGTGGATTTCAGCAGGTGATATCAAAGATGAGAATAACTCTGAATTTTTTTAATTTTTTTTTAAGAAAAACTTAAATAAAAAATAAAGAAATAAATCACAGTATATATATATAAATATATATACTTAACAAAAAAAAAATGACGTGACTGGAAATCAGGTAATAAGACAAACAACACCGAGAGATTGGAGAGAAGAGATTGGAAATCTCTAAAATTTGCTTAATGATAGATAAAAAAAATATCCAGAACGGTTTAGTTAGGATACAATCCAAAATGAAATTATCAACTCAACAAAGAGGAGAGATAAATCGTGACGGGAAGTTTTGAAGGAAAAAGAACAGAAAATCGAGATCACCACGGAAAACAAAAACACAACGAAATTAGAAACGCAAACAGAAAACAAAAATCAGAATAGAAATGAGAAACGATCTAAAGGATTGGATTTAGAAAGCTTAGAAATCAGAAATCAGAAATCGAAATCACTAAGAAATTTGAACAAAACGAAAACTCAAACGACTGCCTAACAAGAGATTTTGCAGACGATCACACTGGTTTCCGCCGAGTGTGGTCGCGGACGAGAGAATATGATTGTCAGTTGCTTGTTCACGAAAGCTGGAGAACTCGATCGCTTCAAGAAGATTCTTTGTGATTGAACGCACAAGAGAGAACCTCGGATTTGCCCTTTTCTTTTTCTTATTTGCTGAGGAAACGAAACCTTTTCTTTTCTTTTTCTTCTTTGCTGAATAAAAAAATAGTTGGATGTTGTTTACTCAAGAAAAGGTAAAGTAATACATGAAGATAATTAATAAAACATATTAATAATCCTTCCCTCATTTTCATTTATAAAAACAATGGCATGTTTTAATCATGATGTTCTAAAATGACATTGATGTAAAAATAAGCTTAGAAATTAAAACATAATAGGAATTAATAAGGATAATTCATGTTTCTAAGAAGGTTTGAATCCTATCTTCAAAAGTTCTTATTTAAATATTTTTATAGCAGATTAGAAAATAGGTAATCTAGATCTTATTCGTAGCGACGTCTGCATTCCAAAGTCGATGCGGGTCAATCTCTCAATCCATCGGTACCTGCACTAACACAAACATACCCTTCTCAAATCATTTTGAGAAACATCTTTTAATCAAAATCTAAAAACTAGTTAATATCATATTTCATAAACATTAAGAATGCACCAAGGTAAATTATCAAACTTAGGTTAAATTAACACTATTTATTTCTGCTATTCATGTACATTTATAATAAAATATCAATGTTTGTATAGAAAACTTGTTATTTTTATTTTTATACCTAATTTATTTTCATTTTTTATTGAATATTATCTAATAGTTTTCCTATTGTTTTTTTCATGTACCTTAACCCAAAATTAAAAATTACAAATTAGAAACACTAAACGCCTTGATATACTAATGCTTTCGGCTCTCTCTCTCTCGACGATCACTCACTCTCACTGTGAAAGCTCTCCCTTCTGCTCTCTTAGTGATGATGGAGCTCTCTCTCACTCTCCAAGTGAAAACTTGAGATCAACACTCTCTCTTGCTTCAAATCCTCTCCCTTGAACAAGAAATCAACTCTTATTCCTATTCTGATTAGAGAAAGTGCTCTCTCTCTCTCTCTCTCTCCTCCTTTTTGTTTATTAGAAATCTATTTTCATTTTCATTTTTCTCCTTTTTTTTCTAATCTTCATTTTCAGAAACCCATTTTCATTATTCTCTTTTCTCTAAATCATTTTTTAATCTTTGAGTTTCCAAAAATCTGTTTTCATTTCTCTATTTTTATAAAATGGGTTTTGATTTCTGCAAACTAAAAGTTTGTTTTGTTTTCTCTATATTTTAATAGCATTTTCGAATTTCAAATTTTTAGAAATCTATTTTTGCTTTTCTACTTTTCTAAAATTTATTTTAAATCTTTGATTTTCTAATTTCTAAAATATTTTTTAATTTTCTCTTTTTCTAAAATCAATTTTCTGATTTCTAATATCCAAAAATCTATTTTGATTTCCCTATTTTTCTAAAATTGTTTTCTAATTTCTGATTTCCAGATATCTGATTTCTTTAAACATAATTATGAGATTCTCTTAATTTGTGAAATCATTTTGGAAGATTTTATTTTCTGAAATTGTGTCAAATATTTTATCGAGCTTTTTAGTTCTAATTTTATTTAAGGCTCTAATTTTACACCTATATCATTCAAAAGTCTGATTTTATCCTTTTTTAAAAAAAAATTGATTTCTACCTCATTTTAAAAAAAATTATTTATGATTTTGATATAATCATAAAGTCATAAAATTTCAGTTGAGATTGATATAATCTCCTCATCACTATTTGATTCAACTCAAGGCCGTTCAAATGCAATGTTATAGGTTATTAAAGGGAGCATTAACATCCTCCTTCAAAGTTAGGTTGATACATCATTCATCCATTAAATAGATTGTTATAGGATCATTATATAGATACATCAGTGATCATCATATAGAATCAGTTAAGATCATCCTAGTTGCACTCAAATGCTATATGATATTATCAACACATTTAAGGTTCAAGCATCAAGAGTCAAAGTTTTCATTTGAAAGACAAAGGAAATTTTAGATAGTCAAAGCCATGAGCATTGTCAAAAGTCAAAGACAAGACATTAGAAAGAATTTTATTTGAGGGTCATTTGTTTCCTCATCATATATATTACTTTAAAAATGTAGTTAGCTATTTTAGTTCTTCATATTATGTGCATCATAACATTAGGGATAGTTAGGATCACTCTAACACACAAGGACGACTCTAGGTAATTTGTACTTGTCCATGAGGATAAGGAGGAAATTCTATTAGTGGATCGTTGCTAGATCACCAATTGAGAGCATGATTGGGTTAGATCAAAAGTTCATGTTTGGTTTAACTAACCCAACCAGTAAGTAATTTCTACTATGGGATTGACAAGGTGAGGAAAGACTCCAAGGGGATTTTTGATATATATTACCTTATATATAAGCTAAATCATACTTCCATGTATCTCATTTATATTCACTGAAATGAAAATTATTTGTTGTTTGACGAGGCGAGACCGCGAGGTCGTCAATTTCACACGGTCTCGTGTAAAAAATAATACCGAATTTACCAATTTTGGGAATTGAATAACAAATTGAGGGGTATAATGATAAATAAGGGTTGAATCCACAGGGAATTAAGGGTATAATGATCTTTTAGAAATTGATCAAATTGGATGATGAATTGAGGTGAGAAATTAGGAAAAATGATAGATTTAGAAAGATAACTCAAAGATCTATCCACGGAATCAAAAATCACTCGATTTGGATTAGTAATCGCGGAGAAATCAAAGAGCGAAGTGAGATGAAATTTTCGGAATCGCAAAGAACATAAATCGAAATTAACCACTAAATTAAGCTAAATTAAAGTCCTAAACTAAAAATTGATGATACATGACAATAGATTAGAGGGAAAATAAGTTTTCTAACCCGAGATAACGATAGAATCGATCCAATTGATCGCCGGATCGACGACTATTCATTCCGCGAATTCAAACGTGAACATCGGTGTTCAAGAGACAAATTCTTCTTGATCGATCGACGAAATCTCACTTTTAAACACTCCGTGGACGCGAAATCGAGTCTAGAAGCGATTACAAGTGAGAGATTCAAGAGAGGAAGGGTTTAGATGGGTCGATTAAGCGAAATCCTCCAAGAATATCTTACAAAAATCGAAGAACGCCTCATTTTATAGGCGAATTGGGTGTAACCGTTGATTTATTTTAATCAACGGTTACGATGACACGGTCCATCGTGGACCGTTTCGATTAAATTGCAACTGTCGGATCGCGATGGACGGTCCTGATGAAGCCTTTAAGAGATGCGTTATAAAACGCATTTAATCGCCGCCATTGGATCTTGATCCGACGCGTCAGATGCTTCCCCCGAGATTGAATCACGACCATTATAACTCCCGATTAAAGGCACGTGTGTGATCAAAGATCGGTGGTCCGTGCGTCCACGCGATCGACGCGCGGATTTCCGATGCGCCGCCGATCCGACGTCTGCTGTTTCTCCACGTGGCCTGCAATTAAAACAACTGTGTGGGACTTAGTCCCACACGAGAAAAATTAAGAGAGCGGGATGCGTTTATAAGGTGCGATGATTAGGTGAGTTTAATAATTTGTCTCCCGATAATCGGGAGACCTATGTATATTATTAAACTATATAAGGTAAATATAATTACAGCCCACGTGTCACCCTCGCGCCATGCAGGCGCTCGCGTGGGCTCGCGTGGCTTTACCACGTGGCCAAAGTGCCACGTCGCACCCACGTGGGACCCGCGCAAAAATCACCCCCCTTTTTATCATTTTTTATAATTATTTTAAACGTTTTAAATCGAAAATAAAATCGAAAAAATCCCTAAAAATTGTAAAAATCATAACTTTCAAAGTACAACTCCAAATTAATCCAAATTTCTTTCATTTGATCTGAAATTTAATTATCTATCATTCTAAAAAGTCAAATTATTTAAATAATAAGATATTTAATTCTTATTTCAAAAATACATTCATTTCTTTAAGATTTTAACTTTAGAAAATTAAATGAATGTTCATAAAAATGATTTCTCTCATTATTTAACTTTAAAAACCGCTTATAATCTCCATTAAAGATAGGTTATAAAATCTTTAATCTTCAATTCATCATAATTAACCCTAAATTAACGCATTTTGAGATTATAACATAAAATTGCATGGAATGATAGAAATGCACTCAAAGTATGATAACATGCACATAAATGGAATGTTTTATGCATTATTTTGCATTAATAATCATGTTTTATCATGTTAAGATTGCATTTTATCATTTTTATACTTGTGTGATGTTTATAATGAAGTTCTTGATCATATACAATAATCAAGTGAATTATGATGAAATGATAATATATGGAACACTAGTATGTAAACTTAGGTTCTAAACATTCTTATTCAATGGATATTCAAGAAAGACATCAAATCATCTGAAAATAAAATCACTACTTGATCTAAATCATATGATAAGTATGGCTAATCTTTTGGCCATTTGTGTGACGACACCAAGGATAGATAGTGTGTGCACTTTGGAGAAAGATTTCATTGAATTGATCTATATGGATCCTTGAATGGTATTATACTTAATTTTCAATTAAGTTGATTCATATCATATTTGTGTGTGTGGTCCTTTGATTTGAGACAAAAAAGACATTTTGTGGATGGATGATCCTATTTTGACAATGATTAGCCAATCCCTAGCTAGGGTGTCTTCAAAATATCATAGATTGGATATGATATTAAGTCTTCAAAGGTGATTTTATGATCAATATTGGATCCTCTCTCCTTGGTATAAAAATATATTAAATTAAGAAATAAGATGCAGTTAAATATTTAGCCAAGGCTGTGGAAATATTAGAGAATGTGTTCTTGATGATTTCCTCCATGCATTAGTATTAACTTGAGCGATTTATTAAGGTTTAACAATTGACTATAACCTAAGTCATTCATGAGTCTTGCACAAACAAATGATCATATATACACATTAATTTATGGCGAAAAGGTTCTATACAAGTGTTCTTATGTACTCCATATCTCATAGGGCATGTGATGTAGCTTGTCACTTAACAGGACTGCCAACTCGATCTATCGATTGGCTTAAAGTGATCCTTAATAAATTAATCTATATGGTGATATAGATAATTAATAAAGTATACAAATAAGCTTTATTAGGTCTATGCAATTATTAACTAGAGAGATATATGAACCTCTAGGGTCACACACATAAGGTCTATAGATATTAGTAGATCTAGACATAATTGTACTGATTTTTGTGAAAATTTCACAAATCAAATGTCTATAAATAAGGGGAGAATAATGTCTATAACATTCAACTTATACATACAATTATATGATTATTAACATAATTTAAGACATACAAAATTTCATTGTTATGCATGTTATCATACTTTGAGTGCATATTTATCATTCTATTGGAATTACATTATCAATCTCAAAAAGCATTATTTTAAGGGCTAATCCTAAATAAAGCAAGTTAAAATTCTAAAATACATTATCACCATTTACATTTGAGATTTAATTAGAGTTTTAAATGCAAAGAGTAAGCAAAAAATGAACACTTATCTATTTTTCTAGTTTTATTTTTCAAAGAAGATGAATATATTTTTGTGTTAAAAATTTATTCTCTCATTATTTCTCCAATTAAAATGATAGATTATTTAATTTTTGATCAAAACAAAAAAACATTGGATTTTAAAAGGAGTTGTATTTAAAATTTATAAAATTTCTAATTTCAAGAGATTTTTCTAGAATTTTTTGATTTTTTTGAATTTATTTTAATTTAAAAACATTTTAAAAGTAGGTTTTAAAGTTCGCGCTGATGTGATAGCTATCTTGCGACGTGCTTGCGTGTCATCACGTGAAAGCTTGTCCGTGTGCCACACGTGGCACATGTTATGAGAAATATAGTTAGTGCTTAAAGCCCTCAATGGGTTGATTTATTTAACTTATCGCTAGCCTATTTATACACACACCTTTTTTGTAATTTTTTTGATGTTGTACTATGTTTTCTTTCATTATTTTATGCAGGTGATATCACGCGATTAGAGATGTTGGATTAGAGAGAAGATGGAAATCTAATCTAGGTCGTTGATAATAATTTAAAGACGTGGGGTACGTGGAAATACCTTATTGGATGTCGATTTTCTTTATAAGCATCAATAGATCTTAGCTATCCATGGGGGGAGTTATAATGGCTCAGATTCAATGCGCTTGATGGACTCCTCCAACATATGTGGCGTGATTTGGACTATTCAACAAAGATCTGATGGACGTAAATCAGAAACAATTCTCCTTCACCCAAATACATGGCGCAATCCTAATGCTCTGATGAAGATTCGGCGATTTTGATTTAACCATAAAAATTCTCCTCTTTGAATTCTATCATGACAGTTGATCACATCAAGGAGAAAATCCGATGGTCACGCCCAATTTTGAAATGTAGTACACTGCGAATGGCTTACAAAAAATTTCTAGGATTGGAAAACCAACAAAACTATCCCCACATAATTCTTCAGCTAAAAGATTGAATAAAAGAATTGTAAACCATAGTACACTAGTAACCAAAGATGAAAAAGGAAAACCCGCAAAGAATAAAAAAATAAAGTAAATAAAAAGAAAAAGAGTTAAATTTTGTGCCTTCGCTCTATGATGGTCTATTTGTAAATGGAGGATTGGACAAATAGGATCATGTTTATATCCAATCTCATAAACTATCCTTCAAGTAAAAACCATAGCACCAAATGTCTTGGTGCGCAGCCAAATGGTGAAAACTAAGAACAAACTCTACATGATGTATCATGAACAAACGTAAATCTAATTATTAAATTAAGAAGATAAAGTAATGTGACTGAAATAAAATCTATTAAACCGAAGTGAATCCTAAACACAAAGAATTCATAGACATAAATGCTTATTGAAAATCTTCGAGGTGTAGAGGTGTGTAGCTAAAGTCACATGAAATATAAACCAAATCTTCTCAAGAAAGCATCAATATATGATCGGTAAATTTGTAAATGGAGACTGTAGTACACTGCAAATGGCTTACAAAAAATTTCTAGGATTGGAAAACCAACAAAACTATCCCCACATAATTCTTCAGCCAAAAGATTGAATAAAAGAATTGTAAACCATGGTACACTAGTAACTAAAGATGAAAAAGGAAAACCTGCAAAGAATAAACAAAGAAAGTAAATAAGAGGAAAAAGAGTTAAATTGTGTACCTTCGCTCTATGATGTTCTATTTGTAAATAGAGAATAGGACAAATACGATCATGTTTTATATCCAATCTCATAAAATATCCTTCAACTAAAAACCATAGCACCAAATGTCTTGGTGCGCAGCCAAATGGTGAAAAATAAGAACACAATCTACATGCCTTATCATGAATAAACTTAAATCTAATTATTACATTAAGAAGATAAAGTCAAGCGACTTAACTAAAAATCTATTAAACTGAAGTGAATCCCAATACAAAGAATTCGTAGACATAAATGCATAAAGAAAATCTTCGAGGTGTAGAGGTGTGTACTTGAAGTCACATGCAATATAAAGAAAATCCCCTCAAGAAAGCGTCAATAGATGATCCCTAAATTTGTAAAAGGAGACTATAGTGTACTTTGAATGGCCTAAAAGAAATGATTAAAATTGGAAAAACGACAAAACTATCCACACATAATTTTCTAGCTCAAAGATTGAATCAAAGAATTCTAAACCATAATACACTAGTAACTAAAGATGAAAAATGAGAATCTCAAAAGAATAAACACAGAAAATAAATAAATCTAAATAGAGTTAAAATTGTGTACCTTCACTCTATGATGTTCCAATTGTAAATAGAGGATAATACAAATACGATCACGTTTCATATCCCATTCTCTTAAAATATCCTTGATCTAAAGACCATTGTACCCAATGTCTTGGTGCATAGCCAAATGGTGAAAAATAAGAATAAACCTTACATGCTTTATCATGAAAAAAATATAAAGATAAAGTTTAAAAAATAAATTTAAGACACTGAAATAAATATCTATTAAATCAAAGTGAATCCTAAACACAGAATTCATAGACATAAATGCTTACTGGGAAATCTTCGAGGTGTAGAGGTGTGTACCTGAAGTCACATGAAATATAAACCAAATCTTCTCAAGAAAGCGTCATTATATGATCCGTAAATTTATAAAGGGAGACTGTAGTACACTACAAATGGCTTACAAAAAATTTCTAGGATTTGAAAACCAACAAAACTATCCCCACATAATTCTTCAACCAAAAGATTGAATAAAAGAATTGTAAACCATATACACTAGTAACTAAAGATGAAAAAGGAAAATCTGAAAGGAATAAATAAAGAAAATAAATAAATGGAAAACGAGTTATATTGTGTACCTTCGCTCTATGATGTTCTATTTGTAAATAGAGGATAGGACAAATACGATCATGTTTTTGACGAAGCGTTTTAGTGCGGTCGTTAAAACACACAAGCATCGGTCAAAAAAAATTTATAAAACCGAACTCACAGAGATAAAGATAGAAAATCAAGCAATGTGTAAGTATCGGGTCGATCTACAGAGAACAAGGTTGACTTTAATTGCAGAGTTGACTTGGTCAAACTTAGGTTTAAAAGAGGTTTTAAAGAAGTAAAAATAAGATGTGATGAATAGAAATGATATAAATAGACTAAATAAGAAATTTTAAGATTTGAATTCTCGGATTTGACAGAGAAAAGTGAAAAGTCAAAGTCAAAGCCTTGACTTTGACCAACAGTCGGAGTTCTATAAAATCAGAGAATTAAAAGCTGTCAGAAGATTACGAAAATTATATATTTAGAAACTAGAGAGAAAATGGAATTTATTGATATAAAATTGGTGATTTTTCGAGAAGAAATGGATTTATTATGAATTATTGAAAATCAAAGATCAGAAAATCCCCGAAATGAACACCTCAAAGGAAATCTTTAAATTGACTGGTCAAATGATATCCAAATATTAAAATTTATATATCAATGGAAAGATACAGAACATCATACTAACTCACTACTACCACGTGATAATCGATCGAATGTCACTACTAACTCAATTGCCGTAAGAATGGGACTTCAATTCACGTGGATTGAAGTGAATTTGCTCGATTTCTTCCTCACGGACGTTCAGAATTCAAGGGGAAAATTCAATGAAAATCAAGAGGAAATTCGCGATCAATCCCGCTCCAATTGCTTTGCAATTGAGTCTAAACGCGGTGAAATCACGAAGAACTTAAGATTTTGCTCCAAATTCGCTTAATTGCTTCACGAATCAATTAAAAGTTGAAGAATAAGGAGGGGATACATCGATTTTTAAAGGGAATTTTCACCTGAAAATTGTGGCCGTTTGATCCGGTGGAAGTGATGGCCATGATCGCACGACGATCGTGGCCCATCACTTAGAGGTAATCGTGGCACGATCGCACCAAGAGTGAGCCACGATCGCGGTTCAATTGCGCCATGATCGCGTGGCAATCGAACCGCGATCGCGTAGAAATCTTCGACGACAAACGCCAGCCATCCAATCTGCTTTAGATTAACTAGACGATCGTGATCGCACGTGGAAGCTAAGCCATGATCGTGAGGAACCATTTCGTCCTCATCGAGCGTCCACCGTCTGATGGCGATCGCCGCATCAAGGTGAGTCGAAATGCGTCGCGTGTCCTCCTCTGATGCGTCATGATCGCGATTAGTTACGATCGTCCAATGGTGATCGTGATCATGTCCCATGAAGATCGCATGGTCCGATGAATATATGTGGTGAATTTTCAAAGTCGTGCGTCCGATGAAGTTCGAACGCTCCTGAAGCGTCCACGTGTCGCCAGGTAAGTCGCTGATCGCACCCACTTACTCCTTATTTTGAGCACGTGCTCGTGATGGAGATCGGGTGGACTCCGGTCCACTCGATCGACGCGCCTTGCTTGATGTGATTTGCATCCAATGCATGCAACGCGTCCACGTCACCTGCATTTCAAATCAACACGGAACATAGTCCCACACGGAGAAAAACATTGCAATTTGTGCGTATAAAATGTAGAGGGCCGGTAAGCGTTTGCGTTACCGCCCCAATAATCTTACCAGGGCCCACTAACCCGTGGGCCCTTCACCTGTTGACCCCCCTGCCACGTGGCGCCCCACACGGGCGTCTGCGTGGTCTTTCTGCCACGTGTCCGCGCCACCAGCGCCTCACGTGGGCCATGCGCGGCCCTGCCACGTGGCCTTAGTGCCACGTCGCATCCGCACTGGTCCCACGCGCCACGTCAGCTCCGCGCGCCATGTCAGCGTCTGTGCCACATCATCCGCGGGGTCTGTGGAATAAAAAAACCCCCCTTTTTGGCGATTTTAAATAAGAAAACTTAATAAAAGTTAATTTAAAAATTAGATAAAAATCAGAAAAGGGCATAAACTTCAGAAATTCATAACTTTAAATATACAACTCCTTTTTAATCCAAATTTTCTCCATTGGATCTCAATTTCTTTTCTTTTTAATATTATGCCATTAAAAATATAATTAAGAAGAAGAACATGGGATGAATTAAAAATAACCTAAAAGCATTCATTGAGATCTCTCTCTTTTAATCATCCAATACATTCATTCTTAGAATTAACCTTTAAAATCATTCACTAAAGTCAAGATACATCAGGGAAAGTATATAATTCATGTCAATTTAATCTTTCAAGTAGATTCATCATCAATCAAGCATATAATTATCCCTAATTTATGCATAAATATGAACTTTAGTGTAATGGCGTACCGATGGAGAAAATTCATGAAAATTAAGATAACATACATCATATTCACATAAAATAAGCATGAATATAAGTTAATTAGGATAAGAAATTAAGTTATAAATGCATGTTATCAGTTTTATATCCAATCTCATAAAATATCGTTCAACTAAAAACAATAGCACCAAATGTCTTGGTGCGCAGCCAAATGGTGAAAACTAAGAATAAAATCTACATGATTTATCATGAAAAAAGATAAATCTAAATATTAAATTAAGAAAATAAAGTCAAGAGACTGAAATAAGAATCTATTAAACCAAAGTGAATCCCAATACAAAGAATTCGTAGACATAAATGCATATTGAAAATCTTCGAGGTGTAGAGGTGTGTACCTGAAGTCACATGAAATATAAAGCAAATCCCTTGAAGAAAGCATCAATATATGATCCATAAATTTGTAAACGGAGACTATAGTACAATTCCAGTGGCCTACAAGTAATTTCTTGGATTGAAAAACAAACAAAACTATCCACACATAATTTTCTCGCTAAAAGATTGAATAAAAATTTTTAAACCATAATAGAATAGTAACTAAACATGAAAAATGAGAATCCTCAAAGAATAAACAAAGAAAATAAATACAACTAAATAGAGTTCAAATTGTGTACTGTCACTCTATGATGGTCTATTTGAAAATAGAGGATAAGACAAATATAATCATGTTTCATATCGCAATCTCATAAAATGTCCTTCAACCAAAGACCATTGCACCAAATGTCTTGGTGCATAGCCAAATGGTGAAAAATAAGAATAAAACCTACATGCTTTATCATGAAAAAACATAAATCTAAATATTAAGTTTAGAAAATAAAGTCAAGACATTGAAACAAATATCTATTAAACAAAAGTGAATCCCAAACACAAAGAATTTGTAAACATAAATGTTTAAAGAAAATCTTGGAGGTGTAGAGATGTGTATTTGAAGTCCCAAGCAATATCAACCAAATCCCCTCAAAAAGGCATCAATATATCATCCATAGTTTTGTAAATGGAGACTATAGTAGAATTTAAATAGCATAATAAAAATATCTAGGATTATAAAATGAACAAAACTTACCACACATGCTTTTCTAGCTTAAAGGTTAAATAAAAAGAATCATAAACCAAAATAAAATAATAAGTACACATGAAAAATGAAAATGTGAAAAGAATAAAATAAAGAAAATAATAAAAAGTAGGTAGAGTTGAAACTGCAAACCTGGCTTTTATTAAAACGAAGTGAATCCTAAATACAAAGAACTCCTAGACATAAATGCTGAAACAATCTCATGAAGGTGGAGACTATAGTACAATTTAAATGGCATACAAGAAATTTCTAGGATTGGAAAATGAAAAAAACTTACCACAAATAATTTTCTACATAGAAGACTAAATAAAAATAATTGTAAATGAAAATACACCAGTAACTACACCAAAAATGAAAATATAAAAATGTTTAAGAAAGAAATTAAAAAAAGTATATAGATATGGAAATGTGTACCTTCATTTTATGGAGTTTTTTTGTAAAATGAAGATGACACTAATCCGATCAAATTTCATATCCCAATCTCTTAAAATATCATTTAGGTGAAGACCATTGCACTCCTCGTCTTGTTGCATAATTAAATTATTAAAACTAAAACATATAACTATATAATTTATGAACAAAAAATAAAACTCTAAACGTTAAGTTTAGAAAATAAACTCAAGACACTGAAACAAAATATCTATAAGAGCAAAGTGAATCATAAACACCAATAATTGAATGCCATAAATGTTGATAAAAATCTTGAAAGCATAGAGACGTGTATCTCAAGTCCCCTCAGGAAAGCCCAATATATAATTCATAGTTTTGTAAATAGAGACTATAGTACAATTGAAATGGCATACAAGAAATTTCTTGGATTGGAAAATGCACAAAACTTACCACCTAGAATTTCTAGCAAAGAGATTAAATATAAAGAGTTATAAATCAAAATATACACATAAGTAAACCAAAAATTAAAATATACCACAATGTAAAAAATAAAATAAACCAAACTATGTAGATATGGACTTGTGTACCTTTGTTCTATGGAATTTTTTTGTGAATAGAAGATGACTTAAATCAGATAACGTTTCATATCCCAATCTCACAAAGTATCATTTAGGTCAAGACCATTGGATAGATGGTCTTATTGCATAGTTTAACAATTAAAAATAAAAATCAAATCTACAAAATTGTCCACAAAAAAAATATAAACGTTAAGTTAAGAAAATAAAGTCAAGACTCTCAACTAAATATTTATCAAACCAAAGTGAATCCTACATACAAAGAATTTGTAGATATAAAAGCTTTAAGTAAATCTTTGGAGGTCTAGAAATGTGTACCTGAAGTCCCACGCAATATAACGCAAATCTCCCCAAGAAGCATCAATATATGCTCCATTGATTTGTAAATGGAGACTATAGTACAATTCAAATGGCGTAGTAGAAATTTCTAAGATTGGAAAATGAACAAAAATCACCACACATAATGTTTCAGCTTAAAGATTAAATTTAAAGAATTGTAAATCTAAATACGCTAGTAAGTAAACATAAAAATGAAAATCTGCAACGAATAAAAGAAAGAAAATCAACAAAAGTAAATAGAGTTAAAACTACAAACTTTCCTTTTAGGAAATTTTATTTGTAAATAGAAGAAGATACTAATCCGATCATGTTTCATATTTATTAATCAACACACATAAATATATATCTATTAATCAATATTTACTCCTTAACACAGAATTCATAGAAAAACTGTTATATAAAAATCTTGGAGGTCTACAGATGTTTACCTCAAGTCCATCGGAATATCAAGCAAATCCCTTCAAAAAGGCAACCAAATATGATCCATAGTTTTGTAAATGAAGACTATAGTATCATTTAAATGGCGTTAAAATATTGTACTTTCACTCTATGATGTTCTATTTAAAAGTAGAGCATAAGACAAATATGATCCTGTTTAGTATCCCAATGTCATAAAATAAATTTGAGCGAAAGACCACAGCACCCAATCTCTATGTCCAAAGCCAATTGGTTAAAAAAAACAAAAGAAATCTACATAATTTAAGCATAAAGAACCAAAATCTAAACATTAAGTTTTGAAATTAAAGTCAAGACTCTTAAGAAAATATTTATTAATTATAACTTAATCCTTAACACAAAGAATTCGTAAATATAAATGTTATAAGAAAATCTTGGAGGTGTAGAGATCCGTACCTGAAGTAATGGAGAATCATTTCAACACAAAGACACAAGGGTTCCAAGTGAGCCTAGGTATGATCTAAGGAAGAGAACCAATTCCAAGGAACAACAAAATAGTATGCTTCTCCTCATTCAAAAATTTGAGAAATGATCTATTCATGAAATGAATGAAGAAAACCTCTCTAAGAAAAGAGAAGAGAGAGTATATCCAAGGGGACTTAGGTTCCCTCATTTTCCACTTCATTTCTGATCTAATGTTGACTTGGTCATATGAAGTTAAACCCTAGTCCATAGAACACTTAGAATTCCATATTTGGACCAAGTCAACCATCCTTTTACCTTGATATAGGTTCCTTATCAATCAAACTCCACTCACTATATCATAGGTAACTTTGTGTAAAGAAATGATCTCAAAGTCAAGAGGAAACATCTTTGTTTTAAATTCCCTTAGTTCTTTGATCAACCACCTTTAGTTAGAAGCATAGGAGAGATCTACATTTCAGTAACCTGTCGAATTGTATATCATTGGGTTCTACATGAAGTCAAAGCCTATCCATGAATAACATCAAAGTCAAGGCCTGGTCAAAGGAATTATGATGACAACTAAGCATGGAGGAAGTTACAATCAAGGGGTAAAGCCACAAATTCAGTCCATAATTATTCCCTCAATGAAGCAAGACCTCCACAGCTTTGAAGACTATGAAGACTTGGTCTGATTTCTATCAACCGATCAAGTAACTACCTTCATAACCACCACAATCGACAAAGATTCTCATGAGATCAAAGAGATTCCACGTCTCATATTTCTACTAATTTTAGAGCATTGAAGAGACATGAAGCAATCCACGAAAAGATGTTGTAACTACCAATAACTGCATATTCTATCTTCGGTGCATCTCTTCACTCTTAAATTATCTCTTCTCTTCACCCTGTAAAAAGGATTATTTTGAGACAATGACGGATGTTTTTTTGAATGAAATTGTTTTCCTTAGTTGGAGAATTTTCTGTATTCTTTGTGTGTTCCATTTCCTCTCCCTTCTCTCACAAATCAGAGTTCTATCTCCCTCCTCTACTCTTTCCCCTCACTGTCCCTTTCATCCATCTCAAAGTAAAGAATCAATTCGAGGATAATTCAGATCATTTAGTGAGTCCAAGGACATTGACTTCACGTCTAACCCAAGCTACTCATCCTCTAAACTACTATAGTGATTAAGAATTCGAATCCTAGATCAATAAGTCCAACTTAGATTAATTTATGATATCGATTCTCAATATCTTAACTAATATCCGAATTGATATTGCGATAAATCCCAATCCATAATGATATCCTTTCTAGATCTTCTTGCATATTGTAGGATTGATTTAGATTTTAACCTCTTTATCAATTCATTATATACTTCCATCACTTATCATTCTTAATCATCTCATTGCCAATCATCATCATATGAACTTTTTCTCGAATCATCCTACATCATGAAGTCCAACGCAATATTAAGAAAATCCCTTCATGAAAGCATCAATATGTCATCTATAGTTTTGTAAATGGAGACTATAGTACCATTTAAATGGCATACAAGAAATTTCTAGGATTGGAAAATATACATAACTTACCACACTTAGTTTTCTAGCTACAAGATTAATTAAAAAGAATTGAAACCCAAAATACACTACTAAGTACACATCAAAAATGAAAATCTACAAATAATATAGAAAGAAAACAAATAAAAGTAAATAGAGTTAAAATTGTGTACCTTCGCTCTATGATGTTCTATTTGTAAATAGAGCATAAGTAAAATACGATCACGTTTAATATTCCAGGCTCAAGATATATCCTTGAGCTAAAGACCATTGCACCTAATTCGTCTTGGTGCAAAGACAATTGGTTAAAAATAAAAAAGAAAATCTAAATAAATTTTTTAAAAAAAGAAAAATTAAAATTTAAAGTTCAAAAATTATAGTTAAGACACATAAATAAATAGCAATGAACTATAATTTAATCCTTAACAAAGAACTTGTAGAGGTAAATGTTAAAAAGATTCTTGGTGGTGTAGATATGTGTACATGAAGTCCAACGCAATATCCCGAAAATCCCCTCAAGAAAGCGTTAATATATGATCCATAGTTTTCTAAATGGAGACTATAGTACAATTTAAATGGCATTCAAGAGATTTCTAGCATTGGAAAATGAACATAGGTTACCACATAGTTTTCTAGCTAAAAGATTAAATAAGAGGAGTTGTAAACCAAAATAGACTACTTGGTACACATCAAAAATGAAAATCTACAAAGTATATAGAAAGAAAAAAATAAAAAAAGTAAATAGAATTTAAATTGTGTACCTTTGCTCTATGATGTCCTATTGGTAAATAGAGCACAAGACAAATACGGTTACGTTTTATATCCTAATCTCATAAAATATCCTTGAGTTAAAGACCACTGTACCCAATGTCTTGGTGCACAACCAATTGGTTACAAAAGAAAAATCTACATGGCCGATTAAGAAAGAACCAAAATCTATATGTTAAGTTCAGAAATTAAAGTTGAAACACATAAGTAAATATGTATTAATAAAACTTTAATTCTTAACACAAAGAATTTGTAGACCTAAATCTTAAAAGAAAATCTTGAAGGTTTAGAGATGCGTACCTGAAGCCCAACGCAATATTAGGCAAATCCAAGAATGGCATACAAGAAATTTGTAGAATTTGAAAATGAACATAACTTACCACACATGGTTTTCACCCTAAAAGATTTACTAAAAATAATTTGAAACAATCTACACTACCAAGTACACATTAAAACAAAAATCTACAAATAATAAAGAAAGAAAACAAATAAATTTAAATAAGGGTCAAATTGTGTACCTTTGCTCTATGATGTTCTATTTGTAAATGGACCATAAGACAATTACGATCAGGTGAAATATCCCAATATCATAAAGTATCCTTGAGCTAAAGACCATTGCACCTGGTGTCTTGATTCATAGCCAAATCGTTTAAAATAAGAAGAAAATTTAATTAATTTATCAAGAAAAGTCAAAAATCTAAGTATGAAATTTAGAAAAAAATAAATTTAAGACACTGAAGTAAATATCTATTAAACAAAATTTAATCCTAAACACAAAGAATTTGCTGACATAAATGTTGAAAGAAAATCTTGGAGGTGTAGAGATGTGTACCTGAAGTCCCAAGCAATATGAACCAAATCCCTTGACGAAAGCATTAGTGTATAATCTGTAGTTTTGTAAATCAAGAATAAAGTACAATTCAAATGGCATAGAAAAAATTTCTAGGATTGAAAAATAAAGATAACTTACCACACATAGTTTTCTAGCTAAAAGATTAAATAAAAAGAGTTGCGCTGGACCGTGAGGGTCTGACGACGCCAAGCGGGGCGATAGGCGAATGGCCGGGCGCCTCGCGGCACGTCGTGTGCGATGCACAATCCACAAAAGCCAGCCCATTCTCATTTCGCGATGTGCAATCCAGCAGGAGTAAACCATAATACACTACTAAGTACACATCAAAAATGAAAATGTACAAAGAATATAGAAAAAAACAAATAATAGTACATAGAGTATAAATTTTCTACCTTCACTCTATGATGTTCTATTTGTAAATAGAGCATAAGATAAATAGGATCACGCTTCATATCCCAATCTCATAAATATCTTTGAGCAAAACACCATTGCACCGAACGTTTTAATGCAAAGAAAATTAGTTAAAAAAATGAAAATTTAAAAAAATTAATAAGAAAAAACCAAAATCTAAATATTAAGTTTAGAAATTAAAGTCATAACACAAAAATAAACATCTATTAATGAAAATTTAATACTTAACACAAAGAATTCGTAGACACAAGTTTTAAAAGAAAATCTTGGAGGTTTGAGATTTGTATATGAAGTCCAACGCAATATCAAGCAAAGCCCTTCAAGAAAGCATCCATATATGATCAATATTTTAGTTAAGGGAGACTATAGTACAATTTACATCACATATAGGAAATTTCTAGGATTGGAAAATGGACATAACTTACCACACATAGTTTCTAGCTAAAAGATTAAATAAAATGAATTGCAAAAAAAAATACACTACTAAGTACACATTAAAAATGAAAATCTAAAAAGAATGAAGAAAGAAAACAAATAAAAGTAAAAAGAGTTAAAATTGTGTACGTTTGCTCTATGATGTTTCATTTGTAAATAAGTGATAAGACAAATACAATTACGTTTCATATCCCACTCTCATAAAATATCTTTGAGCTAAAGACCATTGCACCCAATGTCTTGGTGCAACAACCATTGGTTAAAAAACAAAAAGAAAATCTAAAAAATTTATTAAGAAAGAACCAAAATCTAAATATTACGTTCAGAAATTCAAGTCAAGACACATAACTAAATATCAATTAATTAAAATTTAATCCTTAACCAAAATAATTGGTAGACATAAATGTTCAAAGTAAATCTCGGAGGTGTAGACAGGCGTACCTGAAGTCCAACACAATATTAGGCAAATCCTCTCATGAAAGCGTAAATATATGATCCATAGTCTTGTAAATGGAGACTATAGTACGATTTAAATGCGATACAAAAAATATCTAGGGTTGGAAAATGTACAGAGTTTACCACACAAAGATTTATAGCAAATGGATTAAATAAAGAGAATTTTAAACCAAAATACGCTACAAGGAACATAAAAAAATGAAAATCAACAAAGAATATATAAAGAAAACAATCAAAAGTAAATAATGGTCAAATTGTGTATCTTCACTCTATATTGATGTATTTGTAAATGGATCATAAGACAAATACGATTAGGTTAAATATCCCAATATTATAAAGTATCCTTTAGATAAAGACCATTGCTCTCAAGGTCTTGGTTCATTGCCAAATGATTTAAAATAAGAAAAATAATACTTAATTTATGAAGAAAAGACAAAAATCTAAATATCAAATTTAGAAAATAAATTTAAGACAGTAAATTAAATATGTATTAAATTAAACTGAATCATAAACACAAAGAATTCCTAGACATAAATGATGAAATAAAATCTTGAAGGTGTAGACATGTGTACCTGAAGTCCCATGAAATATCAAGAAGATCCCCAAAAGAAAGCGTCAATGTATGATCCATAATTTTGTAAATAGAGACTATGGTACAATTCAAATGGCATAAAAAACACTTCTAGGATTGAAAAATGAATATAACTTACCACACAACTTTCTAGCTAAAAGATTAAATAAAAAGCGTTGTAAACCAAAATACACTACTAAGTACACATCAAGAATGAAAATGTAAAAAGAATGAAGAAAGAAAACAAATGAAAGTAAATAGAGTATAAATTGTGTATCTTTGCTCTATGATGTTCTATTTGTAAATATAACATAAGCCAAATATGATGACGTTTCATATCCCAATCTCAAAAAATATCCTTGAGCAAAACACCGTCGCACCGAGTGTCTTGTGCATAGCCAGTTAGTTAAAAAAATAAAAAGAAAATCCACATAATTGAATAAGTAGGAAAAAAATCAAATTATTAAGTTCAGAAATTAAAATCAAGACATAGAAATAAATATCTATTAATTAAAATTTAATCCTTATCACAAAGAATTCATAGACATAAATGTTTATAGAAAATCTTGGAGGTGTAGAGATGTGTACCTGAAGTCCATCGCAATATCAAGAAAATACCCTCAAGAAGCCGTCCATATCTGATCCATAGTTTTGTAAATGGAGACTATAGTACCATTTAAATGGCCAACAAGAAATTTGTAGGATTGAAAAATGAACATAACTTACCACACATACTTTTCTATCTAAAAGACTAAATAAGAGAGGTTGTAAACCAAAGTACACTACTAAGTACACATAAAAAATGAAAATCTACAAAGAATATAGAAAGAAAATAAATAAAAGTAACTAGAGTTTAAATTTTGTACATTTGCTCTTTGATGTTCTGTTTGTAAATAGAGCATAAGACAAATGAGATCACGTTTAATATCCCAATCTTATAAGATACCCTTGAGCTAAAGGCCATTGCACCCAATGTCTTGGTGCAAATTTATTTGTATAAAAAGAAAAAAAGAAAATCTACATAATTTTTTAAGAAAGAGCCAAAATCTAAATATTAAGTTCAAAAATTAAAGTCAAGACACAAGTAAATATCTATTAATTAAAAATTAATCCTAAATACAAAGAACTCCGAGTCAAAACTGTTAAAAGAAAATCTTGGAGATGTAGAGATGCATACCTGAAGTCCAACACTATATTACTCAATTCCTCTCACGAAAGCGTGATTATATGGTCCATAGTTTTGTAAATGGAGACTATAGTACAATCCAAGTGGCATACAAGAAATTTCTTGAATTGGAAAATGAACATAACTTATCACACATAGTTTTCTAGCTAAAAGATTAAATGAAATGAATTTGAAATCAAAATACACTACTCAGTACACATCAAAAAAGAAGATGTACAAAGAATAAAGTAAGAAAACAAATAAAAGTAAATAAAGGTCAAATTGTGTTTCTTTGCTCTATGATGCTCTATTTGTAAATGGACCATAAGACAAATACAATCAGGTTAAATATCCTAATATAATTAAGTATCCTTCAGCTAAAGAGCATTGCACCCAATGTCTTGGTTTATAGCCAAATGGTTTAAAATAAGAAGAAAATTCCTTAATCTATCAAGAATAGGCAAAAATGAAAATATGAAATTTACCAAAATCTATTAAGAAAGAACCAAAATCTAAATATTAAGTTTTGAAATTAAAGTCAAGACACATAAGTAAATATCTATTAATTAAAATTTAATCCTTAACACAAAGAGTTCGTAGACACAAATGTTAAAAGAAAATCTTGGAGGTGTAGAGTTGCGTACCTTAAGTCCAATGCAATATTGTGCAATTCCTCTCACGAAAGCATGAATATATGGTCCATATATGGTCACGAAAGCAAAAATAGAGACTATAGTACAATCCAATTGTCATACAAGAAATTTCTTGAATTGGAAAATGAACATTAGTTACCACACATAGTTTTCTGGCTAAAAGATTAAATGAAAAGAATTTGAAACCAAAATACACTACTAAGTACACATAAAAAAGAAAAATCTACAAAGAATAAAGAAACAAAACAAATAAAAGTAAATAAAGGTCAAATTATGTACCTTCTCTCTATGATGTTCTATTTGTAATTGGACCATAAGACAAATACAATCAAGAGAAATATTTCAATATCATAAAGTATCCTTTAGTTAAAGACCATTGTACCAACTGTCTTGGCTCATTGTCAAATGATTTCAAATAAGAAGGAAATTTACTTAATTTATCAAGAAAAGAGAAAAATTTATACATAAAATTTAGAAAAATAAATTTAAGACATTGAAGTAAATATCTATAAAACCAATATGAATCCTAAACCATAAGAGATGGAAGACATAAATGTTGACATAAAATCTTGGAGGTGTAGAGATGTGTACTTGAAGTCCCGCAATATCAAGAAAATCCCCTCAACAAAGCCTCCATATATGATCCCTAATTTTGTAAATCGAGACTTTAATATTATTCAAATGGCATACAAAAAAATTCTAGGATAGGAAAAGGAACATAACTTAACTAACATAGTTTTATAACTTGAAGATTAAATAAAAAGAAGTTGCAAACCAAAATACACAACTAAGTACACAACAAAAATGAAAGTGTACGAAGAATAAAGAAAGAAAACAAATAAAAGTAAATAGAGTTAAAATTGTGTACCTTTGCTTTGTGATGTTCTATTTGTAAATAGAGGATAAGACAAATACAATCACGCTTCAGATCCCACTCTCATAAAATATCCTTGAGCTAATGACTATTGCACCCAATGTCTTGGTGCATAGCCAAATTGTTTAAATAAAAAAAGACTACACAGTTGATTAAGGAAAAACAAAATCTAAGAATTAAGTTTAGAAAATAAAGTCATGACACGCAAACAAATATCTATTAAAGAAAATTGAATTCTTAATAGAAAGAATTCGTAGATATAAATGTTAAAATAATATCTTGGAGGTGTAGAGATGTTTATCTGAGGTACAACACAATATTAAGCAAATCCCCTCACGAAAGCATTGATATATGATCCATAGTTTTGTAAATGGCGACTATAGTACAATTGAAATGGCATACAATAAATTTCTAAAATTTGAAAATGAACTTAACTTACCGCACATAATTTTCTAGCTAAAAGACTTAATAAAAAGAATTGTAAACCAAAAAAACACTACTAAGAACACACCAAAAATGAAAATCTACAAACAATATCGAATGAAAACAAATAAAGGTAAATAGAGTATAATCTGTGTAGCGTCGCTCTATGATGTTCTATTTGTAAATAGAGCATAAGCCAAATTTGATCACATTTTATATCCCAATCTCATTAAATATTCTTGAGCAAAACACAATTGCACCCAATGTTCTGGTGCAAAGCCAATTAGTTAAAACATAAAAAGAAAATCTACATAATTAATAAGCAAGAACAAAAAACAAAATATTAAGTTCAAAAATTAAAGTCAAGACACAAAATTTAATAGATATTAATCAAATTTTAATCCTTAACACAAAGAATTCGTGGATATTAATGTTCAAAAAAAATCTTGGAGGTCTAGAGATGTGTACCTGTAGTCCATCGCAATATCAAGCAAATCCCCTCAAGAAAGCATCCATATATGATCCATAGTTTTGTACAGGGAGACTATAGTACAATTTACATGGCATACAAGAAATTTCTAGGATTGAAAATAAAACATAACTTACCACTCATAGTTTTCTAGGTAAAAGATTATATAAAAAGAGTTGCAAACCAAAATACATTACTAAGTACACAACAAAAATGAAAGTGTACCAAGAATAAAGAAACAAGAAAAATAAAATAAAATAGACTTAAAATTGTGTACCTTCCCTCTATGATGTTCTATTTGTAAAATAGAGATTAAGACAAATACAGTCACGCTTCAGATCCCAATCTCATAAAAGATCCTTGAGCTAAAGATTATTGCACCCAATGTCTCGGTGCAAAGCCAAATGGTTTAAATTAAAAGAAGACTACATAGTTTATTAAGGAAAAACAAAATCTAAGTATTAAGTTTTGAAAATTAACTCATGAAACTCAAATAAATATCTCTTAAAGAAAATTGAATTCTTAATAGAAAAAATTCGTAGATATAAATGTTAACAGAATATCTTCGAGGTGTAGATATGTGTATCTGAAGTCCAACACAATATTAAGCAAATCCACTCACCAAAGCATGAATATATGATCCATAGTTTTGTAAATGGTGACTATAGTACAATTGAAATGGCATACAAGAAATTTCTAAAATTGGAAAATCAACATAACTTACCACACATAATTTTCTATCTAAAATATTTAATAAAAATAATTGTAAACTAAAAAGTAGTACTAAGTACACATAAAAAATGAAAATATACAAAGAACGTAGAAGGAAAACAAATAAAGGTAAATAGAGTATAAACTATGTACTGTCGCTCTATGATGTTCTATTTGTAAATGGAGCATAAGCCAAATTTGATCATGTTTTATATCCCAATCTCATTAAATATTCTTGAGCAAAACACAATTGCACCCAATGTTCTGGTGCAAAGCCAATTAGTTAAAACATAAAAAGAAAATCTACATAATTAATAAGAAAGAACAACAATCAAAATACTAAGTTTATAAATTATAGTAAAGACACAAAATTAAATATATACTAATCAAATTTTAATCCTTAACACAAAGAATTCGTGCATATAAATGTTCAAAAAAAATCTTGGAGGTCTAGAGATGTGTACCTGTAGTCCATCGCAATATCAAGCAAATCCCCTCAAGAAAGCATCCATATATGATCCATAGTTTTGTACAGGGAGACTATAGTACAATTTACATGGCATACAAGAAATTTCTAGGATTGGAAATAAAACATAACTTACCACTCATAGTTTTCTAGGTAAAAGATTATATAAAAAGAGTTGCAAACCAAAATACATTACTAAGTACACAACAAAAATGAAAGTGTACCAAGCATAAAGAAACAAGAAAAATAAAATAAAATAGACTTAAAATTGTGTACCTTCCCTCTATGATGTTCTATTTGTAAAATAGAGATTAAGACAAATACGGTCACGCTTCAGATCCCAATCTCATAAAAGATCCTTGAGCTAAAGATTATTGCACCCAATGTCTCGGTGCAAAGCCAAATGGTTTAAATTAAAAGAAGACTACATAGTTTATTAAGGAAAAACAAAATCTAAGTATTAAGTTTTGAAAATTAACTCATGACACTCAAATAAATATCTCTTAAAGAAAATTGAATTCTTAATAGAAAAAATTCGTAGATATAAATGTTAACAGAATATCTTCGAGGTGTAGATATGTGTATCTGAAGTCCAACACAATATTAAGCAAATCCACTCACCAAAGCATGAATATATGATCCATAGTTTTGTAAATGGTGACTATAGTACAATTGAAATGGCATACAAGAAATTTCTAAAATTGGAAAATCAACATAACTTACCACACATAATTTTCTATCTAAAATATTTAATAAAAATAATTGTAAACTAAAAAGTAGTACTAAGTACACATAAAAAATGAAAATATACAAAGAACGTAGAAGGAAACAAATAAAGGTAAATAGAGTATAAACTATGTACTGTCGCTCTATGATGTTCTATTTGTAAATGGAGCATAAGCCAAATTTGATCATGTTTTATATCCCAATCTCATTAAATATTCTTGAGCAAAACACAATTGCACCCAATGTTCTGGTGCAAAGCCAATTAGTTAAAACATAAAAAGAAAATCTACATAATTAATAAGAAAGAACAACAATCAAAATACTAAGTTTATAAATTATAGTAAAGACACAAAATTAAATATATACTAATCAAATTTTAATCCTTAACACAAAGAATTCGTGCATATAAATGTTCAAAAAAAATCTTGGAGGTCTAGAGATGTGTACCTGTAGTCCATCGCAATATCAAGCAAATCCCCTCAAGAAAGCATCCATATATGATCCATAGTTTTGTACAGGGAGACTATAGTACAATTTACATGGCATACAAGAAATTTCTAGGATTGGAAATAAAACATAACTTACCACACAAAGTTTTCTAGGTAAAAGATTATATAAAAAGAGTTGCAAACCAAAATACACTACTAAGTACACAACAAAAATGAAAGTGTACCAAGAATAAAGAAACAAGACAAATAAAATAAAATAGACTTAAAATTGTGTACCTTCCCTCTATGAATTTCTATTTGTAAAATAGAGATTAAGACAAATACGGTCACGCTTCAGATCCCAATCTCATAAAAGATCCTTGAGCTAAAGATTATTGCACCCAATGTCTCGGTGCAAAGCCAAATGGTTTAAATTAAAAGAAGACTACATAGTTTATTAAGGAAAAACAAAATCTAAGTATTAAGTTTTGAAAATTAACTCATGACACTCAAATAAATATCTCTTAAAGAAAATTGAATTCTTAATAGAAAAAATTCGTAGATATAAATGTTAACAGAATATCTTCGAGGTGTAGATATGTGTATCTGAAGTCCAACACAATATTAAGCAAATCCACTCACCAAAGCATGAATATATGATCCACAGTTTTGTAAATGGTGACTATAGTACAATTGAAATGGCATACAAGAAATTTCTAAAATTGGAAAATCAACTTAACTTACCACACATAATTTTCTATCTAAAATATTTAATAAAAATAATTGTAAACTAAAAAGTAGTACTAAGTACACATAAAAAATGAAAATATACAAAGAACGTAGAAGGAAAACAAATAAAGGTAAATAGAGTATAAACTATGTACTGTCGCTCTATGATGTTCTATTTGTAAATGGAGCATAAGCCAAATTTGATCATGTTTTATATCCCAATCTCATTAAATATTCTTGAGCAAAACACAATTGCACCCAATGTTCTGGTGCAAAGCCAATTAGTTAAAACATAAAAAGAAAATCTACATAATTAATAAGAAAGAACAACAATCAAAATACTAAGTTTATAAATTATAGTAAAGACACAAAATTAAATATATACTAATCAAATTTTAATCCTTAACACAAAGAATTCGTGCATATAAATGTTCAAAAAAAATCTTGGAGGTGTAGAGATGTGTACCTGTAGTCCATCGCAATATCAAGAAAATCCCCTCAAGAAAGCATCCATATATGATCCATAGTTTTGTACAGGGAGACTATAGTACAATTTACATGGCATACAAGAAATTTCTAGGATTGGAAATAAAACATAACTTACCACACAAAGTTTTCTAGGTAAAAGATTATATAAAAAGAGTTGCAAACCAAAATACACTACTAAGTACACAAAAAAAATGAAAGTGTACCAAGAATAAAGAAACAAGACAAATAAAATAAAATAGACTTAAAATTGTGTACCTTCCCTCTATGAATTTCTATTTGTAAAATAGAGATTAAGACAAATACGGTCACGCTTCAGATCCCAATCTCATAAAAGATCCTTGAGCTAAAGATTATTGCACCCAATGTCTCGGTGCAAAGCCAAATAGTTTAAATTAAAAAAAAAGACTAAGTTTATCATGGAAAAACAAAATCTAAGTATTAAGTTCTGAGAATAAAGTCATGACACATAAATAGTTATCTATTATAAAAAATTGAATTCTTAAAATAGAGAATTTGTAGATATAAATGTTCTAAGAAAGTCTTGGAGGTGTATAGATGTGTATTTGAAGTCCAACACAATACTAAGGAAATCCCCTCACCAAAGCATGAATATATGATCTATAGTTTTGTAAATGGTGACTATAGTACAATTGAAATGGCAGACAAGAAATTTCTAAAATGGGAAAATGAACATAACTTACCACACATAATTTTCTAGCTAAAAGACTTAATAAAAATAATTGTAAACCAAAAAACACTACTAAGAACACATCAAAAATGAAAATATAAAAAGAATCTAGAAAGAAAACAAATAACGGTAAATAGCGTATAAACTATGTACTGTCGCTCTATGTTGTTCTATTTGTAAATAGAGCATAAGCCAAACTTGATCACGTTTCATATCCCAATCTCGTAAAATATCCTTATGCAAGACACCATTGCACCCAATGTCTTGGTGCAAAGCCAATTAGTTACAACACAAAAAGAAAATCTACGTAATTAATAAGCGAGAACAAAAATCAAAATATTTAGTACATAAATTAAAGTCAAGACCCAAAATTAAATATATATTAATCAAATTTTAATCCTTAACACAAAGAATTCATGGATATAAATGTTAAAACAAAATCTTGGAGGTCTAGAGATGTGTATCTAAAGTCCATTGCAATATCAAGTAAATCCCATCAAGAAAGCATCATATATGATCCATAGTTTTGTAAAGAGAGACTATAGTACAATTTACATGGCATACAAGAAATTTCAAGGATTGAAAAATAAACACAACTTACCACACATAGTTTTCTAGCTAAAAGATTAAATAAAAAGAATTGCAAACCATAATACACTACTAAAAGCACAACAAAAAATGAAAGTGTACAAAGAATAAAGAAAGAAAACAAATAAAAGTAAATAGTGTTAAAATTGTGCACCTTCACTCTATGATGTTCTATTTGTAAATATAGGATAAGGGAAACACGATTTTGCTTCAAATCCCAATCTCATAAAATATCCTTGACCTAGAGGCCATTGGAACCAATGTCTTGGTGCATTTCCAAATAGTATAAAATAAAATAAAAAACTACACAGTTTACTAAGGAAAAACAAAATCAATATATTGAGCTTAGAAAATAAAGTCATGACATTGTAATATATATCGCTTAAACAACAGTGAACTCTTAAGACAAAGAATTTGTAGAAATAAATGTTAAAAGAAAATCTTGGAGGTGTAGAGATGTGTACCTGAAATCCGATGCAATATTTATAAAATCCCCTCAAAATAGCTTCAATATATGATCCATAGTTTTGTAAATGGAGACTATAGTATATGAGAAAAGGCATACATGAAATTCATAGGATTAGAAAATGAGCATAACTTAGCTCACATAATTTTCTTGCTAAAAGATTAAGTAATAATATTTGAAAACAAAACTACACTCCTAAGTACACATGAAAAATGAGAATCTACAAAGAATATAGAAAGAAAAGAAATAAAAGTAAATAGACTTATAATTGTGTATCTTTGCTCTGTGATGTTCAATTTGTGCACAGAGCACAAGCCAAATTTGATCATGTTTCATATCGTAATCTCATAAACTATCCTTTAGAAAACTCCAGTGCACCTAATTGCATGGTGCAAAGCCAATTAGTGAAAAAAAGAAAAAGAAAATATACATAATTTAATAATCAAGAACAAAATTCTAAAGATTAACTTCATAAATGAAAGTCAAGACACATAAATAAATATCTATTAATCAAAATTTAATCCTTCACACAAGAGTTCTTAGACATAAATGTTAAAAGAAAATCTTGGAGGTTTAGAGATGCGTACCTGAAGTCCAACGCAATATTAGACAAATCCTTAATAAGCTCGAGGTCGTCGTGTATTCAAGCCTAACAAATTTTCTATTTATAAGCTAGGAAGCTAAGAATGAGAGAGTTATGTAGGGTGTATAGCTTTCTAGATCGATCCACAGGGATTCTAGGGCACAATACTATCAATAATAGGTTTAGGTATGAGGAGTTGGGCGATCGGGAGAGAAATGTAGAGAGAATAGAATTTAGAGAGAATAAGAGGGAACATAAGAGGGAGAATTTAGAGGGAGAGAGAATTAGAGAGAATAAGGAACTAGAGAAGGGATGTTTTCAGGAGAAATAAATAAGGAGTAATAAAATAGATAAATAGCAGAGGACAAATAGTGGGAGCTAGAGAGAAATTAGAAAGAGAAGGTTAGATATAGAATGAGAAAGAGAGTAGAAAGAGAGAGATTAGAAAGAATAGGAGAGAGAGAGAGAGTCATCTAGGATGGCGGGAAGACTTAAGAGACGCATGGGGAGAAACGGAAATGCAGAATCGGAACAATGGAGTTGACGGAATCGGAAAGACGAGGTGGATAAAGGGATAGGAGAAGAGAAAAGATGGGCGTCGGAAGGAGTTAAATCGATCGTGAGAAGGAGATGACCGCAGAGGAAGCGGAAGCGGAAGGCAAGGGAGACGAAATCGGAACGGGGAAATATGAAGTATGGAGAGAGGTAAATATCCTTGAGAGGATGAAATGGAAAGAGGATACCGGAACAGGAATGTGAGAGAGATATCGCGCAGAAACGTAAGAAGGAAGGAGAGAAAGAAAGGAAGAAATAAGGGAGAAAGTAAATGCGAGTTAGAGAGAGAAAACGCGACTGTGAGAAAGTAGGAATTAGAGACGAAGAGGGTTGATAGAGAGGGAGAGGTTGACCGTGATGGAAGCTAGGAAGTAGAAACGGAATTATGGGAGGAGAAGAGAGAAGAATAGCGCGAGGAAGTTATTGTCGACGTGAGCGGTCGACAATGGGAGGGCAGAGGAGAGAAAAATAAAATGCGGGGAGAAGGAAACGCGACTGGGCACTGTTGAAGAAAGGAATGAGAAGTTTGACCGCGTGGTAAGACAAGGGAGAAGAAAGTGAGAAAGCACAGACGCGGCGGACGAGAAGGGCTGAACGGAACGCGGGAAGAGGAAGAGCCACAGAGAGAAAAAGGGAATGTAAGCGATTGAATGAGAGAGACGGTGAACGCCGGGGAAGTTTAGAGAGATCGCACGGGAGCATGAGAGGGGAAAGAGAGGAAGAAAAAAAGAAATAAGAGATAGAGCGATTAGAAGAAGGCAGAGATGAGACAGATTAAGAGGAGAGCGATGAGGAGGACTGTGAAAAGAGAGAAAAATGAGATCGCGAGAACAAACGAAGGAAGGAGAAAGAGGCAACGCGATTATGCAAGAAAGGAGAGAAGATTTCGCGAGAGATAGAGGGGAAGTGGCGACGGGAAAAAGGAGATGGATCTCAGAAAAAGAAAGAAGAAGAAAACAAAAAACCATTCCATTCAACTTCATCCACACTACATCATTCCGATCAAAAAAAGAAAAACCTTCGAACAACATTTGCAAAAAAACTAACCCTAGGAGATAGAATGTTCGAGAAAGAAGGAGCCGACGAAAAAGCTGAAGAAGCCCCTTTTTTTCTCCGTCTCTTTCCTTTTTAAACCCAGCGAGAGAGAGAGCCCCGATTCGCTTTTGACTGGGCTCCACCAATTCTTCAGCCACCGGTTCTTCTTTGATTGGGCTCCATTGAAGGTGCTTTGGACAGCCCATTAGCCTACTACTCCTCTACTTTTAGATTTAAGTTCCTGAAATCAAGGTGATCACAAAAATAATGTATAAAACTTCTTCTTTAATGTACTGATGGCATAAAAATTATGAACTCGTGAAATGGTGGGTATGATGATAGATTTGCAAGTTAATTGAGCAAACTAAAAAGTAATCCCTAAATGTTTATACATAATTTTTTTGTGCTTTTATCACACCCCCAACTTAAGGATTGCTAGTCCCTAGCAATGATTAGATAAAGAAAAAGATTAAGCCTAACAAAGTAGTAAAGATATCTCTGCCATCATTTGGTCCAGTAACTTACACTTCAAGTGTGTGAGGAGAAGGCATTGATTTATGTTCTTCCTAAGCACCGAATAAATTCCACAATATGGTGTAGATTCTCATGCACTAGCCATGCATCATTTGGAGGGTTTAAAGCTGAGATCCCCTAAGCCCTTAAATGTTCATCCCCCTCGTCCTCCTTTTTCTGCCCAAGAGGTACTCAAAGCCTTGGTCATTGCTATAAGGATTGGGGTAGGCAGATAATGAGTTTTATAAAGGTGCCTTGAGGCTTGATTACATTACATGCATTTACATAACTTGCCCTTGAAGTCTTTCTTTGCGCTTTAAGGCTTTAAAATTTGGGGCTTCAGACTTGATACTCTTTGATTGCCACTGACACTTTGACTTTGGAATTTCATAAATTTTCTACCCCGCTCTTTTATCCTTGCTCCCTTTTTTTTTTTTTTTTGGAGCTTCATACTTTTTCAGCTGCAAACCAAGGACTTAAAGGATAATATACCTCTAGGGTTCTTGGGAAGGTGAGGGTATTTGCATCTAAGGACCTTGGTAATCTCAGGCCTCCCTACAAATGGACACATATACTTAAGGCTAATGAACTCATTGAATCTATTCTTAGGGAGATACATATAGTCACTGCCATTTCCTCACAAAGGAATATCTTGAGCTTCTACACTGAAGTGGAGTATAGGAGAGGATGGCCGAGATAGTAATTCTACTTAGATAGGTTTGTGGTATAATTCTATTTCAATTCATGCACTTCAAAATTTTCAGTTTTCATGCATATGCCGTCTACAGCTCAACTACAGCTATCCCCCCTCTCTTTTAAGGCATTGTCCTCAATGACATGTATATATACAAAAGCGTGGAAAGATGTCACCTGATATTTGGAGGGCATGAAGGGCAGCTCCACATGTGGGTCTTCTTGTCTACTATCCCTTGTTTTTCTTTACTCGCATGACAATACTTCCTTGCTGATTTCACCTTCATGCTTGTCTGAGACATAATTGAAAACAAAAACAGAGAAAGGAAAACAAAATATGGTATTGGTTAGCTTGGGTTGCCTCCCAAGGAGCGCTTAGTTTAGAGTCCTTAGCTAGACTTCAAAACATTAGTGGTCTTTCAATAAAATGGTTTCCTGAGATGGAATACCTTCATGTTCCAAATAATGCTTTAGTCGCTGCCCATTCACCACGAAGGTCGTTCCATTCTTAGGATCTAGGATCTTCACTGCTCCGTTATCCATCGCATGAATAACAATATAAGGTCCATCCCATCTTGATTTTAATTTTCCAGGAAATAATTTCAAACGCGAATTATATAACCATACTTTTTGGTCCTTAAAAAAATTCTTTCTTCTTATATGCTTGTCATGGTAGTTTTTCATTTTCTCTTTATAAATTCGGGAGCTAATGTATGACTCATTCCTTAACTCATCAAGCTCACTAAGTTGCAGGAGACGATTTTTTCCAGCCTCATCAAGGTTCATGTTTAGTTCTTTTATGGCCCAATAGGCTTTATGCTCAATTTCAACAGGTAAATGACATGCTTTTCCAAAAATTAGCCTATAAGGGGACATTCCTATGGGAGATTTATATGCTATCCTATAGGCCCAAAGTGCATCTTCTAATTTCAGTGACCAATCCTTTCTATCAGGCCTTACAATCTTTTGGAGAATCTTCTTAATCTCACGATTGGACACTTCTACTTGACCATTAGTTTGAGGATGATAAGGAGTAGACATTTTATGATTGACACCATTCTTCCTCAAAAGAGCTTTAACTTGAGCATTAATGAAATGTGCTCCATTATCACTAATAATGGTGTGTGGGCATCCAAACCTAGAAAATATGTGACTTTTTAGGAATTTCAGCACTACTTTATGATCACAAGTTCTAGTGGCTACAGCTTCAATCCATTTAGAAACATAATCAACAGCTAATAAGATATATTCATACCCAAAGGATTGTGGGAATGGCCCCATGAAATCGATGCCCCACACATCAAAAATCTCTACTATAATTATTGGATTTAGGGGCATCATATCCTTGGCTGAAATATTAGAAGTTGATTGGCATTCTAAACATCTTTTAAAATAATTCTGAGCATCTTTAAATAATGAAGGCCAATAAAAACCAGATTGAAGTACCTTTGCTGCTGTTTTTCTCCCTGAGAAGTGTCCTCCACTTGGTGACGAATGACACATTTGAAGAATATGGGGGTGCTCCTCTTCTGCCACACATCGTCTCAGCACATTATCAGCTCCCAAACAAAATAAATAAGGTTCATCCCAAAAATAATTTTTCAATTTGCAAAGAATACATTTTTATCATGTTTAGACCACCATGTAGGAATTTTTTTAGACACTATGTAATTTACAATGTGGGCATACCAAGGGGAAACTTGTGAGATGCTCATTAATTGTTCATCTGGAAATGCATCATTTAAGGAATCTTGAGTGTCATGGATCCTTGAGAGATGGTCAGCCACTACATTTTCAAATCCCTTCTTATCTCGTATTTCTAAATCAAACTCTTGTAATAATAAAATCCACCGAATTAACCTTGGTTTGGATTCTCTCTTACCAAGTAGATGTTTAAGGGCTGAATGATCAGTATAAATAATGACTTTAGACCCAAGGAGGTATGATCTAAACTTTTCTAAAGCAAACACAATTGCTAAAAGTTCTTTTTCTGTTGTTGTATAATTCTTTTGGGCTTCATCCAAAGTTCTACTAGCATAATGAATCACTGCTGATTTTCCCTCAATATGTTGTCCTAAAACAGCCCCCATGGCTATGTTGGATGCATCACACATGAGTTCAAAAGGTTTTCCCCAAATAGGTGACTGCAAAATAGGGGCTTGAATTAAAGCTTTCTTAAGGGTATTAAAGGCTGCAAGGCATTCCTCTGAGAAAATAAAAGGTGTGTCCTTAACTAATAGTGAACTCAAAGGTCTTGCAATTTTAGAGAAATCTTTTATGAACCTACGGTAAAAACCAGCATGACCTAAGAAAGATCTAAGGCTTTTGAGGTTACTAGGGGTGGGTAGTTTCTCAATAACCTCTATCTTTGATTGATCAACTTCGATGCCTCTATCACTAACCACATGCCCTAATACTATTCCCTCCTTTACCATGAAATGACTTTTCTCCCAACTTAAGACTAAATTTTTTTCTACACATCTTGAAAGAACACTCCTTAAATTTTCCAAGCAATTTTCAAATGAAGATGCAAAAAAACAGAAAAAAATCATCCATAAACACTTCTAAAAAAATTTTCCTACCATATCGGAGAATATAGATAGCATGCAACGTTGAAAAGTTGCTGGAGCGTTACGAGAGTCCAAAAAGGCATCCTCGTATATGCAAAAGGTTCCAAATGGGCAAGTAAAAGTAGTTTTTTCTTGGTCCATGGGGTTAATAGCAATTTGGTTATATCCAGAATACCCATCTAAAAAGCAATAGTAGTGATTCCCAGAAAGTTTTTCAATGATTTGATCAATGAAAGGAAGAGGAAAATAGTCTTTTTTTGTTACTGAATTTAGTTTCCTGTAGTCTATGCAGATTCGCCATTTCGTTGGCAATCGTGTTTGTACCTCTTCCCCTTTTTCATTGATGACAACAGTGAGCCCAGTTTTCTTGGGAACTACCTGAATAGGGCTCACCCACTCACTATCTGAAATAGCATAAATAAAACCTGCATCTAACCACTTTATTATTTCCTCTTTGACTATCTCTTTCATATTAGGATTAAGTCTCCTTTGCATTTCTCTTGTGGGTTTAGTATTCTCCTCTAAATAAATACTATGCATGCATACCTTTGGATCTATGCCTCTCAAGTCAGCCATACTCCATCCTAATGCATCTTTAAATTCCTTTAGCACATCTAAGAGTTGGAGTTCTTGCTCTTCATTGAGGTCAGCTGAGATTATTACTGGCATAGTTTCATTCTTGCCCAAGTATGCATATTTCAATTTCTCAGGTAAGGCTTTAAGCTCTAGCTCAGGATGTTGTTTAGGAATTGGTTCCTTATTATCATTGTAAATGGTTTCTTGAAGACAAGTGAATTCAGGTTTATATGATTGATTGATCCAATTCACTTCTTCAACGATAGTTTGGATGTGATCATATTCATCCTCTTCTTCTGCAGCATATCTTGCTGCTTTAAAAACATTTAATGAGATTTGCTCGTCCCCACAGAACATGTCTACTATTCCCGTTTTACAATTAATATTTGCTTGGGCAGTAGCTAGAAAAGGTCTACCTAATATGATTGTGGCTTCCTTCAGGTCTTTAGGGGGATTCATATCTAATATCAAAAAATCTGCAGGAAAGTAACATCCTTCTATATTAATGATAACATCCTCTACTAAACCTTTTGGGTATCTTAAGGATCTATCTCCAAGTGCTAGAACTATAGGTGTGGGTCTCAATTCCCCTAAGTTGAATTTATCAAAGAGGTAAGTGGGTAAGAGGTTTACACTAGCCCCAAGATCTAATAGCGCTTTACTAAATGTCATGCCCTTAATACTACATGAGACTAGGGGACTTCCAGGGGTCCTTCCTCTTTTCGGCATTTCATTTAATATGAATGCACTCGACCTCTCTGAGATAAATTGACTGTTTTTTTGTTTCCCTCTTGGGTGTACATAATGATTTAAGGAATTTAGCATATGAAGGGACATGTTTAATAGCATCAAGCAAGGGGATATTGATATGAACTTGTTCAAATAATTTAACCAAATCTTTCTCTTCGACATTCGTCCTATTGTTTCTGGTTTTGGGAAAAAGTGCTGAGGGAAACGGTATCGGTGGTTCGTATTTGATTTCTTCTACTGTTGGTGAGTTTTCCTTTGTATCATCATCTTCCTCCTCAGGTATTTCAGAATCTAGAGGTTCTAAATCAGGCTTACTTATAACCTTTCCATTTCTGAGTTTGGTTACTCCTTTCAACTCTTCCATTTGAGTTCCTTGACTGGAGCTTGCTTGATTTTGTGCCATGGAATTATTGAGGGGATGAGGGAAACCAGGTGGATGGTGCTTAGGGTTTGCAACAGGTTGGCTTGGGAGTTGACCTCTAGGGTTGAGGTCTGTATTTTGACCTTGGGATAAGCCCTTACATAATTGTGACAATTGATTTTGAAACATTTGCCCTTGAGTTTGGATTATCTGATTTTTGGGCTTGTATTTGTGACATCATTTGGGCTAGGGTTTGCTGTTGGCTAGCTAGTTGCTCCTTTAGAGCATGAATAGTCGGATCCACATGGGAATATGTCCCACCTATGGGTGGATTTTGAAAAATTGGAGGTGTTTGGAGTGCTGGATTATGAAGAGGTGAACTATTTTGGGATGCATGAGAGTTTAGTAACATTGGAGAATTTTGGAAGTTAGGGTTAGGCTTATGCAGTGAGAATGGTTGATTTATAGTGTTCTTCCATGCTGGGTTTGGTTGTCTCCAACTTGGATTATACGAGTTGGGCTGTGAGAAGGCACTCACCTCTTTCTGCATATTAAGGAAAGATACACATTCACTCTCATTGTGATCTTGACTTGCACAAAAAGAACATATTGGTGCTTTGGTAGGGGCGCTGTGTTTTTGGGCAGTCAAGAGTCTTTCTAACTTTTTACTAATTTCACTAACTTCATCTCTCAATTCCTTGTCAGCATGTCTCACTAATTCATATATTCCTTCCTTCTTTAGGGTAACATTAGCTCTATCATATGTGGATGAAGTAGTGTAATTGAAGGAATTTTGGCTCAATTCCTCTAAGACATGGTAGGCTTGATCCTCACTTTTACTAGCTATGGAACCTCCACACGAAGCATCTATGATCTGCTTATTTTGATAATCCATGCCTTCGTAAAAATAATGAACTAATTGCCAACGTGAAAAACCATGATGAGGGCACTTCCTCAAAAGTCCTTGATATCTATTCCAAGATTCATGGAGCTGCTCATTAGTGTTGTGTGAGAAACTCATGATCAATTTCCTCATCATGTTGGTCTTTCCATGAGGATAAAACTTGGTGATAAAATCATTAAAAAGTTTAGTCCAAGTGGTGACTTCTAAATTAGAGAACCAATAGCTAGCTTCTCCCTTTAATGAAAATGGGAAGAGTGTTAATTTAAGGGAGTCATCGAGCATCTTTAATGGTAGCGCAGATCTTAGAAAAACTCTTGGAGATGATCATAGGGATCTTCGTTAATATTTCCATAAAAGTTTGGAAGGATTTGAAATATTCCTGGTTTGATATCATGGCTACAAGAGGGTTTATCAAATGTCTCCACCCCAATTGAAGGGTTTAGGTAGTCTTTAAGGAGTTTAGGTTGGCCTGCTATGTTAGGCTGTGCCATAGGATTAGGTTGATCCTGAGGATTCATAATGAGAGACTGGGTTTTAGAATGGGAATGCTGACCTAGATCAAGAATTTTAGGCTTCAATGACCTTCTACCGTGCATGCACAAAGTTTAGGCTTACCTCTTGATCGTGATCCTTGTGCTAGACTGGAGATGATTGTCCTTTTGCTTCAGTTTTCTTGAACTTTCTGATTTTTTGAATTTTTTTTTTTCTGAAATAAAACAGAGAAGAGAACAGAAAAAAAAACAAAATAAATATTGATATTTCACGCACCTAAAATCCCCGGCAACGGCGCCAAAATTTAATAAGCTCGAGGTCGTCGTGTATTCAAGCCTAACAAATTTTCTATTTATAAGCTAGGAAGCTAAGAATGAGAGAGTTATGTAGGGTGTATAGCTTTCTAGATCGATCCACAGGGATTCTAGGGCACAATACTATCAATAATAGGTTTAGGTATGAGGAGTTGGGCGATCGGGAGAGAAATGTAGAGAGAATAGAATTTAGAGAGAATAAGAGGGAACATAAGAGGGAGAATTTAGAGGGAGAGAGAATTAGAGAGAATAAGGAACTAGAGAAGGGATGTTTTCAGGAGAAATAAATAAGGAGTAATAAAATAGATAAATAGCAGAGGACAAATAGTGGGAGCTAGAGAGAAATTAGAAAGAGAAGGTTAGATATAGAATGAGAAAGAGAGTAGAAAGAGAGAGATTAGAAAGAATAGGAGAGAGAGAGAGAGTCATCTAGGATGGCGGGAAGACTTAAGAGACGCATGGGGAGAAACGGAAATGCAGAATCGGAACAATGGAGTTGACTGAATCGGAAAAGACGAGGTGGATAAAGGGATAGGAGAAGAGAAAAGATGGGCGTCGGAAGGAGTTAAATCGATCGTGAGAAGGAGATGACCGCAGAGGAAGCGGAAGCGGAAGGCGAGGGAGACGAAATCGGAACGGGGAAATATGAAGTATGGAGAGAGGTAAATATCCTTGAGAGGATGAAATGGAAAGAGGATACCGGAACAGGAATGTGAGAGAGATATCGCGCAGAAACGTAAGAAGGAAGGAGAGAAAGAAAGGAAGAAATAAGGGAGAAAGTAAATGCGAGTTAGAGAGAGAAAACGCGACTGTGAGAAAGTAGGAATTAGAGACGAAGAGGGTTGATAGAGAGGGAGAGGTTGACCGTGATGGAAGCTAGGAAGTAGAAACGGAATTATGGGAGGAGAAGAGAGAAGAATAGCGCGAGGAAGTTATTGTCGACGTGAGCGGTCGACAATGGGAGGGCAGAGGAGAGAAAAATAAAATGCGGGGAGAAGGAAACGCGACTGGGCACTGTTGAAGAAAGGAATGAGAAGTTTGACCGCGTGGTAAGACAAGGGAGAAGAAAGTGAGAAAGCACAGACGCGGCGGACGAGAAGGGCTGAACGGAACGCGGGAAGAGGAAGAGCCACAGAGAGAAAAAGGGAATGTAAGCGATTGAATGAGAGAGACGGTGAACGCCGGGGAAGTTTAGAGAGATCGCGCGGGAGCATGAGAGGGGAAAGAGAGGAAGAAAAAAAGAAATAAGAGATAGAGCGATTAGAAGAAGGCAGAGATGAGACAGATTAAGAGGAGAGCGATGAGGACTGTGAAAGAGAGAAAATGAGATCGCGAGAACAAACGAAGGAAGGAGAAAGAGGCAACGCGATTATGCAAGAAAGGAGAGAAGATTTCGCGAGAGATAGAGGGAAGTGGCGACGGGAAAAGGAGATGGATCTCAGAAAAGAAAGAAGAAGAAAACAAAAACCATTCCATTCAACTTCATCCACACTACATCATTCCGATCAAAAAGAAAACCTTCGAACAACATTTGCAAAAACTAACCCTAGGAGATAGAATGTTCGAGAAAGAAGGAGCCGACGAAAAGCTGAAGAAGCCCCTTTTTCTCCGTCTCTTTCCTTTTAAACCCAGCGAGGAGAGAGAGCCCCGATTCTGCTTTTGACTGGGCTCCACCAATTCTTCAGCCACCGGTTCTTCTTTGATTGGGCTCCATTGAAGGTGCTTTGGACAGCCCATTAGCCTACTACTCCTCTACTTTAGATTTAAGTTCCTGAAATCAAGGTGATCACAAAATAATGTATAAAACTTCTTCTTTAATGTACTGATGGCATAAAATTATGAACTCGTGAAATGGTGGGTATGATGATAGATTTGCAAGTTAATTGAGCAAACTAAAAGTAATCCCTAAATGTTTATACATAATTTTTGTGCTTTTATCAATCCTCTCATGAAAGTGTCCATATATGATCCATAAATTTGTAAATGGAGACTACAGTACAATTTACATAGCATACAAGTAATTTCTTGGATTGGAAAATGAACATAACCTACCACTCATAGTTTTCTAGCTAAACAATTAAATAAAAGGAATTTCAAACCAAAATACATTACTAAGTACACATCAAAAATAAAATGTACACATAATAAAGAAAGAAAACAAAAAAAGTAAATACAGTTAAAGTTGTGTACCTTTGCTCTTTGATGTTCTATTTGTAAATAGAGGATTAGACAAATACGATCATGCTTCAGACCCGAATGTCATCAATAATCCTTGAGTGAAAGACCATTGCACCCAATGTCTTGGTGTGTAGCCAAATAGTTTAGGATAATTAAAACTACACAAGTTATTAAGGAAAAGGAAAATCAAAATATTAAGCTCAGAAAATAATGTCATGACACCGAAATAAATATCTATTAAAAAAATTTGACTTCTTAACACAAAGAATTCGTAGATATGAATATTAAAAAAAAAATCTTGGAGGTGTAGCGATCTATACCTGAAGCCCAACACAATATTCAGCAAATCCCCTCTAGAAAGTGTCAAAATATGAGCCATAGTTTTGTAAATGGAGACTATACTACAAATGAAATGGCATTCAAGAAATTTATAGGATTGGAAAATGAGCATAACTTACCACACACAGTTTTTTAGCTAAAAGACTAAATAAGAAGAGGTGTTAACCAAAATACACTACTAAGTACACATCAAAACTGAAAATCTACAAAGATATAGAAAGAAAGCAAATAAAACCAAATAGAGTTAAAATTGTGTAACTTTGTTCTATGATGTTCTATTTGTAAATAGAGCATAAGCCAAATTTGATCGCGTTTCATATCCTGATCTCATCAACTATCCTTGAGCAAAACACCATCGCACCCAATGTCTTGGTGCAAAGCCAATTAGTTAAAAAACAAAAAGAAAATCTACATAATCTAATAAGAGATAACAAAAATCGAAATATTAAGTTTATAAATGAAAGTCAAGACAAACAAATAAATATCTATTAATCAAAATTTAATCCTTCATAGAAGAGTTCTTATACATAATGTTAAAATAATCGTTTGGAGGTGTAGAGATGTGTACCTGAAGTCCATTGCAATATCAAGCACATCCCCTCAAGAAAGCGTTCATATATCATCCACAGTCTTAGAAATATAGATTTAAGTACAATTTACATGGCATACAAAAATTTTCTAGGATTAAAAAATGAACACAACATTCCACACATAGTTTTATAGTTAAATGATTAAATAAAAAGAATTTCAAAACAAAATACACTACTAAGTAAACACCAAAAATGAAAATGTACGAAGAATAAAGAAAGAAAACAAATAAAAGTAAATAAAGTTAAAATTGTGGACCTTCGCTCTATGATGTTCTATTTGAAAATAGAGGATAGAACAAATACAATCACGCTTTAGATCCCAATCTAAAAAATATTCTTGAGCTAAAGACCATTGCACCCAATGTCTTGGTGCATAGCCAAATAGTTTAAAATAAAAAAAGACTACACAATTTATTAAGGAAAAACAAAATATAAATATTAAGGTAAGAAAATAAATTAATGATACTCAAATAAATATCTATTAAATATATTTTGAAATCTTAACACAAAGAATTTGTTGATATAAATGTTAAAAGAAAATCTTCGAGGTGTAGAGATGTGTACCTAAAGTCCAACGCTATACTAGACAAATCCCTTGTAGAAAGCGTCAATATATGATCCATAGTTTTGTAAATAGAGACTATAGTACAATTCAAATGGCATACAAAAAACTTCTAGTATTGGACAATGAACCTAACTCACCACACATAGTTTTCTCGCTAAAAGATTAAATAAAAAAAATTGCAAACCAAAATACACAACTAAGTACACAAAAAAATGAAACTGTATGAAGAATAAAGAAAGAAAACAAATAAAAGTAAATAGAGTTAAAATTGTGTATCTTTGCTCTATGATGTTCTATTTGTAAATAGAGGATAAGACAAATATGCTCACGCTTCAGATCCAAATCTCATAAAGTATCCTTGAGCTAAAGACCGTTGCACCCAATGTCCTGGTTCATAGCCAAATTATTTAAAATAACAAAAAACCACAGAATTTATTAAGGAAAAACAAAATCTAAATATAAAGTTTCAAAAATAAACTAATCACACTCAAATAAATATATATTAAACATAATTGAAATCTTAACACAAAATTTCTTGATATAAATGTTAAAAAAAATCTTGGAGGTGTAGAGATGTAGACCCGAAGTCCAACGCTATACAAGGCAAATCCGTTCTAGAAAGCATCGATATATGATCCAAAGTTTTGTAAATAAAGAGTATAGTACAATTCAAATGGCAAAGAAAAAACTTCTAATATTGGAAAACTTACTACACATAGTTTTCTTGCTAAAAGATTAAATAGAAAGAACTGCAAACCAAAATACACGACGAAGTAAACATAAAAAATAAAAATGTAGAAATAATAAAGAAAGAAACAAATAAAAGTAAATAGGGTTAAAATTGTGTACCTTTGCTTTGTGATGTTCTATTTGTAAATAGAGGAAAAGACAAATATGATCATGCTTTAGATCCCAATCTCATAAAATATCCTTGAGCTAAAAACCATTGCACCCAATGTCTTGGTGCATAGCCAAATAGTTGAAAATAAAAAGAAGAATACACAATTTATTAAGGAAAAAAAAACTCTAAATATTAAGGTTAGAAACTAAAGTGATGACACTCAAATAAATATCTATCAAACATAATTGAAATTTTAACACAAAAAACTTGTTGATATAAATGTTAAAAGAAAATCTTGGAGGTGTAGAGATGTGTACCTGAAGTCTGACGCTATACTAGGCAAATCGCTTGTAGAACGCGTAAATCTATGATGCATAGTTTTGTAAATGGAGACTATAGTACAATTCAAATGGCATACAAACAACTTCTAGTAGTGGAAAATGAACATAACTTACCACACATATTTTACTTGCTCAAAGATTAAATAAAAAGAATTGCAAACAAAAATACACTAATAGTAAACATAAAAAATGAAAATCTACAAAGAATAAAACAAATGTAAATAGAGTTCAAATTGTGTACCTTTGCTTTGTGCTGTTCTATTTGTAGATAGAGGATAAGACAAATATGATCATGCTTCAGATCCCAGTCTCATAAAATATCCTTGAGCTAAAGACCATTGCACCCAATGTCTTGGCGCATAGCTAAATTGTTTAAATTAAAAAAAAGACTACTGAATTTATTACAGAAAAATAAAATCTAAAGTAATGACACTCAAATAAATATCTATTAAACATAATTAAAATCTTAACACAAAGATTTTATTATTAAAAATGTTAAAAGAAAATCATGGAGATGTAGAGATATGTACTTAACTTCCAACGCTAACCTAGGCAAATCCCTTGTAGAAAGCATCAATATCTGCTCCATAGTTTTGTAAATGGATACAATATTACAACTCAAATGGCATACAAAAAACTTCTAGAAGTGGAAAATGAACATAACTTACCACACATAGTTCTGTTGATAAAGATATTAAATAAAGAGAATTTCAAATAAAAATACACTACGAAGTAAGCATAAAAATAAAACTCTACAAAGAATAACAAAAGAAAAAAAAAGAAGTAAATAGAGTTAAAATTCTGTACCTTTGCTCTGTGATGTTCTATTTGTAAATAAACGATAAGACAAATATGATCACACTTAAGATCCTAATCTCATAAAATATCCCTGAGCTAAAGACCATTGCACCCAATGTCTTGGTTCATAGCCAAATTTCTTTAAAAAAACTACACAATTTATTAAACATAATTGAAATCTTAACATAGAATTTGTTGATGTAAATGTTAAAAGAAAATCTTTGAGGTGTAGAGATTTCTACAAGAAGTCCAACGCTATACTAGGCAAATCCCTTGTAGCAAGCGTCAATATATGATCCATACTTTTGTAAACGGAGTCTATAGTACAATTCAAATGGCATACAAAAACTTCTAGTACTAGAAAATGAACCTAGCTTACCACACATAGTTTTCTTGCTCAAAGATTAAATAAAAAGAGTTGCAAACCAAAAATACCCTACTAAGTAAACATTAAAAAATAAAAATGTGCAAAGAATAAAGAAAAAGAAGAAGTAAATAGAGTTCAAATTGTGTACCTTTGCTCTGTAATGTTCTATTTGAAAATAGATGATAAGACAAATACAATGACGCTCGAGATCCCAGTCTCATAAAATATCGTTGAGCTAAAGGCCATTACACCAAATGTCTTGGTGCATAGCCAAATAGTTTGAAATGACAAAAAGACTACACAATTTATCAAGGACAAACAAAATCTAAATATTAAGTTTCGAAAATAAAGCAATGACAATGAAATAAATCTCTATTAAACATAAATCAAATCTTATCACAAAATCTTGGAGGTGTAGTGATGTGTACCTGAAGTCCAAGGCTTTACTAGCCAAATCCCTTGTAGAGAGCGTCAATATATGATCCATAGTTTTGTAAATGGAGACTATAGTACAATTCAAATGGCACACATAGTTTAAATGAACGTAACTTACCACACATAGTTTAATTGCTAAAAGATTAAATAAAAAGAGTTGCAAAAAAAAAGTACACTACTAAGTAAACATTAAAACATAAAAATGTACAAAGAATAAAGAAAGAAAATAAATAAAAGTAAATAGAGTTAGAATTGTGTACCTTTACTGTGTGATGTTCTATTTGTAAATAGAGGATAAGACAAATACGATCATGCTTCAGATCTCAATCTCATAAAATATCCTTGAGCTATGAAATTGTGTAGTCTTTTTTGTCAAGCTCAATCTCATAAAATATCCTTGAGCTATGAGATGTAGAGATGTGTACATGAAGTCCAACGCAATACTAGAAAAATCCCTTGTAAAAAGCGTCAATATTTGATCCATAGTTTTGTAAATGGGGACTATAGTGCAATTCAAATGGCATTTGAAGAACTTCTAGTAGTGGAAAATGAACATAACTTACCACACATAGCTTAATTGCTCAAAGATTAAATAAAAAGAACTGGAAACCAAAATACACTACTAAGTAAACATCAAAAATAAAAATGTACAAATAATAAAGAAAGAAACAAATAAAAGTAAATAGAGTTAAAATTGTGTACCTTTGATTTGTGATGTTTTATTTGTAAATAGAGGATAAGACAAATATGATACGCTTCAGATCCCAATCTCATAAAATATCTTTGAGCTAAAGACCATTACACCCAATGTCTTGGTGCATAGCCAAATAGTTTAAAAGAGAAAAAAGACTACACAATTTCTTAAGGAAAAACAAAATCTAAATATTAAGTTTAGAATATAAAGTAATGGGACTCAAATAAATATCTATTAAACATAATTGAAATCTTAACACAAAGAATTTTTGATATAAATGTTAAGTAATCATTAAAAAATTGTGTACACTACTAAGTAAACATAAAAAAATGTACAAAGAATAAAAAAAGAAAACAAATAAAAGTAAATAGAGTTAAAATTGTGTACCTTTGCTCTGTAATGTTCTATTTGTAAATAGACGATAAGACAAACATGATCACGCTTTAGATCCCAGTCTCTTAAAATATCCTTGAGCTAAAGACCATTGCACCCAATATTTTGGTGCATAGCCAAATAGTTTAAAATAACAAAGAGACTTTACAATTTATTAAGGAAAAACAAAATCAAAATATTATGTTTAGAAAATATAACAATGACACTCAAATAAATATCTATTAAATATAATTGAAATCACAACATAAAGAATTTGTTGGTATAAATGTTAAAAGAAAATCTTCAAGGTTTAGAGATTTGTACTTGAAGTCCAACGTTATACTAGGAAAATCCCTTGTAGAAAGCATCAATATATGATCCATAGTTTTGTAAATGGAAACTAGAGTACAATTCAAATGGCATACAAAGAACTTCTAGTACTCAAAATGAACATAACTTACCACACAGTTTTCTTGCTCAAACATTAAATAAAAAGAATTGCAAACCAAAATACACTACTAAGAAAACATCAAAACTAATAATGTACAAAGAATAAAGAAAGAAAACAAATAAAAGTAAATAGAGTTAAAATTTTGTACCTTTGCTCTGTGATGTTTCATTTGTAAATAGATGATAAGACAAATACGATCACGCTTCAGATCCCAATCTTAGAAAATATCCTTGAGCTAAAGACCATTGCACCCAATGTCTTGGTGCATAGCCAAATAGTTTAAAATAAAAAAAGACTACACAATTTCTTAAGGAAAAAACATTTAAATATTAAGTTTAGAAAATAAAGTAATGACACTCAAATAAATATCTATTAAACAAAAATTGAAATCTTAACAGAATGAATTTGTTGATATAAATGTTTAAAGAAAATCTTGGAGATGTAGAGATGTGTACCTGAAGTCCAATTCTATACTAGAAAAATCCTTGTAGAAAGCGTCAATATATGATCCATACTTTTGTAAATCGAGACTATAGTACAATTCAAATGGCATACAAAAACTTCTAGTAGTGGAAAATGAACATAACTTACCACACAGTTTTATTGCTCTAAGATTAAATAAAAAGAGTTTCAAAAAAAAAAAAATACACTACTAAGTAAATATTTTGAATGAAAATGTACAAAGAAAAAAGAAAGACAACAAATAAAATTAAATAGAGTTCAAATTGTGTACCTTTGCTCTGTAATCTTCTATTTGTAAATAGATACTGAGACAAGTACGATCACGCTTCTGATCCTAATCTCATAAAATATCCTTGAGCTAAAGACCATTGCACCCCATGTCTTGGTGCATAGCCAAATAGTTTAAAATAGAAAAAAGATAACTCAATTTATTAAGGAAAAACAAAATCTAAATATTAAGTTTAGAAAATAAAGTAATGACACTCAAATAAATATATCTATTAAACATATTTTGAAATCTTAATACAAAGAATTTGTTGATATAAATGGTTAAAGAAAATCTTTGAGATGTAGAGATGTGTACCTGAAGTGCAACGCTATACTAGGAAAATCCCTTGTAGAAAGCCTCAATATTTGATGCATAGATTTGTAAATGGGGACTATAGTGCAATTCAAATGGCATCCTAAGAACTTCTAGTAGTGGAAAATGAACATAACTTACCACACATAGTTTAATTGCTCAAAGATTAAATAAATAGAATTGCAACCCAAAATACACAAAAGCACACTATCTATTAAACATGACTGAAATCTTAATACAAAGAATTTGTTGACATAAATGTTTAAAACAAATCTTGGAGATGTAGAGATGTCTACTTGAATTCCAACGCTATACTAAGAAAATCCCTTATAGAAAGGGTGTATTAAGCATCATTGAAATCATATAAATATCTATTAAGCATCATTGAAATCTTAACACAAAGAATTTATTGTTAAAAATGTTAAAAGAAAATCTTGAAGGTGTAGAGATGTGTACCTGAAGTCCAATGCTATACTAGAAAAATCCGTTCTAGAAAGCGTCATTACATGATCCATAGGGTTGTAAATGGAGATTATAGTACGATTCAAATGGCAAACAAAAAACTTCTAGTAGTGGAAAATGAACGTAACTTACCACACATAGTTTAATTGCTAAAAGATTAAATAAAAAGAATGGAAAACAAAAATACACTACTAAGTAAATATTTTGAATGAAAATGTACAAAGAAAAAAGAAAGACAACAAATAAAATTAAATAGAGTTCAAATTGTGTACCTTTGCTCTGTAATCTTCTATTTGTAAATAGATACTGAGACAAGTACGATCACGCTTCTGATCCTAATCTCATAAAATATCCTTGAGCTAAAGACCATTGCACCCCATGTCTTGGTGCATAGCCAAATAGTTTAAGATAGAAAAAAGACAACTCAATTTATTAAGGAAAAACAAAATCTAAATATTAAGTTTAGAAAATAAAGTAATGACACTCAAATAAATATATCTATTAAACATATTTTGAAATCTTAATACAAAGAATTTGTTGATATAAATGGTTAAAGAAAATCTTTGAGATGTAGAGATGTGTACCTGAAGTGCAACGCTATACTAGGAAAATCCCTTGTAGAAAGCCTCAATATTTGATCCATAGTTTTGTAAATGGGGACTATAGTGCAATTCA